>CM077665.1:145450647-146650647 GCA_039707655.1 Elymus sibiricus | reverse complement strand
CACGTGCACAATAAACATATGGACATGAGAATGTTTATGATGGGCCTTAGATGAAAATGCCACGTAATACGACATCATCCATGGTGTTGCCACCATAATAAACGATTAGCTTTGAGAGAAATTGAAATATATGTACCTCTAAAAATTCGTGGCACGACTATTAACTTAAGTAGTATATGTTTTGCCATTGGCTATTTGAAAATGGCACCTGCTAGTGAGAGATTAGTGGGACTGGTGGCACAATTAATGAGGTCCTATAACATTCTTGCTGCTTTTTGTTGCACTAAATTGCAAAAACGAATTTTGGGCATAATATAGTTAGGATTGTTTTTTCCAAAAAATGTTAAGGATCTATTTGGCTTTCCGGAAATTAAAGTTCAAGGACAAAGATGGATTGGCCAGATAAAGTATTTAAGCTACAAGCTTAAACATATTCAGTAAGAGACCTCTAGAGAGGAGGAGCCAACGCCTTACTACTAGTTTGCCAAGAACAAATGCTAACTTGGTTCTTCAAAAGGAAAGATGGTACAGGCAAACAAGTGGGTCGAATATTCTCTTTGCTAATGATGAGCAGAAGATTAATTAGGTTAAACACAGTAGCTAATTGAGAGCTTAGCATGGTTCAGTATGCAGCACGAGACTTAATCACAGGCAATTGTCAACGATATGCTATTATTAATTTTCAGTTAACGATATGCTATTAAATTAAATGTGCCTTAAAAAGAGCAACTGTTAACTACTAGATTATATTTTTCTGTGATTGCGTGTTACGCTAAGATTTGCATGTTGGGTTAGTGTTCTTGATAAATATAATAACTATGTCATGGCTTCTGCTTTGGTCCATCGTTGTACTAAATGCTTTAGTTTATCTCATCTGGTTAGTTACATCAGACAAGGAGTTAATTGGATGCTAGGTGGTTAGGGTTTGGCGGTTAGCTAGTTTAATCACGTCAAAACATGATAACGATGGAGCAATCATGAAACGACTTGCCCTCTCTTTTCATGGCCCTTCTCTCTTGGGAGTAGTACGTGCATCTTCTTGATATATTTTTGTTATGCCAATGATGTCACCGATTCTTAATCAGTGCACTTGAGCTGCATCTTAGTGACAAAATTACTAAGCTTATCCATATGATAATCGTCATGGAGCAGGAGCACGTTTGCACATAATTAAAAATAATTAAGTTTGGTCAAGTGCTTACTAGCTAGTGAAATGATGGAGTAGTAATTCTAGCCCAATGCAATGGACCAAGAGTGCTGGCAAACACTGAAGGATTCCAAGTGTGTGGTTTTATTCCAACACCAGATCTGCTTCCTCGATTGGTGACAACACTGACAGCCAAGGCTAAGCCTTTTTATTCTCGCATTAACTCAGCTGTGATCTCTCTTGTCTAAAATTAAGAATGTTCAATGTATTTAGCATGGTTTTCTAAGTAGACTTATTCAGTTTCAGTAATCAACCGGGAGAAATTTGAAGTAGGTTCAATGCACTAGCAATAACAGGAGAAACACATGAGGGAGGGTGTCTAATTAAAATCAAAATGCACACTATCTTATGAAATCAGAGAAATGATGGCATACAGCAGGAAACTTCCTTTCTCTCTTTCCGTAAACCAAGAGTCAATCAACATTAGTGGAGAAAAATCAGTACATTGCTGTTAATTAGTCATATGTCAACCTGTCATGGCATACCAAGCAAATGTCAACTGCCTTAGTTGACAATGAGTTAGCACTTAGCAGTAAGTTATGTGCCTGGGCAAGGACAAAAGAGTAGTATGCATTTTACTACAGTTTTCTCTTGCAGTGATGTTTGTTTCCTTTTCTTCTTGATGTTAACATCAAATATTCAAGCAGAGAAATATCTCATATCTTTGACCTCTAGCCGACAAAACACGTTACACGAACTCATACTCTCTCTATCTTTTTATTTTTGCTACGAATGAGGTACAACCTTTTCCAGTTAAGAATGGGTTCACAATGCGTTTAAACAACAAATTTTGAGGAATAGAGCGTATGGTTCCTATTGGTCCAGCAATGACTTGGAGACAAGAACAGTACAAACCATCTGTCCATTGACTTGTTAGAGCTACCAAATTGTTTAAGAGAACAGTACTGTACAGATTTCGAGAATAGCTTCTTTCTCTGACCATGACAAGAACTGTACTAATCGAGTAGTGAAGTTAAATTGAAATGTAAGTACAAACAAAGTACGCCGACTTCGGTTAAGAATCGTAGGATGCCATCATACAAGTGGATGATTCAAGTTGACGGATTGCCGCTATCATTTGCAAAGTACACAGAACAATTAAAGAACAAGCCCGATTGATCTGTCCAGAATTTTCTGAAATTTGGTTCTACGCCCATTCACCTGTACAAAATAACAAGGACAATTAAAATGAAAATTCAGTACTCCCTCTGTAAAGAAATATAAGAATGTTTAAATCACTAAGAAATATGAGAGCGTTCAGATTACTATAGTAATGATCTAAACGCTCTTAGATCACTATAGTGGTGATCTAAACGCTTTTATTTCTTTATAGAGTGAGTACAAGCAAAGTATGATAAATTTCATAAGTAAGCGTATGGTACCAAACTACCAATGAGATGAGTGGATATCTTTTTTCGACAAGGAGATGATGATGAGTGGATATAACTTATCGTCGAAAATTGTTATGGAAAGTACAGAGTACAATTAATGAGCAGATGATGCAATAATCTTCTGAGATTAAGATTCAGAAGAGATTCGGATCTACTTTGTCAATTGAGCCCTAACACCTCATCCGGACGGGCGACACGGGCGGCGCCCTAGATCCCTCCCCTCATGGCATCCTTCACTATTGATCTCCTTGCCGCGGCCGTTCTCCCTCTCGCAACAGGCTTTTACTCCGCTTTATAAATAAAGTGCACATGGCCTAACCAATATAAAGTGGTGAGGAAACTGCCACGCAAACTCCGTGTGGCTGACCGCAGTGGGGGGCTTGGGGAGGATCCACCGTGCTTTCTGTTGCAGTTTGATTTGGCCTTTACTGCTTGGACACATTTTCATATAGAACTAATTAAGGTCAGAACTACGGTTTTCATGGTGTGAAACTCATGATCTGGCCTTTACTGCTTAGATTTGGCAATAGCACTGTGGCATGTTGTTTCCTTCGTAGAGGCGCTATTTTTGGAGAACCATTCTTGCAGTTGCAGTCTTGGTGTTGTCAAGGGTGGTCGGTGTGGCAGCTTCGCATGAATCATTGTTGCTCTTTTTTATTTTCTATCTTACATTTTTAATGATTTGGTTATGTGCATCCTCGATCTTCTAAATAACTCTTGATATCATGTCGGTGCTAAAAGTGGGTTTAAACAAGTTTGCTCCGCTGAGACAGAGGCCCACAGGTGGCAACGAGCTTTGCTCACGGCGCGCCGCTGGTGGATGCAGGAGGAAGAAGACTTCGGCACCCCCAAGGATTTGGATGTGTTTTTCAATTTTTGTGAGGATGCTTTTGTAAGGGTTTAGTGCTACTTAATATATGGCCTTTGGCCTTTTGGCCAAAAAAAAAGTGTGTCTTTCCTCAACATGTGAAGAACTTAATTACATTCATATTTGATCATTGCTGTTTCGTACCTGGTGCAAGATTGGCCACCACTTACAAGTTATTTGATCACTGCTGTTTTGTACATAGTGCAAGATTGTCCACCACTTGCAAATTATGTGGCTACTGCTATTTTCTTAACATAAAGAATTTGCCACAATCTTAAAACCACATTGCAATGCTATAATTGAACTCGCATGCATTAAGAATTAAGGCAGAAATCCTGTTCTCCCCCATGTTGAGGATCTGACAGCTATTGAAGTTACAGAAAATGGCAGCAACGTAGTGTCTGCAATGCAGCCTCCATGGGAAGCACAAGGCACAAGATCACACAGGCATCAACTGGTATCTATCAAGTGATCTCAATAACAACCACACGAACTAAACTCCCATAATGATCCTGCCTGCTTCCACCTCTCACCTCAACCTCAACCTCAACCCCTCAGCTCACCGCCACCACTTCCCACATCCCACAGGACGAGTGATTGTGCAAATGCCAAGCCAATCTCCTCATCACCTCCAACATAAACATATCTTCCCTGGACGATAAACAATATCGCCACACCATCGCGGCATAATTGCGCATGAGGCTCTTGTTTATCCTGTCGATATCAAGATCAAGAATCCGGCGGCAACACCTCAGCAGCGTCCCCACGGGACGGACGGACGGACGGTTTGACCCCGGAGATAACATTTCATTGCTTTGAGACAGGCAACTTGGTGATGATAAGGTGATTGCTGTACATGCTTCCGTACTTTGTCAACAATAGAGGCCGAGGCCAAGGCCAAGCCACCCCGCAGGGCTGCACCCTACAAATACCCTGCACAGACCCACGGCAGAAGCACTCAAGTCAAGGCATTCTCTCTATAAGCCCCCCTTGCCTTGAGCCTTCCCTTCCAATTCTCCCAGCTGAAATGGAGAGCTCCTACAGTTCAGCCATGCCGATGGAGACCGACATGATGTCGCAGTTCCTCGGAGACGAGGCTCACGGCCACCACTGCTTCGCCTACGAGCAGCAGGACGAGTCCATGGAGGCAATGGCGGCCATGTTCTTGCCTGGCCTCGACACCGACTCCAACTCCTCCTCTAGCTGCCTGAACTACGACGTGTCTCCTCAATGCTGGCCACAGCCTCAGCCAGGCCATAGTTCCAGCGTCACCAGTTTCCTTGATCCCGCTCACGGCTACGAGAGCTTTGAGTTCCCGGTGATGGACCCCTTCCCGCATGCCGAATTCCAGTCCCATTGCACCGACATCCCCTACCTCGGCGGCGAGGATCTGAGTCCTCTAGACGGCAACTGTGCGCTAACCGGAGGTGAAGAAGAAGCAAATGATCATACACCTGTGACTAACAAGAGGAAGTCCAGAGCTGCCACCACGGTAAGCTTTCAGAAATTTCAATGGATTGGTCATTTATTCAGTTGCAATGTTGCTTTGATCCATACTGATCATAATTATGTACTGATGAAGGCATCAAAGAAGGCCAAGAAAGCTGGCAAAAAGGATTTCACCAGCAACGACATCGAAGGCGACGACACCCATGTCATCGATCCTCAAAGCTCCAGCAGCTGCACCTCAGAAGATGGAGATTTGGATGGCAACGCCAAGTCGAGCTCGAAGAAGACAGGCACCAGAGCCAGCCGTGGAGCAGCAACTGATCCTCAGAGCCTCTATGCAAGGGTAAGTACTCAGTACACAACATCACAAAGTGCAACAAAAAAGACGATAAAGGTCGCATGGTGAATGAAGGTCTTGTTTCTGAATTCTGATGGATGTAAATTAATGTAAATTCTGCAGAAAAGGAGAGAGAGGATCAATGAAAGACTGAAAACCCTGCAGAACTTGGTTCCCAACGGAACAAAGGTAGGCTCCTGTCTGGGATGTATTGGTCTGCAAGGACTTAGTTTGAACCTATATATCTTGGTATGGTAAACTCAGGTCTAACTCGGACTCATGTGATCTGACAGGTTGACATCAGTACAATGCTAGAGGAAGCAGTGGAGTATGTCAAGTTTATGCAGCTTCAGATTAAGGTGTGTAACATCTACATTTCTTTGTCAACTGACCAAATATGTGTCATAAACAAATGTACTAAATTTTCATCAAACACTCATGTGCAGTTGTTGAGCTCCGACGACATGTGGATGTATGCACCCCTCGCTTACAATGGGATTAACGTCAGCAGTCTTGAAATGCACATCGCCGCTCTGCAAAAATAAACACCTCTCTGGAGATGTGGCGCTAACACTGAACTGCATAGGGATTAATTGATTCTGGTCCTTATATATAGTTCCAATCATTATACATGTAATGTAACTATACTTTGTTTCACTTCATACTTTTCTTGGCATTTCCTGAGAGTTATACAAAGAAGTAATCATAATCATGTAAATGATCAAAGGTCACAAGTGATATGATTGGCTTCACATTTCAGATCATTCTTTTTCATGTCACAGGGTTATGATTTGTAACTCTAGCTTATTAATTGTGTTGACATTTGAATGTATGCATGACTTCATAACACTGGGGGAGGGGGGGGGGGGGGGGGGGAGGCCGGAAGGGCAGAAAACACCAGTTACCGCCGGTAATTTACCACCCAAGTATTCAAACAAAAATTGGAAGTTACTCAAACCTGAGTGAAGTTTGTTAAATTTGCACAAACTTCGTTCAAACCGGTATGACTTTCAATGTCCGGTTACCATAACCTCCAGAACACCTCCTTGAATGACCATTCTTTGTGTGGCCAGACCTCTCTCAGTCAGACACTTATGCATGTATCCACTTACATCAACTTTATCAGTAGTTTCAAAACACAATACCTTCTGAAAAATGTTCATTCTGTCTCTGTCTAGAGCTTACCTAGTTACTGCCACTAGCAACTAATTCTCCTCTTCAGTTACTACATTACTCATACTCTCTAGCGCTATCGCAGCATGCTGGACATGCCTGAGGAGCGCCCCATATATCTTCCTCCGAACCCTCTCGCACGCATCGTTCTCCTCCTCCTCGGAATACACGCAGTCCCTGCTGCTTCTCTCTCCCGGCCCCGGAAGCATCCTCTCGTGCCGCACGACATGGTTGAGCCAGTCGTCCACTCTCTTGAGCTGCTGCAGAAGCCCCGCGACCTGCGAATCGCACGTCGTCGTGTATCCGGCCTCGTTCTCGACATCGTCCAGGAACTTGTCGATGTACTTGAGGAACCACCGGTTGGATTCCGATCGCAGCGCGACGGCCAGGTCCATGGCGGCACTCAGCTTGCTCCCTTGGGAAGAAGCGTCGGCGGCTTTCCTTGAGGAGGACTTGCCGGTACAGTTGCACTTTGTCTTGGAACAGCAGAGCCGTGGGGTGACAGGCTTTGATTCGGACAGCGGTGTCTTTGCGGATTCAGAGGAGACTCTTGATTGGCTGGAGAGAGGTGAGAGGTCGGCTTCAATGGCTGCTCTGACCCATGAGATGGCGGACTGTTTCCTGTCCAGCGCGGCCTTCATGGCAGCCTTGGCCGAAGCCGAGGAAGTCGAACTGGAACCACCTGATTTCGCTTGACGAAGTCTGGTCTGTGATTGAGCGACGAAGATGGCATGATCCAATTCTTGGGAGAAGCGCAAGAACCTGTCGATGAGCTCCTTTGGGTCGTCGTCCTTGTCAGATTGCAGCTCAGAGTATGTACTGCGAAAAGAGGGATCAGACATGAAATGAGTTCGACTGCTGTTCTTTTAAGATTCAGATCAAGTTTGTATGAGCTTTCAATTTTAGTCACCTCAAGCATTTTATCAACTTCTCCGTGGTGGATGCCTCTAGCAATCCATCAAGCACAGCCTGCAGTGCCACGTCTCTCTGCTTCACTGCCTCCTGCCATTGTTGCAACAGAAATTGCGAGCCGTCTTATCAGCAAATACTGGAACTTACTTTCTTCAGATAACAGGAACAGAGGAAACAAAATGTACTGCAGATGGTAGTGTACCTTCCCATGCCTCGTTAAGCTCGAGGAGAGCGAGCTCCACAACACATTGTCCTCGCACCATCGGATCCCGCTCGTCCCACCGCTGCTCCGCGGCGTCCCCGCCGCGCTGGAGCTCTCTCTGGGCGTCTTGCTTGAGGCGTGTGCGCTCCTCTTGGAGAGCACCTTGAACGCCTTCTCGGCTTTCCTTCTCACCGACTCTAGTGGGTCATTCGTCGTGTCGCTCTGGTTTGGGCCTGATTTCCCTGGCGAAATCTACAGCATACAAAAGACGAAAATTTGATTGAATTAGTAGGTTGAATTACTGGGGAAAAAAACTGGTTAGCTACACACAAATTCGAGAAATGGCTTTACACTGTTGCTGCGTCTCCGGGGGCCGACGGGTCTCATGTCTTTTATGCTGCCGGTGAAATCCCAGTTCCTCCTCGCGGTGGAAATCGACGACGAGACGTCCGACTCGTCATCGTCGTCGTCGACGTCGCTGCTGTTGCCGTCGATGGACGCGACGCTGATCTTTCTGACCTTCTTCAGGAAATCGGCGCCCCTCCGCTCCCACTCACTCCTCCTCACCGGCTTCGCCGCCGCCGCGCATGCATCGGACAGATTCGTGACCGACCGCGACCTGTGGCCGTGGCCCAACGGGGCAGGGGAACCGCACTGCCGCGCCTTCCTCTCCGGGAGGGGCGGCGTCTGCGAGGGCCGGCGCAGGCGCGGGCGCTCAGAGACGACCTCCTTGTCCTTGACCTCGGCGCAGGAGGAGCAGGCGGCGGCGTCGACGTCGTCGTCCGTGGAGTCGTGCACGTGCTGGATGCAGGGGTACCGCCCCGGGAGGACGCGGAAGCTGCGGAGCACGGGAGCTGGGACGAAGGGCATGAGGTGGTCGACCTCGATGACCTGGCCGATGTGGAGGCCGTTGGCGAGGATGAGGTCGTCGTGGTCGGCGTGGAGGGAGACGTAGCAGGAGCGGGCCGAGTCGGAGAGGCGGAGGTAGAAGCCCTGGTGGCCCGAGAATGGGTCGGCGTCGGAGAGCGCCGGCGTGATGTTGGTGACCTGGAGCAGGACGCGGCCGTTGGAGCGGGCACGGGAGCGGGAGCGCGTGGTGGGGGCGTCGTCGGTGTCAGAGGGGTCCGGCGGGCGAAGCAGGCGCTGCAGGCTGCCCGGCCGGAGCGCCGGCCTGTGCGGCGACGAGGGGTACGAGGCCGGCGGTGGCGCCATCTGACGGCAGGGTCGAGATGGGGGTGGGGGGCGGAGAGGAGAGAGGAAGCCGGCCCGAGATGTTCGGCTGATTGATGAGTCTGGAGGAGCGGAGCAAGGTTTGTGGCGGGCGATGCGGCCGAGTTTGAACGGCGGGCCGAGCACGGGGCTTCAACTGCCTGGACTTGGTATTCGTTAGAGTATTGTTAACATTGGGCCCTTCTATTCTCACCTTCCACAAGATGAAGCCTACAAAAACTTCCAAACGCCAGGCCCAGTAGGGATACGATTGGAGTTTTCTCTACTGATTTTTTTTATAAAAAGAATAACAAGCCTGAAAAGAAACTTTTATATAAATTCGTCACCCTGGGTGCCTGGGTGAGGAATTCTTATTCTTCACCCCACCTCCTCACATATCATATAGTCACCGTAAAAATCAAAATGCACGTGAGGTAATATTACGATGTGTGGTTAAGGGCTTCTACCGTGAGAAACGAATGTGTCATGCATGTCAGGTAAGATTACGACATGCATGTGTAAGGTGAGGTATGATTATAACATGGCGGATGAGAATTCAATGCATGTCAGGTAAGATTACGTCATGCATGTGTAAGGTGAGATAAGATTATAACATGGCGGATGAGAATTCAATGCATGTGAGATAAGATTACAACATGACGATGAGGTAAGATTACGACGTGTGTGAGGTAAAATTACCACATTCAAAAGAAATCATGTCTTTTCCTCGTCCAACCTTAAGTACCGTTTTTCTCATCTCTCTTCGTTTTGATTTTTTCCTCCTATCTCTGTTTTTTCACTATTCTTTCTTCAAAATCCTCTTAACTACTCCTCCTTCTATTAACCTACGAAATGAAATTATGTTTTTTGGTAAGTCAATAATTACTAATATTTAGGTAGGTATAAATTAGGTGCATGATTTGATAAACATTTATTCCATAATCGCACTAATATAAGCAGGTAATCGTGGGTTAACGTATTAGAATATTTATATGGGTGACGTCCTACGCCGTTCGACCGGTCAGGGCCTCGATCGGTGGCCTTCCCAGTTGTCCATTCGCAAGCCGTGCACGCCCACAATCAAGTCTCTTCCGTGTCATCTGTCTCATCGCGCACTTCAAAAGCGAGAAAAAAGGAGGAAAATATCTCGCATGCATTTTCCTCACATGGCTCGCGCACTGAGAAAAGATGGTTATCAATGTTGTCATGCCGCTAGCAACCAATCACTCGTTGAACAGTGGCTCACAGCGGATTGGCAGCCCGCCGCTCATAACTGAGCATGTTGGTGCTCGTGGTGACCCCCACCCCTTGCCTCATCACATCATCCTGACCCTCCTTCCCCGCGTCCCAGTAATCTCATTGGCCCCGTTGCCACACCACGTATTCTTGTTGGCAGCACTGCCGCAACCCTGTCAGGAGCGCCGCCTCGTATCGTCGCCGCCCCCGCATCACCGCCATAGCTCCCGTAAAAGTTCGTTGTACCATTATTTCTGAAAATTGTCTCCATGGTTCCTGTAAGATATACTTTCGCCGTAGCATCCAGTCGTCTCCCTCACAACATGCCCCGCCACCAGTTGCAACACTACTAGCGAACGATTCTAGCATTGCCCCGCTGGGTACCAGCAATGCTGCCGTCTAGTTCCAGCATTGATGTCTGTTGGTTGCAGCACTATCATGATAACCCACAAGTGTAGGGGATCGCAAAAGTTTTCAAGGGAAGTATTACAACCAAAATTTATTGATTCGACACAAAAAGAGCCGAACAATGTTGATTTGTCAATTCAACCTCACCTGGAAATAATTCTTGCTCGATAGAATTTATTAGTAGCAAAAGCGATGGAGTGAATGTAGTTGTGATTGTGAACTAGTAACAAAAGCAGCGGTTCCTAGCAGTTGCCAAGAACAAAAGTAACATAAAGAGAGTGAAGTATGAAAAGTGTAGGCATGAGAGTGGATAATGGACGTTGCAAGGAAGCAATCAAATATGTAACAGCCTCAACACAAGGTGACGACAAAACTAGACTCAATTCATTAATCATATGTAAGCATGTATTTCGTATATGTAGTTATACGTGTTTGTAATATCAACTTGCACAATATCTTTCATTCTACCCTCCCGTTTCAGCGGGATACTAAAGGAAGTTAACGCTAATTAAGGCACTCCTTTCACAAAGCACTAGAGCAAAGCATTAACAATCTATGAATAGGCATCCCCTTCGATGCCCTGATTATTCTCACTTCAAGGTCTACAGTTCATAACCATAACAAATGCATATAAATTGCAGATAAGATCCAAAACACACACACACACACACACACACACACACACACACACACACACATATACATATATTCATGAAACATAATGATCTTATATATGAAATCATGGCACTCGGGCCTAGTGTCAAGCATTAAGCATATCAAAGTCATAGAAACATCAATCTCAGAAATTACGGGGCCACTAGGCATCAACCCTAACAAATCTTGCATCTATTACATCAGAGATGTCACTCAATTCCCATCCACCCCATGTGCCTATAGGGAGATTACTCATACACGAGTTCTGATATCATGATGGTGGTGATGAAGAAGAGGTTGTTGATGACAATGGTGCAGTATTCCCCTCTCCGGTGGCCAAAATCAGCCTTCATATTTAGCACTCCGGAAGAAGGATAGAGGTCACAACGGCTCTGTGTCATGAAAAAATCATGGAAAATCAGATTAAGTGTTTCAGGGCGAAGGATAAATATAGGCCAAAGGGGGGCGTAAGGCGGTAACTAGGGGGCCCACGCACCTTGCCCACTCCCCCACCAAAGCCGTGTGGCAACTTGGTATTTTTTCCCGCCCCTTCTGACTCATCTTTTGGCTCCGTGGCTCTTTTCTTCAGATTTTTTGGTATTTTTTCTAAAAAAACTAGGAAACCTTATTTCTGCACAAAAACCAAAACAAAGGCAATTATGTTGGAAACACCGTAAGTACGAAGTTGTTTTATTGAAATCATGCAATTAGAGAACAAAAATCAGAGCAAAAGTGCTCAAAAAAGTAGACATGTTTGAGACGTATCCCCCCAGGCTTAGCTTATTGGTCGTCGTCAAGCAATTCAGCTGATAAATTGACGCCACAAAGAAAAACTTTTACAATCACTTTTTCTAGGTGTATATACATAAATTTAGTCAATGATCACTTTACGACCATCTTATAAAAGTAACCGCATGAATAACGAAAACTTAGTAACCATGTTCTCACATGATAAGATTTCAACCAACTAGTAAGTCATAATAAATTATCTCAAACATCAACATGATCAAAATGGACAGGATGCTAATATGACAACATGATATCTCGTTGTCATGTCTCTTGTTGGAAGAACCCCGGCAACCAGTGGTGGAGCGTCGGCGCGACAAAGGAGGGCCCTGCCCCCTCCCCCCTTACATGACAAATATTGCAAGGATAAGCTAAACCCCATGCTAATCTTTCGTATTCTCTAATCTCCCTAGCCTTTTTGCCCCTGCTTCAAATTGGTTCACGCTCCACCACTACCGGCAGACAACAGCGTTTGGCGGCACGAGTGGTGCGACAGGTCACCAGCGAAGTTCGCCCCCACATCAACTTTTGTTCACCTTTCACCACAAATCTATATCTATACCAATACAAATAGACAACAAGTGGAGCTCCAATTAACCTCGGCCATCTAGATATATCAAATCCAACAACCTAGGTTGATATGGTATGTCGAGTGCCCAATATGTTAAGTGTCCAACAATGTTTAGCACACAATTGATATCCTATCTAATATTAATGCTAGCACAAACCACATTATTATAACACAAATAATATCCTATCTAATAGGAATGTGCAACTATTTTTCGACGTAATACCAGGCCTCCTTTAGTTCATAGGAACGGGAAAGTCATAGAAAATGAGATGTCGTGTAGCTCAATTCCTATATGAAAAGAGATGTCATTTGTTTCATATGATACTAGATCATTGATGGCGCGCGTTGTTGCGCCCGTCTATTTATACAATGAAATGATATGAATTTTTACAAATATATGATAGTATAATGAAATATAACATCTTCGGTAATTATCTGTCTGGCTAGTACAAAGGTGTGCCTATTGGTATGGTACATGAACTGTTCATGTAGAAATTCAGTCCTACATATCAATGCTCCACGCTATGCATTTTCACAAAAAGGAATAAACACCAATATAAGGTAGGTTGGTCTTAGTGGAAAATTACTGGACTGGTGCAATTGTACAATTCTTTTTTCCATCTCTCAGGTTGCCCATGCCGATTAAGCTAGAATTGTTTGGCATGAAATCCCATCTACTTAAATAGTGTAAGTAAGATTAACTCTGCAAGATGTATACATATATATTTGATGGAGCATTACAGTGTCGCATATGGAAATATTATTTCATGCACAGTTATAACCATGAGTCTGTAGTTGTAGTTCGTGAGTCAGATGCCCCTCATTTCCCTAGATGGTTAAATACTAGGCAAAGATAAATGAAGGGATGGGTTAAGCATCATTGCAACACAAAATCTTAGTATCCATTCCGTCATTGCCTATAGTTCTTTCCACGAGCCAACCATAAATTCACAATCTCACCAGAAGTTTTGTTGGCTATTGGAACATTGACCATTGAACTGAAACATCAAGAGATCATGTGAGACTTGGTATTTTTAGGAGAGGACGGTGTTGGATCTGCAACGGTAGGATGAGGAGTAGGAATACTGGGCACAGAGGGAGGTGTATCAGGAAATGTGAGAAAAGAGATGTCCTCCATAAGAAAGGTCGAGGAGGATGGATGCGGGTAGAAAGGACGAGACTCATCAAAGGTCACATCCTGGGAAATACGCATCTGTCGACCGATAGGATCCCAACACCGATAACCCTTATGCTCATCATTGTATCCTAGAAAGGGAGACTCAACAGACTGAGCGGTCAGTTTGGTGCGTTCACATGGAGGAAGAAGAATATAGCAAACACAACCAAACAAACGAAGCGCTGAATAATCAGGAGAACGATCGAAAAGATGCTCGAAAGTAATACCACTCTATAGAGCAGCAGATGGTTGTATATTGATGAGATAGGTGGAAGTGGATATAGCCTTAGCCCAAAGTGAGGCGGAAGAGAGGCAGCGATCATCATAGCACGCGCCGTCTTAAGAAGGTGACGGTGCTTGCGTTCAGCTACACCCTTTTGAGCATGAGCACCAGGACAAGAGAACTAGGGAATGGTACATTGTTCAACAAGAAATCCCTGCAATGCTCGAGGGATATACTCACTAGCAGAATCTGTGCAAAAATACGAATAAGACTGGAGAACTGGGTATGAACCATGGCAGCAAAAAATTTGTATATAGATAAGACCTCACTATGAGAGGACATGAAATAGATTCAAGTGTAGCGAGTAAAATCGTCTATAAAGAGAATATAGTAGCGATGACCCCCCTTCAAAGCGAAGGGAGCCAGACCCCAAATATCTGAGTGAACAAGGTCAAAAGGATGCTCAGACACTGACTCATTGTGAGGATAGGGTAACTGAATCTGCTTACCAAGCCTACAACCCAGACAATCCAGCAAAGCATTATCAGAGACATGCCCCAGGACACCATGATGAACTAAATATGAGAGAAGAGAACCACATAAATGGCCAAGACGACGATGCCATTGCTGAAAAGAGCTAGCAGATGCAGCAATAGGGACCACGAGATTGGCAACGGTGGCATTAGAAGGAAGATGAAGCCAGTCAAGATCCCAAAGACCATCATGACGTTGAGGGCCAGCACCAAGCAAGGCGCCTATGCGACGATCCTGGAGAGAGCATGAATCGAAGTTGAGATTGACCCTACAACTGGAGTCAACAATCTGACTACCTGAAAAGAGTTGCATGCTAAGTGAAGAACATGAGCAACAAAGGGAAGATGAAAAGAAGATGTGCTAAGAGTCGACTAGTGACAGGGAGGGGAGTACCATCAGCCGTAAAAACACTAACATGAGACTCAACGGGTCTAATGGAGGTCAAAGAGGAAGAATCATAAGTCATATGAAAAGATGCTCCAGTATCAAGAATCCATGAGGATGTACCGGAATGAGTAGAAGGTGGTCTCTCAATGCCAGGAAACTTAGACGCAGAACCAGCAGAACCTGTCGATGAAGAATACCAAGTATCAAGAAGGCACCGAAGTTACACAATCTCATGCGCAGACAGAGACACTGTGGTAGACGTCGAGGTAAAACCATCTATTGACGAAGAACGATCGCCATCACATGTGGAAGCCATGTGGCGAGTCGATGTAGAACGAGTCGACATCGAGCAGCTACAACCGTGGGTAGAAGCCACGAAAGAAGTCGACATAGAGTGGTCACGACTGCGTGTAGAACCCATAAAGGAAGTCGACGTAGGATGACAATCACAGGTGCGGAAGTTGTGCGAAGAGTCATAGAAGAGCGACCAACATAGCCGACAGAAGATGCCAAGAGAGTTGATGTGGAGCGACTAGAATCACCGGTGGAATTCGCAAAAAGTGTCGAAGTGGAGCGACAACCACCACCTCCAAGCGGGCGAGCACCAAGCACCGAGGAATGACACACGTGCGAGACGGGATTCACGTACGAAAAACCGTCAAAAAACACCAGGCAGTGAGGGAGAGGCATACCCGACATAAGCATTTTCCTTTTTTAATAACTCTCTCTCTCTCTCTCTCTCTCTCTCTCTCTCTCTCTCTCTCTCTCTCTCTTAATCTCACAAATCAAGCAGAAGCCCAGGGGATAAAGCACACTGAAACGTCACGCTAGATTGAGATCCTATCTTTCACTGGCACTGAAGAAGCACCGACGGGGTAGAAGAAGCTGAGACGGCAGCGGCCAGAGGAGCCGCGTCGGATGGGCCACAGGCGACGGTCAGAGTTGCAGCGTCGGATGGGAGCCGGGCAGCGGCCTGATACGTCTCCAACGTATCGATAATTTATGAAGCATTCATGCCATATTCACCTATGATTACAATACTTTTATATGGTTTTGATGCACTTTATATGATTTATTTAGAACTAACCCGGACTGACGTTGTTTTTGAGCAGAATTACCGTAGTGTTGTTTTTGTGCAGAAAATGAAAGTCCTCAGAATCGCCCGAAACTTTTTGATGATTTTTTCTGGAGGAAATAAGCAATGTTGGAGCAAAGAACCACCGGAGGGGAGCCACCCGTGGGGCACAAGCCATCAGGGCGCCCCCCCTAGGTCGCGCCCTGATATGTGGTGGGGACCATGTGGCTCCGTTGCGTGTGATTCCAACGCTGAAAAATCCTATAAATCCCAGAAACCCCAGAAATAAACAGAGACTCTCTGTTTCGCCGCCGCAACTCTCTGTATCGATGAAAAACCAATCTGGAGACGTTCCAGTACCCTGTCGGAGAGGGGAAACCATCACCGGTGGCCATCTTCATCATCCCGGCGCTGGCCATGACGAGGAGGGAGTAGTTCACCCTCGGGGCTGAGGGTATGTACCAGTAGCTATGTGTTCAATCTATCTATCTCGTGTTCTTGAGATGTCACGATCTTGATGTATCACGGGCTTTGTTAATATAGCCGGATCATATGATGTTATTCCCTTGCTATCATGTTGTGATGAATTGAATCTTTTGTTGGAAATATGTCCTAGAGGCAATAATAAATTGGTTATTATCATATTTCCTTGTTCATGATAATCGTTTATTATCCATGCTATAATTGTATTTATCGGAAACTCAGATACATGTGTGGATACATAGACAACACTATGTCCGTAGTGAGCCTCTACTAGACTAGCTCGTTGATCAAAGATGGTCATGGTTTTCTGACCATAGACATGAGTTTTCATTTGATAATGGGATCACATCATTAGGAGAATGATGTGATGGACAAGACCCAACCATAAGCATAGCATTTGATCGTGTTAGTTTATTGCTACTACTTTATCCATGTCAAGCATTTGTTCCTACGACCATGAGATCATGCAACTCCCTAACACCGGAGGAATGCCTTGTGTGTATCAAACGTCACAACGTAACTGGGTGACTATAAAGGTGCTCTACAGGTATCTCCGAGGGTGTATGTTGGGTTGGCGTGGATCGAGACTGGGATTTGTCACTCCGTATGACGGAGAGGTATCTCTGGGCCCACTCGGTAATACAGCATCACAAGAAGCTTGCAAGCAATGTGACTAAGGAGTTAGTCACGGGATCTTATATTACGGAATGAGTAAAGAGACTTGCCGATAACAAGATTGAACTAGGTATGGAGATACCGACGATCGAATCTCGGGCAAGTAACATACCGCTGGACAAAGGGAACTGCATACGGGATTAATTGAATCCTTGGCATCGTAGTCCGACCGATAAAGATCTTCATGGAATATGTGGGAACCAATATGGTCATCCAGGTCGTGCTATTGGTTATTGACCAGAGAGGTGTCTCGTTCATGTCCACATGATTCTTGAACACGTAGGGTCCGCACGCTTAACGTTCGGTGACGGTATAGTATTATTGGGTTATGTATGTTGGTGACCAAATGTTTTTTGGAGTCCCGGAAGAGATCTTGGACGTCACGAGGAGCTCTGGAACGGTCCAGAGGTAAAGATTTACATATGGGAAGTCATATTTTGGCTATCGGAAAAGTTTCGGGTTTTCTGGTATTGTACCGGGAAGCTTCTAGAAGGTTCTGGAAACTTCCGGAGGAGTCCGGAAGTCCACCAAGGGTTCCACGATGTCCCAAGGGTTTGCATGGGCTGAGGGGAGGCGCCCTGGCCTTAATGGGCCAGGCACACAAGTCCCTCAAGGCCCATGTGGCTTGGGAGAGGTGGAAAGTCCACTTGTGTATGGAAAGGGAGGGAATTGGACTAGGAGTCCAACTCATCCCCCTTGTCTGCGCCCTAGGGCTTGGAGGGGCTGATATCCACTCCCCTCCACCTATATATAGAGGGGAGGGGGTGATACGTCTCCAATGTATCTATAATTTATGAAGTATTCATGCCATGTTTACAATAATTTTATATGATTTTGGTATGATTTTATTAGAACTAACCCGGACTGACGCTGTTTTTAGCAGAGCTACCGTGGTGTTGTTTTTGTGCAGAAATAAAAGTTCTCGAAATGGGCTGAAAATTTATGGAGAATATTTCTAGAAAATATAAAAAATACCAGAGCAAAAAGATACCGGAGAGGAGTCCCGAGGAGGTCACAAGCCTAGGGGGCACCCCCCCTAGGGCGCGCCCCCTTGGCTTGTGGGCCCCTCGAGCACTCCCCTGACGTGATTCCAACGCCAAGTACTCCTATAAATCGAGAAACCCCCACAAAGAAACCTAGATCGGGAGTTCCGCCGCCAGAAGCCTCTATAGCCACGAAAAACCAATCGGGAGCCCGTTCCGGCACTCTGCCGGAGGGGGAAACCATCATCGGAGGCCATCTTCATCATCCCGGGGGTCTCCATGACGAGGAGGGAGTAGTTCACCCTTGGGGCTGAGGGTATGTACCAGTAGCTATGTGTTTGATCTCTCTCTCTCTCGTGTTCTTAAGATGACACGATCTTGATGTACCGTGAGGTTTATTAATATAGATGAATCATATGGAGTTTTCCCCTCTCTATCTTCTTGTGATGAATTGAGTTTTCCCTTTGAAGTTTTCTTATCGGATTGAGTCTTGAAGGATTTGAGAACACTTGATGTATGTCTTGCAATGGGATATCTATGGTGACAATGGGATGTTCTATTGATCCACTTTATGTATGTTTTGGTGATCAACTTGCGGGTTCCGTGACCTTGGGAATCTATGCATAGGGGTTGGCACACGTTTTCATCTTGACTCTCCGGTAGAAACTTTGGGGCACTCTTTGAAGTTCTTTGTGTTGGATTGAACATGATGAATCTGAAATTGTGTGATGCATATCGTATAATCAAGCCCATGGGTACTCGTGGTGACATTGGAGTATCTAGGTGACATTAGGGTTTTGGTTGATGTGTATCTTAAGGTGTTATTTTAGTACGAACTCTAGGGATGTTCGTGACACTTATAGGGACAGCTCATAAGATTGATCGGAAAAGATAACTTTGAGGTGGTTTCATACCCTACAATAATTTCTTCGTTTGTTCTCCGCTATTTGTGACTTTGGAGTGAACTCTTTGTCGCACGTGAGGGATTTACATATGATTCAACTATGTTAGTATTGTTGAGAGAACTTGCACTAGTGAAAGTATGAACCCTAGGCCTTGTTTCCAAGCATTGCAATACCATTTTTGCTCACTTTTGTTACTTGCTACCTTGCTGTTTTTATATTTTCAGATTACAAAAACCTATATCTACCATCCATATTACACTTGTATCACCATCTCTTCGCCAAACTAGTGCACCTATACAATTTACCATTGTATTGGGTGTGTTGGGGACACAAGAGACTCTTTGTTATTTGGTTGCAGGGTTGTTTGAGAGAGACCATCTTCATCCTACGCCTCCCACGGATTGATAAACCTTAGGTCATCCACTTGAGGGAAATTTGCTACTATCCTACAAAACTCTGCGCTTGGAGGCCCAACACGAGTCTACAAGAAGAAGGTTGCGTAGTAGACATCAAGCTCTTTTCTGGCGCCGTTGCCGGGGAGGTGAGTGCTTGAAGGTATATCTTTAGATCTTGCAATTAAATCTTTTAGTTTCTTGTTTTTCACTAGTTTGGTTTTATAAAAGAAAACTACAAAAAAATGGAGTTTAGGTTGCATCAATTGGTTCGTCTTTTTAATGTCTTTCGTGAAAATGATGGTTTGGAAAATTGTGCTCAATTGGTAGAGGAAGAATTTATGAAAATACTTAATGAGAATTCCTTGTGTGATAAGCATGATTGCAATGTTGTTAGTATGAATTCCTTGAATATCCATGATGCTAATGATATGCAAACCCACAAGCTTGGGGATGCTATGTTTGATGAAGATGATATTTTTAGTCCCCCAAGGCTTGATGAGCAAATTTGTTATGATTATGGCATGCCTCCTATCTATCATGATTATGATGATGACATGTATGCTATAAAGAGTGATAGTAACCATGAAACTTGTCATCATGATTTTAAAATTCTAAGTGGTTATGTCAATCAAGTATCTCATGATAGTTATTTTGTTGAGTTTGCTCCCACTATTATGAATGAGAAGAAAATTGCTTATGTGGAGAGTGACAAATTTTCTATGCTTGCGGATCATGAAGATAATGCTTTATGTGATAGTTATGTTGTGAAATTCCTTCATGATGCTACTGAAAATTATTATGAGGGAGGAACATATGCTTGTAGGAATTGCAATAATATCAAGTTTCCTCTCTATGTGTTCAAAGTTTTGAAGTTATCCTTGTTTTGCCTTCCTATGCTAATTGATTATTGCTCCCATAAATTGTTTGTTCATAAAATCCCTATGCATAGGAAGTGGGTTAGACTTAAATGTGCTTGTCATGAGATTCATGATGCTCTTTTGCATGTTTCAATTACTATTCCTATGTGAGCATCATTGAAATCACCATGCCTAGCTAAAAGGCATTAAAGAAAAGCGCTTGTTGGGAGACAACCCAACACTTTTCCTTTATGTTTTTGTGTGATCACATGATTAAGCTACTGTATTAATCATGTTTTGTGTCTTTTATTTCAATAAAGTGCCAAGTAAAGCCTTTGGGATGACTCACAAGATGAGTATAATTGATGCTGAACCAAAACAGAAACTTTTGACTCTAGTACAGGAATTTAAATTTTTTACTGGAGCATTATAATGATCTGAATTTTTTACACAGTCTTTATATACAAATTCTTCAGGTTGTCCTAATTTTTCAGAATTTTTAGAGACAGGGAAGTATGGTTACACTACAGATCTTCACAGACTGTTCTGTTTTTGACAGATTCTGTTTTGCATGCATAGTTTACTTGTTTTAGTGTTTCCATAGATTATATTTAGTGGTATAAATTATGGGAATAATATAATACAGTAGGTATCATGTGGAAACAATTATGTATCTTGTCTTGACAGTGCCTAAGTGAATGATCTTTGTTTATTATACTAACCCATCTCACGAAGTTCCGTTAAGTTTTGTGTGATTGAAGTTTTCAAGTTTTGGGTGAGACACCGATATGAGGAGAATAAGGAGTGACAAGAACCTAAGCTTTGGGATGCCCAAGGCACCCCCAAGGTAATATACAAGGAAGACTCAAGCGCCTAAGCTTGGGGATGCCCCGGAAGGCATCCCCTCTTTCATCTTCAACACTATCGGATTGAGTCTTTAAAGGATTTGAGAACACTTGATGTATGTCTTGCGATGGGATATCCGTGGTGACAATGGGATGTTCTATTGATCCACTTGATGTATGTTTTGGTGATCAACTTGTGAGTTCCGTGACCTTGGGAATCTATGCATAGGGGTTGGCACATGTTTTCGTCTTGACTCTCCGGTAGAAACTTTGGGGCACTCTTTGAAGTTCTTTGTGTTGGATTGAACATGATGAATCTGAAATTGTGTGATGCATATCGTATAATCAAGCCCATGGGTACTTGTGGTGACATTAGGGTTTTGGTTGATGTGTATCTTAAGGTGTTATTTTAGCACGAACTCTAGGGCTGTTCGTGACACTTATAGGGATAGCTCATAAGATTGATCGGAAAAAGATAACTTTGAGGTGGTTTCGTACCCTACAATAATTTCTTTGTTTGTTCTCCGCTATTTGTGACTTTGGAGTGAACTCTTTGTCGCACGTGAGGGGTTTACATATGATTCAACTATGTTAGTATTGTTGAGAGAACTTGCACTAGTGAAAGTATGAACCCTAGGCCTTGTTTCTAAGCATTGCAATACCGTTTGTGCTCACTTTTATCATTAGTTACCTTGCTGTTTTTATATTTTCAGATTACAAAAACCTATATCTACCATCCACATTACACTTGTATCACCATCTCTTCGCCGAACTAGTGCACCTATACAATTTACCATTGTATTGGGTGTGTTGGGGACACAAGAGACTCTTTGTTATTTGGTTGCAGGGTTGTTTGAGAGAGACCATCTTCATCCTACGCCTCCCACGGATTGATAAACCTTAGGTCATCCACTTGAGGGAAATTTACTACTGTCCTACAAAACTCTGCGCTTGGAGGCCCAACACGAGTCTACAAGAAGAAGGTTGCGTAGTAGACATCAGGGGGCGCCCCAAGAGTACACACCAAGCCCTTGGCGCCTCCCTCTCTCCCTAGATCATTTTCTCCTCCGTTCGCGGTTCCGGTAGCACTTGGCAAAGCTCTGTTGGCACTGCACCACCACCACCTCCACCACGCCGTCGTGCTGGTTGATAACCCGTCTACTACTCCGCCCTCGCTCGCTGGATCGAGGAGGCGGAGACGTCATCGAGCCGCACGTGTGCTGAACACGGAGGTGCCGTCTGTTCGGCGCTAGATCGGGACGGATCGCGATTGGATCGTGAAGACGTACGACTACATCAACCGCGTTATATACACTTCCTCTTAGCCATCTACAAGGGTATGTAGATACACTCCCCCTCTCATAGCTACACATCTCCATGGATAGATCTTGCGTGTGCGTAGGAAATTTTTTGTTTCCCATGCAACGTTCCCCAACAGTGGCATCATGAGCTAGGTCTATGCGTCGATGATATGCACGAGTAGAACACAAAAGGGTTTGTGGGCGTTGATGTTCATATTGCTTACCTCCTTAGTCTTATCTTGATTCGGCGGTATTGTGGGATGAAGCGGCCCGGAACAACTTTACTCGTCCACGTACAAGAGACCGATTCCATCGACTCACATGCCACTTGTTGCATAAAGATGGCTGGCGGGTGTATGTCTCTCCCACTTTAGTTGAATCGGACTCGACAGAGGCGGTCCTTGTAGAAGGTTAAAAGGCAACTTGATTATCACCGTTGTGGCTTTGCGTAGGTAAGAACGGTTCTTACTAGTTGCCCATAGCAGCCACGTAAAACTTGCAACAACAAAGTAGAGGACGTCTAGCTTGTTTTTGCAGGGCATGTTGTGGTGTGATATGGCCAAAGACATGATGTGATATATGTGATGTATGAGATGATCATGTTTTGTATAGATTATCATGACTTGCATGTCGATGAGTACGGTAACCGGCAGGAGCCATAGGATTGTCTTTAATTATTTTCGTCTTTTTTCTTTACTTTATCGCTATGAGTTAGCAATAGTTGTAGAAGCAATAGTTGGCGCAATAACCACGTGACGACGTGATCATGGAGATCATGGTGTCATGCCGATGACGATGGAGATCATGCCGATGCTTTGGAGATGGAGATCAAAAGCACAAGACGACGATAGCCATATCATGTCACTTATATGATTTGCATGTGATGTTTATCCTTTATGCATCTTATTTTGCTTAGGATGACGGTAGCATTATAAGATGACCCCTCACTAAAATTTCAAGATAAATTGTGTTCTCCCCGAGTATGCACCGTTGCGAAGGATCATCGTTTCAAAGCACCTCGTGATGATAGGGTGTGATAGACTCTACGTTCGCATACAATGTGACGGGGATATTACCCCACGGTATAACCCGGCAGACATGCTGACCCGGCAAACAGTACTGACCCGGAGAACAGTACTGACCCGGCAGACATGACGACCCGGCAAACAGTACAGACCTGGTTACAGTTCTAACCCGGCAGACAATGGTAACCCGGCAGCTACAGTGTCAGGGTGTAACCCGGCAGCTACAGTGTCAGGATGGTAACTCGGCTACAGTGTCAGGAGGCTAAGCCGGCTACAGTGTCAGGAGGCTAACCCGGATGCTACAGTGCCAGGAGGTGAACAGTGTTATCAGACAGTCACGGAGACGAGTCTCTGAAAGATAAGCCCTGGTTGTGACCCGCCCGGTGTAAGCCGCCCGGGACGGGTTACAAGCCCAGGACTCGGAAGCCCATGAAGAGAAGCCCGCGATGGGAAGTCATCAATCCGACTTAGACTCTACATGTAAACCGCCCCTTCAGCCTTTATAAGGAGGGGCGGGTCACCCCAAGAGGGTGGAGGTTAGACGTCTCATAGACAGGTCAGAAAGATAGTCAGATTAGAGGGTCTCGAGATTAGAGGTGCTGACTCTGCACCCTTGTAACCGAGATCGTCATCGTCATCAATATAAGACACAAAGCAGGACGTAGGCTTTTACCTCCATCGGAGGGGCCGAACCTGGGTAAAAACTCCGCGTCTCTCGTCCCGCTCAACCCCTCTCAAGCTACCAGTTACGTGCGCTGGACCCCACACCTTAAGTCCGTTAACCCGGACATCTGCCGTGACAAAACCACGACAGTTGGCGCCCACCGTGGGGCAACGCGCTGTGGTGTTGAGTTCTTGGAGGGATCTCTCTTTGGGATCGAGGAGTTAGCAATTTTTTCCGGATGAAGAAGAGCCGTTTTGGAAGGATCTAGGTCAAACTCCGAGTTCTTCAGTCAAGATTAAAAAGTTTCGATGACAATATGAATCAGATCAGAGCTAAAGGGTGGTTTGGTCGGCAGCTGAGTACAACAGATGAAATTCATAGTCCTGCAAAAAATCAACAACCACGAGTACTTGCTATACCAATCCGGAGGCAATTGTTCTATGCTACAGTCAATAGTCAGTCCGGATGGAGACAGACCGTGTTAAACACAAACACAAGCCTGCAAGTCACCTCGTGAAACGACATCGTTGAGCCGCCCTATCTACAAGTCGCCTGCGTCTGCTCAGCCCGCCACAACTCGCCGATCTCCACTCGCCGTGAGTCGCCCGCACCGAGCAAGCCGCCCCCGACGGCCTCGTCGAGAGCCGCCCACACCGGAGCATCTGCTGCAAATCCCCGCCTCGACTCACCCCGAGTCGCCCGCGGCCTCAATCCGAGTGGCCGCCGCGGTCTCAAGTCAACTCCGAGCCGCCCTGGGTGCGTCCCGCCTCCGCGAGCCACCGCACCCGCCTGGAGCCGCCGTCGCGCCCGCTGCATCACCCGGCCCGTCGAACGTTGCTCCACCACACCGTGTCACCAGTGTCGCCGGCTCCCAGCCGCGCGCGCGCCTCACCTTACTGCCGCCTATGCCCGGCCCCACCGAGGCGCCGCCGCGGCCTCCGCCTCCGTTCCTACCGCATCATGCCGTCTTCGCCTCGGTTTCCGCCACCGAGTCGCCAGCCTCCTCGGGCGCAGCTCCCCGCCTGCGAGTCGTCGTCACGCCTCGCCTCCGCCCAAAGCCGGAGCCACCTCCGCCAGATTCAAAGTCGCCGCCGTCACAGCCTTGAGCCGGCCGACTGAGCCGCCAGCCTCTGCTGCGAGCCGCCGTCGCGCTGGCCTCGTCTCCGCCGTCCGAGCCACCTCCGATGGCCGGCCGCCTCCGAGCCGCAAGTCGCCTCTACTGCTCCGAGTTTCCTCGGCCTCGGGACGACCTCGCCAGAGCCGCCGTCAACCGAGGGCCGCCACCGCCTCGTCCCTCTGTTTCGAGCTGCCAGTGGCTCGTTCCTCTGCCACAAATCACCACAGTTGCGAGCCCGGCCTTGCGTCGACCCGCCGCCTCGCCGCGTCGGCCCGCAGATGTGGCCCGCTCACCGAGCTGTCGCTCGCTTCACTGCATCGCCAGCCGACCGCACCCCTACTGCTCCTCGCCTGCTCGATGAGTCGGCCTGCTCAGCCTCCAAACCGGCCTCGTTTTACCACTTCACTGCCGCGCCCCCGCGCCGTGAGCCGCCACCCACGAGGTCGGCCTTTTCCTCCTCTGCCGCAAGCCGCCGTGGCCTCGGGCCCGACCTCGTGTCCTCTGCCGCCGTCTTGGCCTTGTGCCACTTCGTCGCCGCGGCCTCGTCTCGAGCCGGCCCCGCCTCGAGCGCTGCGACCCGCCGCGCAAAGCCACTTCCGCCCTCGTTGGCACGGCCGGCTGAGCCACCGCCGCACTTCTGCTCTGAGTCGCTGTGCGGCTTCACCGTCGCCATGACCCGCCGCGGGCGAGCCGCCTCGGCCCCTAAAGCCGCCCGCCGACGCTACTGAGCCGCCAGGCCCTGCCGCGCCGCTTCTACCGCGGCCCTGTTGTGGTCGAGCTGCTGCCTCCCCTCCTCTCAGCCTCCGAGCCGCCCTGGTCTCTGACCGCGCCCGTGCGTATTCTGCTGAAGGAAGGGGAATTGAAAAAAAAAAAAAAAAAAGGGGAGGACCCGCCTGGTCAACATGCCGCCACGCGTTGATTGAGAGCCGCCCCGGCCCGGCGCTGTCTCCGAGCCGCCGTGGCTGAGTCGCCGCTTTCGTCCTCGCGGTCGCAACCTCGCGCTGAGCCGCACCCATTCGGCCTTATTCTGAGCCGCCGCGCGTCCGCTGCAAGTCGCCTCTACCTCATCATCTGCGGTCTCGCCTCGAGATGTTGTTGCCGCTATGGTTCATCACTTCTACCGTGATCGGCCCGCCGTCTCCGCCGCGGCCTCGAAAGAGTGGTTAAACCGCCGTTGACGTTACTGGGGGTGATCCACGGACGCTATATCCGAATAATTTGTCGTCCGAACAAATCAGGACAGTTATTCTATACAAACGTGGTCTATACCACGGGTACGGAGCACGCGTTGGCAATATTCCACACCAGCGTTCGACCGTGCCACATGACCCGGTGACTGGACGCGCGCAAGCCACCGCTATTGTGGTCCGGTTTACATCAACATGCCGGTACTGCGCACGCTCACCCGCCAGCCTGAGCCGCCCAATGAGTGCGGCAAGCCGCCATAGCCGCGGCATGGTTTTCACCAACAACGCCACGGCCGACTCGTCGTCTGCACCAGCTTACAATGCCGCGGCCGTCTCTCACGACCGTACCGGCTTACAACGCCGCGGCCGTCTCTCACAACCGCGTTGTCTTCAAAACGCACGGTTGACTCCTACATCTACAACATACTGGTGCTGTGTTTGCCTGTTCAAGCCGCCCAATAGACGCTCATGAGACGCCACCCTGCGGTCCAATCTACATCAGCATATCGGTGCAGTGCTCGCCTGTACGAGCCGCCCAACGGACGAGCGCAAGACGCCGCTCACAGTCAGATCTACATCAGCATATCGGTGCAGTGTTCGTCTATACGAACCGCCCAAACGGACAGGCGCACAAGTCGCCCCCACGGCAGTTTGGTTAACTTCAACAACCAGCCGGGACGAACTATCAACCGGATTATTGAAACAATTCATACGGGGTCATCTATAACCCGCCACGGTCAACCTCTACCTTCAGTGGAGACTCTCAAGCCGCCTCTTAGAAGTCGACTTAAGACTTGGGGGCTACAGGCATGGCTCGACACACTTGGTCGTTTTCAACGAGAACCCCGGGTCATTACAAGGCAGTTAAACCCGATCTTGGGGGATACTATATTATTGGCGGAAGGATTAAAAGTTACCCAAGAAGACGAGTCGCCATGATGCACCGTTCAGCTTGGGGGTTTCTGCTGTTTCTTTATACAAGATGGCGGATTACAAGATGCTGCAATAGTGTTGATACTTCAACAAGGTCATTTGGGGGCTTTCAACCCGCCGGGTTAAGCTTCAACCCTCTTGATCAGGCTTTTCAGCCAAAATAATACCTGTTTAACGGCGGCTTACAAATTGCCGGCCTAACTGACGGCGGCTTACAAATTGCCGGCCTAACTGACGGCGGCTTACAAGATGGCACGCCAGTTGATATCATCGACAAGGCCGTTTGGGGGCTTTCAACCCACCGGGTTAAGCTTCAACCCTCTTGGTCAGGCTCTTCAGCCACTATAAGGCGGGTCATGGACCCAAACGTTGACTACGTCAACAAAGATCACTAGGGGTGCAGCGAGTTCTAAAACTTACCTCCTTTTCCGATCTGCAATTCCGGGTTATACCTGCCTGTAAGTAGATGCGCTTTGTCAGGGGTGCAGCGAGTTCTAAAACTCACCCTCTGCAAAGGCCTCTTACAGCGGCGAGGCAACCCCTTACATCTACAATTCCGGGTTATACCTGCCTGTAAGTAGATGCGCTTTGTCAGGGGTGCAACGAGTTCTAAAACTTACCCCCTGCAAGGGCCTCTTACAGCGGCGAGGTAAACTCTCCCATCTGCTGTGTCTCTCTCTGGTTCGTTGCGCTCTTATCAGTTAATCTCGCCTAGAGACCCTGAGCCGTTCAAAGGAGTTGACGGCCACTCTCGTTAGAGACCCTGTACTGGTATGAAGTTCAAGCATCGAGTCCACCCAGAAGAACCATCATATGAAATTTTGAGAATAAAAGGCAAAGCAAGAACATCATACATTGCATCATACATCATGCATTTTATCATATTTACATATCATGCCGGTTTGCCAAACCGGGTCAGAGCAAGATTGTGAAAGAGGAAGCAAGGCTATATGAGATTTTAACATCTCCGGGTTGTGCTTTTTCAAGCCGCCCTTACAACAATGCAGAATATACTCTGTTTTGTTTATTTTTGCAGGTCTTGTCTTATAAGATAAGCCGCCAGAACAAATAGATCTTTAATAGCCAACATGGCTGGATCTTCATCATGGATTTCTCACATACTCGCCGGGTTGCACCGCAACTACGAGCAGGGATTTCATATCAAAGACAAAGGAATTATTCCAGGATATTCATTCCGGGTTATATTACAACCACGGCCAAGGATTCATCCAACAAATTATGATGAGTCATATTATTATCACAATAGTCCCGAGTCGCCGCAGGCATACGACCCGGCACTTGGGGGCTACATTATTCAAAGTCCAGTTTAAAACAAGTATGCAAGTCCCATGTTGCTGCAAGCATGCATCACGGCACTTGGGGGCTAATGCAAGCTAGTTTTCAAAGCATTACATTGTCAACAAGACCCTGTTATCTCAAGGAGATGAGCAAGCCTTTCAATATTTTTCTAAGTCCCAGCCCAGTACTTCTTACTGACCCGGCACTTGGGGGCTACACCACTCAGATCAAATTTTCTGAAGTGACAAGTCGCTGCAGGCATACGACCCGGCACTTGGGGGCTACAGTATTCAGTTGTTCAAACAGATTATAAGGTACAAATTGAAGACCCGGCGCATCACATATTGATGAGCCGGCCCTTGGGGGCTACACCAGCTGAAGCTTTATAAGGTATAAGACAGTTATAAGTCCCAGGCTGCTGCAGGCAAGACAACCTGGTACTTGGGGGCTACACAATCAAAGATATTATTGCAAAGCGCCAAGTCATCATGGATCAACTTGGAGCTTGGGGGCTACAGGTAGTATGAATATATCAAAAAATTGGAGAGAGTTTTCAAGATGTCAATTTTAAACTGCAGTCCAGTTATTTGACCCGGCGGCACCATCAATGAGTATAACCCGGCGGAGGAGACCCGCCAAGAACATTGAAGGCCGATTCAACGGCATATGGGTGTTGTATTCCCAATATTTTATTTCAAAGGACATATACCTGCAAGACAATGGAGCTTACCATGAATAAATTCAAGCTAACCTGGGGGCTAATGACGGGGATATTACCCCACGGTATAACCCGGCAGACATGCTGACCCGGCAAACAGTACTGACCCGGAGAACAGTACTGACCCGGCAAACAGTACAGACCTGGTTACAGTTCTAACCCGGCAGACAATGGTAACCCGGCAGCTACAGTGTCAGGGTGTAACCCGGCAGCTACAGTGTCAGGATGGTAACTCGGCTACAGTGTCAGGAGGCTAAGCCGGCTACAGTGTCAGGAGGCTAACCCGGATGCTACAGTGCCAGGAGGTGAACAGTGTTATCAGACAGTCACGGAGACGAGTCTCTGAAAGATAAGCCCTGGTTGTGACCCGCCCGGTGTAAGCCGCCCGGGACGGGTTACAAGCCCAGGACTCGGAAGCCCATGAAGAGAAGCCCGCGATGGGAAGTCATCAATCCGACTTAGACTCTACATGTAAACCGCCCCTTCAGCCTTTATAAGGAGGGGCGGGTCACCCCAAGAGGGTGGAGGTTAGACGTCTCATAGACAGGTCTCATAGACAGGTCTCATAGACAGGTCAGAAAGATAGTCAGATTAGAGGGTCTCGAGATTAGAGGTGCTGACTCTGCACCCTTGTAACCGAGATCGTCATCGTCATCAATATAAGACACAAAGCAGGACGTAGGCTTTTACCTCCATCGGAGGGGCCGAACCTGGGTAAAAACTCCGCGTCTCTCGTCCCGCTCAACCCCTCTCAAGCTACCAGTTACGTGCGCTGGACCCCACACCTTAAGTCCGTTAACCCGGACATCTGCCGTGACAAAACCACGACACAATGGGTGTAAGCCAGATTTACACACGCGGAATACTTGGGTTAACCTTGACGAGCCTAGCATGTACAGACATGGCCTTGGAACACAGGAGACCGAAAGGTCGAACATGAGTCATATAGTAGATATGATCAACATGGAGATGTTCACCAGTGAAGCCACCTCATCTCACGTGATGATCGGACTTGGGTTGGTGGATTTGGATCATGTCACACTTAGACAACCTCAGGGATGTTGATTTGAGTGGGATTTCTTTAGCAATATGATTAGTTGAACTCATTATCATGAACATAGTCAAATTGTCTTTGCAAATTATGTTGTAGATCAATAGCTCGCGCTGTAGCTCCCAAGTATTTTGACACGTTCCTAGAGAAAACTAAGTTGAGAGTTGATAGTAGAAATTATGCGGAATGGGTCCATGATCTGAGGATTGTCCTCATTGCTGCACAAAAGGCTTATGTCCTCGATGCACCGCTCGGTGCGCCACCCCCTCAAGCGTTATCTGTGGATGTTGTGAACGTCTAGCAGACACGTTCTGATGACTACTTGATAGTTTAGTGCGCCATGCTTTACGGCTTAGAACTGGGGCTCCAAAGACGTTTTGAACGCCACGGATCATATGAGATGTCCCAAGAGCTGAAATTGGTATTCCAGGCTCATGCCCGTGTTGAGAGGTATGAGACCTCTGACATGTTCTTTGCTTGCAAAATGGAGGAGAATAGCTCAATCAGTGAGCATGTGCTCAGAATGTCTGGGTGCTACAATCACTTGAATCAAGTGTGAGTTCATCTTCAAGATAAGATAGTGATTGATAGAGTTCCCCAAGTCACTGCCACCAAGCTACTAGAGCTTCGTGATAAACTATAACATGCAAGGGATAGAGAAGATGATCCTTGAGCTATTCGCGATGTTTTACGACGCGAAGGTAGAAATCAAGAAGGAGCATCAAGTGTTGATGGTAAGACCACTAGTTTCAAGAAGGGCAAGGGCAAGAAGGGAAACTTCAAGAATGGCAAAACAGTTGCCGCTCTAGTGAAGAAACCCAAGGTTGAACCCAAACCCGAGACTAAGTGCTTCTATTGTAAGGGGAACGGTCACTGATAGCGGAACTACCTCAAATACTTGGTAGATAAGAAGGATGGCAACGTCAACAATAAGTATATTTGATATACGTGTTATTGATGTGTACCTTACTAGTACTCCTAGTAGCACCTGAGTATTAGATATCGGTTCAGTTGCTAATATTGGTAACTCGAAATAAAAGCTACGGAATAAACGGAGACTAGCTAAGGGCGAGGTGATGATGTGTGTTGGAGGTGTTTCCAAGGTTGATGTGATCACCATCGCACGCTCCCTCTACCTTCGCGATTAGTTGAACCTAAATAAATTTTATTTGGTGTTGGCATTGAGCATGAACATGATTAGATTGTGTTTATTGCAATACGGTTATTCATTTAAGTCAGAGAATAATGGTTATTCTGTTTACATGAATAATACATTCAATGGTCATGCACCCAATGTGAATTGTTTATTGAATCTCGATCGTAGTGATACACATGTTCATAATATTGATGCCAAAAGATACAAAGTTAATAATGATAGTACCACATACTTGTGGCACTGCCGCCAAGGTCATATTGGTGTAAAGCGCATGAAGAAACTCCATGCTGATGGATCTTTGGACTCACTCGATTTCGAATCGGTTGAGACAAGCGGACCATGCCTCATAGGCAAGATGACTAAGACCCCGTTTTCCGATATGATTGAGCGGGCAAGTGACTTATTGGAAATAATACATGTTGATGTATGCGGTCCAAATGAGTGTTGAAGCGTGCGGTGGATATCATTATTTTCTTACCTTCACTGATGATTTGAGTAGATATGAGTATATTTACACAGGTCTGAAACGTTTGAAAAGTTCAAGCAATTTTACAGTGAAGTTGAAGATCATCGTGAGAAGAAGATAAATGTCTACGATATGATCATGGAGGTGAATATCTGAGTTACGAGTTTGGTATGCAACTTGAGACAATGTGGAAATTGTTTCACAACTCACGCCGCCTGGAACACCATAGTGTGATGGTGTGTCCGAACATCGCAGTCGTGCTCTATTGGATATGGTGCATACTATGATGTCTCTTACCGATTTGCCACTATCATTTTGGGGTTATGCATTAGAGAAAACTACATTCACTTTAATAGGGCACCATCTAAATCCGTTGAGATGACACCGTATGAATTATGGTTTGGCAGAAACCTAAGCTGTCGTTTCTTAGAGTTTGGGAATGCGACACTTATGTCTGATAAGCTCGAACCCTAAGCGGAAAAGTGCGTCTTCATAAGATAACCTAAAGCAACAATTGGGTATACCTTCTATCACATATCCGAAGGCAAGGTCTTTGTTGCCAAGAATAGATCCTTTCCAAAGAAGGATGTTCTCTCGAAAGAAGTGAGTGGGAGGAAGGTATAACTTGATAAGGTTGTCGAACCTTCACTTGAATTGGAAAAGTAGCACAGCATAGAAAGGTGTTGATGTGATGCGTAAACCAGTTGAAGAGGAAGCTAATGATTATGATCATGAAACTTCGGATCAAGTTACTACCGAACCTCGTAGGTCGACAAGGACACGTACTGCCCCGAGCGATATGGTGATCATGTCTTGGAGGTCATGTTGTCGGACAACAGTGAACCTACGAGCTATGAAGAAGCGATGGTGGGCCCGGATTCCAAAAAATGGCTAGGAGCCATGAAATCTGAGATAGGATCCATGTATGAAAACCAAGTATGGACTTTGGTAGACTTGCCCGATGAACGGCAGGCCGTTAAGTACAAATGGATCTTTAAGAAGAAGACAGACGCTGATGGTAAATGACACCATTTATAAAGCTTGACTTGTCGCAAAGAGGTTTCTGACAAGTTCAAGGAGTTGACTACGATGAGACTTTCTCACCCGTAGCGATGCTAAAATCTGTTGGAATTATGTTAGCAGTTGCTGCATTTTTCGATTATCAAATCTCGCAGATGGATGTCAAAACAGAGTTTCCTTAACGGTTTCCGTGAGAAAAGGTTGTATGTGATACAACCAGAAGGTTTTGTCGGTCCTAAGGATGCTAAAAGGTATGCAAGCTCTAGCGGTCCTTCTATGGACTGGAGCAAGCATCTCAGGAGTTGGAATATACGCTTTGATGAGGTAATCAAAGCTTTTGGGTTTATACAAAGTTTATAAGAAACTTGTATTTACAAGAAAGTGAGTGGGAGCACTATAGAATTTCTGATAAGTATATGCGGATGACATATTGTTGATCGGAAATAATGTAGAGATTCTGGAAAGTATAAAGGGTTATTTGAAAGGAGTTTTTCAAAGGAAGACCTGGATAAAGCTACTTAAATATTGGGCATCAAGATCTATAGAGATAGATCAAGACGCTTGATAAAACTTTCAATGAGTACATACCTTGACAAGATTTTGAAAGAGTTCAAAATGGATCAGTCAAAAAAGGAGTTCTTGCCTGATTTGTAAGGTGTGAAGTTGAGTAAGACTCAAAGCTCGACAACAGCAGAAGAAAGAGAAAGGACAAAGGTCGTCCCCTATGCCTTAGCCATAGACTCTATACGGTATGCCATGCTATGTACCGCACCTGATGTGTGCCTTGCCGCGTGTCTGACAAGGGGGTACAAGAGTGATCCAGGAGTGGATCACTGGACAGTGGTCAAAATTATCCTTAGTAACTGCTGGACTAAGGAAAGGTTTCTCGATTATGGAGGTGATAAAGAGTTCGTCGTAAAGGGTTACGTCGATGCAAGTTCTGACACCGATCCAGATGACTCTGAGTAACAAACCGGATACGTATAGTGGAGCAGACATTTGGAATAGCTCCAAGTGGGGTGTAGTAGCAGCATCTACAATATGACATAGAGATTTGCAAAGCATACACGGATCTGAATGTTGCAGACCTGTTGACTAAAACCTCTCTCACAAGCAAAACATGATCAAACCCCAGAACTCATTGGGTGTTAATCACATGGTGATGTGAACTAGATTATTGACTCTAGTGCATGTGGGAGACTGTTGGAAATATGCCCTAGAGGCAATAATAAATTGGTTATTATCATATTTCCTTGTTCATGATAATCGTTTATTATCCATGCTATAATTGTATTGATTGGAAACTCAGATACATGTGTGGATACATAGACAACACTATGTCCCTAGTGAGCCTCTACTAGACTAGCTCGTTGATCAAAGATGGTCAAGGTTTCCTCACCATAGACATGAGTTGTCATTTGATAACGGGATCACATCATTAGGAGAATGATGTGATGGACAAGACCCAACCGTAAGCATAGCATTTGATCGTGTTAGTTTATTGCTACTGCTTTATCCATGTCAAGTATTTGTTTCTATGACCATGAGATCATGCAACTCCCTGACACCGGAGGAATGCCTTGTGTGTATCAAACATCACAACGTAACTGGGTGACTATAAAGGTGCTCTACAGGTATCTCCGAGGGTGTCTGTTGGGTTGGCATGGATCGAGACTGGGATTTGTCACTCCGTATGACGGAGAGGTATCTCTGGGCCCACTCGGTAATACAGCATCACAAGAAGCTTGCAAGCAATGTGACTAAGGAGTTAGTCACGGGATCTTATATTACGGAACGAGTAAAGAGACTTGCCAATAACAAGATTGAACTAGGTATGGAGATACCGACGATCGAATCTCGGCCAAGTAACATACGCTGGACAAATGGAACTGCATACGGGATTGATTGAATCCTTGGCATCGTGGTTCGACCGATAAAGATCTTCGTGGAATATGTGGGAACCAATATGGGCATCCAGGTCCTGCTATTTGTTATTGACCGGAGAGGTGTCTCGGTCATGTCCACATGATTCTCGAACCCATAGGGTCCGCACGCTTAACGTTCGGCGACAATATAGTATTATTGGCTTATGTATGTTGGTGACCGAATGTTGTTCGGAGTCCCGGATGAGATCCCGGACGTCACGGGGAGCTCCGTAATGGTCCAGAGGTAAAGATTTATATATGGGAAGTCATATTATGGCTACCGGAAAAGTTTCGGGTTTTTCCGGTATTGTACCGGGAAGCTTCTAGAAGGTTTCGGAAACTTTCGGAGGAGTCCGGAAGTCCACCAAGGGTTCCACCATGTCCCAAGGGTTTGCATGGTCTGAGGGGAGGCACCCTGGCCTTAATGGGCCAGGCGCACAAGTCCCACAAGGCCCATGTGGCTTGGGAGAGGTGGAAAGTCCACCTGTGTATGGAAAGGGAGGGAATTGGACTAGGAGTCCAACTCATCCCCCTTGGCTGCGCCCTAGGGCTTGGAGGGACTGATCTCCACTCCCCTGCACCTATATATAGAGGGGAGGGGGTGCCCCAAGAGTACACACCAAGCCCTTGGCGCCTCCCTCTTGATGACCCACAAGTATAGGGGGTCAATCGTAGTCCTATCGATAAGTAAGAGTGTCGAACCCAATGAGGAGCAGAAGGAAATGACAAGTGGTTTTCAACAAGGTAATTTCTGCAAGCACTAAAATTGTTGGTAACAGATAGTTTGATAGCAAGATAATTAGTAACGAGCAAGTAACGGTAACGGTAAATAAAGTGCATCAAGGTAGCCCAATCCTTTTGTGGCAAAGGACAGTCCAGAACAGTCCCTTATAATAGGCAAAGTGTCATTGAGGGTACACGGGAATTTCATCTAGTCACTTTTATCATGTTGGTTTGATTTGCGTTCGCTACTTTGATAATTTGATATGTGGGTGGACCGGTGCTTGGGTGTTGTTCTTACTTGAACAAACCTCCCACTTATGATTAGCCCCCTCGCAAGCATCCACAACTACGAGAAAAGTATTAAGATAAAATCTAACCGTAGAATTAAACGTTTGGATCCAAATCAGTCCCTTATGAAGTAGCGCATAAACTAGGGTTTAAGCTTCTATCACTCTAGCAACCCATCATCTAATAACTACTCCACAATGCATTCCCTTAGGCCCAAGGATGGTGAAGTGTCATGTAGTCGACGTTCACATGACACCACTAAGGGAATCACAACATACATATCATCAAAATATCAAACACATATAAAAATCACATGATTACTTGCAACATGACTTCTCCCGTGACCTCAAGAACAAAGGTAACTACTCACAAATAATATTCATGCTCAAGATCAGAGGGGTATTAAATAGCATAATGGATCTGAACATATAATCTTCCACCAAATAAACCATATAGTGATCAACTACAAGATGTAATCAACACTACTAGTCACCCACACGTACCAATCTGAGGTTCCGATACAAAAATTGAACACAAGATATGAACTAGGGTTTGAGAGGAGACGGTGTTCTTGAAGATGTTTATGAAGATTGGCCTCCCAAAGATGAGAGGGGTGTTAGTGATGACGATGGCTTCGATTTCCACCTCCGGGAGGGAAGTTCCCCCGGCGGAATCGCTCCGCCGAAGGGCAAACGTGCTCTTGCCGAAGTTCCGCCTCAAGACGGCGGCGTTCCGTCCTGAAAGTCCTCTCCTTATTTTTTCTAGGTCAAAAGACCTTAAGTACCAGAAGATGGGCACTAGAGGTGGGCCGGGCTGAGCACAACCCACCAGGGCGTGCCTGGGGGGCCTGGCGCGCTGATGTCTGCTACGCAACTTTATTCTTGTAGACTTTGTTGGGCCTCCAAGCGTAGAGTTTTGTAGGACAGTAGCAATTATCCTTCAAGTGGATGACCTAAGGTTTATCAATCCGTGGGAGGTGTAGGATGAAGATGGTCTCTCTCAAGCAACCCTGCAATCAAATACAAGAAATCTCTTGTGTCCCCAACACACCCAATACATTGGCAAATTGTATAGGTGCACTAGTTCGACGAAGAGATGGTGATACAAGTGCAATATAGATGGTAGATATAGGTTTTTGTAATCTGAAAATATAAAAACAGCAAGGTAACAAATAGTAAACAGCGAGCAAAACATTGTATAAATGCTTGGAAATAGGGCCTAGGGTCCGTACTTTCGCTAGTGCAATCTCTCAACAATGCTAATACAATTGGATCACATAACCATCCCTCAACGTGCAACGAAGAATCACTCCAAAGTTCTTATCTAGCGGAGAACATAAGAAGAAATTGTTTGTAGGGTACGAAACCACCTTAAAGTTATTATTTCCGATCGATCTATTCAAGAGTTCGTACTAAGATAATATCAAGGTATCCTTTCCGTTCGATCTATCTAAGAGTTCGTACTAGAATAACACCATATGATACGCATCAACCAACTCTAATGTCATCTAGATACTCCAATGTCACCACAAGTATCCATGAGTTAATTATACGATACGCATCAAACAATTTCAGATTCATAATACTCAATCCACACAAAGAACCTCAAAGAGTGCCCCAAGATTTCTATCGGAGAAAGTAGGACAAGAACGTGTATCAACCCCTATGCATAGATTACCCCAATGTCACCGCGGGAATCCGCAAGTTGAGTACAAAAACATATATCAAGTGCATCAATAGAACACCCCATTATCACCACGGGTATCCACATGCAAGACATATATCAAGTGTTCTCAAATCCAATATTCAATCCAACATAACGAGATCTCAAAGGGAAAACTCAATTCATCACAACAAGATAGAGAGGGAATAACATCATGTGATCCGACTATATTGACAAAGCCCGTGGTACATCAAGATCGTGGCATCTCAAGAACACGAGAGAGAGAGAGAGAGAGAGAGAGATTGAACACATAGCTACTGGTACATACCCTCAGCCCCGAGGGTGGACTACTCCCTCCTCGTCATGGCCTCCTCTGGGATGATGAAGATGGCCACAGGAGATGGATTCCCCTCTCCGACAGGATACTGGAACGCCTCCAGATTGGTTTTTCGTCGATACAGAGAGTTGCGGTGGCGGAGTGGAGAGTCTCGGGTTATTTCTGATGGTTTCTGTATTTATAGGATTTTTGAGTGTCGATTTCATGCGAAGATGGGCCACGAGGTGCCCAGCACCCACAAGGGCACGGGCAGGGGGGTCTGGCGCGCCCTGGTGGGTGCTGACCACCCTGGTCCCCCTCTTCTGGTGTTCTTTGGCCCATCTTCATTCTTCTGGTCTGTAAAAAATCCACAAAAATCCCCGCAGCGTTTTGTCTCCGTTTGGTACTGATTTTCTGCGAAGTAAAAAACAAGCAAAAACAGCAACTGGCACTTTGGCACTATGTCAATAGGTTAGTCCCAAAAAATGATATAAAGTTGTAATAAAATTGTTGTAAAACATCCAAGAATGATAATATAACAGCATGGAACAAGCAAAAATTATAGATACGTTGGAGACGTATCAGCATCCCCAAGCTTAATTCCTACTCGTCCTCGAGTAGGTAAATGATAAAAACAGAATTTTTGATGTGGAATGCTGCCTAACATGGTCATCATATTCTTTTCTTCTTTGTATAGAATGGACATTTGGACTTGTAAATGATTCAAAGCAATAGTCTAGTTTTAACATAATGACTTCAATACTCAAGCATGTCAACAAGCAACCATGTCTTTCAAAATATCAACACTAAAGAAAGTTATCCCTAGCCCATCATGCTCAATCATTGATCCATTCATGAAACACACTCAAATATTAGCTATGCCCAATGCTCAAGTACGATCATAGTGCCCCCTAGTTGGTGCTTATAAGAGAAGATGGAGACTCAAAGTAAAAATAAAAATTGCATAAAGTAAATAGATAGGCCCTTCGCCGAGGGAAGTAGGGATTTGTAGAGGTGCCAGAGCTCAAGGTTTAAATTGAGAGAGAGAAAATATTTTGGGTCGCATGCTTTTCCTGTCAACGAAAACGACAAAGTAGCTCACAATACTTTCCATGCTAGATATATCATAGGCGGTTCCCAAACAGAAAATAAAGTTTATTCCTTTTTCCACCAAACTTTCACTTTCCATGGCGGGCCGTATCCACGGTTGCCTTCCATACCAACACTTTCCAAGGAATTTATTATTTGACAACATAAAGTAAATATTTTTTCTTTTTCATTTCGGAAATGGGCATCCCTATTACCGTCGCACTCTCGTGCAATGACAAGTGAATAAACACTCATCTTGAGAATAACACATCTAGCATGAAAAAATATTGGACACTCCCCACCGTTTCATGAGCGGTATGGGCACACAAAAGAGAAAATTTATTTTGAAAATTTAGAGATGACACATACAAATTTGCTTGGAACGACATGGAAATACCGCATATAGGTAGGTATGGTGGACTCATAAGGCAAAACTTGGTTTAAGGATTTTGGATGCACAAGTAGTATTTCTACTTAGTACAAATGGAGGCTAGCAAATAGATTGGGAAGCAACCAAACCAAGAAACGAAAATTCACATAAGTGAGCATTGAACATAACTAACACCGAATAATGCACCACAAGTAGGATGTAACTTCATTGCATAACTATTGACTTTGGTGCATGCATAGGGAATCACAAACCATAACACCAATATTCCTACTAAGCATAATTACTAACTAACATGACTCACATATTACTATCATCATGTTTCAAAACTATTACAAAGAATCAAGTTTAATTTGTCCAATGATCTTCATGAAAGTTTTTATTATATCCTCCTTGGATATCTATCACTTTGGGACTAGTTTCATATATTGCCATTGCTTTTTGGCAAGCTCAAACAAATTTAAGTGAAGCACATGACCAAATGACAAGCTACTCTCAAAAGATATAAGTGAAGATCAATGAGTAGTCAAACAATTAAGTAGCTATGTGAGGACTCTCTCAATAAAGATTTTCAGATCTGAGTATTTTATTAAAATAGCAAACTAAATAAAAATTCATTCCAAGAATAGCTCATATCATGTGGACGAATAAAACTTTAGGCTCAACATAGGTTAACCGATATTTGTTTGATGAAGAGAGGTGGGATGCGTAGCATCCCCAAGCTTAGATGGTTGAGACTTCTTGAAATATTTACTTGGGTTGCCTTGGGCATCCCCAAGCTTGAGCTTTTGTATCTTGTTCAATCCTCTCATATCCCGGTTTCACCTAAGTCTCAAAAACTACATCCACACAAAACTTGAAAAGAACTCGTGAGATAGGTTAGTACACATAAGAATAAATCAACACTTCATGTACTGCAAAGACAAGTTGCATAATAATTTCCAAACATCATCTACTGTTTACTATCGTTTACATAATTTATATCTACCAATATAAGCTATGGAAACTATAGGATAAGTAGATAACAAAACTATGACTGCAATCTGTCCAAACAGAACAGTCTGTAGTAATCTATTAAACTACTGTACTTATGTACCTCAAAAAATTAGGAAAATTTAGGACATGCTAAAAAACTTATATTAAAACACTGTGTAAAAATTTCAGAAACTTTCCACGTTCCAGTAAAATATGAAAATTCAAACACTACAGCAAAAGTTTCTGTTTTTACACAGCACACATCAAACATGCAATTCAAGCATCCTAAAGGCAATTCTTGGAACTTTTTATTGAAAAACAAGATTATAAATAACACCTAACAGAAAATAACAAAATAAAATGACGCTCCAGGCAAAGCACATATTATGTGACGAATAAAAATATAGCTCTAAGTAAGATATACCGATAATGTTGGAGACGAAAGAGGGGATGCCTTCCGGGGCATCCCCAAGCTTAGGCGCTTGAGTCCTCCTTGGATATTAACTTGGGGGTGCCTTGGGCATCCCCAAGCTTAGGTTCTTGTCACTCCTTATTCTCCTCATAGCGGTGTCTCACCCAAAACTTGAAAAGTTCAATAACACAAAACATAACGGAACTTCGTGAGATGGGTTAGTATAATAAATATAAATCATTCACTTAGGTACTGTCAAGACAAGATTCATAATTGTTCCCACATGATACATACTTTATTATACCATTCCCATAATTTATACCACTAAATATAAGCTATGGGAACACTAAAACAAGCAAACTATGCATGCAAAACAGAACCTGTCAGAAACAGAACAGTCTGTGAAGATCTGTAGTATAGCCATACTTCCCTGTCTCTAAAAATTCTGAAAAATTAGGAAAACCTGAAGAATTTGTATACAAAGACTGTGTAAAAATTTCAGAATTTTGTGACGCTCTAGTAAAATCAGAGAAATTCTTTACTGGAGGCAAAAGTTTCTGTTTTGGTTCAGCATCAATTCTACTCATCTTGTGAGTCATCCCAAAGGCTTTACTTGGCACTTTATTGAAATAAAAGACACAAAACATGATTACTATAGTAGATTAATCATGTGAACACACAAAAACAGAAAGTAAAAGTGTTGGGTTGTCTCCCAACAAGCGCTCTTCTTTAAAGCCTTTTAGCTAGGCATGATTATTTCAATGATGCTCACGTAGGAATAGTATTTGAAACATGCAAAAGAGCATCATGAATCTCATGACAAGCACATTTAAGTCTAACCCACTTCCTATGCATAGGGATTTTGTGAGCAAACAATTTATGGCAACAAGAATCAACTAGCATAGGAAGGCAAAACAAGCATATCTTCCAGATTTTCAACACATAGAGAGGAAACTTGATATTATTGCAATTCCTACAAGCATATGTTCCTCCCTCATAATAATTTTCAGTAGCATCATGAAGGAATTTCACAATATAACTATCACATAAAGCATTCTTTTCATGATCTACAAGCATAGAATTTTTATTACTCTCCACATAAGCAAATTCCTTTTCATCCATGATAGTGGGAGCAAACTCAACAAAATAACTATCATGAGACACTTGATTGACATAACCACATTCAATATTAAAATCATGATGAAAAGTTTCATGGTTACTATCACTCTTTATAGCATAGATATCATCATCATAATCATCATAGATAGGAGGCATGCCATCATCATAATAAATTTGCTCATCCAAACTTGAGGGACAAAAAATATCATCTTCATCAAACATAGCATCCCCAAGCTTGTGGCTTTGCATATCATTAGCATCATAGATATTCAGAGAATTCATACTAGCAACAATGCAATCATGCTCATCATTCAAGGAATTCTCATCAAGTATTTTCATAATTTCTTCCTCTACCAATTGAGCACAATTTTCTGAATCCTTATTTTCACGAAAGACATTATAAAGACGAAACAAATGATGCAACCTAAACTCCATTTTTTTGTAGTTTTCTTTTATAAAACCAAACTAGTGAAAAACAAGAAACTAAAAGATTTAATTGCAAGATATAAAGATATACCTTCAAGCACTCACCTCCCAGGCAACGGCGCCAGAAAAGAGCTTGATGTGCACTACGCAACTTTATTCTTGTAGACTTTGTTGGGCCACCAAGCGCAGAGTTTTGTAGGACAGTAGCAATTTTCCCTCAAGTGGATGACCTAAGGTTTATCAATCCGTGGGAGGTGTAGTATGAAGATGGTCTCTCTCAAGCAACCCTGCAGTCAAATACAAGAAATCTCTTGTGTCCCCAACACACCCAATACAATGGCAAATTGTATAGGTGCACTAGTTCGGCGAAGAGATGGTGATACAAGTACAATATAGATGGTAGATATAGGTTTTTGTAATCTGAAAATATAAAAACAGCAAGGTAACAAATAGTAAACAGCAAGAAAAACGTTGTATAAATGCTTGGAAATAGGGCCTAGTGTCCATACTTTCGCTAGTGCAATCTCTCAACAATGCTAATATAATTGGATCACATAACCATCCCTCAACGTGCAACGAAGAATCACTCCAAAGTTCTTATCTAGCGGAGAACATAAGAAGAAATTATTTGTAGGGTACGAAACCACCTTAAAGTTATTATTTCCGATCGATCTATTCAAGAGTTCGTACTAAGATAATATCAAGTTATCCTTTCCGTTCGATCTATCTAAGAGTTCGTACTAGAATAACACCTTATGATACGCATCAACCAACTCTAATGTCACCTAGATACTCCAATGTCACACAAGTATCCATGAGTTAATTATACGATATGCATCAAACAATTTTAGATTCATAATACTCAATCCACACAAAGAACCTCCAAGAGTACCCCAAGATTTCTATCGGAGAAAGTAGGACAAGAACGTGTATCAACCCCTATGCATAGATTACCCCAATGTCACCGCGGGAATCCGCAAGTTGAGTACCAAAACATATATCAAGTGAATCAATAGAACACCCCATTGTCACCACGGGTATCCGCATGCAAGACATATATCAAGTGTTCTCAAATCCAATATTCAATCCAACATAACGAGATCTCAAAGGGAAAACTCAATTCATCACAACAAGATAGAGAGGGAATAACATCATGTGATCCGACTATATTAACAAAGCCCGTGATACATCAAGATCGTGACATCTTAAGAACACGAGAGAGAGAGAGAGAGATTGAACACATAGCTATTGGTACATACCCTCAGCCCCGAGGGTGGACTACTCCCTCCTCGTCATGGCCTCCTCCGGGATGATGAAGATGGCCACCGGAGATGGATTCCCCTCTCCGGCAGGGTACTGGAACGCCTCCAGATTGGTTTTTCTTCGATATAGAGAGTTGCGGTGGCGGAGCGGAGAGTCTTGGGTTATTTCTGATGGTTTCTGTATTTATAGGATTTTTGAGCGTCGGTTTCACGCGAAGATGGGCCACGAGGTGTCCAGCACCCACAAGGGCACGGGCAGGGGGGTCTGGCGCGCCCTGGTGGGTGCTGGCCACACTGGGCCCCTCTTCTGGTGTTCTTTGGCCCATCTTCTTTCTTCTAGTCCGTAAAAAATCCACAAAAATCCCCGCAGCGTTTTGTCTCTGTTTGGTACTGATTTTCTGCGAAGTAAAAAACAAGCAAAAACAGCAACTGGCGCTTTGGCACTATGTCAATAGGTTAGTCCCAAAAAATGATATAAAGTTGTAATAAAATGATTGTAAAACATCCAAGAATTGATAATATAACAACATGGAACAAGCAAAAATTATAGATACGTTGGAGACGTATCACACGCCCTGGTGTCTTGTGCTCACCAGGTGGCCCCCCTCCGATAGTTATTCGCTCCAGTAATTTTCATATATTCTAAAATAGTTCTTCATGAAGTTTTAGGTTATTTGGAGATGTGCAGAATAGGTATCTCTGATATGCTTTTTCAGGTCAAGAATTCCAGCTGTCGGTATTCTCCCTCTTTGTGTAAACCTTGCATATTATGAGAGAAAATGCATTAGAATCACTCCCTAAAGCATTATTATGCATAAAAACATTAGAAATAACAGTAGGAAATCATGATGCAAAATGGACGTATCAACTCCCCCAAGCTTAGACCTCGCTTGTCCTCAAGCGAAAGCCGATATCGAAAAACATGTCCACATGGTTAGAGAGAGAGGTGTCGATAAAAACAAAATACAGACATAGTAGCATCATGCTTATTATCATAGCAGCAACAAACTTTATCATATAACTTATTCATATGACTTTTATTATATAACATCATCATATAACTTCTGATGAACAAGTAATAATTCATCACAACATAGAAGTATAAAGCATAAACCTAATTGAAAACCAACAACTATGTTCTGAGTCAACTTTGCAACTACAATTCATCATATTTTCAGGAAGGGTCTCGTGTCGGAACCTTTTGGCAAGTCTACATAACCAACCATCATTTAGTCTTCTATGATTGCTAACGCTCACAGCATACCCATGAGCAAAAAGTTTCAACCGGACACATAGAAAAGATAGGGGCTTATAGTCTCGCCTCCCAACGTGTTCACCTCAAGGGTGATGTTAACAATAATAACTCATGCTCACCCATATCCAACTGGATATATGTGCCTAGATCTTTCCTCACCACATGATGCTTTCAAAAAGAAAAAGTGAAAAGGAATAGGGAAGAATACTTTGACTCTTGCATAAAAGTAAATGCATAAAAGTAAAAGATAGGCCCTTCACAGAGGGAAGCAGAGGTTGTCATGCACTTTTTGGTTTGTATGCCAAATCCCTTAATGTAAAAGAACGTCACGCTATATTGCCCCCTATGATAGCAACCTTTATTATGCAGTCCGTCGCTTTTATTACTTTGCCATCATAAGTTCGTACAACGCTCAATTTTCTCTTACACTAATTGCTCAAACACATTTAGAAGCAATTTTTATTGCCTTAGTGCACCGATGACAACTTACTTGAAGGATCTTACTCGATCCGTAGGTAGATATGGTGGACTCTCAAAACATGAGTTTGGGTTTAGGGTTTTTGGATGTACAAGTAGTATCTCTACTTAATGTGGAATTTTTGGCTAGCAAAGATATTGAGCAAGCACCACATGTTGAAGGATCTATGACAATATAACTATATGTGAATAAGAACAAACATAAATCATTACGTTGTCTTCCTTGTCTAACGTCAACAATTTTGGCATATAATATTTAATGGGGGATCACAATCATAAAAGATATCTAGGATAGGGTATTTCACTACTACAGAATGGTCCAAATACGACACATCAATTAGTGACCCTTCGGAAAAACTGTTTGCGATGTACACCATAGCACGTGTGATGTAACATTCGGAAAAAAGCGTTTGTGATGTCGTAACATCGCACACATTTCGAAAATATAATTGTGTGCGATGTCACGCAAACAGTTTTTCCCAAAAATGTGTGTGTGATGTTGTCAATTATTGCACACGGTTTGAAAAAACGTAAACGTGTGTGATGCTTTGCACACGGTTTTTACAAATGTTGTGTGTGTGATGTACTATATCATTGCACACAGTTATTATAATGCAACCGTGTGTGATGCCATGCACACAGTTTTTGTAAACAGTGTGTGTCTGATGTAGCATATCACTGCACACGGTGTTAAAAATGCAAACGTGTGTGATGCCTTGCACACGTTTTTTGCATACATGGTGTGTGCAATGTAGCCTGCACACACTTTCATAAATGGAACCGTGTGTGATTCCTGAAATTAGTATTTTTTCCAAAGAATAATGGTTTGCGCGATATGTTTGAAGGCGAACTGACATTTTCCTTTGTCGTTTGACTTGTAACTTTTTTCTACACTTAACATGCACCATAGAATCCTCCATGTTAAAATTTGGCACTTTTTCACAGCTCATTTGCTATATTTGAGTCATTAACTGCATTTCCAGTCATTTAATGGATGTAATTCAAATTTGAACTACGAATGCATGAAACAGTATGCAAAAATGATTTGAAAAATCATATTTAGGGTATTGAGTATATTTGTATGCCTCATACAAGAAATGAATATAAATTTATTAGACATATGTGGCAAGAATCAACCGCGAACATGGAGTTTATTGGTATTAAAATTATAAAAATGGTAAATGAAGTCTAAAAAATATGAAACTTGGCATAGTGTCATGATATGACCTCACAATGATGTGGTAAAAATTTGAAGAGGTTTCACATTTTTTTTATGTACATCCTTTAGAAATCTGACAACCTCCGAGGAACGATCATGGTTTCGAGAGTGAATGCACCAAATTGTTGGTGAACTTATGTTTTCCTTTATCATTTGACCTTGAATTTTTTTTCTACAGGTAAGATACACCATAGAATCCTCCACATTAAAATTTGGCACTTTTCGGAGCTCATTTCCTATATTTTGGTCATTAACTACATTTCTAGTCATTTATCGGATACATTCAAATTTGAACTACAAGTACAGGAGAAAGTATACAAAAATGATTTGAAAAATCATATTTAGGGCACTGAGTATATGTGTGTGCCTCATACAAGAAATAAATATAAAAGTCAAATATCTATGTGGCAAGAATCAACCGTGAACATGAAGTTTATTGGTATTTTAATTCTAGAAAATGCAAATAATATCTAATAAATATGAAACTTGACATGGTGTCAATATAAGACCTCAGTATGTTGTAATAAAAATTTGAGAAGGATTCACAATTATTTTGATGGTGTAAGGGCAAAAATCAAATGGCAAGAAAGCACACATATGTGTACTGAATTCCTATTGGTGAAGAGATTGAAGCCTTGGATCGATGACATGGCACGAATCTATCCGTCCATACTTCACAGCCAAGAAAAATATCTAGCCTTATCTCCTCACCACGTACTCTACCACATCCACACATATATCTAACTAGCATCAATCCAACCTCCTGTAGAACCACGAACATAACACACACTTCTTCCATGTCATGGCCGGCGAGGCAGACGACGCCTGCTCCAAGCTCCGACTAGGAGCAGGACATGGCGGGGTCACTCGGCGTCAGGCGGCCGTGCATGAAGTGGGTGCCATGGACGCCATGAGGCCCGTCGTCGGCCGTAGACGCGAGCACGAGCACGAAGCGGCCGTACAGCTCTGGGATCTCTATCTGGTGGCACAACTGCTTCAACAAGTTATGCATCCTGAGAGGCAGCATCATGGAGGTGCAGTTCGTGGCCATGTAAGCTAGCTTCTCGTGCATCTCTTTCCAGGAATCCATCCACCGGGCTGGCTGCTAGCTAGTTTGCCGGATAGTACTAATCTAATCTTTTTTTTGTATGTCTAAGTATGATGTCTCTAGCCATCTAATCGATTCTTGATTCTTCTTATCCATCAAGATTCTCCAAGACATCAAACTAATCACAAAATCTCTCTTGTGAAGTCCTGAACTTTCTCTTGCTATACTTTTTGGAAAAAAAATATATGCATAACTAGTGTAAGAACTAATTTCAAGTAGGATACTTGAGTATGTAATGTAAAAAAATCATTAAAATATAAATAAAATTCAAAAAAATCCAATTTTTTTGTATGTTAGATAATTTAGTGCGTGAGGTACGCTCCAAATTTCAGCTCATTTGGACATGTGAGTCGCTGTCAGCAAAAAAGACAAATTGGGTCAGAACAATACATGAACAATAAACGTTTTTATCGACCCCAAATTTGTCTTTTTTGTTGAGGGACACTCAGATGTTCAAATGATCTTAAATTTGGAGCGAACCTCACGCACCAAATTCTCTACCATGCAAAAAAATGAAATTTTTTGAATTTTTCAAAATTTGTTTTGATTTTTTTATGATCGAAGGTGCAGGTGAGCCTCGGCACTGAATCCCTGCTTTGTGTAAGGATTTACTTTTTTTGACCTTGTAACCCTTTTCTCTTGGTTTTTCAGGATGAGATACAATAAGAAATCTAGAAAGGTTTGGGAGTTGATGTCATCGATGAACAAGAGACTGATGAAGGTTTACGACGTAATTAGATGTGATTGCTAGTTGTATGTGTTGGCTGTCATGTGATGTGTGATAGTACGTTTGTACTTTTGTATGTTGTATGAGAAAGCTTGAAAAGAAATCATATAGTGGATTTTGAATGTGCATTTTTGCGTTATGTTTGATTGTCAAAAGATGATAGTAGTAAATTGATTACGTCTAGCTGATTTTAGGACTAATTAACACGTCGTTAAGATCACACATTGCACGCCGTTTTTTGGATCCAACTTTGTGTGATGGCATTTACATCACACACAGTTTTTTATTTTTATCGTGTGCAATGAATCGCACATTACATACAGTTTTCGTGAAATAACCGTGTGTGATGCTAATCCAAATTGCAAACAGTTTTTGTGTTGAACTGTGTGGGATGTATAGCGTGTGCGATGGACCCCCCTATCATCCACACTAGCAAGGTGACGGTTTGAAACTGCGTCACTGAAAGGGGTTAAAAACCGTTTGTATAGCACGTCGCTGCACTAGTGTTTGCATGTGAATCTTCTCTTCCCTTATTAATTCTTTCATGAATTGCATCATTGACCAATGCTATGTGATAGGTCTCCATCGTATCTACTTTTCCTAACACTTTTGCTCTTGTTTTGGACTCTAATTTGCATGATTTGAATGAAACGAACCCGAACTGGCGTTGTTTTCAGCAGAACTACCATGGTGTTGTTTTTGTGCAGAAATAAAAGTTCTCGGAACTGGACGGAACTTTTTGGAGATTTAGTTTACAATAAATAAAAAATAATGGAGCCAAGAACCACCGGAGGGGGTGCCCTGGTTGGGCACGTTACACCAGGGCGCACCACCCCCTCCAGGCGCGCCCTGGTGGGTTGTGCCCACCTCGTGGCCCCACTGACCCTAATTCCGGCACTATAAAATCCTATTTTCGGAGAAAAAAATAAGAGAGAAAGTTTCATCGCATTTTACGATACGGAGCCGCCGCCACCTCCTGTTCTTCATCGGGAGGCCAAATCTGGAGCCCGTTTGGGGCTCCAGAGAGGGGAATCTTCGGTCTTCGTCACCATCAACCCTTCTCCATCGCCAATTCCATGATGCTCCCCACCAGGAGTGAGTAATTCCTTTGTAGGCTTGCTGGTCGGTGAGGAGTTGGATGAGATTCATCATGTAATCGAGTTAGTTTTGTTAGGGCTTGATCCCTAGTATCCACTATGTTCTGAGATTGATGTTGCTATGACTTTGCCATGCTTAATGCTTGTCACTAGGGCCCGAGTGCCATGATTTCAGATCTGAACCGTTTATGTTATCGCCTTTATATCTATGTTCTTGATCCGATCTTGCTAGTCATATGCACCTGCTATGTGTTATGATCCATAAACTCCGGAGTGACAATAGTCGGGATACTTTCCGGTGATGACCGTAGTTTGAGGAGTTCATGTATTCACTATGTGTTAATGCTTTGTTCCGATTCTCTATTAAAAGGAGGCCTTAATATCCCTTAGTTTCCTTATGGACCCCGCTGCCATGGGAGGGTAGGACAAAAGATGTCATGCAAGTTCTTTTCCATAAGCACGTATGACTATTTACGGAATACATGCCTACATTACATATATGAACTGGAGCTAGTTCTGTGTCGCCCTAGGTTATGACTGTTACATGATGAATATTATCCAACGAGTTCACCGATCCAGTGCCTATGAGTTTTCCACATATTGTTCTTGCTAAGTTACTATTGCTACTGCTACTGTTACACTTGCTACAAAACTATTGCTATCGCTGTTACCGTTACCGTTATTGCTACTACTGCTATCAAAACTACCATACTACTGTGCTACTGATCACTCTGCTGCAGAGATTTAATCTCCAGGTGTGGTTGAATTGACAACTCAACTGCTAATACTCGCAAATATTCTTTGTCTCCCCTTGTGTCGAATCTATAAATTTGGGTTGAATACTCTACCCTCAAAAACTGTTGCGATCCCCTATACTTGTGGGTTATCACTATGTTCGTCAATCTCCAATAAATTTTACCACTTATACTTTTCCTTATGTGATGTCATTACTTACCATAAGATTAGCATATGATTCTTTTCATTTATTTCCTTTCTATTTTGATTGGAACAAGAAAGTAAAGAAGCAAAAGCTCAAACTAAACTTTATTATATAACTCTCACTCGATTACATAGATAGATAGATCACGAAACTAACACTCAAAAATAGATCATACTAAACTTTTATTCAACTAAATCATGAAAGAGCTAAGGATCGAACTAAAATAGGTAAAGGTAAATGAAAGTGATGGTGATACGATATCAGGGCACCTCCCGAGCAAGCTTGGCTCAAGCCAAGGGGAATGCCCATACCCGTGTCCTCAAGTCTCATTTGGTGGTGAAGATGATGAAGGTGGTGGTGATGAAGTGTCACACTTCAGACTCAATAGGTACTCCAATTTGCGATGACTCTCCGAAGGGTGATGATGTGCTCCTCTAGCAAAATATTTTCATGAGCGAGAAATTTATTCTGAACACGAACCACTTCGAAAGCCCTAAAAGCTTCAATTTCAGTAGGGGTGAGATGGTTGTAATAAGGTCGAAGGATATCTTCTTCTTCCTCCTCTTCTGTTAGCATGGATTGCCCTCCTTCTGAAGCTTGATCCTTCATAAGTTCCTTGCCCTTGTCTTCATTATTGGCTTATTTTGGCTCCTCTCTCCTCAGATCCATCTTCATCAGCCAGGCATCTTCTTCTACGTTATTGGAGGAGGGAGAAGACATGATGCCTGGCTTGATAGATCTGATAGGAAAACAACACGAAACAAGAACAGGGGATTTTTCTACGATGTGGCGGTCAAAACAATCGGGGATATATATAAAGAATTTTTTATCTTGGGAAGGAAGAATATGGAAGGAAAACGGAGTCGGGAAGGTGTCCGAGGTGGGCACAACCCACCAGGGCACGCCTGGCAGGGTTGGCGCGTCCTGGTGTATCGTGCTCACCTCGGTTGATTTCCCGTTTATTTCTTATTTTCCTAATTTTTGTAATATTCCAAAACTGATAGAAAATATTTTTGCAGATTTTTCGGAGTCCGTTTACTTACCGTATCACGTACCTCCTCTTTTTCAGAATTTTGAGTGTTCCAGAAGGTTTCTTTTATGTGTTCCTCCGGTGTCATGGTTTGGATAATATTGCTTTCAACATTAATAGGCATACCTGAGATATAGTGTTTAATTCTTTGTCCATTAACCACCTTCGGGTTAGTACCTTCGGCATTATTAATCTTGATAGCTCCAGAACGATAAACCTCTTTGATAATATATGGTCCTTCCCATTTGGAAAGAAGCTTTCTTGCAAAAAATCTAAAACGAGAGTTGTACAGAATAACATATTCTCCAACTTTGAATTCCCGCTTTTGAATTATTTTGTCATGCCATCTTTTAACTTTTTCTTTGAATAGTTTGGCATTTTCGTAAGCTTGGATTCTCCATTCATCTAGTGAGCTAATATCAAATAACCTCTTCTCACCGGCAAGTTTGAAATCATAATTGAGTTCTTTAATTGCCCAAAATGCTTTATGTTCTAACTCTAGAGGCAAATGATAAGCTTTTCCATATACCATTTTGTATGGAGACATACCCATAGGATTTTTATAAGCTGTTCTGTAGGCCCAAAGTGCATCATCTAGTTTCTTAGACCAATTCTTTCGAGACCTATTGATAGTTTTTTGTAATATTAATTTTATTTCTCTATTGCTAAGTTCAACTTGACCACTAGATTGAGGATGATAGGGTGATGCAATTATATGGTTAACATCATATTTAGCAAGCATCTTACGGAAAGCACCATGAATAAAGTGTGAACCACCATCAGTCATTAAATATCTAGGGATTCCAAACCTCAGGAAGATAACTTCTTTAAGCATTTTAATGGAGGTGTTATGATCAGAACTACTAGTTGGGATAGCTTCTACCCACTTAGTAACATAATCAACAGCAACCAAAATATGAGTATACCCATTAGAGGAAGGAAAAGGTCCCATATAATCAAAACCCCAAACATCAAATGGTTCAACAACATGTGAATATTTCATAGGCATTTCCTGACGCTTACCGATATTACCAATTCTTTGACATTCATCACAAGACAAGACAAACTTACGGGCATCCTTGAAGAGAGTAGGCCAGTAAAAACCAGATTGCAATACCTTGTGAGCAGTTCTATCTCCCGCATGATGTCCTCCATCAGCTTCGGAATGACATTTCTGTAAGATTTGTTCCTGATCATGCTCAGGTACACAACATCTAATAATACCATCTACCCCTTCTTTATAAAGATGTGGGTCATCCCAGAAGTAATGTCTTAAATCATAGAAGAACTTTTTCTTTTGTTGGTATGTGAAACTAGGCGGTATATATTTAGCAACAATGCTGTTAGCATAATCAGCATACCAAGGAGTATTTTGAGAAACATTTATTGCAGCTAACTGTTCATCAGGAAAACTATCATCAATAGGTAGTGGGTCATCAAGAATATTTTCTAACCTAGACAAGTTATCAGCTACGGGGTTCTCAGCTCCTTTCCTATCAGTGATGTGTAAGTCAAATTCTTGAAGCAAGAGAACCCACCTAATGTGTCTAGGTTTAGCATCTTTCTTTTCCATAAGATATTTTATAGTAGCATGACCGGTCTGAACAATGACTTTGGAATCAACAATGTAGGATCTAAATTTATCACAAGCAAACACAACTGCTAAAAATTCTTTTTCAGTAGTAGCATAATTTCGTTGAGCACTGTCTAGAGTTTTGCTAGCATAATGGATAACATTTAATTTCTTATCAACTCTTTGTCCTAGAACAACACCAACAACATAATCACTAGCATCACACATAATTTCAAAAGGCAAGTTCCAATCAGGTGGTTGAATGATAGATGCGGAAGTTTAGGCTTTCTTGAGTGTTTCAAAGGCTTCTACACAATCATCATCAAAAACAAATGGAATGTCCTTTTGTAAAAGATTAGTAAGAGGCCTAGAAATTTTAGAGAAGTCTTTAATGAACCTCCTATAGAAACCAGCATGACCAAGGAAACTCCGAATACCTTTAACATCTTTAGGACATGGCATTTTCTCAATTGCATCAACTTTAGCTTTATCCACCTCAATACCTCGTTCAGATATTTTATGCCCCAAGACAATACCTTCATTAACCATAAAGTGGAACTTCTCCCAATTCAAGACGAGATTAGTTTGTTGACATCTCTGCAAAACTCGATCAAGGTTGCTTAAGCAATCATCAAAAGAAGTTCCGTAAATGGAAAAATCATCCAAGAAAACCTCCACAATATTTTCACAAAAATCAGAGAATATAGCAGTCATACATCTTTGAAAGGTAGCAGGTGCATTGCATAAACCAAAAGGCATACATCTATAAGCATAGGTTCCAAAAGGACAAGTAAAGGTGGTTTTCTCTTGATCAGATTGTGATACAGGTATTTGAGAGAAACTAGAATATCCATCCAGAAAACAAAAGTGTGTGTGCTTAGATAATCTTTCTAGCATTTGATCAATGAAAGGTAGAGGGTAATGATATTTTCTAGTAGCTTTATTTAATTTTCTAAAATCAATTACCATTCTATAGCCAGTGACAATTCTGTGTGGAATAAGCTCGTTTTTATCATTAGGAACAACAGTAATACCTCCTTTCTTAGGGACACAATGAACGGGACTTACCCATCTACTATTAGCTATGGGATAGATTATACCTGCTTCAAGAAGCTTTAATATTTTAGTTCTTACCACTTCTTTCATCTTAGGATTCAATCGCCGTTGGTGATCAACAACGGGTTTGGAATCAGGTTCCATATTAATCTTTTGCTAACATAGAGTGGGACTAATGCCCTTAATATCATCAAGAGTATATCCAATAGCAGCCCGGTGCTTCCTCAGAATTTTTAATAATCTTTCTTCTTCATGTTCTGAAAGGTTAGCACTAATAATAACATGATATATCTTTTTCTCATCAAGATAAGCATACTTCAAAGTGTCAGGCAATTGTTTTATTTCAAACACGGGATCACCTTTAGGTGGAGGAGGACCTCCAAGAGTTTCAATAGGAAAATTGTGTTTTAGGGGAGGTTGTTGTTCAAACAAAATTTTATCTATTTCATTTCTTTCATGCAAGTGCATATCATTTTCATGGTCTATCAAAAATTGCTCTAGTGGATCGGTAGGAGGTACGACAATAGAAGCAAGACCAATTATTTCATCCTTACTAGATAATTCTTTATCACGAGGTTGTCTACTAAAGTTGGAAAAATTAAATTCATCAGGCACATCACCAAAACTAACACCGACAGTTTGTTTTTCACAATTTATCTTAGCATTGATGGTGTTCAAGAAAGGTCTACCAAAGATAATGGGACAAAAGTCATCTTGTGGGGAACCAAGAACTAGAAATCAATAGGATATTTTATTTTCCCACACAAGACTTCAACATCTCTAACAATCCCAAGTGGTGTGATGGTGTCTCTATTAGCAAGTTTAATAGTAACATCAATGTCTTCTATTTCAGAAGGTGCTATTTGATTCATAATTTCTTGGTATAAGGTAAAAGGATTAGCACTCACGCTCGCACTCATATCACATAAACCATGATAGCAATGATCTCCTATTTTGACCGAGACAACAGGCATGCCAACTACGGGTCTATGTTTATCTTTTTCATCAGGTTTGGCAATTCTAGCAGCTTCATCACAGAAGTAACTAACATGCCCATCCATATTTTCTACCAAGAGATCTTTAACCATAGCAACACTAGGTTCTACTTTAATTTGCTCAGAGGACTTAGGTGCTTTAATATTACTTTTGTGAACCACAGTTGATACCTTAGCATGTTCCTTTATCCTAACAGGGAAAGGTGGTTTTTCAATATAAGCAATAGGCACAACTGGATCAACATTGTAAATGATGGTTTCATCCTTACCTTTAACCGGTTCTTTAATTTCTTCTTTAATAGGGGGGATGATATTTAAACCACTTCTCCTTAGGGAGATAAACATGAGTAGCAAATGATTCACAGAAAGAGGCTACTATCTCAGAGTCAAGTCCATATTTAGTGCTAAACTTGTGAAAAACATCGGTATTCATAAAAGATTTAACACAATCAAACTTAAGCTTTATACCTGACTCATTACCTTCGTCGAGTCTTCAGAGTTCGTTTAATTCTTTCTAAGAGATCCCACTTGAATTCAATAGTCTTCTTCATAAAAGAACCAGCACAACAAGTATCGAGCATGGATCAATCATTATTAGAAAGCCGGGCATAAAAATTCTAAATAATAATTTCTCTCAGGAGCTCATGATTGGGGCATGAATATAACATTGACTTAAGCCTCCCCCAAGATAGAGCGATGCTTTATCCTTTACGAGGCCAAAAATTATATATATAATTCCGATCACGATGAACTAGATGCATAGGATAAAACTTTTGGTGGAATTCTAATTGCAATCGATTCCAGTTCCATGATCCAATATCATCACATAGCCTATACCATGTCAATGCTTTTCCCTTCAAAGATAAAGGGAAAACCTTCTTATTAACTTCATCTCCGCATAAACCTGCAAGCTTAAATAATCCACAAATTTCATCCACATGTATTAGGTGCATATCAGGATGTTCAGTTCCGTCTCCTGCATAAGGATTAGCTAGCAGTTGTTTGATACGTCTCCAACGTATCTATAATTTTTGCTTGTTCCATGCTGTTATATTATCATTCTTGGATGTTTTACAATCATTTTATAGCAACTTTATATCATTTTTTGGGACTAACCTATTGACATAGTGCCAAAGTGCCAGTTGCTGCTTTTGCTTTTTTTTTACTTCGTAGAAAATCAGTACCAAACGCAGCCCAAATGCTGTGGGGATTTTTGTGGATTTTTTGTGGACCAGAAGAAAGAAGATGGGCCAAAGAACACCAGAAGAGGGGGCCCAGGGTGGCTAGCACCCACCAGGGCGCGCCAGACCCCCCTACACGTGCCCTTGTGGGTGCTGGGCACCTCGTGGCCCATCTTCGCGTGAAACCGACGCTCAAAAATCCTATAAATATAGAAGCCATCAGAAATAACCCTAGACTCTTCGCTCCGCCGCCGCAACTCTCTGTATCGACGAAAACCAATCTGGAGGCGTTCCAGTACCCTGCCGGAGAGGGGAATCCATCTTCGGTGGCCATCTTCATCATCCCGGTGGAGGCCATGACGAGGAGGGAGTAGTCCACCCTCGGGGCTGAGGGTATGTACCAGTAGCTATGTGTTTAATCTCTCTCTCTCTCGTGTTCTTGAGATGTCACGATCTTGATGTATCACGGGCTTTGTTAATATAGTCGGATCATATGGTGTGTTTCCCTCTCTATCTAGTTGTGATGAATTGAGTTTTCCCTTTGAGATTCGTTACCGGATTGAATACTTTTATGGATTTGAGAACACTTGATATATGTCTTGCATGCGGATACCCGTGGTGACAATGGGGTGTTCTATTGATTCACTTGATATATGTTTTGGTACTCAACTTGCGGATTCCCGCGGTGACATTGGGGTAATCTATGCATAGGGGTTGATACATGTTCTTGTCCTACTTTCTCCGATAGAAATCTTGGGGCACTCTTTGAGGTTCTTTGTGTGGATTGAGTATTATGAATCTGAAATTGTTTGATGCGTATCGTATAATTAACTCATGGATACTTGTGGTGACATTGGAGTATCTAGGTGACATTAGAGTTGGTTGATGCGTATCATATGGTGTTATTCTAGTACGAACTCTTAGATAGATCGAACGGAAAGGTTAACTTGATGTTATCTTAGTACGAACTCTTGAATAGATCGATCGAAAGGAATAGCTTTAAGGTGGTTTCGTACCCTACAAACAATTTCTTCATATGTTCTCCGCTAGATAAGAACTTTGGACTGATTCTTCGTTGCTCGTTGAGGGATGGTTATGTGATCCAATTATATTAGCATTGTTGAGAGATTGCACTAGCGAAAGTACGGACCCTAGGCCCTATTTCCAAGCATTTATACAACGTTTTGCTCGCTGTTTACTATTTGTTACCTTGCTGTTTTTATATTTTCAGATTACAAAAACCTATATCTACCATCTATATTGCGCTTGTATCACCATCTCTTCGCCGAACTAGTGCACCTATACAATTTGCCATTGTATTGGGTATGTTGGGGACACAAGAGATTTCTTGTATTTGATTGCAGGGTTTCTTGAGAGAGAACATCTTCATCCTACACCTCCCACGGATTGATAAACCTTAGGTCATCCACTTGAGGGAAAATTGCTACTGTCCTACAAAACTCTGCGCTTGGAGGCCCAACAAAGTCTACAAGAATAAAGTTGCGTAGTACACATCATTGTTCTACCATACCCAAAGGCATTTCGTAACCAATATTTTCAGTAGGTGCAGTAGGTTGAGGGGCAACTAATTGTGGTTCTGGTCGAGGTGAAGATACCCCGAACAAACCCCTCAAAGGATTGTTTTCCATAGTAGCAAGTGACAATAAATTTCAGCACGTAGTATAAGTTTTTCCTTACCGATTTCCACTTACCAAGAGCGCTTCACTCCCCGGCAACGGCGCCAGAAAAGAGTCTAGATGACCCACAAGTATAGGGGGTCAATCGTAGTCCTTTCGGTAAGTAAGAGTGTCGAACCCAACGAGGAGCAGAAGGAAATGACAAGCGGTTTTCAGCAAGGTAATTTCTACAAGCACTGAAATTGTAGGTAACAGATAGTTTGATAGCAAGATAATTGGTAACGAGTAAGTAATGGTAAGGGTAAATAAAGTGCAGCAAGGTAGCCCAATCCTTTTGTGGCAAAGGACAGTCCAGAACAGTCTCTTATAATAGGCAAAGTGTTCTTGAGGGTACACGGGAATTTCATCTAGTCACTTTTATCATGTTGGTTTGATTTGCGTTCGCTACTTTGATAATTTGATATGTGGGTGGACCGGTGCTTGGGTTTTGTTCTTACTTGAACAAACCACTTATGATTAACCCCCTCGCAAGCATCCGCAACTACGAGAAAATTATTAAGATAAAATCTAACCATAGCATTAAACGTTTGGATCCAAATCAGCCCCTTACAAAGTAGCGCATAAACTAGGGTTTAAGCTTCTATCACTCTAGCAACCCATCATCTAATAACTACTCCACAATGCATTCCCTTAGGCCCAAGGATGGTGAAGTGTCATGTAGTCGACGTTCACATGACACCACTAAGGGAATCACAACATACATATCATCAAAATATCAAACACATATCAAATTCACATGATTACTTGCAACATGACTTCTCCCGTGACCTCAAGAACAAAGGTAACTACTCACAAATAATATTCATGCTCAAGATCCGAGGGGTATTAAATAGCATAATGGATCTGAACATATAATCTTCCACCAAATAAACCATATAGTGACCAACTACAAGATGTAATCAACACTACTAGTCACCCACAGGTACCAATCTGAGGTTCCAGTACAAAGATTGAACACAAGAGATGAACTAGGGTTTGAGAAGAGACGGTGTTGTTGAAGATGTTGATGAAGATTGGCCTCCCAAAGATGAGAGGGGTGTTGGTGATGACGATGGCTTTGATTTCCCCCTCCGGGAGGGAAGTTCCCCCGGCGGAATCGCTCCGCCGGAGGGCAAAAGTGCGCATGCCCAAGTTCTGCCTCGAGACGGCGGAGTTCCATCCCGAAAGTCCTATCCTTATATTTTCTAGGTCAAAAGACCTTAAGTACCAGAAGATGGGCACCGTAGGTGGGCCGGGCTCTGCACAACCCACCAGGGCGCGCCGGGGGGGCCTGGCTCGCCCTGGTGTCTTGTGCTCACCAGGTGGCCCCCCTCCGGTAGTTATTTGCTTTAGTATTTTTCATATATTCTAAAATAATTCTCTATGAAGTTTTAGCTTATTAGGAGATATGTAGAATAGGTATCTCTGATATGCTTTTTCAGGTCCAGAATTCCAGTTGACGGTATTCTCCCTCTTTGTGTAAACCTTGCATATTATGAGAGAAAAGGTATTAGAATCACTCCCTAAAGCATTATTATGCATAAAAACATTATAAATAACAGTAGAAAATCATGATGCAAAATGGACGTATCACCTCTCTCCCTAGATCGTTTTCTCCTCTGTTCGCGGTTCCGGTAGCGCTTGGCGAAGCCCTGCTGGCACTGCACCTCCACCACACCGTCGTGCTGGTTGAGAGCCCATCTACTACTCCGCACTCGCTCGCTGGATCAAGGAGGCGGAGACGTCATCGAGCCGCACGTGTGCTGAACGCGGAGGTGCCGTCCGTTCGGCGCTAGATCGGGACGGATCGCGAATGGATCGTGAAGACGTATGACTACATCAACCGCGTTATATATGCTTCCGCTTAGTGATCTACAAGGGTAGGTAGATACACTCCCCCTCTCGTAGCTATGCATCTCCCTGGATAGATCTTGTGTGTGCGTAGGAAAAGTTTTGTTTCCCATGCAATGTTCCCCAACATCTTTCCCTTTGAGTTCTCGTTATGTTGGATTGAACATTGGATTTGAGAACACTTGATGTACGTATTGCGTGGGATACCCGTAGTGACATTGGGGTATTCTATTGATTCACTTGATATATGTTGAGGCATCAACTTGCGGATTCCGGTGACCTTGGGGATCTAAGCATAGGGGTTGATTGCATGTTTTCATACTACGTTCTCCGATAGAAATCTTGGGGTACTCTTTGAAGTTCTTTGTGTTGGATTGAATATGATGAATCTAAAATTGTTTGATGCATGTCAAATAATTAACCCACGGATACTTGAGGTGACATTGGAGTATCTAGGTGACATTAGGGTTGATTGATATGTATCATAGGTGTTATTTTAGTACGAACTCTAGGGCTGTTTGTGACACCTAAAGGAATAGCCCAATAGATTGATCGGAAGGGATAACTTTGAGGTGGTTCTACTTGCTACAACAATTTCATCTTATGTTCTCCGCTAGATAGGAACTTTGGAGTGATTCTTTGTTGCACGTTGAGGGATGATCATATGATTCAACTATGTTAGCATTGTTGGGAGATTGCACTAGCGAAAGTATGAACCCTAGGCCTTGTTTCCAAGCATTAATATACCATTTTCTTCGTTGTTTACTATTTGCTACCTTGCTGTTTTTATGTTTTCAGATTACAAAAACCTATATCTACCTTCCATATCGCACTTGTATCACCATCTCTACGCCGAACTAGTGCACCTATACAATTTGCCATTGTATTGGGTGTGTTGGGGACACAAGAGATTTCTTATTTGATTGCAGGGTTGTTTGAAAGAGACCATCTTCATCCTACACCTCCCACGGACTGATAAACCTTAGGTCATCCACTTGAGGGAAAATTGTTACTGTCCTACAAAACTCTGCTCTTGGAGGACCAACAGAGTCTACAAGAATAAAGTTGCGTACTAGACATCAAGTCCTTTTCTGGCGCCGTTGCCGAGGAGGTGAGTGCTTGAAGGTATATCTTTAGACTTGCAATTAAACATTTTAGTTTCTTGTTTATCACTAGTTTGGTTTTATAAAATAAAACTACAAAAAAATGGAGTTTAGGTTGCATCATTTGTATCGTCTTTATAATGTCTTTTGTGAAAATAATGATTCAGAAAATTGTGCTCAATTGGTAGAGGAAGAAATTATGAAAATACTTAATGATAAATCCTTGAATGATGAGCATGATAGCAATATTGTTAGTATGCATTCTTTGAATATCCATGATGCTAATGATGATTGCACTACTCATGATAAAAAGATTTCCTATAAGCCTGTCAATTTTTGTGGAGTTAATAAAATTTGTGAAGACATGCCATATAGGGATGATAGATTTTGTAAGAAGCATAAACGTGGTCAAACTAATTGGTGGCTTAAAGTGATAGATGAATTTGCCACAAGATTATGCTCTCTCCATCCCATTACTGGTGAACTTTGCAATAGGGTTGGTCATCTTAATTTCCAATGCATGCATTTTCATGATAAAACCGTTTCCAAATATTGTGATAATTTGATCTCTCGTGAACTCTATAATGAACTTTGTTTATTTTTGGGGTGTGAAGAATTATCACATAAAAATGATTGGTTTGATATATTCATTGTCAGAAGTGGTAATGAAACTAATCTACAAGAATTCTATATGTTTTGCGTAGTAAATTGAAATGAAAATGCTTATATTGCCAACTATAGAAAGAATGAGAAACCAATAGAATATAAAAGGAATACTAATGAAAGGGTAAAGGTCTCCCAATACCCTCCTATTGTTTCTCGTGAGGAATCAGGTTGCAATGAAGAGCTTCCCATCGAACCAATCTCTTCAATAAGAAGCTCAGAAAAATTACATAAACCCACACAAAATGTGGGAAAGGAGAAGAAGAGAAGAAAAGGTAAACGTAAAAAGGTATCCCTCTCAAATAATCTTTCTCCTATCATTGTTGAGAATAAATACGAAAGTAGTGTGGATGATGATACACTTGATGATTATTTTGTTATGCCTACTACTTGTTGTGATGAGGATGATGGGGAAGATAATGATACTCCTTATAATATTGAAAATCTTTTTGGCACCAACTTGGAAAATTATGATGATAATAATTGTTACACTATTGGTGCTATTCATGCTATTGATGATTATCCTAATGATATGCAAACCCATAAGCTTGGGGATGCTATGCTTGATGACAATGACATATTTGAGAATATATTTGTTGCAATTGATGTGTGTCCCAAGCTTGGGGATGCTATGCATAATGAAGATGATCTTTTTAGTCCCCCTACTTCGAATGATCAAATTTGTTATAATCGCATGCCTCCCATTTATGATAAGAACCATGTTACTACTTATGATGATTATTGTGATGATACTTATGTTATAAAAAGTAATGATTATTATTATTATAAAACTGGTCATAATTATGAATACCCTTTCTCTGAACATCACTCTTTTAATGAGGAAAAAATTATAGCATTCAAGTCTCCTATGATACTCCCACTATTATGTATGAGAAGTTTGCTTGAGGGGAGATTAATAATTTTTTTATGCTTGTAGATCACGAAAAGGATGCTTTATGTGATACTTATAATGTGAAATTCCTTCATGATGCTACTAAAAATTATTATGAGGGAGGAACATATGCTTCTAGGAATTGTAATAATATCAAGTTTCCTCCCTATGTGTTCAAAGTTTTGAAGTTATGCTTGTTTTGCCTTCCTATGCTAGTTCATTCTTGATCGCATAAATTGTTTGCTCACAAAATCCCTATGCATAGGAAGTGGGTTAGACTTAAATGTGCTTGTCATGAGATTCATGATGCTCTCTTGCATGTTTCCAATACTATTCCTATGTGAGCATCATTGAAAACATCATGCCTAGCTAAAAGGCTTTAAAGAAAAGCGCTTGTTGTAGGATCGAAAGTATGTCTAGAGGGGGGTGATTAGACTACTTGACCAAATAAAAATTCTACCTTTTCCCAATTTTAAGTGTTGGCACATTTTAGCAATGATAGCAAGTCAAGTACACCCTACACATGCATGTCTAAGAGTATAGCAGCAGAAAGTAAGAACAAGCATATGTAGTAGAGGGTAGGAAGGAAGATCAAACGCAATTTAAAGACACGAATATTTTTCCCGTGGTTCCAATAGGTGGTGCTATCGTACGTCCACGTTTATGGAGTCTTCAACCCACGGAGGGTAACGGTCGCGAGAGTCCACGGAGGGCTCCACCCATAAGGGTCCACGAAGTAGCAACCTTGACTATTCCATAACGGCTTCCGTCCACGAAGGACTAGCCTCACTATGCGTAGATCTTCATGAAGTAGGCGATCTCCTTGCCCGTACAAACTTCTTGGTTCAACTCCACAACACGAAGTAGGAGGCTCCCAAGCGACACCTAACCAATCTAGGAGGCACCACCCTCAAAAGGTAATAGGCTCGGCAATGTCGATGAAGTCCTTGCTCTTGTGCTTCAAGATGATAGACTCCTCAACACACAATCACTCTCTCACAGATTTGGCTATGGTGGAAGAGACTGATTTGGTGGAAAGCAACTTGGGGAGGCTAGAGATCAAGATTCATATGGTAGGAATGGAATAGCTTGATCTCACCACATGAGTAGGTGACTCTCTCTCAGAAAATTGGATGGGGCAAGTATGGAATAGTTCTGAGTGTTCTCATTCGAGTAGGTGGTGGTGAAGGGGTATATATAGGCATCCCCAAAAATCCAACTGTTACACCTAAAGTGACCAACTCGGTGACACCGAAGTGTAAAACTCGGTGGTACCAAAGTGACCAAAAGGCAGTAACTTTTGAATCTCGGTGAGACCGATACATAATTCTCGGTGGTACCGATTAGGTGACCAACGGTCAGATTGCACAACTCGGTGACGTCGATCCAAAAAACTCGGTGAATGATATAATCATTGCTTTGAGAATTATAGATCAACATATAGATCAAAGCTTCGACATATGATATAATCAATGAATATAATCGTTGCTTTGAGAATTATGTGATAAGCAAGAGCTCCCCCTAAATTTGTGCATTATTTTGAATTTGCGTTTGAATGCAAATGCACAATCGATTAGGTACATGGGGCACTCTTTCATGTCACATACAACTTGGTGGTGTGCGAGAATAATAAGAATGAATATCATAGCACAACACAATCAATTAAAGGTGAATGATCATCTCATAAGCATCAGAATGATAGGAAATAGTAGCAATACACATCAAGTGTATGATCAAACACCAACAAAGTTTAACACAACCAAACCAAAAGATATCAAATGTTTTGAAAAGCGATAAAAACCAACGCTCTCTCTCTCTCTCTCTCTCGAAGCCTAAAGATCTATATACATCTTCTCCCCCTTTGGCAACAAGTTACCAAAAAGTTCAAAGGTATATAACTAAGCGTTCTTCTGGGGCTGATCTCCTCCGGTGGTCGATGAAGGAGTCAAGAGAAGGGCATCAACGAAGATGTCTGCAGACGTCATGGACGGAGTCGGTGTAGCAACTGGAGGAACTGGAGGAGCTGATGGAGCTGAAGAAGCTGTAGCAGGTGCTGATGAAGAAGGTCGCAACTCTGGAGCTGGCACTGTAGCTGATCTAGCCTGGGTAGTGAACTGAGTGCTTGGCCTGAGAGGTGCACGGTCCTCATCATCATCATCATCTGTAGAATGAGGGCTAGGCACTGCGTCAACTTCCTTCTTGAGCTCATTCACAGTCAGTGTGAGCTCATCCACCTTGTTGTTGAGAATATGAAATTTGTTGTCAACAATCCTCAAGAGGCTCGCCTGGTTCTTCAATATCTCGCTGATGTCCTTCTGCATGCTGAGCACAGAGCTAAGTAGGAGATCCATCTGCTCACTCCTAGACCTTGGCACCTGAGAATTGGAATCTTTGGTTGCCTCTGCATGTGCCTGTGATGTAGCTGAGGTGGGATGATCTGGGTCCATCACCACAACGTTGTCTTCTAGCTCTGGCAGTAGTGGCAAATGTGGTCTGTCAAGTGCAAAAATGTGCTTCTCCAGCTTGGAGTTGATAAGCATCTGGATATAGGGTGCATAGCAACATGAGCGCTTTTGATCAGCAGCAACCCTCTTCACAGTCTCCACTATCAGATCCATCACTCTGAATCTCGTATGTTGATCTAGATGGAGCAACATGTTGATGGAGTATCCTCTTATCATCTTCTCATCTCCAGACTTAGGCATCAGGGTATGCCTCAAGATGGTGTTGATAGTGCGTAGACCATCCTGGAGGAAGTAAATGGATCATAGCTTGTGAGACTTCAGATGTGCAGCAGGGATCTCATTGTACATTTTCTTCATGGCATTGTGGCTTGCCTTTGACTCATTGTAGACATTGATGTCACCATCTTCCACCTCTGGGACTCCTAAGATGGTAGCCCACTCCTCAACAGTTGATTCATATCTTGCTCCTTCAGTCATCCATACAATTCTACCATCTCCATAGAAATGAGCAGTGGAGTAGAATTGCATGATCATTTCATCGTTCCACGCAGTGAACTCCTTACCAACAAACTCATCAAGTCCAATGCAATGAAAGTTGTCTTGCACACTTGGGAAGTAATCTTCATTCTCCTTGATGTACTTCCAGTCCACAAACCTCATATCACTCACAGCAGGGCTCTTATCAAGCAAGATTGTTTCATAGAAATCTTGTCGCTCCTTGGTATAGAACCTGTAGTCCACAACAGTCTTCCTCCTTTGTGAATATGGATCAACAGCTCTCCATTCTCTCAAACCAGAGTCCTTCCTTTTCTTCATATCCTCAGCAAGCAAAGGGCTGGCATTGTGCTCTGGAAGGTGTGGTCTTAGCTTCATCAAAGCTGACATAGCATCATCCTCAGCTTCCATAAAAGTAGAAGTCTTGTTCTTGGAAGAAGCTGGGATGTCTCTGGAGAACCTCTTGGGTTTGTCTGCAGCAGCCTTCTTGGGGGCAGTCTTGGTGCCCTTGGATGAGGTGGTCTTAGGCATAGTATCAGCCATGAGCTTCTTCTTCTTCTTAGGAGGGGCCTTGGCAACTGGCTCTTCCTCCTCCTCCTCAGCAGCAGCCTCTGCTGGGTCCTCATACATAGAGGTAGGCCTGCCCATGACATGAATGATCCTCTTCCTGGACCTCTTCTTTTCTCATGCCTTCTTAGGCATAGACTTCTTTGGGGTGACTCAAGGTGAAGAGTCATTGTTGCCCTAGAGCTCTCTGGTGCTCTTGATGTCCCTGAGCTAGCATACTCTTTCCTTATTGCCTTCTTCTTCTTGGATGAAGAGGCAGCAGCAGTGTTCTTGGTAGTATCATCTTTCTTGGACAGCTCCTCAGGAATGAAACCTACATCCTCCTCATCTGAGTTGAGCTTCCTTCTTGCCCTAGTTGCAGCCTTGGGCAGATCAGGAGAGCTAGGAACATCATCATAGCTCCCTTCAGGACTAGTGCCTGAGCTCATGACAACATTCTCCTCTCTGAAGTTGTTCTCACTGTCATCTGAGCCTGACATCTCTGACCCTGTGAAATAGAGTATAGAAGAGTGGAAGGGTTGAGTCATCACAAAATGCAGAGATTTATCAAAGGTTTGAACAGAGAAATTCTTAGATATAACTTTCAGCAAAAAGGGATTTCGGTGTCACCGAGTCAAAAGTTTCGGTACCACCGAGTCGCACAGAACTCTTTACAGAAACTTGGCAGCAATTTCGGTCATACCGAAAATTGCCACTCGGTTTCACCGAGACTGTCCTCAGTAGTCCAAAACAAAATCGGTAGAGCCGATTTTTCTGACTCGATATCACCGAGATTCGGTTTTGCGGACGGCTAGACCTAAAAATCTTTCGTTCGCTAAGCTAATGAGATTTCTAGAGGATTGAGAGGATTGAAATCAGTTTATTATCGATAAAAGTTACTCTAATGCGCATGAATCGGAAGGGGAGCGCGAAGAGGGCCGGATCCATACCCTAACTCGGTGAAGGATCCGCTAAGGCGACGACGGCGGTGAAGATTCCGTCGGCGGCGACGATTCCCAACGATGGAGACGCACGGGGAGGCAAGGGAGACGACCAGGGGGTCCGGAGCGGCAGCTTAGGGTTGGAGGAAAACGGACTTTTGCGGTTGAATTTCAAAAGTCGGGTCCGCCAAGTAATATACCCTTTGCTATCGGTGACACCGGTTCTAAATTATCGGTGCCACCGAGTTTCTCAACTGTCAGTTGACAGGGAAACTCGGTGTAACCGAGAATAAGGAATCGGTGTTACCGAGATTGAAAACCAGATCAACCCTAGGCATTCGGTGAGACCGAGATTTTGGTATTGGTTTCACCGAGATGCACTTGGGAGGTTTTAATGGTCAGTCCTTTGTCGATACGGAACTCCGAGTGCTCCTCACACATAGGGATCGAAAAGTACTTGTTCAAATTTTGTGATGCAGCAAGAATAGAATATGAGACGAGAAATCATAGATAGCTAGAGAGTGGTCCTAGGCATTCTTGTCCATCCAATTGGCAAGAGAAAAATCAAAAGCCAAATAGCAACAATTGGATGTCCTAGAATGAGTAAAGAAGTGCAGACCAACATGCTCACACAATAAGATGTCAAATGAAATCATGGCAAACATGCACATACATACTAGCATCTATCAAGCATTTTGGCGATGACGGAGTCATCTATATATGAGTATATTGACTTAGGAGCCAAGTAAGAATACTTGATCAGGTCATACTCATCGTTTAAGCACAAGTGGGGTTACCACTTTTACATAAAGCATTTAATGTTGTCACATACTATGAGATGCTTTGACTCAAGTCTTAGAGTAAAGCTCCCCCTTGATGTGACATCCCCCCATAGGAGGGATAAACTAACCTTGGGTTTGTCTTAGAAGACTTCATGTGGGTGATGTAGTGGTGGATGCTCAAGGTTGATGAAGATCACCATGAGTTGGGAGCATCCTTGTTGTTTCCTTACTCTTCTCACCTACATGGGTTAGTCCCAACACACAAGAGACAAATACAAGTATATCTATGGGCATGGAGTGCAAAGCATACATGATGATGTCCATGGATTTGTTGATTACCTTGTCCCTTGCTTACCTTTGAGGGAATGTGTGACTCCTTGAACTATTGCATGTTGTTGACGTTGATTGTAACTAGTTCTTGCCAATAATGATTGTGAGTGAATTTCATTGGTGGAGTCACCCCTCAAGAACTTCTCTAGTTCTTCTTCTTGGGGACCCACATCAACTTGATGAGGATCCTTGGTGTTGAAGTGGCACTTGTAGAAGTTGAGCTTGAAGTAGCCTTGGGAACCCACCCCACCAAAGCTTGGATTCATCTTCATATGATTCAATGTCCTCTTGAAGCTTGTTCTTGCCCTTGAGCTTGTGGTCTTGTGGTGGAAGGTCATCTTGAGTGTTTGTTCCCTTGGGAAGAGTATTTTCATACTTCTCCCTTTGAGGAACAAACTTGGGCTTGGGGTATTGACCTTCTTCCCATTTAACTCCATTAGCGTTGAAGTAGCCAATGCCATGGTTCTTCCGGTATCCTCCGTGCTTGCGTACAATCTCCTCAAATTGCTTACATCCGGCAAGACTCTTGTAGATACCTTTCTCTATAATTCCTTTCAATAAATCGTTTTCTTGCTCAAGTGTAACTTGGCTAAGAGAATCATCATTAGTGGAATCAATAGAACTACTAGAAGCAACATCATTAGATTTAGCATTTTTGTTGTTGCTGCTAGATGAAGAACCTTTCTGGCCTTTGTTACTAGTTTGTCTAGGTTTAACTTGTGGCATGAATGTAGACAAGAGTAGTCGTTTGGCTAGATAAGATGAAGTCTTCTTTCGGAGATCATCATTGATAGCTTTAAGAAACTCATGTTCTTGCTCCAAGGTGAGCTTCTCGAAGCGTAGCTTCTCATGAGTCCTTACAAGCTCTCTATGATCTTCTAGAGTAGATTCATGAGCTAACTTAGGAGTGTTTAATTCTTTAGTTAGTTGTTCTATTTTCATCTTATCATCATCAACCGACTTATCTTGACTAGCATGAAAATTATCAAGTTCATTTTGACTAACATCACTAGTTTTATCAAAGAGCAAGTCATCATCACCAAGTAAATCATCTTCATCACTATTGAAATCAAGATACTCGGGGTGTGATACCTTGGGGCCTTTAGCCATGAAGCAACTTCCACTCCCTTCATTTGGTGAATCAAATAGATCAAAGGAGTTGGTAGTCGCTAGTGCAAGTCCGGCAACACCTTCATCTCGACTATAGTCGGAGTTGGAGTGATAGCTTCTCTCGGAGTTGTTGTCGGAGTCGGAGCCGGAAACCCATTCACCAACATGAGCTTGATGTCTTCTTCTTGTGTAGCTCTTGGTTTACTTGTCCTTCTTCTGTGAGTCCCTACTTCTCCTTGAGGGTCTTCGTTCATAACGATCATCTCTACTCCTTCTCTCTCTTTGAGGTGATTCATTCCTTGAGCTTCGTCTTCTAGGTGACTCTTCTCTTCGTTTGTAGGGAGCCGTGCACTCATTGGAGTAGTGTCTGGGCTTCCCACAATTGTAGCAGTTTCGGTCACGACTTGACGAACGCTTCTCTTCATATCTTCAGTTGGAGCTTCGTTCTTTGCCTCTATTCTTGTAGAACTTGTTGAATTTCTTGACCATGAGGCTTATCTCTTCATTGGTGACAAGGTTGTCGCTTGAGGTTGCGGGAGCATCACTTGTGGCTTTGTGAGCACCGCTAGACTTGTTGTGAAGCTCTTCTTTGTCCTTGAGTGCCATCTCATGAGCAATAATCCTTCCAATGACTTTTGTAGGCTTGAGATCTTTGTAGTTGGGCATCATTTGGATCAATGTGCACACGGTGTCGTATCTCTCATCCAAAGCTCGAAGTATCTTCTTGATGATGAATTTGTCGGTCATTTCTTCGCTTCCTAAGCCGGCAATCTCGTTTGTGATGAGAGCTAGCCTAGAGTACATCTCTACGAATCCTTCACCATCCTTCATCTTGAAGTTGTCAAGCTGACTTTGAAGAACATCCAACTTGGATTCTCTCACGGATTCGGTACCTTCATGCATATCAACCAAAGTATCCCAAATCTCTTTTGCATTCTCAAGATGGCTGATTTTGTTGAATTCTTCGGGGCATAGGCAGTTGAAGAGAATGTCACATGCTTGAGTGTTGTATTGCAACGTCTTCAATTCATCTGCGGTCGCTTCACGATCCGGTTCCTTTCCATCACCAAAGAATTCACCTTGCAAGCCAACACGAACAACAGCCCAAATGGCGGGGTTATGACCAAGAATATGCATTTTCATTTTGTGCTTCCAACTAGCAAAATTTGTGCCATCAAAGTACGGACCTCTACGGAGATAATTTCCCTCACTAGACGCCATACTCTCCTAGGTTGTGAGACCAATGCAATGGAGACCAAAGCTCTGATACCACTTGTAGGATCGAAAGTATGTCTAGAGGGGGGCGTGATTAGACTACTTGACCAAATAAAAATTCTACCTTTTCCCAATTTTAAGTGTTGGCAGATTTTAGCAATGATAGCAAGTCAAGTACACCCTACACATGCATGTCTAAGAGTATAGCAGCGGAAAGTAACAACAAGTATATGTAGTAGAGGGTAGGAAGGAAGATCAAACGCAATTTGAAGAAACAGAGATTTTTCCCGTGGTTCCGATAGGTGGTGCTATCGTACGTCCACGTTTATGGAGTCTTCAACCCACGGAGGGTAACGGTCGCGAGAGTCCACGAAGGGCTCCACCCATAAGGGTCCACGAAGTAGCAACCTTGACTATTCCATAACGGCTTCCGTCCACGAAGGACTAGCCTCACTATGGGTAGATCTTCACGAAGTAGGCGGTCTCCTTGCCCGTACAAACTTCTTGGTTCAACTCCACAACACGAAGTAGGAGGCTCCCAAGCGACACCTAACCAATCTAGGAGGCACCACCCTCCAAAAGGTAGTAGGCTCGGCAATGTCGATGAACTCCTTGCTCTTATGCTTCAAGATGATAGACTCCTCAACACACAATCACTCTCTCACAGATTTGGCTATGGTGGAAGAGACTGATTTGGTGGAAAGCAACTTGGGGAGGCTAGAGATCAAGATTCATATGGTAGGAATGGAATAGCTTGATCTCAACACATGAGTAGGTGGCTCTCTCTCAGAAAATTGGATGGGGCAAGTATGGAATAGTTCTGAGTGCATCTCATTCGAGTAGGTGGTGGTGAAGGAGCATATATAGGCATCCCCAAAAATCCAACCGTTACACCTAAAGTGACCAACTCGGTGACACCGAAGTGTAAAACTCGGTGGTACCGAAGTGACCAAAAGGCAGTTACTTTTGAATCTCGGTGAGACCGATACATAATTCTCGGTGGTACCGATTAGGTGACCAACGGTCAGATTGCACAACTCGGTGACGCCGATCCAAAAAACTCGGTAAGACCGATTTTATGAAACGAGGTAACAGAAAGTTGGCAAGCTGAATTCGGTGGCACCAATGCAGAATTGGTTGCACCGAATGGCTAGGGTTTGGCATGGGTCTGTCTGAGTTTGGGAATCGGTGGGACCGAGTGGGAATTGTTGGTAGCACCGATTTTCAAGATAGGCTTGGACAAACTTTTGTGGAAGAGTTTGTGGGTGTTTTTGGTGACTATCACTTGTGCACGTGGAGCATCTTGTTCACCAACAGTACCTTACCCCCTTTTAATAGTATTGGCTTTCCTATGGACTCAAAGTGATTTCTCACAAAGTAAAATGTAGAGTCCTCTTGCTTGAAGTTTTGCCAATCCACTTCCTTGCATCTAGGGGTATCTCCACAATCCTTTTGCCAACCCATCATTGAACTTTTCCTGAAATATACTTAGTGGAAACATTAGTTCAATGACATATATGTTGTTATTAATTACCAAAACCACCAAGGGAGCAAATGTGCTTTCACTTGTTGGGAGACAAACCAACACTTTTACTTTCTATTTTTGTGTGTTCACATGATTAAGCTACTGTAGTAATCATGTTATGTGTCTTTTATTTCAATAAAGTGCCAAGTAAAGGCTTTGGGATAGTGTGGATACTTGTTGATTTGATTCTGTGCAAAAACAGAAATTTTTGCCTCCAGTAAAGAATTTCTCAGATTTTACTGGAGCGTCAAAAAATTCTGAAATTTTTACACAGTATTTATATGCAGATTATCTAAGTTCTCCTAATTTTTCAGAATTTTTAGAGACAGGTCAATGCGGTTATACTACAGATCTTCACAGACTGTTCTGTTTTTGACAGATTCTGTTTTGCATGCATAGTTTGCTTGTTTTAGTGTTCCCATAGCTTATTCAGTGATATAAATTATGGGAATGGTACAATACAGTATGTATTATGTGATAAAAATTATGAATCTTGTCTTGACAGTACCTAAGTGAATGATCTTTATTTATTCTACTAACCCATCTCACGAAGTTCCGTTAAGTTTTGTGTGATTGAAGTTTTCAAGTTTTGGGTGAGACACCGATATGAGGAGAATAAGGAGTGACAATAACCTAAGCTTGGGGATGTTCAAGGCTAGCTAAAAGGCTTTAAAGAAGAGCGCTTGTTGGGAGACAACCCAACACTTTTACTTTCTGTTTTTGTGTGTTCACATGATTAATCTACTGTAGTAATCATGTTTTGTGTCTTTTATTTCAATAAAGTGCCAAGTAAAGCCTTTGGGATGACTCACAAGATGAGTAGAATTGATGCTGAACCAAAACAGAAACTTTTACCTCAAGTAAAGAATTTCTCTGATTTTACTAGAGCGTCACAAAATTCTGAAATTTTTACACAGTCTTTGTATACAAATTCTTCAGGTTGTCCTAATTTTTTCAGAATTTTTAGAGACAGGGAAGTATGGCTATACTACAGATCTTCACAGACTGTTCTGTTTCTGATAGATTCTGTTTTGCATGCATAGTTTGCTTGTTTTAGTGTTCCCATAGCTTATATTTAGTGGTATAAATTATGGGAATGGTAGAATACAGTATGTATCATGTGGAACAATTATGAATCTTGTCTTGACAGTACCTAAGTGAATGATTTATATTTATTATACTAACCCATCTCACGAAGTTCCGTTAAGTTTTGTGTGATTGAAGTTTTCAAGTTTTGGGTGAGACACCGATATGAGGAGAATAAGGAGTGACAATAACCTAAGCTTGGGGATGTTCAAGGCACCCCCAAGGTAATATCCAAGGAAGACTCAAGCACCTAAGCTTGGGGATGCCTCGGAAGGCATCCCCTCTTTCGTCTTCAACACTATCGGTATATCTTACTTAGAGCTATATTTTTATTCGTCACATAATATGTGTTTCGCTTGAAGCATCATTTTTTTTGTTAGTATTTGCTTGATGTTATTTATAATCTTGTTTTTCAATAAAAATTTCTAAGAATTGCCTTTTAGGATGCTTGAATTGCATGTTTGATGTGTGCTGTGTAAAAACATAAACTTTTTCTGTGGTGTTTGAATTTTCATATTTTACTGGAACGTGCAAAGTTTCTGAAATTTTTACACAGTATTTTCATATAAATTCTTTATCATGTCCTAAAGTTTCATAATTTTTAGATATACATAAGTCCACTTTGTTAATTAATTACTACTGACTATCCTGTTTAGACAGATTGCTGTCATAGTTTTGTTATCTACTTCTCCGATTGTTTTCATGACTTATATTGGTAGATATGAATTGTGGAAATGATAGTATACAGTAGATAATGTTTGAAAATTATTATGCAACTTGTCTTGGCAGTACATAAAGAGTTGATTTATTATTATGTGCGCTAACCTATCTCACGAGTTCTTTTCATGTTTTTTGTGGATGAAGTTTTTGAGACTTAGGTGAAACCGGGATATGAGAGGATTGAACGAGATACAAAAGCTCAAGCTTGGGGATTCCCAAGTATACCCAAGTAAATATTTCAAGAAGTCTCAAGCATCTAAGCTTGGGGATGCTACGCATCCCACCTCTCTTCGTCAACTATCGGTTAGCCTATGTTGAGCCTAAATTTTTATTCGTTCACATGATATGTGCTATTCTTGGAGTGCTATTTTTGTTTAGTTTGCATTTTGAATAAAATACTTAGATCTGAAAATCTTTATTGAGAGAGAGAGCCCTCACATATCTACTTTATTGTTTGACTACTCATTGATCTTCACTTATATCTTTTGAGAGTAGTTTGAAATTTACTCTTGTGCTTCACTTATATCTTGAGAGTAAATGTTGAATGAATTGAATGTCATAAATGAGAAATTATATATGCTTTATATTCTTGTCCCATGGGGAGTAGTGACTTCACATACTAGGAGTATAAGCGGTAAAATTTATTGGGAGTTAGCAAACATAGCATTGGTCATTTAAACAATTCATGGAAGAATATTGAAGGAAGAGAGGTTTCACATATAAATACACTATCTTGGACATCTTCTATGATTGTGAACCCCCATTAATTATTTTCAAACTTGATCAAGTGGTTGACGTTGGACAAGGATGACAACGTAATGGTTATGTTTGTTTATATTCACGTAGCAGTTATATTGTCATGGATCCTCTAACATGTGATGCTTGTTTAGAACCTTTTGCTAGCCAAAACTTCGTACTAAGTAGAAATACTACTTGTGCATCCAAATCCTTGAGCCAAGTTTCTTCCATAAGAGTCCACCATACCTACATATATATGGTATTTGACTGCCATTCCATGTGCATTTGCATGTGCCACCTCTAAACATTTAAATAAACATCCGTTTTGTGTGCTCGTACCGCTCATCGAGTGACGGGGCGATCATTATCTTCCATGCTAAGTGGGTTAATCTCAAGATAAGTGTTTATTCACTTGTCATTGCACGAGAGAGGCCGGTAAAAAGGATGCCCAGTCTTGCATAATACAAAATTAAATAAACAAGAACTCCCCCTAGAAAGTTGATTGTTTGGATGGTACCCGTGGATTCGACTAGCCATGGAATGTGTTTGAATGGTGGAGGGGGAGTAAAATTTCAATTCTGTTTGGGAACCGTCAATAATGTGATTAGCATGGAAGATATTGAAAACTCTGTTGTGACGTTGACAGGAAAAGTATACCACTCAAAATTACATTTTCATCTCTGCTTTAAAACAATGAGCTCTGGCACCTCTGCAAATCCCTGCTTCCCTCTGTGAAGGGTTTATCTTTTACTTTTCATGTTGAGTCAACTTCTTACTCCAATCTATTAATTCTTTAGTTGGCAAGCATCATGTGGTGGGGAAAGATCCAAACATATATATCCAGTTGAATATAGGTGATCATGATTCATTATTTGTTGACATTATCCCCGAGATAAATAAGTTGGGAGCCAAAACTTTAAGCCCCTATCTTCCTATGTGTTCGACTAAAACTGTTTGTTCTAATAATATGCTTCGAGTGTCAGCAATCATGGAAGATTAAATGATAGTTGAGTATGTGGAATTTGCTAAACCAAAGCTCTTACATAAACCCTTCCTGAAAATAAGATGAATTGTAATTGTTTGATGACAGAAAACATAGTTTGCTAGTTTTCAAGAAAGTTTATGGTCTATACTTTAACATGTGAATAACTTGCTACTTGATTATGAGAAATTTTATGAGAAATACTTGCTGGTTATGATGCTAGGAAAGTGGCTGAAATTATCCTTGATCAATATTATACATTATGCTAGCATTCACACTTCATAAATTATTTATTTTATCATTTACCTACTCGAGGACGAGTAGGAATTAAGCTTGGGGACGCTGATATGTCTCCAACGTATCGATAATTTATGAAGTATTCATGCCATATTCACCTATGACTACAATACTTTTATATGGTTTTGATGCACTTTATATGATTTATTTAGAACTAACCCGGACTGACGCTGTTTTCAGCAGAATTACCGTGGTGTTGTTTTTGTGCAGAAACTGGAAGTCCTCGGAATCGCCCGAAACTTTTTGATGATTTTTTCTGGAGGGAATAAGCAATATTGGAGCGAGGAACCACCGGAGGGGAGCCACCCGTGGGGCACAAGCCATCAGGGCGCCCCCCTAGACCGCACCCTGATATGTGGTGGGGCCCACGTGGCTCTGTTGCACGTGATTCCAATGCTAAAAAATCCTATAAATCCCAGAAACCCCAGAAATAAACAGAGACTCTCCATTCCGCCGCCGCAACTCTCTCTATCGACGAAAAATCAATCTGGAGACGATCCAGTACCCTTCCGGAGAGGGGAAACCATCACCGGTGGCCATCTTCATCATCCCGGGAGAGGCCATGACGTGGAGGGAGTAGTTCACCCTTGGGGCTGAGGGTATGTACCAGTAGCTATGTGTTCAATCTCTCTCTCTCTCTCTCTCATGTTCTTGAGATGTCACGATCTTGATGTATCACGGGCTTTGTTAATATAGCCGGATCATATGATGTTATTCCGTTGCTATCATGTTGTGATGAATTGAATCTTTCCCTTTGAGATCTCGTTATGTTGGATTGAATATTGGATTTGAGAACACTTAATGTACGTGTTGCGTGGGATACCCGTAGTGACATTAGGGTATTCTATTGATTCACTTGATATATGTTGAGGCATCAACTTGCGGATTCCGGTGACCTTGGGGATCTAAGCATAGGGGTTGATTGCATGTTTTCATACTACGTTCTCCAATAGAAATCTTGGGGTACTCTTTGAAGTTCTTTGTGTTGGATTGGATATGATGAATCTAAAATTGTTTGATGCATGTCGAATAATTAACCCACGGATACTTGAGGTGACATTGGAGTATCTAGGTGACATTAGGGTTGATTGATATGTATCATAGGTGTTATTTTAGTACGAACTCTAGGGCTGTTTGTGACACCTATAGGAATAGCCCAATAGATTGATCGGAAGGGATAACTTTGAGGCGGTTCTACTACCTACAACAATTTCATCTTATGTTCTCTGCTAGATATGAACTTTGGAGTGATTCTTTGTTGCACGTTGAGGGATGATCATATGATTCAACTATGTTAGCATTGTTGGGAGATTGCACTAGTGAAAGTATGAACCCTAGGCCTTGTTTCCAAGCATTAATATACTGTTTTGCTCATTGTTTACTATTTTCTACCTTGCTGTTTTTATATTTTTAGATTACAAAAACCTATATCTACCTTCCATATTGCACTTGTATCACCATCTCTTCGCCGAAGTAGTGCACCTATACAATTTGCCATTGTATTGGGTGTGTTGGGGACACAAGAGATTTCTTGTATTTGATTGCAGGGTTGTTTGAGAGAGACCATCTTCATCCTACACCTCCCATGGATTGATAAACCTTAGGTTATCCACTTGAGGGAAAATTGCTATTGTCCTACAAAACTCTGTGCTTGGAGGCCCAACAGAGTCTACAAGAATAAAGTTGCGTAGCAGACATCACGGCCGGAGGTGCAGCGCCGGATGGGCGCTGGGTAGCAGCCTTATGGGCGCTGGGCCGCGGCCTTATGGGCGTCGGGCAGCGGCCGGAGGTGCAGCGCCGGACGGGCACCCGACGGCGGTGGAAGTTCGGCGAGGGAGCGGGGCAGCGGAAATCCGGCGGGGGCAACAGAGATCTGGTGAGGGCGGTGGAGATTCGGTGAGTGCACCGGGCGACGGGGCAACATAGAGCAGCAACTTGCAGCGGAGATCAACCCAATTTTTTCGATCCTGGAGAGCAGCGACCTCCTCGAGGACGACCTGTGGCGAGGGAGTTGATCTCCAGGGCGGGGCATGATGTAATCAGACTGGCCTATAGGAGACAGAGCAGCCACATCCCGGAGGAAGGGGAGCAGCAAGACGCGCCTCCGAATCGGGACGGGAGCCGACGTTCGCGGGATTGAGAGGGCCTAACTGAGGGTTGGCCTTCAGATGCAGTGTATGTGTGATGAGGATTCGAGGAAGACATTGTCAACCGGAAGGAAAGCAACGACGACACACACAGTGAGATCAGGGAAGAGGCGAGTTGCAACGCCAAATAAAATCCAAACCTAAGCTCATGATACCATGTTAGGAATAGCAACTTGGTATTATCAAGAAGCAAAAGCCATCATATATACATGTACAGGGAAGGCCAAAGGCCAGAATGTAAAAGGCCAAAGGCCACCATAAATATAACTCTAACACGTATAAGAACCTATAGCACGAAGACCCTCAAAGCACATAAATCATAACTTATGATACAAATCTGAACTACTAACACAACAGTAAGAACAAAAATATAAATAGGAAAGTTTACTTGTTCTATATAAGATTTAACATCCCATACTGCGAGTGGACCAACAAATATTAGGGACTCTAGGTCGGGGTCGCAGAATAGCTACGTGACTGGCAAGTGGCAATACTTCGCTTGTTCCACCTCGACTCGCCTGCCCATCCTCCGGTCCTCGTCCTCTCATATTCCTGTCACCTTCCATCGGCATAGAGCAGTGGGACAGGAAGGCAACATGGGGAGGAAGCAGAGTGGATGCCGAGGAGGAAGGGAGCAATCCAAGAAGAGTGGATTGTGCCACCGCCTAGCTAAGTGCAGAAAGAACGATGGGAGGGAAGGGGCGACGCTGCATCGGGGACGACTGTGATATAGCAAATTGATTCATTGAATTGTATCTATGATGCTGCATATGTATCAGTTAGCAAACAATACATCAGAGCCAACCTGGACTAACAATTGTGCTTTAGAAGTGTTTTCATCTACCATAGATTCATGGAACTGCACCTACGTATTCATAAACAGGGAATAAACCTGAATTTCATAAATCCAAGAACCTCCTAATTGCAATGATCCCCTATACTTGGTTGTCAGATATTTAACAGTGCAAGCACCAGAAGCAATCTATTGACACACGGACCTGTCCAGGAGCCATGGATAGACCTCGACCAGGCCTCCCACAGCCCAGGCGAATGACCACCTCCACAATTCATGCATGCAAATGAGGCTCACCAACAAAGGAAGTAGAACCTAAACTATATCAATAAAGCATCGGAGTGAAAAAAAATGAGATAAGGAAGTAGAACTTGAATCTGCCGGAAACAGTGAATGAGCTAGATTAGCAACCGCTCGCCATATCGATTCCTAGATGGTTGGCTGTTTGCTCGCCAGATTCGGACTATGAGCCAATTTCATATTGACCTAGCAGGAAGGAGAGGTTGCTTCCCACCAGGAGATCCTGAAGCGAAGATGAACATGGGAGGGTTGAATTGGGAAGATGATTCAGATTTTTAAATCGGATAAAGGGGAAAAGGATTACATGGTTGATGTGGAGTATCATCATCCCCATCTAACCATGGGTTGTGAAAGCATAGGCGCGAATAGAGAAGGGGACCGAGATGGTGGAAGACGTTGCAGGGAGAGGCTGTCGACCAAAGCGCGGCGTGAGACTGCAGTTGCCGCCGCCATCCTCACTCACCACCACATGCCGCCCTGTGCCTATCCGTATGGAGGTGAGAGGGGATATTGAGTTGGTGAGGAGGATTCGAGGATAGCAGAGTGGGGCGATGCCGCGGTGGTGGCGGCGGCATCACATCGCCCAAGTCATGGACGAGATGGAAGTTTTTTTTGAGAATCCAAAGAGATGGAAGTTCGAGAAGGAAACGAGTGATTTATCTTTCTTTCCTTTAACCGTCGAGGTAATTGGGATTTCTGCGCGATATGCCCAATACACCACACTGACCCGAAATAGCTACGAGAATAGCTGCCCCTTAGGACAGTTGGCCCATCTGGCGAAATTTTTTGCATCAAAGGAAGATCTAACGGTCAGAAACGTTTAGCACACGAAATCAAACAACCGAAAATGCCGAGTGCATGAGGGCTTGGAAGTGGCACAATCTTACTGTCCTAAATAAATGGATTTTTATTAGATCCGAGCCAATGTTCCTTTCCTTTAAAATATGAATGATAGAAATCAATCATACATAGGAAGACCAATCCATTCCTACAAAGTAAAGAACTTTAAAGAACAAAATCCCTATAAAAATTATACTTCAATGTTCAGGAGGGAGTATCAGTTTCAAATTTCCATAAAATTTCTCTAAACTATAGGAGGCCTGGTGGTGCTAGAAATCATATGCCGTGTAGTCAATTTGGCATTGTGTAGTTCGATGTATGAATGTATATGAATTTTTGCATGATTTCTGCTTGTCGTTATGCCGTATGATGCTTTTACACAAATCTGCGTAGTCAATTGACCACACACAGTGTCGTGGCTTTGTCACGGTAGATGTCCTAGTGCCAGGACTTAGGTGTGAAGCCATCGCTACGGCGGTTAACTCAAAGGGGTTGGTCGGGACGAAAGACACAGTTTTACCCAGGTTCGGCCCCTCTCGAAGGAGTTAATAGCCTACGTCCTGCTTTGAGTTGTATTGATTGTGTATCGATTACAAGGGAGCGGATTCGCTTGACCTAGTACTCGATCAAAGGTTTCGTGGCCTAAGCCGCCCAGGTAACCCGCCTTTATATACACAGGTCGAGGCCTTGGGCTTACAAGAGTCCAGGTCAGGTCATACTTAATAACAGATCTCGCCTCTAACTAATCCTGCCTTGTCTGGCAAGCCGCCACCGGGTTACACATTGTCTTCTGGTTCTGGGCCTCCAGGCCCATTGGGAAAGTTACTTCCAAGCCTTACTGCTAAGCCACCAACCTCATGACCCGGCCCCACCTGGGCGGGTCTCACCACGGGGTTATATCACCAACATTAGGCCCCAGATTGATTTGAACCAGTTCATGTCAATCTTCAAGTCTTCTGGTTGGCGGATCTTGCATTCTTTGACAAATCTTCATGATCCGCCATATCTGGGAATGGGTGATGTCATCTCTGACCAATCTTCATGACCCGCCATGACGTCATCTCAGGAAAATCAAAAAGATTCCCCTGACGTCACGACGAATCTTTTTCATTAATATGACCAGCCCGAGAATCGAGGCACTTTCTTGGTCAATCGTCATCGTGTCTCCTCGATTCTCGCACTGGACTATTGCTATTCTATCACCCCCTCATAAATAGGCATGGGGGCCCCATCATTTTCACTTTCCCCGCTGTTGCCTTCTTCTTCTTCCTCCAGACGCCCGCGCCGCCGAAGCTGTCCCGTGTCGTTCGGTCCTCGCCGTCGTCTCCAACTCAGGCCGCTGCATCACCCTGATCACATCCAGAGCACTCCACGTTTCAACCGCTCCATCTGCACTTCTCAGGTTCCATTCTTCCCCTTTTCTCAGATCTGCATTAATTCTTCAAGACCCCCCCCCCCCCCGAGTTCATCATCACTCATCGGAGCGTTCTTTGTAGATCAGGGAAGAAATACTTCTTTAGGCCTTATAATGTTGCCTGAATCATGCGGCCATCCGCTCAATAAGCACGCCATGTTCATTATAGGTTGCTGGCTCACTCTAATCCGTATAAGACCTGCCTGTTCTTCCACTGGCTTTTTAGGTTTAGTAATATTTTTCCTTTTATCTCGCCCGTAGATCTTAAATTGGTAGTTGTAGCTGTTAGAATCTGTTTTTCCAGACTTAGCAATTTTTCCAACACTCGGTGACAAACTTGACCCGCCGCCATACTGTCGGCTCACGTTGTCATGCTGCGACCTACTTCGGCGGCTCATAATTTTGTATTGACCCGCCAAATGCCATCAACGTTTTTAGAGTCATAGCTGCCTTGGTCATGACATGTTTTTAACCCGTCATATACTCATGCCCTTCCGCAGTCTTTTAAACCGCCGCCATGTCTAAAGTCCCAGCTTCCTGCAACTGGGTAAGGTCTGGGGTGACTGAGGAATCACTCAAGGATTTTGTCACCATGGGAGTTTTGCCGGCTCAGTATGTTATCCACTGGCGGGTTCCGGGCAATGAAACCACTCCTAAGCCCGATGATGGGGAAATTATTGTGTTCACAAACCATCTTCTCCGTGGTTTCTCTCCACCCGGGTCTAAATTTTTCTGAGATGCCTTACACTCATTCAACCTGCACCCCCAAGACATTGGCCCCAACTCTGTCACCAACCTGTGTCAGTTCCAAACCCTCTGCGAAGCTTATCTGCAAGAAGAGCTGTCTGTTGACCTCTTCAAGGAATATTTCTACATCAACCGCCAAACAGAAATGGCGGATGGATTGAGTCTTGAACTCGGAGGTGTCACTCTTCAAAGACGGAGGGATCTACTCTTTCCAGCAGCAACTCTACCGAGTCATCCCAAAGAATGGAATAAAACTTGGTTTTACTGCAAAGACACTTCCCCAGAAGGAGAGAATCCAGTGCCGGGTTATCGCCCTTACCAGCTCAGCACTGACACGGAACTCCCAGACCGGATGTCCGCTGCAGAGCGCGCTCAATATGGCCCAACCTTCTCAAAAATAAGGGCCCTATTAGCCAACGGGTTAACAGGTGTTGATCTGACCCGCTGCTGGGTCTCTTGGAGGATTCTGCCGTTGAGCCGCCACAGCGCTTTAATGTGCCAATATACCGGTGAAGTGAACGACCCTCAACGCTTCCACCAGACTCCCTTGACAGACCAGGATCTCAATACAATTGTCAAATCCTTGCTGGGAGAATCTCAAGCTGCCTGCAGCAAGACGGGGTTAAGTCCCTTTTATGCACTTAACCCGGCTCTAGATGTGAATCTTTCCACCCTAATCTTCACCCTTTCCTTAAACGCCTTATTTCTTGTCTTCTATTTTAACCATTCTGCCAATGCATATACTTATACGTAGCCCGGCTCTTCCTTCTGGAACAAGAGGTTAACCATTACCTGCAAAAAGAAAAGCAAAGCAAACAAAGCAACCAAGGCCAAAGCTCCGACTCGTAAAAGGAAACAATCAACCGAAGAATTATTCAGTCTGGACGACTCAGAGGTAGAACTTGATTCCCTTGGTCGTCTTTTTATGCAACTTATTGACGCTGACTCTTCTCAGGAAGAGGCGGAGGCCAGTGAAGCCGGGGCTGCAGAGGTAACTATCATCTCCTCCGACTCAGAACCTCTGCCAACAGAGAGAATCCGGCGGGTCATCCGAAAAATTAAGTTTTCACACCCTCTTGCTCACTTGGACCCCGACTTTCTTTTGAAGAAACATCAACATGACGCCAGACGTCAGACCCGGAGCAGCGGCTCTGAAGACCTGGTGGCCGGCTTGCCTGACACTCCAGCTCGCCGAAAACGTCGCAACGAGGTACTTCTGGCTTCTATCTGTACTGCTGCATATTACTCTTGTGTTGCCACTTACTCATATTGCTTCTAATTGTATCAGGAAACTCCTCCTTCGTCTGGCGACTCAACCTCCTCCAAGCTGCCTCCGCTTGTCATCAACCCGGGGTAACTTTCTTATATCCTTTCCCTGCTTATTACTATAATGTCTTTGCATATAACTGATAATGAAGTCCGTGTCTTGCAGGGCCCAGGCCAAGAAAAGGAAACAGAGCGGGTCATTTTCTCGTCCGGATGCCTCAGAGCCGGAAGACCCAAAGCTTGACGCTCCTGAAACTCAAGTGGAGCCATCCGATGCCGGCCAAGGTGCTCATGACGACACTCCCCAGCCCAACGAGCCGGTGGATGTTGACGTTGTGATCACTGAAGCTTCTTCGGAGACGGATCCTAAGCCGCCCAGCCCCTTGCCGACAACCCAAGAGGTGCCGGTTCAAGAAGAAGAAGTCACCATTACCGGCTCAGCTTATGCCACTCTGGCCCCCTCCAATGTGCTAACCAAGCATATTCACAAGGCTGAGACACCTTCTCCTGAGAAGGAGAAAAACAAACTTGACCTGCCGAATTTGGAGAAGCTGACCGCTGATGAGTTGCACTCGGGCTATTTGAGCCGCCTGGCCACCAGCCGGGACATGGAAGCCAGACTGGTAGACATGATGAAGAAGAAATATGAGGTATTCCACTTATTTGTTCTCTGTATACCCTTATGTAGCCCCCAAGGGCCGGCTTATATTCTCGAAAATAAGCCGGGTCTTGAAATAATATATAAACTTGAATAGACCAATGGTGTAGCCCCCAAGGGCCGGGTCATTATACCAATAATGAGCCGGTACTTATTGCCTTAAGAAACGCAAAAATGCCAGTTGTAGCCCCCAAGGGCCGGCTCTTTATGCCAATAATGAACCGGGACTTTTTGTAGACCTGATCCTAGAATTTAAGAGCAAGGTGTAGCCCCAAGGGTCGGTTTATCTTCATGAAGATGATCCGGATCTTACTTGTATTGTAGACATATGAAAGAACTGATACACATTAGCCCCCAAGTGTCAAGTATATTGCTTGCAATTTGCTTGGGACTTGTAATGATTCTCTGCCAAACCTTGAAATACCAGTATGAGCCGGCCGGCGGCTTAAAACTAATAATCTTGCCTTGTTATGATTTGTCTTGTGCAGGAATCTTTAAATGCTGCTGAATCTAACATGTCAGACCTGAAGAAGAGTCTGGCAGCGCAACAAGAAGGCCGAGCGGAAGTTAGCGCAAAGTGTCAGATCGCTTTGACCGAGCTGGAGAAAATCAATACCGAGCTCGAGACATTCAAAAAGTCTGCTGAAACGAGCCAAGCCGCCCTGACCAAGTGTGCATAAGACACAGAGGGCTGTCTAAAAACAATGACTGAAGAGCTGACCCGCCTGAAGCGGCACATAAGCCGGATGACCGAAGCCGTTTTTGGTAAGCATTGTTGACTTGTAATTATGCTTGACATGATCCTATGGAGACTCGCCCGGCGACTTACAATCTCAATCTCTTTTGTAGGCCAACGAACTCGCCAACTTCCGGATGATAGGCTGTTGAAGCTGAAGGCTTTATATGCCTTCATTGAGCAACTATACTCCGGAAGCCTCTTCAACATCAGAGCAGTCTTTGGTGAGAAGGGTGTGCCAAAACTGATCAAGGATGTGTTGAATTACCTCTCCACTATTCCCAGGCACTTCGAAGAAATAAAGAGATCCGCCGCCTGCAAGGGTGCAATTTCTGCTTTAAGCCGGGCGCTAGCATATGCACCGGAACTTCACCCGGAAGAGATGATGGGCGGCTTCCCGCAACTCAAGACTGACGGGTCAGAATTCACCCAGGATGACTACGCCCGTTGCCACCGAGAGTCTCGAGTGTTGGCCAGCCGGTTAGCCGCACAAGCCGACCTATCAACATACCAGGCGGCTTATGACGACAGCAACACTCGAGTACGGGCGCCTACCTTTGAGCTGAAGGATCTAACCCCTCAACGGCGTAAGCATATCTTTGTCCCTGATGTTGACCCGTCTCCCATCTTGAATGATGAAGCTCAATTTGAAGCTCTACTCAACTGCAACTGGGATGTGGACAACCTTTAGATCCAGGAGCCCGAAGACCCGGCGCACGGTGACCCGTCGACGAGCTAGGCGAAGAGCCGTTCTTCAAAGATTCTGACCCGGGCGAAACTGAGCCGCCAGGCTTTAACTTGTGAAAAACTTAAGCAACATATTTTGGGCCCTGTAAGGTCTTGTAATAGCAGTAGAAAAACTTTGATCGTCCGCTCCTCTGCCTTCGTGCACTTCTTAAACATCTTTCAGTCCATACGCCGGCGACTCAACAAAAATGTCTTGACATAATCATCTGACTGTATTGATTCGCCCGGCGGGTTATATTCCATGAGCAACGCTAAGCCGGAGTTACCGAAAAAACTTAGAATTTCATCATGAAAAACACTTGCAAAAAACAAGCAATATACTTGTGCATATCTCTTGCCTTATGAACTGGCTTTAAAGGCCCAGCAAGAGAAGAAACTTTTATTTTTGCAAGATTTTTTTTTGTATTGCTTCCGAAGAAGCTAGGCATAAAAGCCTGAAAACCTCGTAAGCCGGCTCTCACGTGACATAAACCCGTCGTTTAAACCTTAGCAAGTTCAGGGTCTTTAAAATATTGACGTTGCTAAGAGTACGAATGGGCCACATAGTGGAGAGACTACAGCAGACAAGGCGAGTTTATCCTAGCTCACTATAAACCGGCTCTCGCGTGACAAAAGCTGTCGTTTAAACCTTGACAAGTTCAGGGTCTTTATGCGAGATTGACTTTCAAGTTCAGGGTCTCTGAGCAAGATTGACTATCAAGAGTTCGGCGGGTCACATGGTGGAGTAGCAAGTTGCAAACAGGCAGGTTTAACTCGATCATGGCATGTAAAGCCTGGCCAAGAGGGTATGAAAGCTAAACCCAGTGGGTTGGAAGCCCCCAAGTGACCTGATGAAGAATCAACTCTTTGCACGAAACTTGGTGCAAGAAAACAGCAGAGGCCCCGAATTATGGGGATGCCAACTTTTATATATCATAAAAGATGGTATATACAATGACAGGGGTATGTACATTAATGAGAGCCGGACCGGCGGCTCAAGTATAGTATGGCCGAAGGTGAGCAATATTCCACTGCCTTGCAGTCTCATCACCAGAAGTGCGTGACTTGTCGCTCTCCCATATATCGATGAGATAGTAAGAACCATTGTTGAGATTTCTGCTGATCACAAACGGTCCTTCCGAGGAGGTGACAACTTATGCATATCTGACTGGTCTTGAATCAAGCGGAGTACTAAGTCACCTTCTTGGAACGTTCGGGTCTTGACCCTGCGGCTATGATAGTGACGCAGGTCTGATACGTCTCCAACGTATCTATAATTTATGAAGTATTCATGCCATGTTTACAATAATTTTATATGATTTTGGTATGATTTTATTAGAACTAACCCGGACTGACGCTGTTTTCAGCAGAACTACCATGGTGTCGTTTTTTGTGCAGAAATAAAAGTTCTCGGAATGGGCTGAAAATTTACGGTGATTTTTTATGGACCAAAAGAGACCCCCGAAGCACCGGAGCTGGGCCAAGAAGTGACCGAGGAGGCCACAAGCCTAGGGGGCGCGCCCTACCCCCCCGGGAGGGTGCTCCCGGCTTGTGGACTCCTCGAGCACCCCCTTGACGTGAGACCGACGCCAAAAATTCTTATAAATACCCAAACCTTCGAAAAGAACCCTAGATGAGAAGTTATGCTGCCGCAAGTCTCTGTAGCCACGAAAAATCAATCTTGGCCCTCTCCGGCACCCTGCCGGAGGGGGTCACCATCACCGGAGACCATGGAGGAGGAAGACGGAGGGGCCATCATCACCATGGAGGCCAAGGACCAGAGGGAGAACCTCTCCCCACCTAGGGGGGAGGCCATGGAGGAGGAAGCACAAGGGGGAGACCCTCTCCCCCTCTCTCTCGGTGGCGCCGGAGTGCCATCGGGGGAACCATCGCCGCAGTGATCGTCTTCATCAACATCACCCTCTTCATCACCGTCCTCATATCTTTTCAGCGGTCCACTCTCCCGGATCCTGCTGTAATCCCCTACTTGAACATGGTGCTTTATGCCACATATTATGATCCCATGATGTGTTGCCATCCTATGATGTTTTGAGTAGATTTCTTTTGTCTTATGGGTTGATTGATGATCTAGATTGGTTTGAGTTGTATGTTTATGTTGGTGCTGTCCTATGGTGCCTTCCGTGCCGTGCACACGTGAAGGATTCCCGCTATAGGGTGTTGCAATACGTTCATGATTCGCTTATAGTGGGTTGCTAGAGTGACAGAAGCTTAAACCCAAGTAAGGGGGTTGTTGCGTATGGGATAAAGGGGACTTGATGCTTTAATGCTATGGTTGGGTTTTACCTTAATGATCTTTAGTAGTTGCGGATGCTTGCTAGAGTTCCAATCATAAGTGCATATGATCCAAGTATAGAAAGTATGTTAGCTTATGCCTCTCCCTCATATAAAATTGCAATAATGATTACCGATCTTGTTAACAATTGCCTAGGACAATTCCGCACACTGACTCATCATTATTCCACACTCGCTATTTGTAATATATTGTAATATATTCTAACTTTATGATAACAGCACCTATTTTTATATTTTAGTTCTCCGATATCATGCAAAGCTATTCTCTTCATACCCACAACGTAGTTTTATTTCTCGTTTCTCGTTGGAAGCAAACGTTCGGTGTACGTAGAGTTGTATCAGTGGAAGATAGGACTTGAGAGAATATTGATCTTACCTTTAGCTCCTTGTGGGTTCGACACTCCATACTTATCACTTCCATCTTTGGAAATTGCTACGATGATTCCTTGCACTTGGGGATTATCAAGCTCTTTTCTGGCGCCGTTGCCGGGGAGCAATAGCGTGGGGTTGATATTCTCGTGTGTGCTTGTTTGATTTCTTCACTAAGTAGATTTTGTTTTCCCTTTTTTCTTTCTTTAGTTGTGGGTGAAACAAACAAAAAAATTAAATAATGAAAAATACAAAAATAATTACTTGCCTCTTATGCCTAAGAAGTTTTTCAAAAAGAGAAGTGATTGGAAGGTTGTGCATTGGAGAAGTGAGGGTCGACCTTGAACACTTGTGTTCATGCTCATGGAAACAATGTAGAATATTTCATGGAAGCTTCTCAAAAATAATTATCCCCTTGTATATATCCATTGTATTATAAAAATAATGTGCCAAGATTTGCTTTTAGGATGATTAGATTGCTTGTTTGCTATGTGCGGTGCAAAAACAGAAACTTTGACTGTAGTGCATGAATTTACATTTCTTACTGAAATGTCAAAAGTTGCTGAAATTTTTACACAGTACTTCTATATAAATTGTTTAATTTTTCCTAATTTTTCAGAATTTTTTTAGTTACAGAAGTATACGAAGTTTCCAGATTGCTACAGACTGTCCTGTTTTTGACAGATTCTGTTTTCTATGTGTTGTTCACTTATTGTGATGAATCTATGGGTTGTATCGGGCGGTATGAACCATGGTGAAGTTGTAATACAGTAGATATAATGCTAATATGAAATTGGAATGAGTTTACAACAGTACGTAAATGTAGTAATTTGCTTTATTATACTAACGGATATCACGAGGGTTTTGTTAAGTTTTGTGTGGATGAAGTGTTCGAAGATCGAGAAGGTATCGATATAAGAAGAATACGGAGAGACAAGAGTTCAATCTTGGGGATTCCCAAGGCACCCCAAATAAATATTTCAAGGAGATTCAAGCATCTAAGCTTGGGGATGCCCCGGAAGGCATCCCATCTTTATTCTTCAACAATTATCGGTATATCTCGGTTTTTGTTTTGTTCACATGATATGCGTCTTTAGTGTTTTTCTTTTCCTTTATGCACCCTTATAGTATGAGATAGTCCTTCATTTATTTGTAGAATGCTTCATGCGCTTCACTTAAATCTTTTGAGTATGGCTTTGTAGAATGCTCTTTGGGCTTCACTTAAATCTTTTGAGTATGGCTTTATAGAATGCTTCATGTGCTTCACTTATATATTTTGAGCTTGGATATTGGTTAATCTATATTAATTGTAGAATGCTCTATGAACTTCACTTATATTTTTTAGAGTATGAATAAAATTATCATCGGAATTAGGCCTGGAAGAGTATCATTAAAATGTCATGCCTAGCTAAAAAGGCATTAAAGAAAAGCGCTTGTTGGGAGACAACCCAATATTTACCCCTACTGATTTTGTGTGTTATCATGATTATTCTACTGTAGTAACTATGTTTTATATGTTTTGTTTCAATAAAGTGCCAAGTAATGCCTTTGGGATGATGTGGTTGATAGTTGACTTGATTCTGTGCAAAAACAGAAACTTTGGTGCTCAGTCCAGAATTTTTATAAATTCACCAGAGAGTAAAAAGCTTCTGAATTTTTTACACATGATTGATATACAAATTTCCTAGGTTTTCCTAATTTTTCAGAATTTTTGGGGCTGCAGAAGTATGGTCATTGTTCAGATCATTACAGACTGTTCTGTTTTTGACAGAATCTGCCTTGTTTGCATAGTTTGCTTGTTTTAGCATTTCCATGGCTTATATTAAGTGATATAAATAGTGGAAATGATAAGTTACAGTAGACATTATGCGAGAACAATTATGGATCTTGTATTTGACAGTACCTAAGTGGATGATTTGCTCTTTATCATACTAACCCATCTCACGAAGTTCCGTTAAGTTTTGTGTGATTGAAGTTTTCAAGTTTTGGGTGAGATATCGATATGAGGAGAATAAGGAGTGGCAAAACCCTAAGCTTGGGGATGCCCAAGGCACCCCAAGATAAAATTCAAGGAATATACAAGCAACTAAGCTTGGGGATGCCCCGGAAGGCATCCCCTCTTTCGTCTTCAAAACTATCGGTATACCTTACTCGGAGCTATATTTTTATTCGTCACATGATATGTGTTTTGCTTGGAGCGTATTTTCATCTTACTAGATGCTTGAATAAAATCATTGGATCTGAAATCTTGAATGAGAGAGAGTCCTCACATGGCTATTTAACTACTTTACTACGCATTGATCTTCACTTATATCTTTTTGGAGTAGTTTTGTCATTTACTCTCGTGCTTCACTTATATCCTATGAGTAAATGGTTGAATGAATTGAATATCATAAATCTGAAATTATATATGTTTTATATGCTTATCCCATGGGGAGTAATGACTTCACATATAAGAAGTATAGGTGGTAAAATTTATTGAAAGTTAGCAAACAACGCATTGGTCACTTGAACAATTCATGAAAGAATATTGAAGGAAGAGAGATTCCACATATAAATATACTATCTTGGACATCTTCTATGATTGTGAGATCATTAATTATTTTCAAACTCGAGCAAATTAGTTGAAATTGGACAAGGAAGACAACTTAATGAGTTACGTTTGGGCATATTTGTATAGAAGTTATATTGTTATGGATCCTCCAACATGTGGTGCTTGCTTCCACCTTATACTAGCCAAAACTTCCGCACCAAGTAGAAATACTACTTGTGCATCCAAACACCCTTAAACCAGTTTTGCCATGAGAGTCCACTATACCTACCTATGGATTGAGTAAGATCCTTCAAGTAAGTTGTCATCGGTGCAAAAAGCAATAAAAATTGCTCCTAAATATGTATGATCTTTTATTGTAAGGGAAAATAAGCATTGTACGAACTTGTGATGGTAAATAAATAAAAGCGACGGACTGCATAATAAAGGTTGCTATCACAAAGGGCAATACAACAAGACGTTCCTTTGCATTAAGGGTTTGCACATCCAAAAACAAAAAGCGCATGACATCCTCTGCTTCCCTCTGCGAAGGGCCTATCTTTTACTTTCTAGTACTTACCTTTATGCAAGAGTCATGGTGATCTTCACCACTTCCTATATTTCGCCTTTTTCTCTTGGCAAGCGTCATGTGTTGGGGAATGATCTAGACATATATATCCATACAAATATATTTGATCATGAATTATTATTGTTGACAATTATCTATATGATAAATAAGTTGGGAGGCGAAACATTAAGCCCCTATCTTTCTCTGTGTTCGATGGATGCTATTTGTTCTAAAAATATGCTTTGAGTGTCAATAATCATGGAAGACTATATGATAGTTGAGTATGTGGAATTTGCTAAATCAAAGCTCTTACATAGACCCTTCCTGAAAATAAGATGAATTGCAATTGTTCGATGACTAGGAATATGGTTTGTTAGTTTTCAAGAAACTTTTTGGTCTATACTTTAACATGTGAATAGCTTGTTACTTGATCATGAGAAGTTTTATGAGATGAGCTATTGTTTATGGTTTATATTGATGCTAGAAAAAGTGATTGGAATTATCATTGATCAAACTTGTGCACTTGCTAGCATTCACACTTCATAAATTATTTCTTTTATCATTTACCTACTCGAGGACGAGCAGGAATTGAGCTTGGGGATGCTGATACGTCTCCAATGTATCTATAATTTATGAAGTATTCATGCCATGTTTACAATAATTTTATATGATTTTGGTATAATTTTATTAGAACTAACCCGGACTGACGATGTTTTCAGCAGAACTACCATGGTGTCGTTTTCTGTGCAGAAATAAAAGTTCTCAGAATGGGCTGAAAATTTACGGTGATTTTTTATGGACCAAAAGAGACCCCCGAAGCACCGAAGCTGGGCCAGGAAGTGACTGAGGAGGCCACAAGCCTAGGGGGCGTGCCCTACCCCCCGGGAGGGTGCTCCCGACTTGTGGACTCCTCGAGCACCCCCTTGACGTGAGACCGACGCCAAAAATTCTTATAAATACCCAAATCTCCGAAAAGAACCCTAGATGAGAAGTTCCGCCGCCGCAAGTCTCTGTAGCCACGAAAAATCAATCTTGGCCCTCTCCGGCACCCTGCCGGAGGGGATCACCATCACCGGAGACCATGGAGGAGGAAGACGGAGGGGCCATCATCACCATGGAGGCCAAGGACCAGAGGGAGAACCTCTCCCCACCTAGGGGGGAGGCCATGGAGGAGGAAGCACAAGAGGGAGACCCTCTCCCCCCCTCTCTCGGTGGCGCCGGAGTGCCATCGGGGGAACCATCGCCACGGTGATCGTCTTCATCAACATCACCCTCTTCATCACTGTCCTCATATCTTTTCAGCGGTCCACTCTCCCGCATCCCGCTGTAATCCCCTACTTGAACATGGTGCTTTATGCCACATATTATGATCCAATGATGTGTTGCCATCCTATGATGTTTTGAGTAGATTTCTTTTGTCTTATGGGTTGATTGATGATCTAGATTGGTTTGAGTTGTATGTTTATTTTGGTGCTGTCCTATGGTGCCTTCCGTGCCGCGCACACGTGAAGGATTCCCGCTATAGGGTGTTGCATTCATGATTCGCTTATAGTGGGTTGCTAGAGTGACAGAAGCTTAAACCCGAGTAAGGGGGTTGTTGCGTATGGGATAAAGGGGACTTGATGCTTTATTGCTATGGTTGGGTTTTACCTTAATGATCTTTAGTAGTTATGGATGCTTGATAGAGTTCCAATCATAAGTGCATATGATCCAAGTAGAGAAAGTATGTTAGCTTATGCCTCTCCCTCATATAAAATTGCAATAATGATTACCGATCTTGTTAACAATTGCCTAGGACAATTTCGCACACCGACTCATCATTATTCCACACTCGCTATTTGTAATATATTGTAATATATTCTAACTTTATGATAACAGCACCTATTTTTATATTTTAGTTCTCCGATATCATGCAAAGCTATTCTCTTCATACCCACAACGTAGTTTTATTTCTCGTTTCTAGTTGGAAGCAAACGTTCGGCGTACGTAGAGTCGTATCAGTGGTAGATAGGACTTGAGAGAATATTGATCTTACCTTTAGCTCCTTGTGGGTTCGACACTCCATACTTATCACTTCCATCTTTGGAAATTGCTACGATGATTCCTTGCACTTGGGGATTATCAAGGTCTTGCTGGTAAATCGCGGACCGTGCTGCTGCAAGATCTCGTTCTTCGTCTAAGGCATCCAAAGCATCCTGGTGCGTCGTCTCATTATCAGCTTCCACGTAAGCCGCCACTCTGGGCGAGTCATGACGAATATCACTGGGGAGAACAGCTTCTGTGCCATAAACCATGAAGAAAGGCGTATAGCCTGTTGACCTGTTAGGGGTGGTTCTTATGCTCCAAAGAACTGAAGGTAACTCCTCCACCCAACAACCCGACGTGCGCTCCAAAGGAACCATAAGCCGGGGTTTTATCCCTCTCAAAATTTTCTGGTTAGCACGCTCTGCTTGACCATTAGACTGTGGGTGAGCCACAGAAGATACATCGAGGCGGATATGCTCACCATCACAAAACTCCTTCATAGCACCCTTGGACAGGTTTGTGCCATTGTCAGTAATGATACTATGAGGATAACCAAACCGAAAGATCAGCTTTTTGATGAACTGAACTTCTGTTGCTGCATCACACTTGCTGACCGGCTCAGCTTCAACCCACTTAGTAAACTTGTCAACCACCACCAAGAGGTGGGTCTTCTTGTCTTTAGACCTCTTAAAAGGTCCCACCATATCCAGCCCCCAGACTGCAAATGGCCAGGTGATTGGAATCATCCGTAACTCTTGAGTCGGCACATGGGCACGTCGTCCAAATTTTTGGCACCCGTCACATTTACCGACCAAGTACTCTGCATCTTTATGAGCTGTTAACCTGTAAAAAACGTGTCGAAAGGCCTTGGCCACCAAATATTTTGACCCGGCGTGATGACCACAATCGCCGGCATGTATCGCTTGCAGGATTTCACGGCCCTCGTCAGGAGAAACACATCGCTGAAAGACGCCAGTCACGCTGCGCCTGTGTAACTCGCCATTGACAATAGTCATGGATTTAGACCGCCTTATGATCTGCCGTGCCAGAGTCTCGTCTTGAGGTAACTCGCCGCGGGTCAGATACGCCAGTTAAGGCAGTGTCCAATCAGGGATTGCGCGGAGAGCCTCCACCAATTGTCCTTCCGGGTCAGGTATAGCTAAATCCTCTTCCGATGGTACCTGAACCGACCGGTGATGCAATACGTCCAGGAACACATTAGGCGGCACCGGCTTACGCTGAGATCCTAGTCTTGATAACGCGTCAGCCGCCTCATTCTTCCGCCGATCAATATGATCCACCTGATAGCCCTTGAAGTAGCCAGCGATAACATCAACCGCCTGGCGATAAGCCGCCATGCGAGGGTCCTTAGAATCCCATGTGCCAGAGACTTGCTGAGCTACCAGGTCTGAGTCGCCAAGACATCTGACCCGGCTCAAATTCTTCTCCTTGGCCACACGGAGCCCGTGAAGCAAAGCCTCATATTCAGCTGCATTGTTAGTACAAGGAAACATTAACCTCAAAACATAACAGAACTTGTCACCTCGCGGGGAAGTTAAAACAACTCCAGCCCCCGAGCCTTCCAATTGCCTGGAACCATCAAAATGAATTGTCCGGCTTCTCCTCAGGTGCTTGACACTCTGTCTAGTCATTGATAAAGTCCACCAGGGCTTGAGATTTGACAGCCGTCCGGGGCACATATTTCAGATTGAGAGGCCCAAGCTCAATTGCCCACTTGGCAATCCTACCAGTAGCTTCTCTGTTTTGAATGATATCTCCCAAAGGAGCAGAGCTGACCACTGTGATTGGATGCCCAAGGAAATAGTGCTTCAGCTTGCGATTGGCCATGAATACCCCAAACACCAGCTTTTGCCAATGCGGATACCTTTGCTTGGACTCCGTCAAGACCTCGCTGACATAGTAAACCGGCCGCTGGACTGGGTACTCCTTACCCGCCTCCTTGCGTTCCACCACAACTGCAGCACTGACGGCTCTGTTGTTAGCCGCCACGTACAGGAGCAAGGGTTCTTTCTTCACCGGAGCAGCCAAAACGGGCGGCTCAGCCAACTGTTTCTTGAGCGCCTCAAACGCCTCATTAGCCGCATCACTCCAGACAAAGTTATCTGTTTTCTTCATCATCTGATATAGAGGAATAGCCTTCTCACCCAGGCGGCTGATGAAACGGCTCAGAGCGGCAATACGACCCGCCAAGCGCTGAACATCATTAATACACGCCGGCTTAGAGAAGTGATGGCCTTTATCTTGTCCGGGTTAGCCTCAATGCCACGCTCGGAGACCAAGAACCCCAAGAGCTTGCCTGCAGGTACACCAAACACACACTTTGCCGGGTTAAACATCATCTTGTAAACCCGCAGATTATCAAAAGTTTCCTTCAAATCAGCTAACATAGTCTCCTTCTTCCTTAACTTGACCACAATATCATCCACATAAGCATGAACATTGCGCCCAATTTGACCATGAAAACAGTTCTGCACACAGCGCTGATAAGTCGCCTGAGCGCTCTTGAGCCCGAAAGGCATAGACACATAGCAGAAAGCTCCAAAAGGCGTAATGAAAGACGTCTACTCTTGGTCTTTGACTACCATCTTAATTTGATGATAACCCAAATAAGCATCCAGGAAACATAAACTCTCACAACCCGCCGTTGCATCAATGATCTGGTCGATACGGGGGAGAGCAAATGGATCAACCGGACACGCCTTGTTGAGATTAGTGTAATCTACACACATGCGCCACGTGCCGTTCTTCTTGAGTACCAACACCGGGTTAGCTAACCACTCCGGGTGAAAAACTTCGACGATAAACCCTGCTGCTAAGAGCCGGGCTACCTCTTATCCAATAGCCTTACGCCTCTCCTCATTGAAACGACGGAGGAACTGTTTGACCAGCTTAAACTTAGGATCCACATTAAGGTGGTGCTCAGTGAATTCTCTCGGTACACCCGGCATGTCAGAAGGTTTCCATGCAAAGATGTCCCGATTCTCACGGATGAATTCGATGAGCGCGCTTTCCTATTTGGGATCCATATTGGCCCCAATAGTGAACTGCTGCGATGAGTCGCCAGGAGTAAAATCCACCAGCTTGGTATCTTCTGCCACAAACTTAAGGGGCGGCTCAGATTCCGTGCTGGGCTTCTTCAACGGGGTCATATCTGCCGGGTCAACATTCTCCTTATAAAACTTGAGCTCCGCCTCAGCACAACTTGACTTTGCATACGCAGCATCGCCTTCCTCGCACTCAAGAGCAATCTTCCGATCACCATGCATTGTAATCGTTCCATTTAACCCTGGCATCTTGAGCTGCAAGTAGACATAACAAGGCCTAGCCATGAACTTGGCATAAGCCGGCCGCCCAAACAAAGCGTGGTAGGGGCTCTTGATTTTGACCACCTCGAACCATAAGGTTTCCACCCTGTAATTGAACTCATCACCGAAGGCTACTTCCAGGGAAAATTTTCCTACTGGATAAGCCGACTTTCCGGGCACCACACCGTGAAAAACCGTTGAAGATGGTTTGAGATCCTTGTCAAGCAAGTTCATCCGGCGGAACGTCTCATAGTACAGGATGTTGATGCTGCTGCCACCATCCATAAGTACCTTGGTGAACACGTAGCCTCCTACTTGGGGGGCTACTACCAAGGCCAACTGCCCCGGGTTATCCACACGCGGCGGGTGATCCTCCCTGCTCCAAGTTATGTCATACTCAGACCACTTCAAGTACCACGGGAGAGCCGGCATGACCGCATTAACCACCCGCTTCCGCACCTTCTGATCCCGCTTGTCAAGGTTTGTCGTAAAGATGTGATATTGGTCTCCATTAAGCTGTTTTGGGTTACTCTGATACCCAGACTGGTTGTTTTGTTACTGACCTCCATTGCCAGACTGTTGATGGTGACCTCCATGGTTTTCTTGACCTTGATAGCCAGAACCTGAGCCGCCTGCACCAAAGCCGGACCCAGGAGAGCCGGATCCTGACCCGCCGAACGGTCCACTGCCGCCACCCTGATGCTGGTTAATGCTGTAATTCCAGAATTCCCGCATGACCCAACAATCCTTCCAGGCATGAGTGGATGGTTTATCGGGAACACTATGTTTTGGGCAAGGAGCATTCAACATTGCTTCCATATTGAAAGGCTTAGACTTGCCGAAAGGCGGTTTACCATTGCTCTTGCCGCGGTTGCTCCCAGCATTAGTGTTAGCCACCAGATCTGACCCGCCATCCGAGTGCTTCTGCTTACCGCCATTGCCGTTATTATTGTTTCCTGCCCCACTCTGCTGCCGACCCTTGCCATTGCCACTCTTCTTACCCTTAGCCGATTTCTCGTCATCAGAACCAGGGTCTTTCGTGTTGTCAGAGTCCGCGTACTTGGTGAGAGCCGCCATGAGCTCCCCCATGTCCTGGCATGAACGTTTGAGCCGTCCAAGCTTCTGCTTCAGGGGCAAAAAGTGGCAATTCTTCTCCAGAATCAGAACCGCTTGAGCCGCCGTGATATTATCAGAGGAGTGGATAATGGTTGAGACCCGCCGAACCCAATGATGGGCCAACTCATCCTCCCGCTGCACACAATGATCCAAATCCACGATCGTCATGGGCTGCTTGCACGTTCCTTGGAAATTCTTGATGAACTTCGCCTTCAACTCGGCCTAGGAATTAATGGTGTTGGGTGGCAAACCCTTCAACCACGGGCGAGCCGGCCCTTCCAGAATCATGATGAAATACTTGGCGCAGACTGCATCACTGACATCTAACATCTCCATGGCTAGCTCATAACTCTCAATCCAAGCTTCTGGAGGCAAATCGGCAGTATAATTTGGCACCTTGCGGGGACCCTTGAAATCCTTCGGCAGGCGTTCGTTTCTCAAAGCCGGCACTAAGCACGGCACTCCCACAGCCCTGGAGGTTACTCCGGCTCCTACCGAAACAGAAGGTGCTACTGTGGGTTCTTGATAAGCCGCCGCAGCTGCCGCCGCTGCCGCCTCTCGCTGTGCTCTTGCACGATCTACAAGCGCCTGGGCATCAAGAGCAGGCAGGTCATCTCGCAACGGGTTCCGACGTCGCTCGCTGCTAGAAATCGCAGGCGACTCTATGCGCCGGCTGTAACTGCGGCTCGGGATAGGGGTCGAGTGCATGCGGCTCCGGCTATAGGTATACTTCTCCTGCTGCGCCACCGCTGTCTGTAAATACCCAATGGCATTCTGCGCTTCTTCCGCAAAAGGCGTTCCATCAGGGATGGGGAGCGCGCCGAGCCTGACTGCCGCTGCCACCATGTTCTCCACCGGGTTAGAATAATGACCGGGTGGTGTTGGAAAGTGCTGCGGCGGGGTCTGGTTCCTGCGGGGCGGGTCTGCCTGCCGATGCTGAACCGCCGCCCTACTCCCAGGTACTTCCGCCGTCCGGGTTATGGCCAGAGGTGCATTCCGTCCTGTCCCTGGTGTGTTGAAAAGATTCCTAGGCTCATACTGATCCGGCAGGCGGGTCTGGTGCCTCATCCGCCGGACTGCATCTGCGGTCTGTTGATCCAGGTCAAGGCGAAAAGCTTCCGTCCTGAGGCGCTCCGACTCAGCATCCATCTGAGCTTTCAGCGCATTGATTTCCTCTTGGGCACCGGCCATCTGGTCCTTCAACCTCGCGATCTCCGTGTTACGTGCTGCTTGGTTTTCGGCCGTGACCTCGGTTCCCATCAGAGTCGTAAGTTCATTCATCAGATCCAACAAAACTTAAGCCGGCGGCCTGCCAGATCCAGATCCCGTTGCACCAGCAGCCGTGCTACCAGGAGCTGGTGCCGATCCTGCCATGAAGACGGCGGCTCGGCTCGGTGGCTCATAGTATTTCGGGTCATGGTAGCCCTCGAAGTAGCCCCCAAGCCCGCCGTTGTGAAGCTGGTAGATTGATTCCGCCTCTCCACTCGAGGATCCATCCTCTGAGCAGATGAGGGTTTCCTCCCGCGACATAGAACCTTCAAGTTCCGTGCCTTGGGTGAAGCCGACGAAGATGTGCTTCCGGCCCGGGTTAACCCGGGCGGGTTGCGCGCGCCGGGCCGTCTCGACGAGGTCGGTGCAGATGTCCGGCCCGGGCTTAGATCCGCCGATCTTGCCAATGAAAACGTGAATTCCGCCGAAGGGGACCGGTATCCGTACTCGATTGAGTCGGCCTCGGGGCCCCAACCAGCGTCGTCGATGTAGAGCTTATCGCGGCGACTCTTGGTCATCCTGCTAACAGCGTATCCCTCGATCCCTGGGAGAGAGCCCTTCGAGTACTCCAAACCACCGAGCATCGGCCCCACGGTGGGCGCCAACTGTCGTGGCTTTGTCACGGCAGATGTCCTAGTGCCAGGACTTAGGTGTGAAGCCATCGCTACGGCGGTTAACTCGAAGGGGTTGGTCGGGACGAAAGACACAGTTTTACCCAGGTTCGGCCCCTCTCGAAGGAGGTAATAGCCTACGTCCTGCTTTGAGTTGTATTGATTGTGTATCGATTACAAGGGAGCGGATTCGCTTGACCTAGTACTCGATCAAAGGTTTCGTGGCCTAAGCCGCCCAGGTAACCCGCCTTTATATACACAGGTCGAGGCCCTGGGCTTACAAGAGTCCGGGCCGGGTCATACTTAATAACAGATCTCGCCTCTAACTACTCCTGCCTTGTCTGGCAAGCCGCCACCGGCGGCTTACGCCACCGGGTTACACATTGTCTTCTGGTTCTGGGCCTCCAGGCCCATTGGGCAAGTTACTTCCAAGCCTTACTGCTAAGCCGCCAACCTCATGACCCGGCCCCACCTGGGCGGGTCTCACCACGGGGTTATATCCCCAACACACAGGTCATGTGTGGCTTCGCCCTTTAGACCTTATACAATGCAAGACACTTACAGAAGATGCTTAGAGAAACAAACTAGTATTTCTTTAAGCACAGGTGTTTATTTATAGAGAGTAGACGCTTAATTAGAGGTCCCTCATGTGAAAATAGACACTGATGATTTAAAAAACCCGGTTTATTTTTGCAAGCACCTTCCTAAAAGCATGGTTAATAATACAGCCAACTGTTGGCTATAAGATGTTGTCATATCATCTATAGCCAACACATATAGTCACTCATACAATAAGGTTGGCTATAAGCTTAATACTTTTTTTTTATCTTCTCTCTATCTTTTTCTTCACATTTAATGCATTTGTCTAGGAACACACATATAGCTAGACTCTTGCATGAAAACTCACTTTTCTTACTTTTTCATGTATCTTTTTTTTTCATATAAGCAAAATTACCATGTAAGTGGGTTATAAGCCTGACTCGCTGTAAGCACCTACCATTGTACCAGGCGATTGGGGCAATCCAGTCATTTCAGCAGTTCGGGGGATGGGTCAAACTCAGGGACCACGGCAGTACAGCCGGTCGTTGTGCGCGCTGCGCCCCACCCACTGCGCAAGCGCAATTCCTCGCGTTTCTGCCAAGCGGGGGGTTCTCCGAGGCCCTTGGAAGCGCCCATCGAGAAGCCAACCAAAACCTCCCTCCGGAGGAAAAACGCTAAAACCCGCGTCGCCCTCGCGGTCACGGGCCACACCACCACCCCTCCCCCCCGCCGTCACGGTTTCCGCCCCCTACCCACCCCTAAATCCTCCCGGCCCGCCATTGCCCCGACCGACCCCGCCTCCCCCGCGGCCTTATCCTATTCCTGTTCGCCCCGCCGCCATGGAGGCCGTGCGCGCGTCGGCGGCCTGGGTGGCCAGCCGCTCCTCCCACGTCAAGGTCGACATGTTAGGTATCCGTTTCCCGAACGATGCTAGGATTTTTCCGACCAGGGAAGGGAGTAACGTCTTCATAGGGATTTTTTCTTCTCGAACGGTGCTAGGATTTCTTAGGCCACGCAGTATCGTCTTCATAGGCTTTTTTTGCTGTTCCGGTGGGTTATTCGTCGATTGTATTTCTAATCTGCAAACCAGAGTTAATTTTCTTGTTCTAGGACTGGGCTTCCATGTTCAGGTTCTGGATTCCTCTTCTCTTAGTTGGTACTTCTTACATGCTGTTTTTGGCAGATTTTCTTATGAAAGAACAGCATGATGGAATACATGTTTTTGCTTTGCTTTTATATATTTATATCAATGTTCATCCTTCCTTCGTTTTGTGACAGATGTCCAGAGTGAAGGTCTGAGTTATGTTCCTCTTACCCGTTTGTTCGTTTCACAGAGATTGAGAAGGCCGTGGACAAAATCCAGGGGAATGTTCCAAAAGTTGAGTGGGATTTCGAAGGAATCCATTACTTTGACAATGGACCGCTCACTGTGCAGTACCTCTTCGTCTTGGATGCGCTGAACTTTTGCTTCTGGCCAGGTATTAGTTCAGCCAGGAACGTACTTGGTGTTCTGTACATGTAGAAATTACTAGAGTGATGTATTGTCCTTATCTTATGAGTTGTATTTTTCTTAAGGAATTCTGAAAAATATTAGCACTAATAGACATCAGACATTGCCATTCTATATTTGCATTTCTTTTGCTCCTGTATGAAATATCCGTATGTTGTTGCTCCTGTATAGCATAACACGTGGTTAGGGGAGAGGAGAGGCTGTTTATTTTTCTTTGTTTACTTGTTGACAATGATTAGGGATATTAAGACATTCGGTCGTGCAATATTCTTCTTCTCATGACTGTAGGCTTTTTAGATTTTCAGAGTGCCGAAATCAACTTCGTATTGCCTGAAAAGTGAAAACAATGCACTAGTGCTTACACCACAAGGAACTTATGGATATTTCTAATCTAGTTTTTTTTTCTGTTAGTAGCTATATATGAGTTTCCTGAACCAACAACCTTCTATGTTGGTTGCTATGCTGCCAACAAGTGGCTAGGGGAGAGGCGGGGCGGTTTATTTTTCTCTCTTTACTTCTTGACAATTATTAGGGGTATTAAGACGTTCAGTCATGCAGTATTCTTCTTCTCGTCACTTTAGGCTTTTTAGATTTTTACGGTGCAGAAATCAACTTCGCATTGTCTGAAAACCATACACTAGTGCTTCTGTGCTTATTCACCACAGGGAACTTGTGGATACTAGGTAATGGCCCGGGCGTTGCAACGGGGACATCGATATTCTAGTGATCCTCCGGTACAACGCTCGATGATACTTTCCATAACTAACGCAATCCTCCCGTCCAAAGAATGATACTCTCCATAATTAACGTGATCCTCACATCCAACGCCCAATTATACTTTCCACAATTAACGTGATCCTCCCATCCAAAGACTGATACTCTCCATAATTAACACGATCCTCCCGTCCAAAGAATGATGCTCTCCATAATTAACGTTAAACCAACAAACATACGAAACCAAAGCAAACCACGACGTACCATCACGACCACGGACTCCCTTTTAACAGTAGAGATACAAAACCAAACCAAACCAAACCACAATGTACCATCACGACCGCGGGCTCACTTTTAACAGTAGAGATTTCTACCTTCAGTATTTCTTGTTAGTAGCTATACATGATTTTCCTCGACCAACAACCTTTTATGTTGGCTGCTACGTTGCCAACAAGTGGCTAGGGGAGAGGAGGGGTGATTTATGACTAGGGCTATTTAGAGAATGTATTTTTTCCCGTAATTCTTTTTCGGCTGCGACTATCTTGCCTTAGGTAATAGATATTTCTCTTGGCTGTTCTTCACTATATGATAAAACTTATTTTAACAAAATCCTTTGTGTTTTCTTCTGCTATTTTTAAGCTATTACCTTTGTTTGCAAATTACTATGTATCTTGATTTTGCTACGCTCCACATTGTTACTTTTGTGTAGCTCGATATAATGTGCACAACCTTTTATTCTACCTGATATTCCTTAGTTTCTCTACTTGGTTTAGTTGGGTTTAACTGCAATTGACTTCTCTGGACCACTCATTTTATTTGGATAAATGCCTTCCCTTTGTGTTATAATGTGTTTAATTATACTAATGATATTCGTTAATCGAATAGACAAGGACTTGACCTATGACAATTTGGCTTCTGGACTTAAGTTAGCATTAGAGAAAGATAAGTCAGCACTTGATGCAGATCGTCTGAAGAATTATACTGGTACAGTATCCCTTTTTCTGTGCAAAATAAGCTATAACTCCCAGTAATTCCCACTAATTGTAAGAAAATGCAACTTTTGGAAAATGTAGGACCGCAACTTCGAGAATTGCTGAATTGGCCACGCCCCCTGCCAATTGAGGAGGAAAGAGTCCGCCTTCTTCATGAGGTACTACCCTGTGTTGCATATTCAGTATATTGAAGTGTTGAGCTTTAAAATTTTCCCACTGTGTTTTGCTCAATTGCTCATATTATTTTAATGCTTTATCACTTAACAACTACAAAAGTCACGCCCATCTTCTTCAGTACAATTAGGCATAGTTATCCAGTTTTACTTCATATATGCTCTTGTCATATTCCATCAGAACTATCATGTTAATGTCGACATTCAAACAACTTCCTTGCCAACTGATCTCAATTTGGTTCTGAAGCATTTATTTGTTCTGCTGCTTTCATTTAGGTTGGTCTGGAGCTTGAAAGAAGCTTTGGCGGCGAGGCTGCTAATCTTGTGAAGTCTGCTGGAAACTCTGCTGCATCTCTAATTGAACTGATTACCCGTCATTTTCCTGGTAAATCTGCCACTGCACTTGTCTTCCACTTGATCTTGATAGCATCACTATTTTAGAGGAAAAGGTGTCGCCTGTGCCGGTTCCATTTTTCATTAACTGAAACCAAGTTCGAACATGGCAGCGCTCAAGACAGACCAAAGTATCCGTCCAGATACCGATAAAGGGTTTCCCCCCGCTTTGTATTACAAAGCAACCAACCGAAACATGCAATGATAGGTGCTGGGGCGGAAGCAGCACAGTCACGCCTAAAAGAAACGACAGAGAAAAACAAAAGAAATAAAGGCCGACAACGGCGGATCAACAAAAACGAAGAAGCCTCGCGACCGCTGCGCCCACCGGGGATCTTCCACCAAGCTCCAAGACTCCGAAGTGCCGGCACCAATCAACACCTCCAAGAAGGATCGCGACGATGACGACGCTGCTGCCAAGGGTTTCCCCCGGTACTCGACGAGGCGAGAGGAAGGGTAGCCCCCGACGCCCTCCAGGAAGGTCAGGCGGCACCCACAGGCGCCACCGCGCCGGAGTCGGCCATGCCGACAGGGTTTCCCCCGATCCCAACCCGCACCTCGGGCGCTCCAGGGCCTGCCACCAAACCAACCACCACCCTGCGCCAATACAGTCTTGAAGCCCCCACGCTCTCACCACGGCACCGCGAAGTGAGGACAACACGACGACGACTCGGAGCCGGGACTAGGGGCAGCAGCACCGTCGGCACGCGGGAGGGCTCCACCTCCACCGTCACCGACGGTAGCCGACCGGACGCAATAGCAGGAGCACACCAGGCCCGTGGGCCCACAGGCCCGGCCGGGCTCTCATACGCCCGTAAAGCTCCCGCCCTCGCGCTGCACCAGGCACGCCGTCGGTGCCGCCGCCCCACATCCGAGCTGCTCCTCCTCACCGCGCAGCAGACAACGAGGCCACGCCGGGGGGCCGACCTGCTAGGACCCAGATGGGGCCCGTAGGGCCCAGATCTGGGCCGGGGGCGCGCCACCGGCCACCCAGCACCACCATGCCGTCCCGCCGCCAAGTAGCGGCGCCGCCACCACGCCCACCGCCGGCCGCCGCCGGGCCGCCGTCCAACCGAGGAGCACCACCGCCGCCCCCGGCGATGCCACGAAGGCCACCCGCCGAGGCCTGTGCAGCCCGCATCGCCCGCTAGGCACCTCCCGGCCCGATCCAGATCGGAGACGAGGGGGAGCCACCGCAGCAGGCATGCCCACCACCAGCACGCCGCCCGGCACACGAGCCAGGCCCTGCCGTCGCCGAAGCCGCGCCGGAGAGCTGCTGCGCCCGACGCCAGCGCAGCATCCCGTCGTGGCGGCCCTGTCCCGCGCCGGGGCCACCGTGCGAGGAGCCGAGGAAGCCCCGCCGGCGCCGGCCAGGCTTTGCCCGGCCGCGCCCTGTGGCGGCGGCGAGGGAGGAGAAGCGGGGAGGAGAGGGTCTCTGGCGGCGGCGGCGCGGTCGCGCCCCCCCCCCCCCCCCCCCCCCGTCGCACGCGGGGCGACGCGGGAGGGGATAAGGGTCTCGGCTCCACCAAGTTCAGTATCCGTCCAGATAGCGGAGATAGCATCATTTTCATCTGTTCTGTTTTAGTTAGACCAGAAGGCTAAGCTGTATTTCTCTAGCTATATTGGATAACAGGAACTCAACGGCGTACAATGTTTTCGTTGGCTCCTGTTTAGTCTGTGCTGTTGGATTCTTTTTCTTCTATTTTTAGCGAATTTACTGTTCACCGGGTACCGAAGTGAATATCCGCTGCTGCAGATACATTTTACTATCTTCCAGAGCTCGGTTCTTTTCCCTGCCCTCTGTCTAGTCATTGGATCATTTGTCAAATGGGCCAATTAGACGTGGGCAGAAACAATGAGAGAAATGCAGAAATTGCCTAGGAGGCTAGGACCACTCGATATGCATAATGGGCTGGGCCATGTACATCCACATAGGACCACTAGATATGGATGATCTTTCCGTGACTACAGCTTACACCTCAGTTAGCCTGCATCCTAGATGTCCCTACTTTTGGATTTGGATGTTTGTTGATTGAGAATACTGAACATTTTTTTTTCCTACTCTATGGTTAGATCATTGAACTTATGAGACAATTTGCCGTAGCATGAAGTAACTATCTGCTCAGACACACCTTTAACTCTTGGCTAGTTGGCCCCATTTGGTCCTGTGCACATGCTCGAGGGAAACTTCACCAGAGCAGATGCACTTGACTCCTTTTGGTTTTACATGCAAATACAACATTGAATATTGTGGGTATACGCTCCCACCCCAACCCCTAAACATCATGCTAAATAGCAAAACGACCAGACACGAGACGGTTCATCTGTACATCCTAATATTATTTTTTCTAGGACAGGGATGCTTACCATGTGTTTGTACAGGTGTGAGTCATTCAACCAATATCATGTGTAATTATGGTGATACTGGTAGATGATATCCACTGCTGTCTAAGTCCTGACTGCTGATATATTTTACTTTATTTTCTCTTGCATATTCGGTCATAATTAACTGTACCTTGGGGAAAATTTCAATGCAGACTGGTTGTAACGCTCTTTAACATATTTAGAATGCATCTGTTTTGTGTGACACATCTTTTGTAACTCGATTTCCGCAGGGTTTAGGGACCACTCACTTTACAAGGGACGCCAGGTTTTCCTGTACAAGCGGGCCCAGATATTTGTTGCTGATTTGTGGGGTGCTTTCAAGGGAGAAAACTATGGAGAGTTTCACGACATCAAGTCTATCACCATATTTGCCGACTATATTGTCCCTGCTGTACTGAGGGAGCTTGGCATACTGAAATACGAGTCGAGCCTATGTTGCTCCATCGACTCGAACAACGAGATTATCCCCGGAAGCGAAGAGGAAGTGGAGATTCGTGCTTGTTCTGTTCATGCCGTTGAAAAAATGAGGGAGCTCATCAACAAAAAGTTTGGGAAGCAGGTACGCGCATCTGAATCTCTTCCTCTCTTTTTCGAATGACCACATCTGAATCAGGTTCACCTGAGGCTTTCATGCCATTTATTCTCTGACCTGCACTCCTGGCTGGTACACAACACAAACTAACGGCTGCAGATTGGTGTTTAGTTGCAGTCTTTATTATCACTGAAAAAAACCCGATGAAGTTCATTAAGTTTACTTGAGTACAGGATCAACTTTATTAGGTTTATATTATTAGTTTTAGTAAGCGAAGCAGTCAATGTGTGTGGCATTTGATTCACCTCGGGCTGACTTTTGTGTTTTTCCTGGCAGCTTCTGAGCATTGACATTGACCTCTGGCTCTGGTCCGTAGGCGTTCAGAACATGGCGCTGTCTCATCACCGCACCCTCTCCATTTACTACTGAGGCTACGCCAGCCGCAGCTGCCCCCTCCCTCTCCGCGGCCGAAGATCGGCCGCGTCTTGGGGATCTCCTTTGGCTGCTGCTACAAAAGTGCAAGCTGTTGCTACCGTAGGGTCATCAAGATTTATAGGTAGAACTGGTGTTACTGCGTCTATGTATTGTGGTGTAGTCCCAACTATTCCCTGCGTCTGATAAAGCGTGCACCCTTGGCTTTAAAATTTGTTCATAAAAAAGTATACTTCTATCTTTCCAATGCACTTTAAAGTAAAAAAAAATGCTTCTTTTTCATCACACGGTAATCAAGACCAATAACATTTTACACATGGTCTCCTTAATTTTTACATGCACTTAGCTCGTTGGGGGTTGGGTAATTAAAGAGAAGAGAGATTGTGGCTGCATTTTTTATTTCACTCCATAATTTATCTTAAAATTTATATACGTACACTTTTCACCGGACGGAGGGAGTATCTGTGCGTTTCATTTAAAAAAATCTCTATGTTGTTGGCAATTCAACCAGAGGCTATCATTCTAGAAAGCGGTCTAGGTTAGGGCATCTCCAAGTCCATCAAAACAGTCACCCTAAATATTGCCGGACATGCCCGGACGTGTTCGCACGCAGGGATAGCGGAGTCGGCCATTTAACCATATACATAAAATGTCTGACCTATGTCCTGTCTCCTTTGACATGCACGCATAGATCATTATCAACTTATACAATGTGCAAATATATGCAATCATATTCAAAATGCGCCGAATGTTGGATATTCATAAAGTTTTGTAGATGTGGTTGAGCCCAAAATCTGCCAGTCTGGCTGTGACCGGCCGCCACTAAAACATTCTCCCTCTTGCTCTTTTTGTGGCGTTGGGCGGTACGTGCTACCGTGTTCTTGCGGGCGGCCACTACCGGCTGGTCCTCCGCTTCGGACCCGGTGGAGGTACCATCATCTCCGTCACCACCTCCTCCGGTTTCATAGCGCTGGTGGACTACGAAACAGACGGAAACTTGGGTGCATGGCGGCAGCGTTCAGAACGGAGACGATAGGAAAGGGCGGGTTTCCGCACGAAAAAGCCCGGAAGTGGCAAAATGCATGGGCTTCGTCTTGATTAGGGGTGAAAACGGACTGGATACGGATCGGATAGTGCTCTTACCACTTCCGTTTCCATATTTTCAAAACGAATACGAATGCGAATACGGATGTTATCGAATATGGATGCGGCGGATGTTATTTGAATACAGATATGTATCGGATGTTTGCTCAATTCCGAACGGATACGTATCGGATGTTTGCTCAATTCGGAACGGATACGAATAATAGCGATCTATTGCCTAAGTAAATTAGTCAATAGCTATGTGACATGAAATAATCAACTTGTGACATACGATAATCAACGATAAATAAGTTTATGAATAAATACCATTGTAATTCATAATAATTTCTAAGTTTAATCATATAAAGTGTAAACTTTGACCACTTGTTTGGCTTTTATGTTGGATAATTGGAATATTGAGGCTATCAATTTAAAAATTACCTCTCATAATCTTATTCTGATACGGATATATCCACTTCCATATCCATATTTGTGTCAAAATCTCATACCATATTTTTTTATTTATTTCTTCAATAAATTCAAATATGGATAATTTCCATTTTCATATTGGTTCGGATGCGGATGTTTCGGATACGAATAGATATTTTTTCGAATATGAATATTGGATATTTTGGATTATCCACTACCAAGTTCCATCCGTAGTCTTGATTTCGTGTGGGCCGGGATATCGGAGTCAAATGTGACGTCCGTTCGGACGTACGCAAACCTCCTTCGGATTTGCTTTCAGTTTACGGGGATTTGAACTTTTGATGGGCGGTTTGATGCACACCGCTTGGAGATGCCTTAAAGAACAACTTCGTACCCTACGTGTGCCCATAATCCCATGTCGAGATTTGGTCGGCAGGGAAGCAACATTGGAAAAGACGTGCCCGATGAATGAAATGAAACGCATCGCGTCCACTCTGTTCCCTGTCCTCCGTTGCTGCTCTGAATTCTGCCCCGCCGCCTTTGCGGGCTTCTGCGGTCCGGAGGGTTGACGCGTCAGGGCAGCTGCTGCACGCGTGCCGCCGGTGTCCGGTCCTTGTCGACTCTACTATGGTAGACCTTGAGGTGTCAGGGGGTCGCGCCCTCTGAGGCAGCGCGAGGAAGTGCCGGGCCGCCGGCGCTGGGCAGCGGCGACGTCCCGCGTCATGGCAGAAGACCACGCCCGTGCCGGTTCCTGCGCATTACTGTATCCAACACGCTCCCTAAAAAATAAAACTGTACTGTATGCAAGACACGCGCCCGTACCTGCCCATGAGGTCAACCCGTCAGCCATGAGATCCGCTCGCGCGTTCGCAATCGCATACGCTGATCTGCGGCACAAAGCTTGGTTCCTTGGTAATGCGTTTATATTCTTTGGAGTTGGGACACTTGTACTCACTGTTTTTCGAGTTGTAATATCAGCAACCGTATCGGCATAAAATGGCATCTCCAGGTGCATTCATCAAAGCTTAAGCGTACTCGCAGTATGGCTAAAAAATGGTCTGTTAACGCTAAAACTCCTAGGCGCCTTGCCTCCAACTGCTCTACCACTATTTCGGTGCTTGACAAAATTGAGGAAGGTCGTCCGCTTTCTCCCTTAGAGCTTAACCTTCGCATTGCAGTTAAACTTGCCTTGCATCGTCATAACAAGCTACTGGCTGCGTATTGGCGCCAACGAGCTAAAATCAGAGAATGCACTCTCGGTGACGAAAATTCGAGTTACATGCATGTCTATGCTTCTGTTCGCTTTCGCAAAAATCAAATCCCCTGTTTGCATGTTAATGGTGCAGACGTCACCTCGCATAGCGGCAAGGCCGCCATTCTTCATGACTACTTCAAAACTCTCCTCGGAACTCATTCTAGCTCAGTCATCAATTTTGATCTTGATAGCCTCATGATCGGATCGAAGCTGAACAACTCGCAAGCTCTCTCTCTCATTAGACCTTTCTCTATGGAAGAGATTAAATTGGCGATTCTAAGCATGAACGTTAATGTGAGCCCGGGGCCAGATGGGTTCGGACCAGCCTTCTTCAAGGTTAATTGGGAGCTTATTAAGCATGATTTGCTTGCCCTCTTGAACGATTTCCACAACGGTACTGCCGACCTTAATAGGATTAATAAAGCCTTCATTGTGCTCCTCCCAAAAAGAGTTGGAGCCTCGTCTCCCGATAACTTCAGACCTGTTTCTCTTCAAAACTGTCTTATTAAAATTAGCTCCAAATGTCTAGCGTTCAGAGCTCAACCTATTATTCCTTTAATTATTCATCACGATCAATCTGGTTTTATTAAAGGCAGAGGTATCACTGATAATTTTATTTACGCTGCTGATATTGTTCAAACTTGTTTTAAGCGTAAAAAATCAGCTATTGTCCTGAAATTAGACTTCCAAAAAGCTTTTGATTCAGTATCATGGGAGGCTCTGGCGGCAATTTTAAAAGCTAAAGGTTTTCCTTTGAAATGGTGTGATTGGATTCAGAATCTCAATCAGACTAGTCAATCGGCCATGCTTCTAAATGGTAAGCCGGGACCCTGGATTAGATGCAAAAAGGGCTTCGACAAGGAGACCCGACATCTCCCTACCTCTTCATTATTGTCGCCGATGTCCTGCAGCGTCTTATTCAGCAGGCATCCTCAAATGGCCTTCTGTCCCACCCCATCGACTCGACAATCACCTGCCCGGTGCTTCAATACGCCGACGACACTCTTATCATCCTGCAAGCGGACCAGGGTCAGCTCCAAACGCTGAAATCTATCCTGCTTGAGTTCTCAAATGCAACGGGTTTGTTGATTAACTTCCACAAGAGCACTTTCGCTCCTATTCATGTGGATCCGGGCCTCGCATCTACTCTTGCATCTATTCTAGGGTGTTCGGTTGCTTCCTTCCCCCAATCCTACCTAGGTCTGCCTTTATCCACCCACAAACTAAACATTAAGGACTTCTTCTTCATCATCGACAAGATTGACCGACGTCTTGCAGGTTGGCGAGGGGTGCTTCTTACCATTGCCGGTCACGCAATCCTGGTTCGGGCAGTTCTGAGAGCTTTGCCTATCTATGCCATGACTGTTCTTTTGCTGCCTATGGGCATTGTTCAGGAAATCGATAAACGTTGTCGGGCTTTTTTCTGGGCAGGTCAGGACAAAGTGTCGGGTGGTCAGTGTAAAGTGGCTTGGGATTTTATGTGTGCTCCGTTCTCTCGAGGGGGTCTAGGTTTTTCTTCTCTGCATCACTTAAACTCTTGCTTACTCCTCTCTCACTTGAATAAACTTCACTCACCCATCCAATATTCCAGCAGCTCTCACCTTGCGGCCAAATATGGTTGGTCGGATTCTCGTGACATTGACACTACTCACCCTTTTCAATCTTACGTTTGGCAAGACATCGCCAAGGGGATTGATTTCTTTCGGTCGATAACTATGGTGCATATTGGAAATGGCATGACTACGGCCTTCTGGCTTGACCTCTGGGTCCCCAACCACACTCATAATCTTGCAACAATTTTCCCCGCTATTTTCTCCCACTCTCTTCGGCCTTCGGCCTCCGTTGGACGCGTGCTCAGTAATCCAGAGTTGCAGCTAGATTTGGCTCCGAAACTCTCTAATGCTGCAGACCTTGAACTGGATAATCTGCGTGCCTTGCTGGCAACTGTCTCCTTGAATGTGCAGTTTCAGGACAAACGAATGGGACGTATCGATGGCAAGCCGCTAACTTGCAACTCCACATACAAGGCGGTCTGGGTCAACAAACCCGTCGATCACTTTGCGTCGGTCATCTGGAAGAACTATGCACCCAATAAATGCAGAATTTTCCTCTGGCTTGCATGCAAAAATCGTCTATTCACCAACGAAAGACGCTTCAAGAGGGGGTTAACGGACTCGTGCTGCTGCCCGTTCTATCCAGCTACGGAATCAGCAGAGCACCTTTTCCTTCATTGTAGTCATCTAAGACCTCTGTGGCAAGGGCTGTCAGCGCTGTCTGCCTCACCACCAACGGACTTTCGGCAGCTTTGGGGACCTCACCAGGCTAATAAGACTCGCTCCACGATCATCATTGCTATCTTATGGAATATATGGAAAAGAAGAAATGCAAAGGTCTTTAGGGGGGAACTGCAACCTATCCACCTCATTGCCCGCTCAGCGGCGGATGATATCATGCTCTGGTCTAACAGATGCTCAAATGAGCAGACCATGCTCCTACTTCGGGACTGGTGCACCATGTTGTTTCACTTATCGGAGAGATTGTAACCTAAATGCTTTGTACTCTATCCCTCCCTCCAACTCCCTTTCCTATGTAAATGTACTGGTTTTATTAATGAAATGGTTCAGGCCGGCGTAAGCCCGCCGTAGCACCGTCAAAAAAAGGTGCATTCATCAAATGCCCTCTCCATTTGTCTGCGAAAAAGACGACTATCCCATAAGCAACACCCATTTGTGCCAAAACAATGGTGCCCAGGGGAAATACCCCATAGATCACAGCAAACTTAGACGGCACATACGCCATTGTTCTCACACAAACATAAACCTAGTATAGTACACATAGTTTCACAAATAAACGTAGAACATTTCTTAAGAACATACAATATTGTTTTTTTTGGCAGGGAAACATACGACATTGTTCATCGACAAACAAAGTGGAGGTGGATGTCGAAGAAGTTGTGGTCATCGGAGTCCTCGCCGCCCTCCTATTGTTGGGCTCGGGCGTGGGTTCAGGCGGCTTAGACGGCTTTGCATTCGAATCCCTCGATGCCTTCTCGGAGCATCTTCACGTTCTTACGACCGTGGCGGTGGACATTCGACCATTTGTAGTCAAGGAAAGACAGAGGAGAGGATAGCGCGGATGACTTCGTCCTCTTGGGAGGAGGACGCGTCAAACACAAGCTTGACGTGTTGCACGAGGAGCTCAAAGTAGTGGCATGACTGCTCGCCTTGTCCCGCGGTGGCGGGGACGGTGAGCGGCTACTCCGCCCACGTCGTGGGGGCTGGGACAATGTATCGCCCACGTCCTTCAATGATCGGTGGATCGTAAGGCAGAAGGCGAGCTCCTCGTAGTCCTTTGCCTCGAGTATCTCCCAACCCACACCGTCTGGCTCCTAGAACTCCAGTGTAGGCGGAGTAATGCGAGACAGTTGGATCCACAGCGGGACGATGCACAATTGCTCGATCCGACGCCAAAAGAGACATGGGCGTGTGGGAAGGTGTGTCTGACTGGAACTCGCTGAGCAGCCATGCCCCACGCCCCCCACGGGCACTCCTTCAGCGTCCGACCGCACCTATTGGTGGCTATGGTGGAGGGTAGGTTGGTTCACACTATGGTTTGGGGGCAGAGCATGGAGGATAGAGTGGGGCACGAAATGGGAGAAAATGGGTTGGGGGGGGTGCTCATGTCCTTCTTGACCTGTCTGACATCCTGGACCGCCCCATATCCCCCCATAAGGCCAACTCCAACGCGCCGACCCAAACGAACGGGATTTTGTCCACTTTTTGTCCGTTTGGGTCGTCCAGGCAGACATCAAAGTCTGGTTTTGTACGCCAGCCCTTAGGTGCGCCCAACGCAGACGGAGGCATTTCATCGACGAAAGCATTTATTGATTGAAAATTAAAAACATAAACTTCGAGGGAAGCCTAGTCTTACATTAGTTAAAACTAAGAAATATTAATTAAAAACAACGGTGGTAGATCTAGACATCGTCGTCGTCCTCATCGTTGGTCAGGTCGATGAAGACCCGCGTCCGCATCCACGGAAACACCTCCTGGAACGCCGCCAATGCGTGCTACTGCTGATGCGCCGCCTGCTGGGCCGGATCCTGGTTTGCCGCATCCGGCCGCGTCACAACCTCCAACACGTGTCACTTGCTTGCTCCCGAAGGAGTTGTTGGGATTCTCCAAGTGTAAGGGTGAAATAGAACGGTAGCAAGTATTTCCCTCAGTTAGAGAACTAAGGTTACCAATCCAATAGGAGTCTCCCAAGCTAGCAACGTAAGTAGCACATGCGCACGAAACACACACACACTGGTGCCCAACATGGCAAGAGGGTTGTCAATCCCCTTGTCTTGCTAGTTACAATATATTTAACACAAATAATAGAGATAGATAGTAGCAAAGTAGTACGACAGAATAGTAGCAATTGTATAGAAGAATTTAGTAGTGGGGAATAGACCCCGGGGGCATAGGTTCACCAGTGTCATCTTTCTCGTAAACAAGCAAATGACATGGTAAACAAATTATAGTTGGACAAACGACAAAATTGCAATATTCATGACTATGATCATTCATAGTATAATCTCATATATGCATTACGTCCGTGATAAGCTGACCGTTAATCCAACTGCATCTACTACTAATACTTCACCCCAAAACCGCTATTCAGCATGTATATCAAGGTATTAAATTTGCAAGAAATAGAGTATCACAATAAGAAAAATGACATAATGTAGACAGAAAGAAGTCAATCAATATGACAAAACCCCGTCGTTTTATCCTTAGTGACACCAATACAATACGTGCCTTAGCCCTTATTGTCATTGGGTTAAATCACAGTAAGATTGGACCCACTACAAAGCACCACTCCCTCTGAATAAAAATCCATCAAACTTGGCCCAATAAGATAGATAGATCGGAGAGCATACAAAGCTATTTAATTATACAACAAGAAAACCACAAGAGATTCACTTGATTTCAATGAACAATCTCATCATAAAGTGACACTTCATCATGTCCCAACAAACATACCACTGATTACATCAAATGTATCCCGCTCTTGTGAGAAGGCTCACGGGGACATGGTATCAAAGATCCAAGAGAGAACCATCTAGCTACCAGTATGGACCTTAAGGTCCTAATGGAACTACTCACACATCATCATAGAGGAAACAAGGTTGATGAAGAAGACTCTGGCAATGGCTTCCCCCTCTAGCAGAGCTCGAGAACAAGTCTCCAGATTGGATCTTCGCGAACAGGAACTTGCAGCGGCGATAAATTCTTCTAAAAATACGACAAAGGGTTTTGGTATTCATAGGGATTTATGGCGGTGGACGGAGGCAAAGGCGGTTGTTGTGGGCCCCACACACACCCTGGCAGCGCGCGCTAGGGCTAGGGTGCACCACCTGGCCATGTGTGCCCCTTCGTGTTCGTCTGCTCCTCCCTCGAAACTTCTAGGATCCTTCATTGTCCTGAAAAAATTGTCAAAATTTGGCATTGTGTTTGGACCATCCTAAATATTGATTTCGTGCGAAACCAAAAACAAGGAGAAAACAACAACCGACACTCGTCACTAAATTAATAGGTTAGTTCAAAAAATAATATAAATTACTATAAAAGTATATAAAAGTGATAATATAATAGTATAAAACAATAAAAATTATAGATACATGTGAGACGTATCACCATCCCCTAGCTTAGTTCATGCGGAGTAGGTAAATGGTAAACAAAGATAATTTTTGATGTTGAATGCTACCTAGCATAATATTTATCAAATGATGTAACATGGTGTGAACGTAGGATAAAAGTGACCCAAAGCAATATTCTATAATTGATAACAAGCAAGTAACATCAAAATTTGTAAACAAAATTAATATTGCTTTACATGGATTAATGTTTTCATGTAATATCAATCAATACTCACATGTATCATATTTGTGTCCCCAATGTCTCAAGGATTTATCATATTCAAACATCTTATTATAACACAACCTAGAGCTTCAGTCAAGTGGCCAAATCCATGATGAACCCTTTTCAACTACTTAGCACTTCATTTACTGCTCAATTTAGAAGCCTTGGTTTTCACACTTTGGATGGCAAATATAATAATGATGGGGACTTTATAAGAAGACAAAAGTTAAGAAAGTATCACATCAATGCAACTGATTGTTAGGCAATGGAGATGCCTTACAATCGATATTGATGCGAGGCATATGGATTGCCATGCAACTAGTGCACTAGATCTATAAGTGTATGAAAGGGCTCCTAATGCAACTAAGTGGGTGTGCATCCAACTTGCTTGCTCACATCCTTGAGCATTGGAGGAAGTTTATCATCGGAATATGCAAGTCAAGTTCTCATAATATAAAAATACCACTAGCATAATAAAATGAGGAATGTGAAAACTCTCTACATTAAGTATAAGGTGCTACTTTGAAGCACAAGTGTGTATAAAAGATAGTAGTGTGCCCCCTCTCTCCTTTTATCTCATTTTTTGGTGGGCTCTTTAGCCATGAAGCATGTTCCAATTCCTTCATTCGGTGAATCTAATAAATCATAGGACTTGGAGGATACGAGAGCTAGTCCGGCAACACCTTCATCTTGACTATAGTCGGAGTTGGAGTGATAACTTCTCTCGGATTGGTCGTCGGAGCCGGATATCCATTCATCAACATGAGCTTGGGGTCTTCTTCTTGAGTGGCTCTTGGTGTACTTGTCTTTCCTCTCTGAATCCTTGCTTCCCCAGGAAGATCTTCATTCATATCGATCTTCTCTACTGCTTCTCTCTCTACAAGGTGACTCATCTCTTCTACTTCTTCTTGGTGACTCGTCTCTTTTCTTGAAGGGTGTCATACACTCATTGGATGTCACATCCCAAAAATTCCCCAAATTTGGTATGTTGAAAATTTCAGAGGGTATTAAAATTTTCAAAACAGAACCCTTGATTCAGTGCTTGCTAATTGAATTTGCTTGCTTGATTGATCATTAGGTTGAAAACCCAATGCAATTAGTGGAAAACTAGCTAGCCAATAGGTGGAAACCCAAACCATTTGAAATATTATTAGGCAAGCATTTCAAATAATTGCCAAGAATATTCCAAGTCAAATCATTTCCCTAAATGGTTTGGATTGATTTTGATTTGGAAATCATTTCTGAAAATCAATTCAAATCAACAAGGATTAGATCAAACGTGACTTGCATTTAAATTTGGTAGGAATTAGAATTCCACAAGACCAAACAGTGACCTAGACCCTTTGCATATTTTCAAATTTGATTTGGAACAGATTTGGTTTTGGAACCAAATTCAAATTCAAATTGGAAATATAGGTGCATATTTTTGTTGCTCAATCTTCCCAAATAAAATGTTCACATATTCAGAAATATTCCATTTGGAATTTAGGTCATGTTTGATTTTGAAAGAAAATTCAAATTTAAACTAGTCTTTAAATTATAAAGAAAAGAGAAAAAGAAAAAGAAACAAAACAAAAAGAAATAAACGAGAAGAAGAAAAAGGCCCACCCAGCCAGCCACCCACTCCCCTCGCCTTGAGCCATTGACCGGTGGGACACACCTACTAGGGTTGTCCCCCACCTCCCGCTATCCATGCACGCGCCCACGATCGCACGCACGCATGCCCATGCCGCCCACTCCACGTGGCGACCGTGCGAGCTAGCCCCGGCGAGCCTGTCCCTATAAGAACCCTCACCCCCTTGTCCTTTTGCCCCAAGTGATTTGACCCGAGCGTTGTGAGGCTGCCGCCGCCGACCCCTCCGTCTCCGCTCTACCCTAACTCGCTCCGGTGAAGATTCCGGCAGCCACAACCACCTCGAGCCCCGCCACTGCCACCACCGCACCCCATGAGCTCCGGCGAGCCCCTTAGACAAGCTCTACATGCCCGAGGCCCCTTGGAGTGTCGACTTCATTGACAGTCGAGCCGCTCCGCCCCCGCAAGCTCAACTCCGGCAAGGTGAGCCACCGTCCGCGTGCCCCACCTTGTCCATTCACCTTTTTGTGTCCCCACGCACCTTTTGACCATTTTGCACGATCGTGTGTGCCCGTTTTGAGCAATGTAATCGCAATCGAAGCTTTCAACCATAGCGCACGACTCCAATGAGACCTAGTCGTCGCTGTCGTCGTCCCTGAGGCTATCCATTGCCACCAGCAGCTCCGCGATGTCGCCCTGCGCCCGTCCGTGCCCTTCGTGACGTCTAGGACTCTCTGGAGCACCGGGATCATCGACGCCCGAGCGCAGCGCCACCATCGTCAAAATTTCTAATGAAGTCCGACGACCCCCTCCGGTGAGGACCGAAACCTTAGCCCCCCGTTTAATCCTAGCCGTTAGATCTCGATCGCATGCACCACGACCACCCACTTAACCCGCGAACCGTTTTCTTCTAGTGTTCGGCCGTTCGCCGCATTGGACACCCCCGCAGCCAGCCAGAGCACGCCACACAGTCCCCTGTGCCTTCGGTATTATCCAAAGAAATAGAATTGAAATGAATTTTGTAGAAAAGCCCCTGAACTTAGAATGCTCATAAGTAATTATTTACAAGTCCAAATTAGGTGAAACTTTTTTGCAAAAGGACCCTTGTGAAATCAACTTTCACCCTGCCCAGAAATATTTCATGTTTGAATATTATTAAATTCAAATTCAAACAAAATGAATTTGAATTTGAATAGGACATACTTGCATTTTATAAATCCAAATCAATTAATTCTTTTTGCAAATTGAATCAAATTAAATATACTTTCATTTCCGAGCACTTTTGTTCAATTTTAAAATAATTTAAATATATTTTAACAGAATACAGAATAGGGTAAAGTTCAAATAGAAATTAAACCTAATTAGGTTTATTTTGAATTAAGGAATTGTTTAATAAAATAATTATCAAACAAATGTTTCGGAAACTTAAATTTATCTTTAGTGATTAATTTTGGATTATTATTTGACCTTAGGTAATCCAAATAGTATTTGAATTTAATTCAAACCTAGTTTGAAATTAAATTGAAACCTATGTTTAAATTGAAATGAATTGAATTCAAATTGAGTTTGTTAAAAAACTTAGTAGAATATATTGGAGTCAATACTTGATGATTAGGGGAAAGATGAACTCAAATAAAATTTGTTCAAAACCCAAAACATTTTGGAAGCTGTTTAAACCCTCGTAATTATTCTGGGATTTGTAATTGACTTTAGTTAAACCAAACTGAAATAAATAGACCAAAGTAACTATATTGGCTTTGCAATGGACTTTAGTTTAAAACTTATTTGATAATAATCCTTAGGATTTGTGCTTGATTTGCATATGACTTTAGGATTAATAAAGATGACAATTGAATTAAGTTGAACCAACTTAAATAAAGTATGGATGTTTATAATTCAAATTGACTTCAGTGAAACCAGATTAAATTATAAACTCAATTCAAATTCAATTCAAGTAGGTTGAAACCTAGTTCAAATCCAAATTGAATTGGAAGCCGGACCAGTTTATCATTTTCAGACCTTAGTGTATTCTAGCTCATGAAAGGTCAGCAAGTTTGAAATGCCATTCAAACTTGAACATGAACTTGGCTATCCAAGATTCATAGACCATGACTCTGTTGATATGATCCCTTGACTGGATCTGACAACCACCCATTTGAAATCGCATACTCCTTATGTGATGAACCTTGATTTGAAACTGGCATGTGAACCATTATGTCACACGTATTCCAAAAGACAACCAGTATGTTGTTATCCAAACTCTTAGAGTTAAGCCTTGACACATGAACTCATAGCACAATGACACTGACACCATGCATAACACTTACCGTTGTTTGATTGTATTGTAAGGTTGTTCATGAATGCTCTTTACTCACGATAGATTGTTACAGAGAGCGAAGTGTGTTGATAAAGGTTTGAGAGATTGAAGAATCGTCAATATAGGCAAGCGGAACCTTTGAACATAACCTATCTTGTCATGCATTCTAGTTGATGGCAACTAGGAATCCCCCTATAGGATTTTACTTTATGCTCGACAAAGCCTAGTAGAATGAATAGGATCTTTATACCCCGACCTTGTAACCCACGAGTAGTTGCTTAGCTGCTATAACGAGGATTGGTAAACATAATTATTATCCCACCATACAACCTCATGGTTGACTACTTAACCACTACTTAATTAATCAATCGATCTGGGTGGACTGGCTTTGATTGGGTCATCGGAGTGTAGTCTACGGTGGCGAATGCAACCCAGTCACAAGAGATTGTATGAGTTAAAAAGTTGATTAGCGTCCATGTGTAACCGCGAGACAATATGGGCTCTGTCAGGATCGAGTATGTTGTGAATTAAAAAAAAGGATCGAGCACATTGTGGGAATCCTCCTATGGAAGACGAGCAGATGTAGTCGTGCATGTAGGTTGGACTATGTCTGTCGTTTCTGAGAGGGCGACTACTTCCCAAAAGTCTTGTAGCTACTTCACAAGTGAAGTTTAGTAGCAGACGAGTGTGATCGGGAATCACGGGTAAAGTACACAAACCTCTACAGAGTGTATAAAACTGATCATGATTAGCTGTGTCCCTGGTTATGGACAACTTTGAGCAATTCATCCGAGAATTGTCAGCTTGATCTCATTCACCTCTTCCATTAAAATTCATGGGTTGAACCAATGGGGAGTTATGGCGCTGATCTCAAAGGACTGGGGTTTACTGATACGTCTCCAACGTATCTACTTTTCCAAACACTTTTGCTCTGGTTTTGACCTCTAATTTGCATGATTTGAATGAAACTAACCCGGACTGACTCTGTTTTCAACAGAACTACCTTGGTGTTATTTTTTGTGCAGAAATAAAAGTTCTCGGAATTGGAAGAAACTTTTTATGGATTTTTTCTGGGAATTATAATGAATTATGGAGCGAAGACCTGCCGGAGGGAGGCCACCTGTGGGGCACAAGCCAACAGGGCGACCCTCTAGGCCGCGCACTGATGGCTTGTGGGGCCCACGAAGCTCCTCCGACCCTAATTCCAGTCCTATAAAATCACATCTTTGGAGAAAAACATAAGAGAGAAGTTTTCATCGCATTTCATGAGACGGAGCCGCCGCCACCTCCTGTTCTTCCTTGGGAGGGCTGATCTGTAGTCCGTTTGAGGCTCCAGAGAGGGGAAATCGTCGCTGTCGTCATCACCAACCCTTCTCCATCAACACCGCCATGATGCTCACCATCGGGAGAGAGTAATTACTTTGTAGGCTTGCTGGAAGGTGGTGGTATTGGATGAGATTGATCATGTAATCGAGTTAAGTTTGATAGGGCTTGATCCCTAGTATCCACTATGTTTTGAGATTGATGTTGCTATGACTTTGCTATGCTTAATGCTTGTCACTAGGGCTCGAGTGCCATGATTTAAGATCTGAACATATTATATTACCTCTGAATATAAGATTGATTTGGATCCACTCTTGCAAGTTGTATGCACTTATTACGTGTCTTGATCCGCATACCCCAAGGTGACAATAATTGGGATTCTTTCCGGTGATTGCCGTAGTTTGAGGAGTTCATGTATTCACCATGCGTTAATGCTTTGTTCCGGTTCTCTATTAAAAGCAGGCCTTAATATCCCTTAGTTTCCAATAGGACCCTGCTGCCACGGGAGGGTAGGACAAAAGATGTCATGCAAGTTCTTATCGCAAGCACGTATGACTATATACGGAATACATGCCTACATTCTATTGATGAATTGGAGCTAGTTCTGTGTCGCCCTAGTGTGTAACTGTTACATGATTGATGTCATCTAAATAATTATCTAGCACAGATCCATGTGCCTACGCTTTACATATACCGAATCTTGCTAAGTTACTATTGCTACTGCTACCGTCACAACTGCTACAAAATTGCTACCGTCACTACTACTGTTACTTTTGCTACTACTATTTGCCGTGCTACTAAACCTTTGCTGTAGAGAGATATCCCAGGTGCGGTTGAATTGACAACTCAACTGTCAAGGAAAATAAATATTCTTTGGCTCCCTTTGTGTCGAACCAATAAATTAGGGTGAAATACTACCCGTGAAGACTGTCGCGATCCCCTATACTTGTGGGTTATGAAGACCTTTTTCTGGCGCCGTTGCCGGGGAGCTTAGCTCTATTTATTGTGTTAAGTTGAGGATATCCAATTGCCACTATGAAGAATCTGAATGATAATCGAACTAATATCGTCCCCTCTCGCACGAGAGGAGCTAAGGAACTGCCATCTAGCTCTGCTTTTTATTCACCTACTGTTTTGAATCAGCTTGTTACACCACCACCTGTTGATCGTCCTGATATGTCACATGAACTTGATGATGCTACCTCTGAAATTAATTATGATACTTTTGCTACACATGTTGAAACTGAAACTGTGCCACTGAATGAATTACTTGATGCTCATATTGCTAAAGCTAGAGAACTTGAAAATGCTGAAACTGATGAGGACTTTGAATCACCTGTTATACCTCGCTCTCCTATTAGATATGAATTGCCTCGTGTACCTGAAGGTTATGTCATGGATAAGGACTAGGGATTTCTTTGCTTGTGAAAATAGAGATGACTTGAAGAAACTGCTTTGCAAATTGAAAGAAAAATCTATGATGGAGAAAATGAAATATGATCCTAAATTTGCTACTTCTCCTATATTTGTGACTGATAAGGATGATGAGTTCTCTGTGGATCCTGAGTTAATTCCTATAGTAGAATCTGATCCTTTCCACGGTTATGAAAATGAAACTGTTGTCGAACAACTTATGAAACTAAATGATATTGCTGCTCTTTTTACCAATGATGAAAAGATATGCTACTATTATATACTTAAGCTTTTTTCCTTTCTCGCTAACAGGCGAGGCCAAGGAATGGTTTCTTTCTCTTGCCCCTGGTTGTATGCGTAGTCCCTACGATATGCTTCATTACTTTTCTGAAAAATATTTTCCTGCTCGTAAGACACAAGCTGCCTTACAGGAAATATTTAACTTTGCGCAAATTGAAGAAGAGAATCTCCCTCAAGTCTGGGGGAGGCTTCTCCGGTTACTTAGAGCTTTGCCTGATTGTCCTCTTAAGAAAAATGAAATTCTTGATATCTTCTATAATGGATTAACCGATGCTTCTAGGGACTTCCTAGATAGTTGTGCTGGTTGTGTTTTCAGGGAAAGAACTGTCAGTCAAGCTGAAGAATTATTGAATAACATATTGCAAAATGCCGATGATTGGACGCTTCGTGAACCACCTTCGGAATCTATTCAAAAGAAGAGAGGTATTCTATTCCTCAACCCTGAAGATATGCAAGAAGCAAAAAGATCTATGAAGGAGAAAGGTATTAAAATTGAGGATATCAAGAAAGTACCACGTATTGAAGAAATACATCGACTTGATACCTCCGACACAGGTAGTAGAGGTAAACTCTCTCCGTTCCTTTAGTGAAAATGATATACCTTACACTAAGACTCCTGAACAATGCATGGATGAATATGATAATTACGTTGTTAAGCAAGAACACTTGAACAATTATGTTAAGGATCAATTGAGACGTAATGCTATGATGATAGACCGCTTAAGTGACTTGATGTTTAGAATTGTTAATGATTTAAAAGGTCTAGGTAAACATGCTTCTATGGTTCACACCCAACTAGACCAAGTTGCTAAGTCATAACATGATTTGCTTGCTGAAGTAAATAATAATATGAATGATCATGCTGTTAGAGTAATGACTAGGGGAGGTCATATGACCCAAGAAACTCTCTACCCAGAAGGTCATCCTAAAAGACTAGAACATGATTCTCAGAGAATTAATGCTGATGCACCTAGTTCCTCTAATAAGAAAAAGAAGAAGAATAATGATAGGAACTTGCATGCTCCTAGTGAACCTGTTATAGAAACACCCACTTAGAAACATAATGATGTTTCTATTTCTGATGCTGAGACACAATCTGGTAGTGAACATGCACCTAGTGATAATGAAAAGGAAGATGAAAATAATACTGTGCATGCAGATGCTCCACCAGATAGTAATAAACAACATGATAACAATGTAGAGATAGAATCTGTGGAGGATCTTGATAACCCACCTCCTAAAAATAAATGTTATGATAAGAGAGACTTTGTTGCTAGAAAACATGGAAGGGAAAGAGAGCCATGGGTTCAAAAACCCATGCCATTCCCTCGTAAGTCTTCTAAGAGTAAGGATGATGAGGATTTTGAACGCTTCGCTGAAATGATTAGACCCGTCCTTTTGCGTACTCGTTTGACTAATATATTAAAAATGCCTCCGTATGCTAAGTACATGAAAGATATTATTACCAACAAAAGAAAAATACCTGAAACTGAAATTGCTACTATGCTTGCTAATTATTCTTTTGATGGAGGAATACCTAAGAAGCTAGGAGATCCTGGCATACCCACGATACCTTTCTCTATTAAAAGAAATTATGTTAAAACTGCTCTATGTGATTTAGGGGCCGATGTTAGTGGTATGCCTTTCTCCCTTTATAAAAGATTTGATTTGAGTAAGCTTACTCCTACTAAAATATCTTTGCAAATGGTTGATAAATCCACTACTTTACCAATTGGAATTTGCGAGGACGTTCCTGTTGTGGTTGCAAATGTTACTATCTTGACAAACTTTGTTATTCTTGATATGCCCGAGGACGACAATATGTTGATCATCCTTGGTAGACCCTTCTTAAATACTGCAAGAGCTGTTATTGATTGCAATAAAAGCAAGGTTACCTTTCACATCAATGGCAAGCAACATACCGTGCATTTTCCGAAAGAAGCAAACTTTGGTTAATAATATTAATGTCATTGAGCCTACTCCCACGGTTATCATTAGAAGTTTTGCAATTCCTCTACCTAGTGTCAAGAAGAAATATTATAATCTTGTTGTTGGGGAAATGCAAATCCCCATTGAGGTAACCTAGCGATATACAAAAATTCTTCGGTTGCATGTTGAACGGAAACTGTTGTTAATAAGACTTGATCAACCTTATTAATGGATCCTTTTGGGAAGACATGTGATTGATAAATTTATTATTCAAAACTCTCTGTATCAAAAGTTTATTCTCTGTTATTTTTCGTTTATTTAAAATAAATTAGCTTGATTTTCTGTTTTTCTATTTTTCCCGTGCGTAGAAAAATGCGAGAAGATATAATCGCTTACCGGAATGAGTTGGCTGCTGCGGAGGCTGAGGCCCAGGCATGGGATGCTCAGGTGCCCCAGCCGGAACACTTTCTCGGACCTAACAGCTATTATCAGTGGTGATCCCCAAGCTAGGCAAACGCCTAAGCTTGGGGGAGTACGTATTTCTCACCGACATTACATTCATGTTCACACACTTCATATAAATTGCCGGTGTTCATCCCCTTTCATTGTATATCCGTATTAGTTTTATTTTTTCCGCTTTCTTCTTGTGTGTTTGAAAAACTTTGGAAAACTAAAAAATATTGCTCGCTTCTTTTTAGTTTTCTTTCCTCGTTTAATTATCTTTAGTACTAAAAGGAAAACCCAAAAAGATTTCCTTTGCATGTTGGGAGCTTTCCCGTGTAAATAGTTTTTCTCGTTCTTGTTTTCCACTTAGTTTATTTGCTTGCTTGAGAAAAACAAAAACTGCAAAAATATTTCAGTGTGTTTCTCTAAATTTCTTTTCTTTTTGTTGAGTCTTTGAAAGGAGCAGACCACGATGAAAATGTTGAGTGGCTCTTATATGCTTTATTGTTGATCTAACAGAGAGCCAATATTACATTGTCTTCTCCTTTGTCCAAAACCGCCCTGCAGATTCTAGCTTAGTCCACGGTGTTCTTGCACTATTATTATTATCACATCATTCAGTCATGCAAGTGAAAGGAAATAATGACGATATTTGACGAAGTGATCGTGGCAAAGGAAGCTGGTGTGAACTCTTCTTGTTTTCCGTTTTTTATAACATGTTTAGCTCATTCGATCTTGATTCAGTATATTATGAGTGAACATGTTCACGATGACAATTAGAGATTATAGCTTCTCATGCCATGCTTAAATAGCTAGTACTGAATAATGATTTATGTTATAGGTCAACATGCATTAAAATGGTTATGATGTGGTATGGTAGTATGGTATTTTCCTCTGAGAAATTCAAGTGGCTTGACTTGGCCCATGTGCAAACATGTAGTTGATTCAATACCAATGCAACCTTCATGACGTTTAAATTCAGAGTGTTCATATCCTACTCATGCTATGTCCAATGTTAATTATTTGCAATGCATACCTATGACCGTTTTTGCCCTCTAGATGGTCCCTTCCCAACCTATTTCTAGCCTTCACCTGTACTAAGCGGGAATGCTGCTTGTGCATCCAAAACCATTAAACCAAGTTATTCCACATGAGTCCACCATACCTACATATATGTGGTATTACCCTGCCGTTTCAAGTAAATTTGCATGTGCCATCTCTAAATATTCAATTAAACATCCATTTTGTGCACGCATCTCGCTCATGGAGCGACGAGGTGATTAGTATCTTCCATGCTAAGTGAGTTATTCTCGAGACGGTCATTTATTCGCCATCATTGCACGAGAGAGGCTGGTAAAAAGGATGCCCAGTCCTACATAATCAAAATAAATTAAACAAAACTCCTTGGGACAATTGATATGTTGGCAGGCATCCGTGAATTCGGTCAGCCATGGTTTGTGTATGGATGGTGGATAGGAGTAAACTTTACTATTCTGTTTGGGAACCGCCTATAATGAGTTTAGCATGGAAGATATTGAAAACCTTTGTCGCAACGTTGACAAGAAAAATGCACCACCCCAAAAACTATATTTCGATCATGTTTTAAAACTTGAGCTCTGGCGCCTCTGCAAATCAATGCTTCCCTCTACGAAGGGCCTATCTATTTATTTTTATGTTGAGTCATCATCCTCTTACTAAAGGCACCAGACCGGAGAGCACTGTTGTCATTCTTATGCATTGATACTAGTTAATGTTAGATGTGAGCATGACTGGATCTTTTCTACTCTGAATTATAATGTTTAGTCGCTGCTTGAACCTCAGAGGTGCTCTGCATTTATGTTTTGCGGTCTCAGAAAGGGCTAGCAAAATACCATGTCACCATATTATACCATGATTGTTTTGATAAATTGTTGGCATGTGAGATATCTTATTACCTGCTAGCTAGTTGGTTATGTATTGCCATGAGTTGATATGATGTTTAATTGCTATCATGGATGTAGTTATTTATAATTTATGCTGAAAACTTGAACACTAGCTAAGCATGTGTATAACGACGAGAACAAAAGAGTTTGTAAAAGTTTTCTTTAACACTTTCAGTTTGTCAACTGAATTGCTTGAGGACAAGCAATGAGTTAAGCTTGGGGGAGTTGATACGTCTCCAATGTATCTAATTTTCCAAACACTTTTGCTCTAGTTTTGACATCTAATTTGCATGATTTGAATAGGAACTAAACCGGACTGACGTTGTTTTTAACAGAGCTACCTTGGTGTTATTTTTGTGCAGAAATAAAACTTCTCGAAATTGGAAGAAACTTTTTGTGGATTTTTTCTGGGAATTATCATGAATTATGGAGCGAAGAACTGCCGGAGGGAGGCCACCTGTGGGGCACAAGCCAACAGGGCGCCCCCCCTAGGCCGCGCCCTGATGGCTTGTGGGGCCCATGAGGATATCCGACCCTAATTCCAGTCCTATAAAATCACATCTTCGGAGAAAAAAATAAGAGAGAAGTTTTCATCGCGTTTCACGAGACGGAGCCGCCGCCACCTCCTGTTCTTCCTCGGGAGGGTTGATCTGGAGTCCGTTTGGGGCTCCGGAGAGGGGAAATCGTCACCGTCATCATCACCAACCCTTCTCCATCAACACCGCCATGATGCTCACCATCGGGAGTGGGTAGTTCCTTTGTAGGCTTGCTGGACAGTGGTGGGATTGGATGAGATTGATCATGTAATCGAGTTAAGTTTGATAGGGCTTGATCCCTAGTATCCACTATGTTCTCAGATTGATGTTGCTATGACTATGCTATGCTTAATGCTTGTCACTAGGGCCCGAGTGCCATGATTTCAGATCTGAAGGTATTATGTTTTCATGAATATAAGAGTGATTTGGATCCACTCTTGCAAGTTATATGCACCTATTACGTGTCTTGATCCGCATACCCCAAGGTGACAATAATTGGGATTCTTTCCGGTGATTGCCGTAGTTTGAGGAGTTCATGTATTCACCATGTGTTAATGCTTTATTCTGGTTCTCTATTAAAAGGAGGCCTTAATATCCCTTAGTTTCCAATAGGACCCCGCTGTCACGGGAGGGTAGGACAATAGATGTCATGCATGTTCTTATCGCAAGCACGCATGACTATATACGGAATACATGCGTACATTATATTGATGAATTGGAGCTAGTTCTGTGTCGCCCTAGTGTGTAACCGTTACATGATTGATGTCATCTAAATCATTATCCATCAATCCACGTGCCTACGCTTTACATATATTGAATCTTGCTAAGTTACTATTGCTACTGCTACTATCACAACTGCTACAAAATTGCTACTGTCACTACTATTGTTACTTTTGCTACTACTATTTGCCGTGCTACTAAACCTTTGCTGCAGAGAGATATCCCAGGTGCGGTTGAATCTACAACTCAACTGTCAAGGCCAATAAATATTCTTTGGCTCCCTTGTGTCGAACCAATAAATTAGGGTGAAATACTACCCGTGAAGACTGTCGCGATCCCCTATAGTTGTGGGTTATCATTTACCAGGGTCTCTAGAGAAGCTTGGGACATCCGGGGTTTATCGGAGTCCACATACTCAAACTGCATTGGGTTACGATCGTGGTTTACCGGAGTTACTCTAGACTACAACCGGGGTTTACCGGGAGTGTCATATTGCTACTAGAGTAGACCACTATTATAAAGGTAGGAAAACTATTTTGCGCAAAAGAAAACCAGCCGCACCACATTGCATATCTATGTTCCACTAAGCCAATCCCGATGAAGCTTGCCAATACATCCAATGTATTGACCCTTGTGGCTTCAACATATCATGTTGCAGGTTACCCTATCGAAGGGAAGGCTACAAAGTAGGGTTACGATGCTATACTCAACTCTTGCCTGTGAGTTGATGGACACCACAAGACTAAAATATTACTCCGCTCCATGATTGTACTGTAAGCTATTATGAGCTAAGAAGGTGTGCATTGTATTGCACTGGATCTTCGATGTAAATACTATGACATGTGATGTATTCTTGGTATTTCATCGTCGACTGCGCGTGTCGGCTACTGATCCAGGGACAGTAAGCGCAAAGATTCGGGGTCCTGTCATGGGACCGAGTCATGACATTGGAGAAGTGTTTGGGTCTTCTACAGTTGTAGCAATTTCGGTCATGACTTGAAGAACGATTCTCATTGTATCTTGAGTTGGAGCTTCTCTCTTTACCTCTATTCTTGTAGAATTTGTTGATGCTATTGATCATGAGGCTTATCTCTTCATTGGACACGAGCTTGTCTCTTGATGTTGTGGGAGCATCACTTGTGGCTTTGTAAGCACCACTTGATTTGTTGTGGAACTCTTATTTGTCCTTGAGTGACATTTCATGAGCTCCTCGGACACACACCATTGAATAGCATGCCACAAGCTTGAGCATTATATAGCAACATCTTCAATTCTTCTGCGGTTTCTTCACGGTATGATCCTTATCCATCTTCGAAAAATCGCCTTGCAAGCCAACACGAACAATAGCCCAAACTACGGGGTTATGAGCAAGAATATGCATTTTCATCTTATGCTTCCAACTAGCAAATTTTCTGTCATAAAAATATGGACGTCTACGGTGATAATTTCCCTTACTAGGCGTCATAGTCTCCTTGGTGGTTAAACCAATGCAATGAAGACTAAGACTCTGATACCACTTTTAGGATCGCAAGTAGATGTAGATGGGGGTGGGCTGATTTGACTACTTGACTAAATAAAAACCTGGCCTTTTCCCAAGTTTAGTTTTCAGCAAGTTTTAGTGGTTCACGCGAGTCAAGTAACACCCTACACATGCAAATCTACATAGTAGGCAGCGGAAAGTAGAGACATTGCATATGAATGTAAAGGAGGGATTGGAGAAATCTAATGCAATGAAGACACAGTGATATTTGGCATGGTTCTAATAGGTGGTACTATCGTACATCCACGTTGATGGAGACTTCAACACACGGAGGGTAACGCTGCGCGATTCCACGGAGGGATCCACCATAGAAGGGTCCACGAAGAAGCAATCTTGTCTATTCCACCATGGCTTATGTCCATGAAGGACTAGCCTCACTTGGGGTATGTCTTCACAAAGTAGGCAACCTCCTTGCCCTTACAAACTCCTTGGTTAAACTCCACAAGATTTGTAGGCTCCTAGGTGACACCTAACAAATCTAGGAGACACCACTCTCCAAAAGGCAATAGATGTTGTTGTTGATGATGAACTACTTGCTCTTGTGCTTCAAAAGATAGTCTCCTCAACACTCAATCACTCTCTCATAGATTTGGCTTGGTAGTAGGAGAAGGATTTGAGTGGAAAGTGCTGCTTGAGATTGAAAGCACATATGCTCCCTTGGTGGTTTTGATAATTCATGACAACATACATTGTCTCTTGGACTAATAGTTCTATCTAGTTTATTTTAGGTTTAGACCACAGAGAGGATTGGCTAAGGATTGTGTGGAGAACCTCACCAAGGAAGGGAAGGAATAGGAGTTGGCCATGTTTCAAGAATGAGGACTCTACATTTTATATTTTGTGAGAAATCACTTTGAGTCCATAGGAAAGCCAATACTATTAAAAGGGGAAGAGGTAAATATGATGATATGGTTGCTCAAGTGCTTAGAGGTAGCCACCAAAAAATACTCTCCCACTTTCCCACACATATCCTCTGTCCAAAGACAAAAGTCTAAATTCGGTGACACCAACTTCCCATTCGGATCCACCGAGTTTATCTAAGACAGAAGCCAAACCAAACCCTAGCATCTCGGTACTACCAACATTCCTTTCGGTGCCACCGAAACTAGTGACCAACTCTTTGTTAGCCATTTTCAAGAATCGGTCCCACTGAGAAGTTGGACCAACTATCTGTTAACCCATTTCTTGAAATTGGTCCCACCGAGTTTGAGGAATCGGTCTCACCGAGTTTTGGTAACTGCCTAGGTCACCCATATCGGTACCACCGAGATTCATATATCGGTCTCACCAAAAACGCCAAAGTTGTCACATTTTGAACTAGTCGATGGAACCGAGTTTCACTTCGGTTTCACCGAGTTGGGCAATAATGTTGTAACGGTTGGATTTTTGGAGATGCCTATTATACCCCTTCACCACCACTCACTCACAAGAGAAGCACTCAGAACATACACCCACTTGCCATATCCAATTTTCTGAGAGAGAGAGAGAGAGCCACCTACCCTTGTGTTGAGGTCAAGATCATCCACTCCAACCATATGGATCTTGATTTCTAGCCTCCCCAAGTTGCTTTCCACCCAATCAATCTCTTCTACCCATGCCAAACCTGTGAGAGAGTGATTGAGTGTTGAGGAGACTATCTTTTGAAGTACAAGAGTAAGGAGTTCATCATACTACCACATCTATTACCTTTTGGAGGGTGGTGCCTCCTAGATTGGTTAGGTGTCGCTTGGGAGCCTCCTTCTTCGTGATTGTGGAGTTAAACCAAGAGTTTGTAAGGCCAAGGAGATCGCCTACTTCGTGAAGATCAACCTCGAGTAAGGCTAGTCCTCCGTGGACGTAGGCCATCATGGAATAGACGAGGTTGCTACTTCGTGGACCCTTCATGGGTGGATCCCTCCGTGGACTCTCGCGATCGTTACCCTCTGACACGTCTCCAACGTATCGATAATTTATGAAGTATTCATGTCATATTTGCCTATGTTTTTACTATGGTTTTATGATTTATTGGGACTAACCTATTAATGGTTGCAAAAGTTCACAAGTTCTTTTTCCACACTTTGATGTGTAGAAATTAATTGGAAATTGTCGAAAAAACGCAAAAGGAGCCTTGTTGGAGGAGGACTCTGATTTTCCTGAAATCTGTCCACGAACAGTTTTTAGAGATTGTTAGTTTGACCCCCTAAGACGGTGTCAAATGGAAAAAGCTAAAACTAGGAAAGTGTGGGGAATTTTATGACATTGATTCTGGACTCCAAATTCGTCCAAAACGGGGTTCGGATACGATCTGTAGACCCGTTTTACTGGTGGAAAACATCTGATTACGGGATTACGAGAATTGATGATGTGATTGAGTCCAACTCTTACCATATCTGATGTATTCGGCCAAGCCACGACTTTGGGGACTCATGAGGGCTGTGAGGAGTCCCTAGGAAGGTTCTAGAGGTGCCCAAGAGCCATTGGATCAAGGGTCCATCCGTCGGAGGGCCACAGAGCACCGCAAAGGCACATATAAGGAGAGAAAAACCCTAATTTCGGGAGAGCCACCAAAAGCCACGAATTTGCCTCTCCCTTGGCAGCCACCAAGAAGGGGAGAGGCTCCTCCATTGCAACAATAAGACCAAGGAAGAAAGGGAGGCAAGGGGCCGCCGCCCGTCGCCACCGCCGCCGCCCGTCGCCGGCGCCGTGGCCGCCATAGCCTCCATCTCTTTAGGGCTGCACCTCTCCACCAACAACTCTCTATTTCTCATCATGATAATGTGTGAGTAATCCACCTCGGGGCTGAGGGTATGTACTAGTAGCTATGTGTTCAATCTCTCTCTCTCTCTCTCGTGTTCTTGAGATGTCACGATCTTGATGTATCACGTGCTTTGTTAATATAGTCAGATCATATGATGTTATTCCCTTGCTATCTTGTTGTGATGAATTGAATCTTTCCCTTTGAGATCTCGTTATGTTGGATTGAATATTAGATTTGAGAACACTTGATATATGTCTTGCATGCGGATACCCATAGTGACAATGGGGTATTCTATTGATCCACTTGATATATGTTTTGGTACTCAACTTGTGGATTCCCGAGGTGACATTGGAGTAATCTATGCATAGGGGTTGATACTGTTGGAAATATGCCCTAGAGGCAATAATAATTTAGTTATTATCATATTTCCTTGTTCGTGATAATCGTTTATTATCCATGCTATAATTGTATTGATTGGAAACTCAAATACATGTGTGGGTACATAGACAACACTGTGTCCCTAGTATGCCTCTAGTTAACTAGCTCGTTGATCAAAAGATGGTGAAGGTTTCCTAGCCATGGACATGAGATGTCATTTGATAACGGGATCACATCATTAGGAGAATGATGTGATGGACAAGACCCAAACTGTAAACATAGCATATGATCGTGTCAGTTTATTGCTATTGTTTTCTGCATGTCAAGTATCTGTTCCTATGACCATGAGATCATGCAACTCCCTGACATCGGAGGAGTACCTTGTGTGTATCAAACGTCGCAACGTAACTGGGTGACTATAAAGGTGCTCTACAGGTATCTCCGAGGATGTCTGTTGGGTTGGCATGGATCAAGACTGGGATTTGTTACTCCGTGTGACGGAGAGGTATCTCAGGGCCCACTCGGTAATACAACATCACAATGAGCCTTGCAAGCAATGTGACTAAAGTGTTAGCCACGAGATCTTGTATTACGGAACGAGTAAAGAGACTTGCCGGTAACGAGATTGAACTAGGTATGGAGATACCGACGATCGAATCTCGGGCAAGTAACATACCGAAGAACAAAGGGAACAGCATACGGGATTAACTGAATCCTTGACATAGAGGTTCAACCGATAAAGATCTTCGTAGAATATGTAGGAGCCAATATGGGCATCCAAGTCCCGCTATTGGTTATTGACCGTAGAGGTGTCTCGGTCATGTCTACATAGTTCTCGAACCCGCAGGGTCTACACACTTAACGTTTGGTGACGATATAAGTATAGTTGAGTTGTTATGTTGGTGACCGGAAGTTGTTCGGAGTCCCGGATGAGATCCCGGACATGACGAGGAGCTCTGGAATAGTCCGGAGGTAAAGATTGATATATGGGATAATAGTGTTTGGTCTCCGGAAGAGTTCCGGAATTCACCGGAAGGAGTTTCGGATGTTTCCCGAAATGTTCGGGTACGAGAACACTTTATTTGGGCCAAGGGGTAAAGCCCACGAGGCTTTAGGAAGGTGCAAAAGGAAGTTTTGCGGAGGCCAGGGGCCAGACGCCAGGGACCCTGGCGTCTGGGGCCAGACGCCGAGGACCCTGGCGTCTGGTCCTGGAGTCCGAGCAGGACTCTTGCCTTGCGGGCCAAACCGACTTTGAGGAGGCTCTTTCTCCAAGTTTCGACCCCAGTGCTCAACATATAAATAGAGGGGCAGGGCTAGCACCCGGAATACATCAAGATTTTCCCAAGCCGTGTGCGGCAACCCTAACCCTCTAGTTCCTACGTCATAATCTCCGTAGCGCTTGGCGAAGCCCTGCAGAGATTGTTCCTCACCACCATCACCACGCCGTCGTGCTGCCGGAACTCATCTACTACTTCACCATCGCTCGCTGGATCGAGGAGGTGAAGGCGTCATCAAGCCGTACGTGTGTTGAACGCGGAGGTGCCGTCCGTTCGGCACTAGTTCGTGATCGGTTCGAGGGACGACTTGCGATTTGGATCGCGGAGACGTTCGACTACATCAACCGCGTTTCTTAACGCTTCCGCTTAGCGATCTACAAGGGTATGTAGATTCACTCTCCCTCTCGTAGATGCTCATCACCATGGATAGATCTTGTGTGTGCGTAGGAAATTTTTTGTTTCCCATGCAACGTTCCCCAACAGTGGTATCAGAGCTAGGTCTATGCGTAGATGAGATCTCGAGTAGAACACAAACGAGTTGTGGGCGTGGGTGTATACATATTGCTTGCCGTTACTAGTTGATACTTGATTCGGCGGTATTGTGAGATGAAGCGGCCCGGACCGACATTACGCGTACGCTTACGCGAGACAGGTTCCTTCAACTGACATGTAACTTCGTTGCATAAAGATGGCTAGCGGGTGTCTGTCTCTCTCACTTTAGTTGAATCAATTTCAATGAAGAGGGTTCTTTTAGAAGATCAAAAAGCAATCACTACACCACGTTGTGGTTTTGCGTAGGTAAGAACGGTTCTTGCAAACCCGTAGCAGCCACGTAAAATTTGCAACAACAATTAGAGGACGTCTAACTTGTTTTTGCAGGGTATGTTGTGATGTGATATGGCCAATTACATGATGAGATATATGTGATGTATGAGATGATCATGTGTTGTATAGAATATCACGACTTGCATGTCGATGAGTACGGCAACTGGCAGGAGCCATAGAGTTGTCTTTAATTATTGTATGACCTGCGTGTCAATCATTAAGCGCTATGTAATGCTTTACTTTATCGCTAAACGTTAGCAATAGTCGTGGAAGCAACAGTCGGCGCGACAACCTCATGGCGACACGTTGATGGAGATCAAGATGATGGAGATCATGGTGTCATGCCGGTGACGATGGAGATCATGCCGGTGCTTTGGAGATGGAGATCAAAAGCACGAGTTCATGGCCATATCATGTCACTTATGATTTGCATGTGATGTTAATCCTTTTATGCATCTTATTTTGCTTAGGACGACGGTAGCATTATAAGGTGATCCCTCACTTAAATTTCAAGATAAATTGTGTTCTCCCCGAGTGTGCACCGTTGCGAAAGTTCGTCGTTTCGAGACACGCCGTGATGATCGGGTGTGATAGACTCTACGTTCACATACAACGGGTGTAAGCCATGTTGCACGTGCGGAACACTCGGGTTAAACTTGACGAGCCTAGCATGTACAGACATGGCCTCGGAACACAAGAGACCGAAAGGTCGAACATGAGTCATATAGTAGATATGATCAACATGAAGATGTTCACCATTGAAACCACCTCAACTCACGTGATGATCGGACTTGAGTTGGTGGATTTGGATCATGTGACACTCGAATGACCGGAGGGATGTCAATTTGAGTGGGAGTTTTTAAGTAATATGATTAACTAAACTCATTATCATGAACATAGTCAAAATGTCTTTGCAAATTATGTTGTAGATTACTAGCTCGCGCTGTAGCTCCCTTGAATTTTTATATGTTCCTAGAGAAATAGATTTGAAAGATGATGGTAGCAATAATGCGGACTGGGTCCGTGATCTGAGGATTGTCCTCAATGCTGCACAGAAGGCTTATGTCCTTAATGCACCGCTCGGTGCGCCACCCCCTCAAGCGTCGTCTGTAGATGTTGTGAACATCTGACAGGCACGTTCTGATAACTACTTGATAGTTCAGTGCGTCATGCATTACGGCTTAGAATTGAGGCTCCAAAACGTTTTGAATGTCACGGAACATACGAGATGTTCTAAGAGCTGAAATTGGGATCTCAGGCTCGTGCCCGTGTTGAGAGGTATGAGACCTCCAACAAGATTCTTTGCCTGCAAGATGATGGAGAATAGCTCAATCGTTGAGCATGTACTCAGATTGTCTGGGTACTACAATTGCTTGAATCGAGTGGAAGTTGATCTTCCAGATAAGATAGTGATTGGTATAGTTCTCCAAGTCACTGTCACTAAGCTACTAGAGCTTCGTGATGAACTATAAAAGGCCAGAGATGGAAATAATGATCCCTGAGCTATTCGCGATGTTTGACCCCGCGAAGGTAGAAATCAAGAAGGAGCATCTAGTGTTGATGGTTAGTAAAACCACTAGTTTCAAGAAGGGCAAGGGCAAGGAGGGATACTTCATGGATGGCAAGCCAGTTGCTGCTCCAGTAAAGAAACCCAAGGTTGAACCCAAACCCGAGACTGAGTGCTTCTATTATGAGGAGAACGGTTGCTGAAGTGGAACAACCCTAGATGCTTGGTAGATAAGAAGGTTGGCAACGTCGACAGAAGTATATTTGATATACGTGTTATTGATGGGTACCTTACTTGTACTCCTAGTAGCACCTGGGTATTAGATACCGGTTCGGTTGCTCAGTGTTGGTAACTCGAAATAAAAGCTACGGAATAAACGGAGGCTAAGGGTGAGGTGACGATGAGTGTTGGAAGTGTTTCCAAGGTTGATGTGATCACCATCGCGCGCTCTCTCTACCTTTGGGATTAGTGATGAACCTAAATAAATGTTATTTGGTGTTTGCGTTAAGCATGAATGTGATTAGATCAAGTTTATTGCAATACGGTTATTCATTGCAGTTAGAGAATAATGGTTATTCTATTTACATGAATAATACCTTCAATGGTCATGCACCCAATAAGAGTGGTTTATTGAATCTTGATCGTAGTGATACACATGTTCATAATATTGATGCCAAAAGATACAAAGTTAATAATGATAGTACCACATACTTGTGGCACTGCCGCTAAATGTCATATTGGTGTAAAACGCATGAAGAAACTCCATGCTGATGGATCTTTGGACTCATTCGATTTCGAATCGGTTGAGACATGCGGACCATGCCTCATGGGCAAGATGACTAAAACCCCGTTTTCCGGTATGATGGAGCGGGCAATTGACTTATTGGAAATGATACATGTTGATGTATGCGGTCCAGTGAGTTTTGTAGTGGGCGGTGGATATCGTTATTTTCTTACCTTCACTGATGATTTGAGTAGATATAGTGTATATTTACTTAATGAAACACAAGTCTGAATCGTTTGAAAAGTTCAGAGTGAAGTTTGAGATCATCGTGACAAGAAGATAAAATGTCTACGATATGATCGTGGAGGTAAATATCTGAGTTACGAGTTTGGTATATAACTTAAGACAATGTGGAAGTTGTTTCACAACTCACGCCACCTGGAACACCATAGTGTGATGGTGTGTCCGAACGTCGTAGTTGTGCTCTATTAGATATGGTGCGAACTATGATGTCTCTTATCGATTTACCACTATCGTTTTAGGGTTATGCATTAGAGACAACCACATTCACTTTAAAAGGGGCACCATAAGTCCGTTGAGATGACACCGTATGAATTTTGGTTTGGCGGAAACCTAAGCTGTCATTTTTTAATGTTTGGGGCTGCGATGCTTATGTGAAAAAGGGTTTTCACCTAATGAGCTCGAACCCAAAGCGGACAAATGCATCTTCATAGAATACCCTAACGTAACAGTTGGGTGAACCTTCTATCTCAGATCCAAGCACAAAGTGTTTGTTGCTAAAACGGGTCCTTTCTCGAGAAAAAGTTTCTTTTGAAAGATTGAGTGGGAGGAAGATAGAACTTGATGAGGTTGTTGAACCTTTGTTTCAACCAAAGAGTAGCGCAGCGCAGAAAGTTGTTTCTGTGGAGCCTACGTTAGTTGAAGAGGAAGTTAATGATGATGATCATGAAACTTCGGATCAAGTTACTATCGAACCTCGTGGGTCGACAAGGACGCGTACTGCTCCTGAGTGGTACGGCAACCCTGTCTTAGAGGTCATGTTGTTGAACAACGATGAACCTACGAGCTATGGAGAAGCGATGATGGGCCCGGATTCCGAGAAATGGTTAGAGGCCATGAAATACGAGATGGGATCCATGTAAGAAAACAAAGTATGGGCTTTGGAAGTATTACCTGAAGGGCGTAAGGCCATTCAGAACAAATGGATTTTTTAAGAGGAAGACGGACGTGGACGGTAATGTCACCGTCTATAAAGCTCGACTTGTGGCAAAGGGTTTTTCACAAGTTCAAGGAGTTGACTACGATGAGACTTTCTCACCCGTAGCGATGCTAAAGTCTGTTGGAATCATGTTAGCAGTTGCTGCATTTTTCAATTATGAAATCTGGCAGATGGATGTCAAAACATCGTTTCCTTAACGGTATCCGTAAGGAAAGGTTGTATGTGATACAACCGGAAGGTTTTGTCAGTCCTAAGGATGCTAAAATGTATGCAAACTCCAGCGATCCTTCTATGGACTGGAGCAAGCATCTCGGAGTTGGAACATACACTTTGATGAGGTGATCAAAGTTTTTATGTCTATACAAAGTTTATGAGAAACTTGTATTTACAATAAAGTGAGTGGGAGCACTATAGAATTTCTGATAAGTATATGTGGTTGACATATTGTTGATCGGAAATGATGTAGAATTTCTGGAAAGCATAAAGGGTCGTTTGAAAGGAGTTTTTCAAGGAAGACCTGAAATAAAGCTACTTAAATATTGGGCATCAAGATCTATAGAGATAGATCAAGACGTCTGATAAGACTTTCAATGAGTACATACCTTGACAAGATTTTGAAAGAGTTCAAAATGGATCAGTCAAAGAAAGAGTTCTTGCCTGATTTGTAAGGTGTGGAGTTGAGTGAGACTCAAAGCTCGACCACGGCAGAAGAAAGAGAAAGGACGAAGGTCATCCCCTATGCCTTATCCATAGGCTCTGCATAGTATGCCAAGCTGTGTACCGCACCTAGTGTGTGCCTTGCCATGAGTCTGTCAAGGGGTACAAGAATGGTCCAGGAGTGGATCACTGGACAGTGGTCAAGATTATCCTTAGTAACTAGAGGACTAAGGAAATATTTCTCGATTATGGAGGTGATGAAGAGTTCGTCGTAAAGGGTTACGTCGATGCAAGCTTTGACACCTCTCCGGACGACTCTGAGTAGCAGTCAGGATACATATAGTGGAACAACCATTTGGAATAGCTCCAAGTGGAGTGTGGTAGCAGTGTCTACAGTATGACATAGAGATTTGCAAAGTACACACGGATCTGAATGTCACAGACCCGTTGACTAAAGACCTCTCTCACATGCAAAGCATGATCGAACCCCAGAACTCATTGGGTGTTAGAACAATGTAAATCACATGGTGATGTGAACTAGATTATTGACTCTAGTGCAAGTGGGAGACTGTTGGAAATATGCCCTAGAGGCAATAATAATTTAGTTATTATCATATTTCCTTGTTCGTGATAATCGTTTATTATCCATGCTATAATTGTATTGATTGGAAACTCAAATACATGTGTGGGTACATAGACAACACTGTGTCCCTAGTATGCCTCTAGTTAACTAGCTCGTTGATCAAAAGATGGTGAAGGTTTCCTAGCCATGGACATGAGATGTCATTTGATAATGGGATCACATCATTAGGAGAATGATGTGATGGACAAGACCCAAACTGTAAACGTAGCATATGATCGTGTCAGTTTATTGCTATTGTTTTCTGCATGTCAAGTATCTGTTCCTATGACCATGAGATCATGCAACTCCCTGACATCGGAGGAGTACCTTGTGTGTATCAAACGTCGCAACGTAACTGGGTGACTATAAAGGTGCTCTACAGGTATCTCCGAGGATGTCTGTTGGGTTGGCATGGATCAAGACTGGGATTTGTTACTCCGTGTGACGGAGAGGTATCTCAGGGCCCACTCGGTAATACAACATCACAATGAGCCTTGCAAGCAATGTGACTAAAGTGTTAGCCACGAGATCTTGTATTACGGAACGAGTAAAGAGACTTGCCGGTAACGAGATTGAACTAGGTATGGAGATACCGACGATCGAATCTCGGGCAAGTAACATACCGAAGAACAAAGGGAACAGCATACGGGATTAACTGAATCCTTGACATAGAGGTTCAACCGATAAAGATCTTCGTAGAATATGTAGGAGCCAATATGGGCATCCAAGTCCCGCTATTGGTTATTGACCGTAGAGGTGTCTCGGTCATGTCTACATAGTTCTCGAACCCGCAGGGTCTACACACTTAACGTTTGGTGACGATATAAGTATAGTTGAGTTGTTATGTTGGTGACCGGAAGTTGTTCGGAGTCCCGGATGAGATCCCGGACATGACGAGGAGCTCTGGAATAGTCCGGAGGTAAAGATTGATATATGGGATAATAGTGTTTGGTCTCCGGAAGAGTTCCGGAATTCACCGGAAGGAGTTTCGGATGTTTCCCGAAATGTTCGGGTACGAGAACACTTTATTTGGGCCAAGGGGTAAAGCCCACGAGGCTTTAGGAAGGTGCAAAAGGAAGTTTTGCGGAGGCCAGGGGCCAGACGCCAGGGACCCTGGCGTCTGGGGCCAGACGCCGAGGACCCTGGCGTCTGGTCCTGGAGTCCGAGCAGGACTCTTGCCTTGCGGGCCAAACCGACTTTGAGGAGGCTCTTTCTCCAAGTTTCGACCCCAGTGCTCAACATATAAATAGAGGGGCAGGGCTAGCACCCGGAATACATCAAGATTTCCCCAAGCCATGTGCGGCAACCCTAACCCTCTAGTTCCTACGTCATAATCTCCGTAGCGCTTGGCGAAGCCCTGCAGAGATTGTTCCTCACCACCATCACCACGCCGTCGTGCTGCCGGAACTCATCTACTACTTCACCATCGCTCGCTGGATCGAGGAGGTGAAGGCGTCATCAAGCCGTACGTGTGTTGAACGCGGAGGTGCCGTCCGTTCGGCACTAGTTCGTGATCGGTTCGAGGGACGACTTGCGATTTGGATCGCGGAGACGTTCGACTACATCAACCGCGTTTCTTAACGCTTCCGCTTAGCGATCTACAAGGGTATGTAGATTCACTCTCCCTCTTGTAGATGCTCATCACCATGGATAGATCTTGTGTGTGCGTAGGAAAATTTTTGTTTCCCATGCAACGTTCCCCAACAGATACACGTTCTTGTCCTACTTTCTCCGATAGAAATCTTGGGGTACTCTTTGAGGTTCTTTGTGTTGGATTGAGTATTATGAATCTGAAATTGTTTGATGCGTATCGTATAATTAACTCATGGATACTTGTGGTGACATTGGAGTATCTAGGTGACATTAGAGTTGGTTGATGCGTATCATATGGTGTTATTTTAGTACGAACTCTAGATAGATTGATCGGAAAGGATAACTTGGTGTTATTTTAGTTTGAACTCTTGGATAGATCGATCGGAAAAGATAACTTTAATGTGGTTTCGTACGCTACAAATAATTTATTCTTATGTTCTCTACTAGATAAGAACTTTGGAGTGATTCTTCGTTGCACGTTGAGGGATGGTTATGTGATCCAATTATATTAGAATTGTTGAGAGATTGCACTAGCGAAAGTACGGACCCTAGGCCTTGTTTTCAAGCATTGCAATACCGTTTGTGCTCACTTTTGTTACTTGCTACCTTGCTGTTTTTATATTTTTAGATTACAAAAACCTTTATCTACCATCCATATTGCACTTGTATCACCATCTCTTCGCCGAACTAGTGCACCTATACAATTTGCCATTGTATTGGGTGTGTTTGGGACACAAGAGATTTCTTGTGTTTGATTGCAGGGTTGTTTGAGAGAGACCATCTTCATCCTACACCTCCCACGGATTGATAAACCTTAGGTCATCCACTTGAGGGAAAATTGCTACTGTCCTACAAAACTCTGCGCTTGGAGGCCCAACAAAGTCTAGAAGAATAAAGTTGCATAGTAGACATCACCCTCCGTGGGTTGAAGTCTCCATAAACGTGGACGTACGATAGCACCACCTATCGGAACCACGGGAAAAATCTTCGTGTCTCCAAATTGCGTTTGATCCTCCTATCTCTACTCTTTTACATGTGCTTGTCCTTACTTTCCGCTGCCATACTTGTCGACTAGCATGTGTAGGGTGCACTAGACTTGTTAGAATTGCTAAAATCTGCCAAGCAATTAACTTGGGAAAAGGTTAGGTTTTTAATTTGTCAAGTAGTCTATTCACCCCCCTATAGACACCTCTTCTAGTGATCCCACAATTGGTATCAGAGCATTGGTCTCCAAAGCTTCGGTTTCATCACCGTTGGAGGAAGATGGATGTGTCTAGTTTGGGGAGTCTTAGTTGTAGAGTGCCCGTTCTCGATGGGGAGTACTATAGTCAATGGAAATATGAAATGCTTGTGTTATTCAATGAATTCCATTTGAACAAGTATGTTAAGAACCCCTATGTACCTTCCACTGATCCTTTACATCCCACACACGAAGATGAAATTGATATGTGATACGTCTCCAATGTATCTATAATTTTTGATTGTTCCATGCTATTATATTATCGGTTTTGGATGTTTTATCTGCATTAATATGCTATTTTATATTATTTTTGGGACTAACCTATTAACCTAGAGCCCAGTGCAAGTTTCTGGTTTTTCCTTGTTTTTGAGTTTTACAGAAAAGGAATATCAAACGGAGTCCAAACGGAATAAAAACTTACGATGATTTTTTATGGACCAGAAGAAGCCCACAGGGCATTGGAGTTGGGCCAGAAGAGCCACAAGGCCACCACAAGCCTAGGGGGCGTGCCCCCCTGGCTTGTCGTCGCCTCGTGGCCCCCCTTGACGTGATTCCAACGCCAAATATTCTTATAAATACAGAAACCCCTGAAAAGAAACCTAGATTGGGAGTTCCGCCGCCGCAAGCCTCTGTAGCCACGAAAAACAAATTGGGAGCCCGTTCCGGCACCCTGCCGGAGGGGGAAACCATCACCGGAGGCCATCTTCATCATCCTGGCGGTCTCCATGACGAGGAGGGAGTAGTTCACCATCGGGGCTGAGGGTATGTACCAGTAGCTATGTGTTTGATCTCTCTCTCTCTCGTGTTCTTGAGATGGCACGATCTTGATGTACCGCGAGCTTTATTGATATAGATGAATCATATGGAGTTTCCCCCTCTCTATCTTCTTGTGATGAATTGAGTTTTCCCTTTGAAATTTACTTATCAGATTGAGTCTTTAAGGATTTGAAAACACTTGATGTATGTCTTGCAATGGGATATCCGTGGTGACAATGGGATGTTCTATTGATCCACTTGATGTATGTTTTGGTGATCAACTTGCGGGTTCCGTGACCTTGGGAATCTATGCATAGGGGTTGGCACATGTTTTCGTCTTGACTCTCCGGTAGAAACTTTAGGGCACTCTTTGAAGTTCTTTGTGTTGGATTGAACATGATGAATCTGAAATTGTGTGATGCATAATCATATAATCAAGCCCATGGGTACTCGTGGTGACATTGGAGTATCTAGGTGACATTAGGGTTTTGGTTGATGTGTATCCTAAGGTGTTATTTTAGTACGAACTCTAGGGCTGTTCGTGACACTTATAGGGATAGCTCATAAGATTGATCGGAAAAGATAACTTTGAGGTGGTTTCGTACCCTACAATAATTTCTTCGTTTGTTCTCCGCTATTTGTGACTTTGGAGTGAACTCTTTGTCGCACGTGAGGGATTTACATATGATTCAACTATGTCAGTATTGTTGAGAGAACTTGCACTAGTGAAAGTATGAACCCTAGGCCTTGTTTTCAAGCATTGCAATACCGTTTTTCTCACTTTTGTTACTTGCTACCTTGCTGTTTTTATATTTTCAGATTACAAAAACTTATATCTACCATCCATATTGCACTTGTATCACCATCCCTTCGCCGAACTAGTGCACCTATACAATTTGCCATTGTATTGGGTGTGTTGGGGACACAAGAGATTTCTTGTATTTGATTGCAGGGTTGTTTGAGAGAGACCATCTTCATCCTACACCTCCCACGGATTGATAAACCTTAGGTCATCCACTTGAGGGAAAATTGCTACTGTCCTACAAAACTCTGCGCTTGGAGGCCCAACAAAGTCTACAAGAAGAAGGTTGCGTAGTAGACATCAATATGCTTCATAATCTTAGACCTGTTAATCTTATCATTAGAGGATTGCCTAGAATTGTGTTTGATCAAATGAAGAATTTTGAATGTGCTTATACTTTGTAGAATGATTTGGAGAAACGATATCCAAATTATTCATTGAGTAATCTTGATGAAATTGTTCATAAATCTATTGCTTTTCACAAAATGATGCCTAGTGATCCAAATTGCGTTTGATCTTCCTATCTCTACTCTTTTACATGTGCTTGTCCTTACTTTCTGCTGCCATACTTGTCGACTAGCATGTGTAGGGTGCACTAGACTTGTTAGAATTGCTAAAATCTGCCAACCAATTAACTTGGGAAAAGGTTAGGTTTTTAATTTGTCAAGTAGTCTATTCACCCCCCTCTAGACGCATCTTCTAGTGATCCCACATAGATGCGTTAGGATTTTCCCCAAATAGGAAGGGTGGTGTAGTAAAGTAGCAAAATTATTTCCCTCAGTTAAGAACCAAGGTTTATTGAACCAGTAGGAATATAGTCAAGCAACCCGTTAGTAGCACCTACACACAAAAGAGCAAATACTTGCACCCAACGCGGGCAAGAGGGTTGTCAATCCCCTTATACTTGTTCAAAGCAAGGATTATATCTGATAATGGTAGCTATATAATTTGCAAAGTAAAATAAAAGTAAATATAGTGCAACAATATATTTTTGGTTTTTGTAATATGATTAAAGTAGACCAGGGGCATAGTTTTCACTAGAGGATTCTCTCTTTTAGCATAGCATACGGTGGGTAGACAAATTATTGTTGGGCAGTTGATAGAAAAGCGCATAATTATGATGTTATTCATGGCATGATCATATACATAGGCCTTACGTCTGTGACAAGTAGACCGACTCATGCCTGCATCTACTACTATTACTCGACCAATCGACCGACTCCTGCCTGCATCTATGGTATTAAGTTCATAACAAACAGAGTAACACTTTAAGCAAGATAACATAATGTAGACGAAGAAAGAGAAGTAATATGTTCAGACCCCGTCGTTTTATCCTTAGTGTCAACAACACAATACGTACCTCACTACCCCTGCTATCACTGGGTGAGGACATCATAAGATTGAACCCACTACTATGCACCACTTCCACTATAGATCGATAGATCAACTTGGCCCAAGAAAACCCATAGATCGGAAAGCATTACATAGCTATATAAATCACACATAATAATGTTCACATTTCACTCAATTGATTTCAATGAATAATCTGATCATAAACTCACAATTCATCGGATCCCAACAAACACACTGATACTTGTGATCTGCGTTGGGTTTTTCGTGAAGAGGAACGGGTTATAGCAGCACAAAGTGGGTAAGTATTTCCCTCAGTTATGAAAACAAGCTTTATCGAACCAATAGGAATATCAATCCTCAACCGTCGTCAGCGGCTGCACACAAATGAACAAACAACTTGCACCCAACGCGGGCAAGAGGGTTGTCAATCCCCTTGATCTTGTTATTTGCAAGCGGATGAGTTGTGTAGATAATTGTTGATAAATATAAATTGCAAAATAAAATAAAAGATAAATAAAGGCGGCAAGGTAATAGTAGGGTTTGTGAATATATAAGTGAATAGACCCGGGGGCCATAGTTTTCCCTAGCGGCATCTCTCATGTAGGCAGCATACTATGGGTAACAAATTACTGTTGGGCAATTGATAGAAAAGCGGATAGTTATACGATTTTCACTGCAATGATCATGTATATATAGGCATCACGTCCATAAACAAATAGGCCGACTCCTGCCTACACCTATTACTATTACTCCACTCATCGACCGCTATCCAACATGCATCTAGAGTATTAAGTAAAACAGAGTAATGCATGGAGAACGATGACATGATGTAGACAAAGTAAACTCAAGCAATATGAATGAATCCCATCGTGTTATCCTTAGTAGCAACAACACAAAGACGCATCTTGTCCCCTACTTTGTCACTGGGATATAGAAACTCGTCAGGTTGAACCTACCACAACGCACCAGTCCCACCGATGAAATATCAATCTACTTGGCCAATGCACATCAATAAATCGGAGAGCATTACAAAGCTATAATGATCATGCAATTAAGATACAATATATATCAGAGGTATCTCAAATACTTTTCATGAATAATCTGAACATAAACCCACAATTCATCGGATCCCAACAAACACACCGCATAATAGGATTACATCGGATAGATCAAAGCGAAGATGCGATGACCATTGTATTGAAGATCAAGAGATAGAGAGATTGCCATCTAGGTACTAGCTATGGACCCGTAGGTCTGTGGTGAACTACTCACACATCATCATGAGGGCAGCAAGGTTGATATTGAGGCCCTCCGTGATCGACCCCCCCCTCCATCAAGGTGCCGGAACGGAGCTCCAGATGGCCTCGCGACGGAACAGAGACTTGCGGCGGCGGAAAAAGGGTTTCGGGACTGCCTTCAGGGTTTTTGCAATATTAGAGAATTTATAGGCCAGAGAGGGACGTCGGGAGAGCCACGAGGGGGCCACCATATATCAGGGCGCCCCCCTAGGGCACGCCCTAATGGGTGGTGGGGCCCTCGTACGCCTCCCGGCCTCCTTCCGAAGCTTCCAAGTCTTCTTCTAGTCCAGAAAAAATCATCAAAAAGTTTCATGGCAATTTGACTTCATTTGGTATTGTAAACCTGAAAAGTAAAAAGCACGCAAAAAACAGCACTGGCACTGTGCACTGGGTCAATAGGTTAGTGCTCAAAAATATTATAAATTGATAAATAAAAACCCAAAAAGTATCCTAAAATGATAATATATCAGCATGGAACAATACAAAATTATAGATACGTTGGAGACATATCAAGCATCCCCAAGCTTAATTCCTGCTCGTCCTCGAGTAGGTAAATGATAAAAATAGAATTTTTGATGTGACATGTGATACGTCCATTTTGCATCATGCTTTTATATCGATATTTATTGCATTATGGGCTGTTATTACACATTATGGTACAATACTTATGCCTTTTCTATCTTATTTTACAAGGTTTACATGAAGAGGGAGAATGCCGGCAGCTGGAATTCTGGACTGGAAAAGGAGCAAATATGAGAGACCTATTCTGCACAACTCCAAAAGTCCTGAAAAGTTACGAAGAATTATTTTGGAATATATAAAAAATATTGGGCGCGCCCTACCCCCCTAGGCACGCCCCTGTGGCTTGTGGGCCCCCTGGCAGGCCTCCGGTGCCCATCTTCTGCTATAGGGAGGGTTTTGACCTGGAAAAAATCATAAGAGAGCTTTCGGGACGAAGCGCCGTCGTCTCGAGGCGGAACTTGGGCAGAACCAATCTAGGGTTCCAGCGGAGCTGTTCTGCCGGGGAAACTTCCCTCCCGGAGGGGGCAATCGAAGCCATCGTCATCACCAACGATCCTCTCATTGAGAGGGGGTCAATCTCCATCAACATCTTCACCAGCACCATCTCCTCTCCAAACCATAGTTCATCTCTTGTATTCGATCTTTGTCTCAAAACCTCAGATTGGTACCTGTGGGTTGCTAGTAGTGTTGATTACTCCTTGTAGTTGATGCTAGTTGGTTTACTTGGTGGAAGATCATATGTTTAGATCCTTAATTAGAATTAATACTCCTCTGATTATGAACATGAATATGCTTTGTGAGTAGTTACGTTTGTTCCTGAGGACATGGGATAAGTCTTGTTATAAGTAATCATGTGAATTTGGTATTCGTTCGATATTTTGATGAGATGTATGTTGTCTCTCCTCTAGTGGTGTTATGTGAACGTCGACTACATGACACTTCACCATTATTTGGGCCTATGGGAAGGCATTGGGAAGTAATAAGTAGATGATGGGTTGCTAGAGTGACAGAAGCTTAAACCCTAGTTTATGCGTTGCTTCGTAAGGGGCTGATTTGGATCCACATGTTTCATGCTATGGTTAGAGTTATCTTAATTCTTCTTTCGTAGTTGCGGATGCTTGCAAGAGAGGTTAATCATAAGTGGGAGGCTTGTCCAAGTAAGGACAGTACCCAAGCACCGGTCCACCCACATATCAAATTATCAAAGTAACGAACGCGAATCATATGAGCATGATGAAAACTAGCTTGACAGAAATCCTCATGTGTCCTCGGGAGCGCTTTGCTTTATATAAGAGTTTGTCCAGGCTTGTCCTTTGCTACAAAAAGGATTGGGCCACCTTGCTGCACCTTTGTTACATTTTTTACTTGCTATCCGTTACGAATTATCTTATCACAAAACTATCTGTTACCGATAATTTCAGTGCTTGCAGAGAATACCTTACTAAAAACCGCTTGTCATTTCCTTCTGCTCCTCGTTGGGATCAACACTCTTACTTATCGAAAGGACTACGATAGATCCCCTATACTTGTGGGTCATCAAGACTCTTTTCTGGCGCCGTTGCCGGGGAGTGAAGCGCCTTTGGTGAGTGGAACTTGGTAAGGAAAAATTTATATAGTGTGCTGAAATTTACTGTCACTCGTTACTATGGAAAATAATCCTTTGAGGGGCTTGTTCGGGGTATCTTCACCTCGACCGGAAGCACAAAGAGATGCTCCTCAACCTACTGCACCTACTGAAAATATTTATTATCAAATTCCTTCGGGTATGATTGAGAAACTGCTAGCTAATCCTTATGCAGGAGATGGAACACTACATCCTGATTTGCATCTAATCTATGTGGATGAAGTTTGTGGATTATTTAAGCTTGCAGGTTTGCCCGAGGATGATGTCAAGAAGAAGGTCTTTCCTTTATCTTTGAAGGAGAAGGCATTGACATGGTATAGGCTATGTGATGATATTGGATCATGGAACTACAACCGATTGAAATTGGAATTTCATCAGAAGTTTTATCCTATGCATCTGGTTCATCGTGATCGGAATTATATTTATAATTTTTGGCCTCGTGAAGGAGAAAGTATCGCTCAAGCTTGGGGGAGGCTTAAGTCAATGTTATATTCATGCCCCAATCATGAGCTCCCAGGAGAAATTATTATTCAGAATTTTTATGCTCGGCTTTCTCGTAATGATCAATCCATGCTCGATACTTCTTGTACTGGTTCCTTTATGAAGAAAGATATTGAATTCAAATGGGACTTATTGGAAAGAATTAAACGCAACTCTGAAGATTGGGAACTCGACGAAGGTAAGGAGTTAGGTATAAACCTTAAGTTTGATTGTGTTAAATCCTTTATAGACACCGATGCTTTTCGTGAATTTAGCACTAAATATGGACTTGACTCTGAGATAGTAGCTTCTTTCTGTGAATCTTTTGCTGCTCATGTTGTTCTCCCTAAGGAGAAGTGGTTTAAATATCATCCTCCCATTGAAGTGAAAGTAGTTGAACCTATTAAAGTTGAAGAAGAAACTATTACTTATAATGTTGATCCTATTATTCCCACTTCTTATATTGAGAAACCACCCTTCCCTGTTAGAATAAAGGAACATGCTGAAGCTTCAACTGTGGTTCGTAAGAGTTATACTAGGACACCTACACCCCCTGAACAAATCAAAGTTGAACCTAGTATTGCTATGGTTAAAGATCTCTTGGTTGATAATATTGATGGGCATGTTATTCATTTCTGTGATGAAGCTGCTAGAATTGCTAGACTTGATACTAAAGATAAACATAGACCTATTGTTGGCATGCCTGTTGTTTCTGTTAAAATAGGAGATCATTGTTATCATGGCTTGTGTGATGTGGGTGCTAGTGTGAGTGCAATTCCCTTCACCTTATATCAAGAAATTATGAATGATATTGCACCAGCTGAATTAGATGAAATTGATGTTACCATTAAGCTTGCTAATAGAGATACTATAGCACCAGTTGGGATTGTTAGAGATGTTGAAGTCTTGTGTGGGAAAATAAAGTATCCTACTGATTTTCTTGTTCTTGGTTCCCCACAAGATGATTTTTGTCCCATTATATTTGGTAGACCTTTCTTGAATACTGTTAATGCTAAGATAAATTGTGAGAAAGAAACTGTTACTGTAAGTTTTGGGGATGTGTCTCATGAGTTCAATTTCTCTAAATTTCGTAGACAACCCCATGCCAAAGAATTGCCTAGTAAAGATGAAATTATTGGTCTTGCTTCTATTGCTGTGCCTCCTACTGATTCCTTAGAACAATATTTGCTAGACTATGAAAACGATATGCATATGAATGAAAGGAATGAAATAGATAAGATTTTCTTTGATCAGCAGCCTATTTTGAAACACAACCTGCCTGTTGAAATACTTGGGGATCCTCCTCCACCCAAGGGTGATCCCGTGTTTGAGCTTAAACAATTACCGAATACTCTGAAATATGCTTATCTTGATGAAAAGGAGATATATCCTGTTATTATTAGTGCTAACCTTTCAGACCATGAAGAAAAGAGATTATTGAAAACTCTGAGGAAGCACCGTGCTGCTATTGGATATACTCTTGATGATCTTAAGGACATTAGTCCCACTCTATGTCAGCATAAAATTAATATGGAGCCTGATGCTAAACCAGTTGTTGATCACCAACGACGGTTAAATCCTAAAATGAAAGAAGTGGTTAGAAATGAAATACTAAAGCTTCTGGAGGCAGGTATAATTTATCCGATTGCTGATAGTAGATGGGTTAGTCCCATTCATTGCGTTCCTAAGAAAGGAGCTATTACCGTTGTCCCTAATGATAAAAATGAGTTGATCCCGCAAAGAATTGTTACATGTTATAGAATGGTAATTGATTTTCGGAAATTAAATAAAGCTACTAGGAAAGATCATTACCCTCTACCTTTTATTGATCAAATGCTAGAAAGATTATCCAAACACACACATTTTTGCTTTCTAGATGGTTATTCTGGTTTCTCTCAAATACCCGTGTCAAAAGAGGATCAAGAAAAGACAACTTTTACTTGTCCTTTTGGTACCTTTGCTTATAGACGTATGCCTTTTGGTTTATGCAACGCACCTGCTACCTTTCAAAGATGTATGACTGCTATATTCTCTGACTTTTGTGAAAAGATTGTTGAGGTTTTCATGGATGACTTCTCCGTTTACGGAACTTCTTTTGATGATTGCTTGAGCAACCTTGATCGAGTTTTGCAGAGATGTGAAGAAACTAATCTTGTCTTGAATTGGGAGAAGTGCCACTTTATGGTTAATGAGGGTATTGTCTTGGGACACAAAATCTCCGAAAGAGGTATTGAAGTTGATAAAGCTAAAGTTGATGCTATTGAAAAAATGCCGTGTCCTACGGATATCAGAGGTATAAGAAGTTTCCTTGGTCATGCTGGTTTCTATAGGAGGTTTATTAAAGACTTCTCTAAGATTTCTTGGCCTCTCACTAATCTTTTGCAAAAAGATGTTCCATTCGTTTTTGATGATGATTGTGAAGAAGCATTTGAAATTCTTAAGAAAGCCTTGATTTCTGCACCTGTTGTTCAACCACCTGATTGGAATCTACCCTTTTAAATTATGTGTGATGCTAGTGATTATGCCGTTGGTGCTGTTCTAGGACAAAGAGTTGATAAGAAATTCAATGTTATCCATTATGCTAGTAAAACTCTAGACAGTGCTCAAAGAAACTATGCTACCACTGAAAAGGAATTTTTAGCAGTTGTGTTTGCTTGTGATAAGTTCAGACCATAATGTTGATTCCAAAGTAACTGTTCACACTGATCATGCTGCTATTAAATATCTTATGGAAAAGAAAGATGCTAAACCTAGACTTATTAGATGGGTTCTTCTGCTACAAGAATTTGATTTGCATATTATTGATAGAAAGGGTGCTGAAAACCCCGTAGCAGACAACTTGTCTAGCTTAGAAAAAGTTCTTGATGACCCATTACCTATTGATGATAGCTTTCCTGGTGAACAATTAGCGGTCATAAATGCTTCGCGTAATGCTCCATGGTATGCTGATTATGCTAATTACATTGTTGCTAAATTTATACCACCTAGCTTCACATACCAACAAAATAAAAAGTTCTTCTATGATTTAAGACATTACTTTTGGGATGATCCACACCTTTATAAACAAGGAGTAGATGGAGTTATTAGACGTTGTGTACCTGAGCATGAACAGGAACAGATCCTTCACAAGTGTCATTCCCAAGCCTACGGAGGACACCACGCTGGAGATAGAACTGCACATAAGGTACTACAATCTGGTTTTTATTGGCCTACTCTCTTCAAGGATGCTCGTAAGTTTGTCTTGTTCTGTGATGAATGTCAAAGAATTGGTAATATTAGTAGACGTCAGGAAATGCCTATGAATTACTCACTTGTTATTGAACCATTTGATGTTTGGGGTTTTGATTATATGGGACCTTTTCCAAAGTCTAACGGGTATACTCATATTCTAGTTGCTGTTGATTATGTTACTAAGTGGGTAGAAGCTATTCCAACTAGTAGTGCTGATCATAACACTTCTATTAAAATGCTTAAAGAAGTTATTTTCCCTAGATTTGGAGTCCCTAGATATTTAATGACTGATGGTGGTTCACACTTTATTCATGGTGCCTTCCGTAAATTGCTTGCTAAGTATGATGTTAATCATAGAATTGCATCTCCTTATCATCCTCAGTCTAGTGGTCAAGTAGAATTGAGCAATAGAGAAATTAATTTGATCTTGTAGAAGACTGTTAATAGATCCAGAAAGAATTGGTCTAAGAAACTTGATGATGCATTATGGGCTTATAGAACTGCTTACAAAAACCCTATGGGTATGTCTCCGTATAAAATGGTTTATGGTAAAGCATGTCACTTACCTCTAGAACTAGAACATAAAGCTTATTGGGCAATTAAAGAGCTCAACTATGATTTCAAACTTGCTGGAGAGAAGAGGTTATTTGACATTAGCTCACTTGATGAATGGAGAACCCAGGCCTATGAGAATGCCAAGTTGTTTAAACAAAAAGTTAAAAGATGGCATGATAAATGGATAAAAAAGCGTGAATTCAATGTTGGTGACCATGTCTTGCTATACAATTCTCGTTTAAGATTTTTTGCAGGAAAACTTCTCTCTAAATGGGAAGGGCCCTACATTATCGAGGAAGTATATCGTTCCGGTGCCATCAAGATCAACAACGCCGAAGGCACAAATCCTAAAGTGGTAAACGGGCAAAGAATCAAACATTATATCTCAGGTACTCCCATAAATGTTGAAACCAATATTATCAATACCATGACTCCGGAGGAGTACATTAGGGAGACCTACCAGAACATTTCAGACTCCGAAAAGGAAGAGGTATGTGTTACGGTAAGAAAACCGACTCCAAAACTTTTCCAATAGCAATTTTTATCCCTTTTGGAATATTTAATAAATTAGGAAAATTTAAAGTAGTCCGAAGACTGCACGAGGAGGCGACAAGCCAGGGGGGCGCGCCCCTGTGGCTTGTGGCCACCCCGTGTACCCTCCGGACTCTGTTTTCTTGTGGTGTACTACTTCAGGTCGGTAAAAATTCATTATATAATCTCCCGAAGGTTTTGACCTTCGTATCACGACAATACCTCCTGTTTTCGTTTTGTGCTGTTTCTGTAGCAGATTTAGAGCGAGATGTCTTCGCAAGAGTCGGTCGGGGAGAGCCGTGCCTCTCACCTGACACCGGGGCCCGGAGCATTTAGCGAAGCCAATCACTTCGGGCAGGCCACGGAGGAAGAGATGGAGGCCAACTTGAAAAGGATGGATGCTATAGAGGAAGACCAAGAAGTTACCTCCCGTTTACAACCTGGAGCCATGTTGGAAGAACTTCAGAGCTCAGCAATTCTGAATTCGGTTATCCCTCCCAATGCTAAATTTCTTACTTATAAAAATATGAAAAAGAGTGTTGCTTCTTCCCCCGCAGCAATGAAACATCCATGGGTTATGGGAGCTCTAACCATCACTGGAAAACTTCGCAAGGAAATAATGGATCTCAGACAGCAAAATAACCAGCTTGAGGAGGAGAATCACATTCTGAGGGGCATCATTGCCAAGAATATAACGACACCACCTCCGAAGAAAGACAACTAAACACATGGGTATGGGCATTCCCCTTGGCTTGTGCCAAGCTTGGGGGAGGTGCCCCGGTATCGTATCACCATCACATCTTTTACTTTTATCGTTTTTCTTAGTTCGATCCTTTTGGTTATATCTTGATCTCGTAGAATAAAGTTTTTAGTGTGATCTAGTTTTGAGTTTTGCCTTATGATCCCCCTATGTAAGCAAGTCCGAGAGTTATATAATAAAAAGTAGTTTTGAGTTGAGGGCTTTGCTTGCTTGCTATGATCTTGAGAAAAAGAAATAGAAAGAAGTATAAAATAAAAGCAAAGAGTATATATGATGATCTTATGGGGGGTGATGACTTCACATATAAGAAGTATGTCGATTGAAATTTGTTGTGAGTTGACAAACATAGCGATTGGTCATTGTTGCAATTAAAAGGAAGTAATAAAGAAAGAGAGGTTCACATATAAATATATTATCTTGGACATCTTTTATGATTGTGAGCACTCATTAAAATATTATATGCTAAGAAGTTGATGTTGGACAAGGAAGACAACATAATGGGTTATGTTTGCTTATTTCTGAATAGAAGTTATATGGTTATAGATCCTTTAACATGTGACGCTTGCTTCCACCCCATATCAGCCAAAAGTTCCGCACCAAGTAGAGATACTACTTGTGCATCCAAACACCCTTAACCCAGTTTTGCCATGAGAGTCCACCATACCTACCTATGGATTGGGTAAGATCCTTCAAGTAAGTTTTCATCGGTGCAAGCAATAAAAATTGCTCACTAAATATGTATGATCTATTTGTGTGAGGAAAATAAACTTTATACGAACTTGTGATATGGAAGAAATAAAAGCGACAGACTGCATAATAAAGTTCTTTATCACAAGGGGCAATATAAAGTGACGTTCTTTTGCATTAAGGGATTGCGCATCCAACTATAAAAGCGCATGACAACCTCTGCTTCCCTCTGCGAAGGGCCTATCTGTTACTTTTACTTTCTAGTACTTACCTTTATGCAAGAGTCGTGGTGATCTTCATCACTTCCTTTATTTCGCCTTTCTCTCTTGGCAAGCGTCATGTGTTGGGGAATGATCTAGACACATATATCCACTCGGATGTGGGTGATCATGAGTTATTTCTGTTGACATTACCCTTGAGGTAAATAGTGGGGAGGCGAAACTATAAGCCCCTATCTTTTTCTGTGTCCGATTAAAGCTTTGACCTCATAGGTACCGCGTGAGTGTTAGCAATTATGAAAGACTAAAAGATGATTGAGTATGTGGATTTGCTTTACAAGCTCTTATATTGACTCTTTCCGACGTTATGATAAATTGGAATTGCTTCAATGACTAAGATCATAGTTTGTTGGTTCTCAATAGAGTTCTTGATTCATACTTTACCTTGTGAATGAATTGTTACTTTAGCATAAGAAATTATATGTCAATATATGTTGCTGTTCTAAAGATGACCATGATGCCTTCATGTCCGTATTTTATTTTATCGACACCTCTATCTCTAAACATGTGGACATATTTATCGATTTCGGCTTTCGCTTGAGGACAAGCGAGGTCTAAGCTTGGGGGAGTTGATACGTCCATTTTGCATCGTGCTTTTATATCAATATTTATTGCATTATGGGCTGTTATTACACATTATGGTACAATACTTTTGCCTTTTCTCTCTTATTTTACAAGGTTTACATGAAGAGGGAGAATGCCGGCAGCTGGAATTCTGGACTGGAAAAGGAGCAAAAATGAGAGACCTATTCTGCACAACTCCAACAGTCCTGAAAAGTTACGGAGAATTATTTTGGAATATATAAAAAATATTAGGCGAAAGAAATACCAGAGGGGACCCACCAGGAGGTCACAAGCCAGGGGGGCGCGCCCCTGTGGCTTGTGGGCCCCCTGGCAGGCCTCTGGTGCCCATCTTCTGCTATAGGGAGGGTTTTGACATGGAAAAAAAATCATAACAGAGCTTTCGGGACGAAGCGCCGCTGTCTCGAGGCGGAACTTGGGAAGAACTAAGCTAGGGCTCCGGCGGAGCTGTTCTGCCGGGGAAACTTCCCTCCCGGAGGGGGAACTCGAAGCCATCGTCATCACCAACGATCCTCTCATCGAGAGGGGGTCAATCTCCATCAACATCTTCACCAGTACCATCTCCTCTCCAAACCCTAGTTCATCTCTTGTATCCGATCTTTGTCTCAAAACCTCAGATTGGTACCTGTGGGTTGCTAGTAGTGTTGATTACTCCTTGTAGTTGATGCTAGTTGGTTTACTTGGTGGAAGATCTTATGTTCCGATCCTTAATGATAATTAATACTCCTTTGATTATGAACATGAATATGCTTTGTGAGTAGTTACGTTTGTTCCTGAGGACATGGGATAAGTCTTGTTATAAGTAATCATGTGAATTTGGTATTCGTTCGATATTTTGATGAGATGTATGTTGTCTCTCCTCTAGTGGTCTTATGTGAACATCGACTACATGAAACTTCACCATTATTTGGGCCTAGGGGAAGGCATTGGGAAGTAATAAGTAGATGATGGGTTGCTAGTGTGACAGAAGCTTAAACCCTAGTTTATGCGTTGCTTCGTAAGGGGCTGATTTGGATCCACATGTTTCATGCTATGGTTAGAGTTATCTTAATTCTTCTTTCGTAGTTGCGGATGCTTGCGAGAGAGGTTAATCATAAGTGGGAGGCTTGTCCAAGTAAGGACAGTACCCAAGCACCGGTCCACCCACATATCAAATTATCAAAGTAACGAACGCGAATCATATGTGCATGATGAAAACTAGCTTGACAGAAATCCCCATGTGTCCTCGGGAGCGCTTTGCTTTATATAAGAGTTTGTCCAGGCTTGTACTTTGCTACAAAAAGGATTGGGCCACCTTGCTGCACCTTTGTTACATTTGTTACTTGCTATCCGTTACGAATTATCTTATCACAAAACTATCTGTTACCGATAATTTCAATGCTTGCAGAGAATACCTTACTGAAAACCGCTTGTCATTTCCTTCTGCTCCTCGTTGGGTTCGACACTCTTACTTATCGAAAGGACTACTATAGATCCCCTATTCTTGTGGGTCATCAACATGCTTTCCATTATGTAATCTTATGCATGTATGATCATTGAAAAAAGATGAATCAACAAATATTAACATAGCAATATTTAAAGTGTAAGAAACAGAATCATCAATCCTTAAAAGTATACGATCCTTAAGGAATGTTTACTCCCCCATTCATCTTATTATATTAGAAGGCGTGGCTCCATCTTCACAACATCAATACAAATGTCAAGCACCACGGTGTCCAAGTCAGGCAATTGGATCGTACTTTTTCAATATGCATCAACTTTTTATTCTTCACGTAATACATGAGCGTGAGCCATTGGACATAGCATTTAGGTGGAATAGAGTATGGTGGTAGATATCAAAGGGGTAAAAAGTGGACAAGATAATCTCACATCAACTAGGCGTACCAACGGGTTATGGAGATGCCCATCGATAGACGTCAATGCAAGGAGTAGGGATTGCCATGCAAATGATGCACTAGAGCTATAAGTGTATGAAAGCTCAAATGAAGCTAAGTGGGGTGTGCATCCAACTTGCTTGCTCATGAAGACCTTGGGCATTTGAGGAAGCCCGTCATAGCAATATACAAGGCAAGTTTGTAAAATGAATAAGTAATTCCCACTAGCATATGAAAATGATATATCATGAGACTCCCTGCATGAGGAGCATGGTGCCACTTTAGGCACAAGTGTGGAAAAGATAGTAGCAAAGGCCCTTCTCTCATTTTCTCTCTTCTTTTTTTGGAATGGTGGGCTCATTTGGCCTCCCCCATCTTTATTTTTCGTCCGGAGTCTCATCTCGACTTGTGGGAGAATCATAGTCTCCATCATTCTTTCCTCACTAGGACAATGCTCTAATAATGATGATCATCACACTTTTATTTACTTACAACTTGATATGGAGAACTGATATGAAAATATGACTATGTATGAATGCCTCCGGTAGTGTACCAGGATGTGCAATGATCTAGCATGACATGTATCAAAAATATGATGAATGGTGGCTTTGCCACAAATACTATGTCAGCTCTATATGATCATGCAAAGCAATATGATGATGAACGAACTAGTCATGTGAAGTGACAATGGAATTTGCATGGCAATATATCTTGGAATGGCTATGGAAATGCCATAATAGGTAGGTATGGTGGCTGTTTTGAGGAAGATATAATAAGGCTTATGTGCAACAGAGCGTGTCATGTCACGGGGTTTGGATGCACCGACGAAAGTTGCACCTATCCTCGAGGTGAGAATGGGCAATGCAAATATGAGAAGGTGAGATTGCGTATGTCCATGGTTTCACATTAGTCATAAAGAACTCATATACTTATTGCAAAGTTTTATTAGTTTTATCAAAAATCAAAGTACTACTCGCATGCCCGGAGGGAAGAGGTTGGTAGGAGTTCACCATCGCGCGCTTCCGACCCGAAACAACACTAGGATTTCAACGAGGACTAGAAATGCTCACACATCATCACCATACCTCTTTAAGTTTTTTAGATGAACAAAAAGGTCAACCTTTCTTAATATCAACACTTCGACGGTTTAACAATTATGAACTCACACCTTTTTCATATTACCACATCAATATCATTGACCCACAATTTCTCTATATGTGCTACATGATGGTTTTGGTTATCACTCATTGAATACCTAATATTTTTGGACTAGTCTTATGACCCATGAAAATTACTGTCACTATTTATTAACTCTCAAACAAATATAAGTGAAGAATGAGAGTAAAATCATTTCTTTAAAATCTACACGCCACCATGCTCAAAAAGATATAAGTGAAGTATTAGAGCAACTGCTAAGCTCAAAAGCTATAAGTGAAGCACATAGAGTATTCTAACAAATTATGATGAAGGTGTGTCTCTCTTAAATAGGTGTGTCTAGAAAACAATGATTGTGGCAAACTGAAAGTAAAACTAAACAAAAGCAAATGACGCTCCAAGCAAGACTCATATCATGTGACGAATAAAAATATAGCTTCAAGTGACATACCGATGGATTGAGACGAAAGAGGGGATGCCTTCCGGGGTATCCCCAAGATTAGACGCTTGAGTCTCCTTTAAAATATTACCTTGGGATTCCTTGGTCATTCCCAAGCTTAGGCTCTTGCTACTCCTTATTCCTTAGTCCATCATGATAACACCCAAAAGTTGAAAACTTCAATCACACAAAACTCAACAAAACTTCGTGAGATCCGTTAGTATAAGAAACATATTGCATACTTTAGGTACTGTTATAAATTGATTCTAATTTCATAAATGCATAGTAGGTACTGTATTCTAACTTCTCCATGGCTTATACCCCCCGATACAATCCATAGCATAATCAAAATAAGCAACTATGCTAGCAAAAACAGAATCTGTCTAAAACAGAACAGCCTGTAGCAATCTATAGAGAACCTATACTTCTGTAACTCTAATTTTTTTGAAAACTTAGGAAAACCTCGAAAATTTGTATAGCAACACTGTGTCAAAATTTCAGATCATTATCGCGCTCCAGTAAAAAATGAAAATTCCTGTACTGGAGTCAAAAGTTTCTGTTTTGTTTCAGCATCGATTCTACTCATCTTGTTAGTCATCACAAAGGCTTTACTTGGAACAAACACTAATTTAAACAAAAAAATAACCATTACATATGAAACAATCATGTTATTAAAAACAAATAGAAAGTTTAAAGGAAAAATTTAAAGATAACTATTGGGTTGCCTCCCAACAAGCGTTATTCACTAGTGCAGGCGCCTGCTATACAAACGGTTTTTAACCCCTTTTCCATGATGTAGTATCAAACTGTCGCCTTGCATGTGTGGGAGATAGGGGGGCTAGCCCACACGACACAGAAAACCCGTCGGCGATGGCTGCGCTTGGTCACACACGATGAACAAAAATATGTCGTGTGCGATTGGAAGGGCCATCACAAACAGATATTTTTGGGAAGTCGTGTGAGATGTGCTTAGCATCCCACACAGTGAATCCCAAACATACATTTCCGTTCGCATTCTACATCACACACAATTTTCTGCATAGCATCGTCTTTGTTAGGGGTGGCATTCACGCACGGTTACTAGAAGAAACTGTTTGGCATAGGGCTGTCCATCACACACACGTTTTATGTGAAAACGTTTGCGAATGTGTCTTCTAACGCACACAGTTTACGGCCGGAAGTTGTGTGTGATTTTTCACTAATCCAACACGCGAAATTTCCAGGAACCGTGTGGGTTTGGTGAGGTAATCGCCCACGGTGTTCTATGACAAACCGCCTGCAATATGAAACCACAATAATCGGGTTAGTTGCTCTATTATTTATAATCTAGCTAGTAAACAAATTGACACTTCATATCAAGCACACAATATATTTCATTTCGTATTACGGCAACCAGGATTTTATAATTGGAATACATCAGAGTACAACATCATATAGGCATATACTACCTAGCTACCCAATTACACAACATGACCGAGTTTCACATGCATCATCTAAAACCTTTGGAAAATAGCATCATATACGGTAAATACACAGATGAATCTCGTCTAGAAAACTGTTGAAGCGGAAGGCAAATATTGAGCCTTCGCTGATGTCGAAGGTCCTTGCAACTTTATGCCAGTGCATGTGGATGGTTGCCCGCCCATCCTTCATCCTCTTAAGGAAGACCTCAAGATTATACCGTGGGTGCTGTATGAATACCTTCCTCACCTCTTGACCATACAGGTGGTTTGAGACGTACTCATCTATGACCTGCTTTGGAAAGGACTGCAAACAAAGATATGCATAAATTTCGTTTCGAATTTTTTTAATGTCACAAAGGGAAAAAGACAAGGTAAAAGCGATAGTACCATCCTATAGTTCACTGATGTCTTATTCATTGTGCAGACAAACAACTTGTTGTTTTTCATCGCAAGTTTCTTTATCTTAACAATCTTTCCGAGTTTCTTGATTTGACTGATATTCATGAACACATCATTTCCCCACATGCAAAATGGGTCGAACAGTGGGTCTAAACCTCTTACAGCAGGACCTACATTTGCAAGACAAAATTATTATTAGAAACCTAAATATTAGAATGGTTCTTGCAATTGCACAATAATGTGCTATTAGCCAAAGGATCATGAAAGTGCAAACCTCGATGGTAAACTTTAGTGTCTCCCATTGTCCCCCTGTAATTGATATACGTGTTATTGATGGGTACCTTACTTGTACTCCTAGTAGCACCTGGGTATTAGATACCGGTTCGGTTGCTCAGTGTTGGTAACTCGAAATAAAAGCTACGGAATAAACGGAGGCTAAGGGTGAGGTGACGATGAGTGTTGGAAGTGTTTCCAAGGTTGATGTGATCACCATCGCGCGCTCTCTCTACCTTTGGGATTAGTGATGAACCTAAATAAATGTTATTTGGTGTTTGCGTTAAGCATGAACGTGATTAGATCAAGTTTATTGCAATACGGTTATTCATTGCAGTTAGAGAATAATGGTTATTCTATTTACATGAATAATACCTTCAATGGTCATGCACCCAATAAGAGTGGTTTATTGAATCTTGATCGTAGTGATACACATGTTCATAATATTGATGCCAAAAGATACAAAGTTAATAATGATAGTACCACATACTTGTGGCACTGCCGCTAAATGTCATATTGGTGTAAAACGCATGAAGAAAATCCATGCTGATGGATCTTTGGACTCATTCGATTTCGAATCGGTTGAGACATGCGGACCATGCCTCATGGGCAAGATGACTAAAACCCCGTTTTCCGGTATGATGGAGCGGGCAATTGACTTATTGGAAATGATACATGTTGATGTATGCGGTCCAGTGAGTTTTGTAGTGGGCGGTGGATATCGTTATTTTCTTACCTTCACTGATGATTTGAGTAGATATAGTGTATATTTACTTAATGAAACACAAGTCTGAATCGTTTGAAAAGTTCAGAGTGAAGTTTGAGATCATCGTGACAAGAAGATAAAATGTCTACGATATGATCGTGGAGGTAAATATCTGAGTTACGAGTTTGGTATATAACTTAAGACAATGTGGAAGTTGTTTCACAACTCACGCCACCTGGAACACCATAGTGTGATGGTGTGTCCGAACGTCGTAGTTGTGCTCTATTAGATATGGTGCGAACTATGATGTCTCTTATCGATTTACCACTATCGTTTTAGGGTTATGCATTAGAGACAACCACATTCACTTTAAAAGGGGCACCATAAGTCCGTTGAGATGACACCGTATGAATTTTGGTTTGGCGGAAACCTAAGCTGTCATTTTTTAATGTTTGGGGCTGCGACGCTTATGTGAAAAAGGGTTTTCACCTAATGAGCTCGAACCCAAAGCGGACAAATGCATCTTCATAGAATACCCTAACGTAACAGTTGGGTGAACCTTCTATCTCAGATCCAAGCACAAAGTGTTTGTTGCTAAAACGGGTCCTTTCTCGAGAAAAAGTTTCTTTCGAAAGATTGAGTGGGAGGAAGATAGAACTTGATGAGGTTGTTGAACCTTTGTTTCAACCAAAGAGTAGCGCAGCGCAGAAAGTTGTTTCTGTGGAGCCTACGTTAGTTGAAGAGGAAGTTAATGATGATGATCATGAAACTTCGGATCAAGTTACTATCGAACCTCGTGGGTCGACAAGGACGCGTACTGCTCCTGAGTGGTACGGCAACCCTGTCTTAGAGGTCATGTTGTTGAACAACGATGAACCTACGAGCTATGGAGAAGCGATGATGGGCCCGGATTCCGAGAAATGGTTAGAGGCCATGAAATCCGAGATGGGATCCATGTAAGAAAACAAAGTATGGGCTTTGGAAGTATTACCTGAAGGGCGTAAGGCCATTCAGAACAAATGGATTTTTTAAGAGGAAGACGGACGTGGACGGTAATGTCACCGTCTATAAAGCTCGACTTGTGGCAAAGGGTTTTTCACAAGTTCAAGGAGTTGACTACGATGAGACTTTCTCACCCGTAGCGATGCTAAAGTCTGTTGGAATCATGTTAGCAGTTGCTGCATTTTTCAATTATGAAATCTGGCAGATGGATGTCAAAACATCGTTTCCTTAACGGTATCCGTAAGGAAAGGTTGTATGTGATACAACCGGAAGGTTTTGTCAGTCCTAAGGATGCTAAAATGTATGCAAACTCCAGCGATCCTTCTATGGACTGGAGCAAGCATCTCGGAGTTGGAACATACACTTTGATGAGGTGATCAAAGTTTTTATGTCTATACAAAGTTTATGAGAAACTTGTATTTACAATAAAGTGAGTGGGAGCACTATAGAATTTCTGATAAGTATATGTGGTTGACATATTGTTGATCGGAAATGATGTAGAATTTCTGGAAAGCATAAAGGGTCGTTTGAAAGGAGTTTTTCAAGGAAGACCTGAAATAAAGCTACTTAAATATTGGGCATCAAGATCTATAGAGATAGATCAAGACGTCTGATAAGACTTTCAATGAGTACATACCTTGACAAGATTTTGAAAGAGTTCAAAATGGATCAGTCAAAGAAAGAGTTCTTGCCTGATTTGTAAGGTGTGGAGTTGAGTGAGACTCAAAGCTCGACCACGGCAGAAGAAAGAGAAAGGACGAAGGTCATCCCCTATGCCTTATCCATAGGCTCTGCATAGTATGCCAAGCTGTGTACCGCACCTAGTGTGTGCCTTGCCATGAGTCTGTCAAGGGGTACAAGAATGGTCCAGGAGTGGATCACTGGACAGTGGTCAAGATTATCCTTAGTAACTAGAGGACTAAGGAAATATTTCTCGATTATGGAGGTGATGAAGAGTTCGTCGTAAAGGGTTACGTCGATGCAAGCTTTGACACCTCTCCGGACGACTCTGAGTAGCAGTCAGGATACATATAGTGGAACAACCATTTGGAATAGCTCCAAGTGGAGTGTGGTAGCAGTGTCTACAGTATGACATAGAGATTTGCAAAGTACACACGGATCTGAATGTCACAGACCCGTTGACTAAAGACCTCTCTCACATGCAAAGCATGATCGAACCCCAGAACTCATTGGGTGTTAGAACAATGTAAATCACATGGTGATGTGAACTAGATTATTGACTCTAGTGCAAGTGGGAGACTGTTGGAAATATGCCCTAGAGGCAATAATAATTTAGTTATTATCATATTTCCTTGTTCGTGATAATCGTTTATTATCCATGCTATAATTGTATTGATTGGAAACTCAAATACATGTGTGGGTACATAGACAACACTGTGTCCCTAGTATGCCTCTAGTTAACTAGCTCGTTGATCAAAAGATGGTGAAGGTTTCCTAGCCATGGACATGAGATGTCATTTGATAATGGGATCACATCATTAGGAGAATGATGTGATGGACAAGACCCAAACTGTAAACGTAGCATATGATCGTGTCAGTTTATTGCTATTGTTTTCTGCATGTCAAGTATCTGTTCCTATGACCATGAGATCATGCAACTCCCTGACATCGGAGGAGTACCTTGTGTGTATCAAACGTCGCAACGTAACTGGGTGACTATAAAGGTGCTCTACAGGTATCTCCGAGGATGTCTGTTGGGTTGGCATGGATCAAGACTGGGATTTGTTACTCCGTGTGACGGAGAGGTATCTCAGGGCCCACTCGGTAATACAACATCACAATGAGCCTTGCAAGCAATGTGACTAAAGTGTTAGCCACGAGATCTTGTATTACGGAACGAGTAAAGAGACTTGCCGGTAACGAGATTGAACTAGGTATGGAGATACCGACGATCGAATCTCGGGCAAGTAACATACCGAAGAACAAAGGGAACAGCATACGGGATTAACTGAATCCTTGACATAGAGGTTCAACCGATAAAGATCTTCGTAGAATATGTAGGAGCCAATATGGGCATCCAAGTCCCGCTATTGGTTATTGACCGTAGAGGTGTCTCGGTCATGTCTACATAGTTCTCGAACCCGCAGGGTCTACACACTTAACGTTTGGTGACGATATAAGTATAGTTGAGTTGTTATGTTGGTGACCGGAAGTTGTTCGGAGTCCCGGATGAGATCCCGGACATGACGAGGAGCTCTGGAATAGTCCGGAGGTAAAGATTGATATATGGGATAATAGTGTTTGGTCTCCGGAAGAGTTCCGGAATTCACCGGAAGGAGTTTCGGATGTTTCCCGAAATGTTCGGGTACGAGAACACTTTATTTGGGCCAAGGGGTAAAGCCCACGAGGCTTTAGGAAGGTGCAAAAGGAAGTTTTGCGGAGGCCAGGGGCCAGACGCCAGGGACCCTGGCGTCTGGGGCCAGACGCCGAGGACCCTGGCGTCTGGTCCTGGAGTCCGAGCAGGACTCTTGCCTTGCGGGCCAAACCGACTTTGAGGAGGCTCTTTCTCCAAGTTTCGACCCCAGTGCTCAACATATAAATAGAGGGGCAGGGCTAGCACCCGGAATACATCAAGATTTCCCCAAGCCATGTGCGGCAACCCTAACCCTCTAGTTCCTACGTCATAATCTCCGTAGCGCTTGGCGAAGCCCTGCAGAGATTGTTCCTCACCACCATCACCACGCCGTCGTGCTGCCGGAACTCATCTACTACTTCACCATCGCTCGCTGGATCGAGGAGGTGAAGGCGTCATCAAGCCGTACGTGTGTTGAACGCGGAGGTGCCGTCCGTTCGGCACTAGTTCGTGATCGGTTCGAGGGACGACTTGCGATTTGGATCGCGGAGACGTTCGACTACATCAACCGCGTTTCTTAACGCTTCCGCTTAGCGATCTACAAGGGTATGTAGATTCACTCTCCCTCTTGTAGATGCTCATCACCATGGATAGATCTTGTGTGTGCGTAGGAAAATTTTTGTTTCCCATGCAACGTTCCCCAACAGATACACGTTCTTGTCCTACTTTCTCCGATAGAAATCTTGGGGTACTCTTTGAGGTTCTTTGTGTTGGATTGAGTATTATGAATCTGAAATTGTTTGATGCGTATCGTATAATTAACTCATGGATACTTGTGGTGACATTGGAGTATCTAGGTGACATTAGAGTTGGTTGATGCGTATCATATGGTGTTATTTTAGTACGAACTCTAGATAGATTGATCGGAAAGGATAACTTGGTGTTATTTTAGTTTGAACTCTTGGATAGATCGATCGGAAAAGATAACTTTAATGTGGTTTCGTACGCTACAAATAATTTATTCTTATGTTCTCTACTAGATAAGAACTTTGGAGTGATTCTTCGTTGCACGTTGAGGGATGGTTATGTGATCCAATTATATTAGAATTGTTGAGAGATTGCACTAGCGAAAGTACGGACCCTAGGCCTTGTTTTCAAGCATTGCAATACCGTTTGTGCTCACTTTTGTTACTTGCTACCTTGCTGTTTTTATATTTTTAGATTACAAAAACCTTTATCTACCATCCATATTGCACTTGTATCACCATCTCTTCGCCGAACTAGTGCACCTATACAATTTGCCATTGTATTGGGTGTGTTTGGGACACAAGAGATTTCTTGTGTTTGATTGCAGGGTTGTTTGAGAGAGACCATCTTCATCCTACACCTCCCACGGATTGATAAACCTTAGGTCATCCACTTGAGGGAAAATTGCTACTGTCCTACAAAACTCTGCGCTTGGAGGCCCAACAAAGTCTAGAAGAATAAAGTTGCATAGTAGACATCACCCTCCGTGGGTTGAAGTCTCCATAAACGTGGACGTACGATAGCACCACCTATCGGAACCACGGGAAAAATCTTCGTGTCTCCAAATTGCGTTTGATCCTCCTATCTCTACTCTTTTACATGTGCTTGTCCTTACTTTCCGCTGCCATACTTGTCGACTAGCATGTGTAGGGTGCACTAGACTTGTTAGAATTGCTAAAATCTGCCAAGCAATTAACTTGGGAAAAGGTTAGGTTTTTAATTTGTCAAGTAGTCTATTCACCCCCCTATAGACACCTCTTCTAGTGATCCCACAATTGGTATCAGAGCATTGGTCTCCAAAGCTTCGGTTTCATCACCGTTGGAGGAAGATGGATGTGTCTAGTTTGGGGAGTCTTAGTTGTAGAGTGCCCGTTCTCGATGGGGAGTACTATAGTCAATGGAAATATGAAATGCTTGTGTTATTCAATGAATTCCATTTGAACAAGTATGTTAAGAACCCCTATGTACCTTCCACTGATCCTTTACATCCCACACACGAAGATGAAATTGATATGTGATACGTCTCCAATGTATCTATAATTTTTGATTGTTCCATGCTATTATATTATCGGTTTTGGATGTTTTATCTGCATTAATATGCTATTTTATATTATTTTTGGGACTAACCTATTAACCTAGAGCCCAGTGCAAGTTTCTGGTTTTTCCTTGTTTTTGAGTTTTACAGAAAAGGAATATCAAACGGAGTCCAAACGGAATAAAAACTTACGATGATTTTTTATGGACCAGAAGAAGCCCACAGGGCATTGGAGTTGGGCCAGAAGAGCCACAAGGCCACCACAAGCCTAGGGGGCGTGCCCCCCTGGCTTGTCGTCGCCTCGTGGCCCCCCTTGACGTGATTCCAACGCCAAATATTCTTATAAATACAGAAACCCCCGAAAAGAAACCTAGATTGGGAGTTCCGCCGCCGCAAGCCTCTGTAGCCACGAAAAACAAATTGGGAGCCCGTTCCGGCACCCTGCCGGAGGGGGAAACCATCACCGGAGGCCATCTTCATCATCCTGGCGGTCTCCATGACGAGGAGGGAGTAGTTCACCATCGGGGCTGAGGGTATGTACCAGTAGCTATGTGTTTGATCTCTCTCTCTCGTGTTCTTGAGATGGCACGATCTTGATGTACCGCGAGCTTTATTGATATAGATGAATCATATGGAGTTTCCCCCTCTCTATCTTCTTGTGATGAATTGAGTTTTCCCTTTGAAATTTACTTATCAGATTGAGTCTTTAAGGATTTGAAAACACTTGATGTATGTCTTGCAATGGGATATCCGTGGTGACAATGGGATGTTCTATTGATCCACTTGATGTATGTTTTGGTGATCAACTTGCGGGTTCCGTGACCTTGGGAATCTATGCATAGGGGTTGGCACATGTTTTCGTCTTGACTCTCCGGTAGAAACTTTAGGGCACTCTTTGAAGTTCTTTGTGTTGGATTGAACATGATGAATCTGAAATTGTGTGATGCATAATCATATAATCAAGCCCATGGGTACTCGTGGTGACATTGGAGTATCTAGGTGACATTAGGGTTTTGGTTGATGTGTATCCTAAGGTGTTATTTTAGTACGAACTCTAGGGCTGTTCGTGACACTTATAGGGATAGCTCATAAGATTGATCGGAAAAGATAACTTTGAGGTGGTTTCGTACCCTACAATAATTTCTTCGTTTGTTCTCCGCTATTTGTGACTTTGGAGTGAACTCTTTGTCGCACGTGAGGGATTTACATATGATTCAACTATGTCAGTATTGTTGAGAGAACTTGCACTAGTGAAAGTATGAACCCTAGGCCTTGTTTTCAAGCATTGCAATACCGTTTTTCTCACTTTTGTTACTTGCTACCTTGCTGTTTTTATATTTTCAGATTACAAAAACTTATATCTACCATCCATATTGCACTTGTATCACCATCCCTTCGCCGAACTAGTGCACCTATACAATTTGCCATTGTATTGGGTGTGTTGGGGACACAAGAGATTTCTTGTATTTGATTGCAGGGTTGTTTGAGAGAGACCATCTTCATCCTACACCTCCCACGGATTGATAAACCTTAGGTCATCCACTTGAGGGAAAATTGCTACTGTCCTACAAAACTCTGCGCTTGGAGGCCCAACAAAGTCTACAAGAAGAAGGTTGCGTAGTAGACATCAATATGCTTCATAATCTTAGACCTGTTAATCTTATCATTAGAGGATTGCCTAGAATTGTGTTTGATCAAATGAAGAATTTTGAATGTGCTTATACTTTGTAGAATGATTTGGAGAAACGATATCCAAATTATTCATTGAGTAATCTTGATGAAATTGTTCATAAATCTATTGCTTTTCACAAAATGATGCCTAGTGATCCAAATTGCGTTTGATCTTCCTATCTCTACTCTTTTACATGTGCTTGTCCTTACTTTCTGCTGCCATACTTGTCGACTAGCATGTGTAGGGTGCACTAGACTTGTTAGAATTGCTAAAATCTGCCAACCAATTAACTTGGGAAAAGGTTAGGTTTTTAATTTGTCAAGTAGTCTATTCACCCCCCTCTAGACGCATCTTCTAGTGATCCCACATAGATGCGTTAGGATTTTCCCCAAATAGGAAGGGTGGTGTAGTAAAGTAGCAAAATTATTTCCCTCAGTTAAGAACCAAGGTTTATTGAACCAGTAGGAATATAGTCAAGCAACCCGTTAGTAGCACCTACACACAAAAGAGCAAATACTTGCACCCAACGCGGGCAAGAGGGTTGTCAAGCCCCTTATACTTGTTCAAAGCAAGGATTATATCTGATAATGGTAGCTATATAATTTGCAAAGTAAAATAAAAGTAAATATAGTGCAACAATATATTTTTGGTTTTTGTAATATGATTAAAGTAGACCAGGGGCATAGTTTTCACTAGAGGATTCTCTCTTTTAGCATAGCATACGGTGGGTAGACAAATTATTGTTGGGCAGTTGATAGAAAAGCGCATAATTATGATGTTATTCATGGCATGATCATATACATAGGCCTTACGTCTGTGACAAGTAGACCGACTCATGCCTGCATCTACTACTATTACTCGACCAATCGACCGACTCCTGCCTGCATCTATGGTATTAAGTTCATAACAAACAGAGTAACACTTTAAGCAAGATAACATAATGTAGACGAAGAAAGAGAAGTAATATGTTCAGACCCCGTCGTTTTATCCTTAGTGTCAACAACACAATACGTACCTCACTACCCCTGCTATCACTGGGTGAGGACATCATAAGATTGAACCCACTACTATGCACCACTTCCACTATAGATCGATAGATCAACTTGGCTCAAGAAAACCCATAGATCGGAAAGCATTACATAGCTATATAAATCACACATAATAATGTTCACATTTCACTCAATTGATTTCAATGAATAATCTGATCATAAACTCACAATTCATCGGATCCCAACAAACACACTGATACTTGTGATCTGCGTTGGGTTTTTCGTGAAGAGGAACGGGTTATAGCAGCACAAAGTGGGTAAGTATTTCCCTCAGTTATGAAAACAAGCTTTATCGAACCAATAGGAATATCAATCCTCAACCGTCGTCAGCGGCTGCACACAAATGAACAAACAACTTGCACCCAACGCGGGCAAGAGGGTTGTCAATCCCCTTGATCTTGTTATTTGCAAGCGGATGAGTAGTGTAGATAATTGTTGATAAATATAAATTGCAAAATAAAATAAAAGATAAATAAAGGCGGCAAGGTAATAGTAGGGTTTGTGAATATATAAGTGAATAGACCCGGGGGCCATAGTTTTCCCTAGCGGCATCTCTCATGTAGGCAGCATACTATGGGTAACAAATTACTGTTGGGCAATTGATAGAAAAGCGGATAGTTATACGATTTTCACTGCAATGATCATGTATATATAGGCATCACGTCCATAAACAAATAGGCCGACTCCTGCCTACACCTATTACTATTACTCCACTCATCGACCGCTATCCAACATGCATCTAGAGTATTAAGTAAAACAGAGTAATGCATGGAGAACGATGACATGATGTAGACAAAGTAAACTCAAGCAATATGAATGAATCCCATCGTGTTATCCTTAGTAGCAACAACACAAAGACGCATCTTGTCCCCTACTTTGTCACTGGGATATAGAAACTCGTCAGGTTGAACCTACCACAACGCACCAGTCCCACCGATGAAATATCAATCTACTTGGCCAATGCACATCAATAAATCGGAGAGCATTACAAAGCTATAATGATCATGCAATTAAGATACAATATATATCAGAGGTATCTCAAATACTTTTCATGAATAATCTGAACATAAACCCACAATTCATCGGATCCCAACAAACACACCGCATAATAGGATTACATCGGATAGATCAAAGCGAAGATGCGATGACCATTGTATTGAAGATCAAGAGATAGAGAGATTGCCATCTAGGTACTAGCTATGGACCCGTAGGTCTGTGGTGAACTACTCACACATCATCATGAGGGCAGCAAGGTTGATATTGAGGCCCTCCGTGATCGACCCCCCCCTCCATCAAGGTGCCGGAACGGAGCTCCAGATGGCCTCGCGACGGAACAGAGACTTGCGGCGGCGGAAAAAGGGTTTCGGGACTGCCTTCAGGGTTTTTGCAATATTAGAGAATTTATAGGCCAGAGAGGGACGTCGGGAGAGCCACGAGGGGGCCACCATATATCAGGGCGCCCCCCTAGGGCACGCCCTAATGGGTGGTGGGGCCCTCGTACGCCTCCCGGCCTCCTTCCGAAGCTTCCAAGTCTTCTTCTAGTCCAGAAAAAATCATCAAAAAGTTTCATGGCAATTTGACTTCATTTGGTATTGTAAACCTGAAAAGTAAAAAGCACGCAAAAAACAGCACTGGCACTGTGCACTGGGTCAATAGGTTAGTGCTCAAAAATATTATAAATTGATAAATAAAAACCCAAAAAGTATCCTAAAATGATAATATATCAGCATGGAACAATACAAAATTATAGATACGTTGGAGACATATCAAGCATCCCCAAGCTTAATTCCTGCTCGTCCTCGAGTAGGTAAATGATAAAAATAGAATTTTTGATGTGACATGTGATACGTCCATTTTGCATCATGCTTTTATATCGATATTTATTGCATTATGGGCTGTTATTACACATTATGGTACAATACTTATGCCTTTTCTATCTTATTTTACAAGGTTTACATGAAGAGGGAGAATGCCGGCAGCTGGAATTCTGGACTGGAAAAGGAGCAAATATGAGAGACCTATTCTGCACAACTCCAAAAGTCCTGAAAAGTTACGAAGAATTATTTTGGAATATATAAAAAATATTGGGCGCGCCCTACCCCCCTAGGCACGCCCCTGTGGCTTGTGGGCCCCCTGGCAGGCCTCCGGTGCCCATCTTCTGCTATAGGGAGGGTTTTGACCTGGAAAAAATCATAAGAGAGCTTTCGGGACGAAGCGCCGTCGTCTCGAGGCGGAACTTGGGCAGAACCAATCTAGGGTTCCAGCGGAGCTGTTCTGCCGGGGAAACTTCCCTCCCGGAGGGGGCAATCGAAGCCATCGTCATCACCAACGATCCTCGCATTGAGAGGGGGGTCAATCTCCATCAACATCTTCACCAGCACCATCTCCTCTCCAAACCATAGTTCATCTCTTGTATTCGATCTTTGTCTCAAAACCTCAGATTGGTACCTGTGGGTTGCTAGTAGTGTTGATTACTCCTTGTAGTTGATGCTAGTTGGTTTACTTGGTGGAAGATCATATGTTTAGATCCTTAATTAGAATTAATACTCCTCTGATTATGAACATGAATATGCTTTGTGAGTAGTTACGTTTGTTCCTGAGGACATGGGATAAGTCTTGTTATAAGTAATCATGTGAATTTGGTATTCGTTCGATATTTTGATGAGATGTATGTTGTCTCTCCTCTAGTGGTGTTATGTGAACGTCGACTACATGACACTTCACCATTATTTGGGCCTATGGGAAGGCATTGGGAAGTAATAAGTAGATGATGGGTTGCTAGAGTGACAGAAGCTTAAACCCTAGTTTATGCGTTGCTTCGTAAGGGGCTGATTTGGATCCACATGTTTCATGCTATGGTTAGAGTTATCTTAATTCTTCTTTCGTAGTTGCGGATGCTTGCAAGAGAGGTTAATCATAAGTGGGAGGCTTGTCCAAGTAAGGACAGTACCCAAGCACCGGTCCACCCACATATCAAATTATCAAAGTAACGAACGCGAATCATATGAGCATGATGAAAACTAGCTTGACAGAAATCCTCATGTGTCCTCGGGAGCGCTTTGCTTTATATAAGAGTTTGTCCAGGCTTGTCCTTTGCTACAAAAAGGATTGGGCCACCTTGCTGCACCTTTGTTACATTTTTTACTTGCTATCCGTTACGAATTATCTTATCACAAAACTATCTGTTACCGATAATTTCAGTGCTTGCAGAGAATACCTTACTAAAAACCGCTTGTCATTTCCTTCTGCTCCTCGTTGGGATCAACACTCTTACTTATCGAAAGGACTACGATAGATCCCCTATACTTGTGGGTCATCAAGACTCTTTTCTGGCGCCGTTGCCGGGGAGTGAAGCGCCTTTGGTGAGTGGAACTTGGTAAGGAAAAATTTATATAGTGTGCTGAAATTTACTGTCACTCGTTACTATGGAAAATAATCCTTTGAGGGGCTTGTTCGGGGTATCTTCACCTCGACTGGAAGCACAAAGAGATGCTCCTCAACCTACTGCACCTACTGAAAATATTTATTATCAAATTCCTTCGGGTATGATTGAGAAACTGCTAGCTAATCCTTATGCAGGAGATGGAACACTACATCCTGATTTGCATCTAATCTATGTGGATGAAGTTTGTGGATTATTTAAGCTTGCAGGTTTGCCCGAGGATGATGTCAAGAAGAAGGTCTTTCCTTTATCTTTGAAGGAGAAGGCATTGACATGGTATAGGCTATGTGATGATATTGGATCATGGAACTACAACCGATTGAAATTGGAATTTCATCAGAAGTTTTATCCTATGCATCTGGTTCATCGTGATCGGAATTATATTTATAATTTTTGGCCTCGTGAAGGAGAAAGTATCGCTCAAGCTTGGGGGAGGCTTAAGTCAATGTTATATTCATGCCCCAATCATGAGCTCCCAGGAGAAATTATTATTCAGAATTTTTATGCTCGGCTTTCTCGTAATGATCAATCCATGCTCGATACTTCTTGTACTGGTTCCTTTATGAAGAAAGATATTGAATTCAAATGGGACTTATTAGAAAGAATTAAACGCAACTCTGAAGATTGGGAACTCGACGAAGGTAAGGAGTCAGGTATAAACCTTAAGTTTGATTGTGTTAAATCCTTTATAGACACCGATGCTTTTCGTGAATTTAGCACTAAATATGGACTTGACTCTGAGATGGTAGCTTCTTTCTGTGAATCTTTTGCTGCTCATGTTGTTCTCCCTAAGGAGAAGTGGTTTAAATATCATCCTCCCATTGAAGTGAAAGTAGTTGAACCTATTAAAGTTGAAGAAGAAACTATTACTTATAATGTTGATCCTATTATTCCCACTTCTTATATTGAGAAACCACCCTTCCCTGTTAGAATAAAGGAACATGCTGAAGCTTCAACTGTGGTTCGTAAGAGTTATACTAGGACACCTACACCCCCTGAACAAATCAAAGTTGAACCTAGTATTGCTATGGTTAAAGATCTCTTGGTTGATAATATTGATGGGCATGTTATTCATTTCTGTGATGAAGCTGCTAGAATTGCTAGACTTGATACTAAAGATGAACATAGACCTATTGTTGGCATGCCTGTTGTTTCTGTTAAAATAGGAGATCATTGTTATCATGGCTTGTGTGATGTGGGTGCTAGTGTGAGTGCAATTCCCTTCACCTTATATCAAGAAATTATGAATGATATTGCACCAGCTGAATTAGATGAAATTGATGTTACCATTAAGCTTGCTAATAGAGATACTATAGCACCAGTTGGGATTGTTAGAGATGTTGAAGTCTTGTGTGGGAAAATAAAGTATCCTACTGATTTTCTTGTTCTTGGTTCCCCACAAGATGATTTTTGTCCCATTATATTTGGTAGACCTTTCTTGAATACTGTTAATGCTAAGATAAATTGTGAGAAAGAAACTGTTACTGTAAGTTTTGGGGATGTGTCTCATGAGTTCAATTTCTCTAAATTTCGTAGACAACCCCATGCCAAAGAATTGCCTAGTAAAGATGAAATTATTGGTCTTGCTTCTATTGCTGTGCCTCCTACTGATTCCTTAGAACAATATTTGCTAGACTATGAAAACGATATGCATATGAATGAAAGGAATGAAATAGATAAGATTTTCTTTGATCAGCAGCCTATTTTGAAACACAACCTGCCTGTTGAAATACTTGGGGATCCTCCTCCACCCAAGGGTGATCCCGTGTTTGAGCTTAAACAATTACCGAATACTCTGAAATATGCTTATCTTGATGAAAAGGAGATATATCCTGTTATTATTAGTGCTAACCTTTCAGACCATGAAGAAAAGAGATTATTGAAAACTCTGAGGAAGCACCGTGCTGCTATTGGATATACTCTTGATGATCTTAAGGACATTAGTCCCACTCTATGTCAGCATAAAATTAATATGGAGCCTGATGCTAAACCAGTTGTTGATCACCAACGACGGTTAAATCCTAAAATGAAAGAAGTGGTTAGAAATGAAATACTAAAGCTTCTGGAGGCAGGTATAATTTATCCGATTGCTGATAGTAGATGGGTTAGTCCCATTCATTGCGTTCCTAAGAAAGGAGCTATTACCGTTGTCCCTAATGATAAAAATGAGTTGATCCCGCAAAGAATTGTTACATGTTATAGAATGGTAATTGATTTTCGGAAATTAAATAAAGCTACTAGGAAAGATCATTACCCTCTACCTTTTATTGATCAAATGCTAGAAAGATTATCCAAACACACACATTTTTGCTTTCTAGATGGTTATTCTGGTTTCTCTCAAATACCCGTGTCAAAAGAGGATCAAGAAAAGACAACTTTTACTTGTCCTTTTGGTACCTTTGCTTATAGACGTATGCCTTTTGGTTTATGCAACGCACCTGCTACCTTTCAAAGATGTATGACTGCTATATTCTCTGACTTTTGTGAAAAGATTGTTGAGGTTTTCATGGATGACTTCTCCGTTTACGGAACTTCTTTTGATGATTGCTTGAGCAACCTTGATCGAGTTTTGCAGAGATGTGAAGAAACTAATCTTGTCTTGAATTGGGAGAAGTGCCACTTTATGGTTAATGAGGGTATTGTCTTGGGACACAAAATCTCCGAAAGAGGTATTGAAGTTGATAAAGCTAAAGTTGATGCTATTGAAAAAATGTCGTGTCCTACGGATATCAGAGGTATAAGAAGTTTCCTTGGTCATGCTGGTTTCTATAGGAGGTTTATTAAAGACTTCTCTAAGATTTCTTGGCCTCTCACTAATCTTTTGCAAAAAGATGTTCCATTCGTTTTTGATGATGATTGTGAAGAAGCATTTGAAATTCTTAAGAAAGCCTTGATTTCTGCACCTGTTGTTCAACCACCTGATTGGAATCTACCCTTTTAAATTATGTGTGATGCTAGTGATTATGCCGTTGGTGCTGTTCTAGGACAAAGAGTTGATAAGAAATTCAATGTTATCCATTATGCTAGTAAAACTCTAGACAGTGCTCAAAGAAACTATGCTACCACTGAAAAGGAATTTTTAGCAGTTGTGTTTGCTTGTGATAAGTTCAGACCATAATGTTGATTCCAAAGTAACTGTTCACACTGATCATGCTGCTATTAAATATCTTATGGAAAAGAAAGATGCTAAACCTAGACTTATTAGATGGGTTCTTCTGCTACAAGAATTTGATTTGCATATTATTGATAGAAAGGGTGCTGAAAACCCCGTAGCAGACAACTTGTCTAGGTTAGAAAAAGTTCTTGATGACCCATTACCTATTGATGATAGCTTTCCTGGTGAACAATTAGCGGTCATAAATGCTTCGCGTAATGCTCCATGGTATGCTGATTATGCTAATTACATTGTTGCTAAATTTATACCACCTAGCTTCACATACCAACAAAATAAAAAGTTCTTCTATGATTTAAGACATTACTTTTGGGATGATCCACACCTTTATAAACAAGGAGTAGATGGAGTTATTAGACGTTGTGTACCTGAGCATGAACAGGAACAGATCCTTCACAAGTGTCATTCCCAAGCCTACGGAGGACACCACGCTGGAGATAGAACTGCACATAAGGTACTACAATCTGGTTTTTATTGGCCTACTCTCTTCAAGGATGCTCGTAAGTTTGTCTTGTTCTGTGATGAATGTCAAAGAATTGGTAATATTAGTAGACGTCAGGAAATGCCTATGAATTACTCACTTGTTATTGAACCATTTGATGTTTGGGGTTTTGATTATATGGGACCTTTTCCAAAGTCTAACGGGTATACTCATATTCTAGTTGCTGTTGATTATGTTACTAAGTGGGTAGAAGCTATTCCAACTAGTAGTGCTGATCATAACACTTCTATTAAAATGCTTAAAGAAGTTATTTTCCCTAGATTTGGAGTCCCTAGATATTTAATGACTGATGGTGGTTCACACTTTATTCATGGTGCCTTTCGTAAATTGCTTGCTAAGTATGATGTTAATCATAGAATTGCATCTCCTTATCATCCTCAGTCTAGTGGTCAAGTAGAATTGAGCAATAGAGAAATTAATTTGATCTTGTAGAAGACTGTTAATAGATCCAGAAAGAATTGGTCTAAGAAACTTGATGATGCATTATGGGCTTATAGAACTGCTTACAAAAACCCTATGGGTATGTCTCCGTATAAAATGGTTTATGGTAAAGCATGTCACTTACCTCTAGAACTAGAACATAAAGCTTATTGGGCAATTAAAGAGCTCAACTATGATTTCAAACTTGCTGGAGAGAAGAGGTTATTTGACATTAGCTCACTTGATGAATGGAGAACCCAGGCCTATGAGAATGCCAAGTTGTTTAAACAAAAAGTTAAAAGATGGCATGATAAATGGATAAAAAAGCGTGAATTCAATGTTGGTGACCATGTCTTGCTATACAATTCTCGTTTAAGATTTTTTGCAGGAAAACTTCTCTCTAAATGGGAAGGGCCCTACATTATCGAGGAAGTATATCGTTCCGGTGCCATCAAGATCAACAACGCCGAAGGCACAAATCCTAAAGTGGTAAACGGGCAAAGAATCAAACATTATATCTCAGGTACTCCCATAAATGTTGAAACCAATATTATCAATACCATGACTCCGGAGGAGTACATTAGGGAGACCTACCAGAACATTTCAGACTCCGAAAAGGAAGAGGTATGTGTTACGGTAAGAAAACCGACTCCAAAACTTTTCCAATAGCAATTTTTATCCCTTTTGGAATATTTAATAAATTAGGAAAATTTAAAGTAGTCCGAAGACTGCACGAGGAGGCGACAAGCCAGGGGGGCGCGCCCCTGTGGCTTGTGGCCACCCCGTGTACCCTCCGGACTCTGTTTTCTTGTGGTGTACTACTTCAGGTCGGTAAAAATTCATTATATAATCTCCCGAAGGTTTTGACCTTCGTATCACGACAATACCTCCTGTTTTCGTTTTGTGCTGTTTCTGTAGCAGATTTAGAGCGAGATGTCTTCGCAAGAGTCGGTCGGGGAGAGCCGTGCCTCTCACCTGACACCGGGGCCCGGAGCATTTAGCGAAGCCAATCACTTCGGGCAGGCCACGGAGGAAGAGATGGAGGCCAACTTGAAAAGGATGGATGCTATAGAGGAAGACCAAGAAGTTACCTCCCGTTTACAACCTGGAGCCATGTTGGAAGAACTTCAGAGCTCAGCAATTCTGAATTCGGTTATCCCTCCCAATGCTAAATTTCTTACTTATAAAAATATGAAAAAGAGTGTTGCTTCTTCCCCCGCAGCAATGAAACATCCATGGGTTATGGGAGCTCTAACCGTCACTGGAAAACTTCGCAAGGAAATAATGGATCTCAGACAGCAAAATAACCAGCTTGAGGAGGAGAATCACATTCTGAGGGGCATCATTGCCAAGAATATAACGACACCACCTCCGAAGAAAGACAACTAAACACATGGGTATGGGCATTCCCCTTGGCTTGTGCCAAGCTTGGGGGAGGTGCCCCGGTATCGTATCACCATCACATCTTTTACTTTTATCGTTTTTCTTAGTTCGATCCTTTTGGTTATATCTTGATCTCGTAGAATAAAGTTTTTAGTGTGATCTAGTTTTGAGTTTTGCCTTATGATCCCCCTATGTAAGCAAGTCCGAGAGTTATATAATAAAAAGTAGTTTTGAGTTGAGGGCTTTGCTTGCTTGCTATGATCTTGAGAAAAAGAAATAGAAAGAAGTATAAAATAAAAGCAAAGAGTATATATGATGATCTTATGGGGGGTGATGACTTCACATATAAGAAGTATGTCGATTGAAATTTGTTGTGAGTTGACAAACATAGCGATTGGTCATTGTTGCAATTAAAAGGAAGTAATAAAGAAAGAGAGGTTCACATATAAATATATTATCTTGGACATCTTTTATGATTGTGAGCACTCATTAAAATATTATATGCTAAGAAGTTGATGTTGGACAAGGAAGACAACATAATGGGTTATGTTTGCTTATTTCTGAATAGAAGTTATATGGTTATAGATCCTTTAACATGTGACGCTTGCTTCCACCCCATATCAGCCAAAAGTTCCGCACCAAGTAGAGATACTACTTGTGCATCCAAACACCCTTAACCCAGTTTTGCCATGAGAGTCCACCATACCTACCTATGGATTGGGTAAGATCCTTCAAGTAAGTTTTCATCGGTGCAAGCAATAAAAATTGCTCACTAAATATGTATGATCTATTTGTGTGAGGAAAATAAACTTTATACGAACTTGTGATATGGAAGAAATAAAAGCGACAGACTGCATAATAAAGTTCTTTATCACAAGGGGCAATATAAAGTGACGTTCTTTTGCATTAAGGGATTGCGCATCCAACTATAAAAGCGCATGACAACCTCTGCTTCCCTCTGCGAAGGGCCTATCTGTTACTTTTACTTTCTAGTACTTACCTTTATGCAAGAGTCGTGGTGATCTTCATCACTTCCTTTATTTCGCCTTTCTCTCTTGGCAAGCGTCATGTGTTGGGGAATGATCTAGACACATATATCCACTCGGATGTGGGTGATCATGAGTTATTTCTGTTGACATTACCCTTGAGGTAAATAGTGGGGAGGCGAAACTATAAGCCCCTATCTTTTTCTGTGTCCGATTAAAGCTTTGACCTCATAGGTACCGCGTGAGTGTTAGCAATTATGAAAGACTAAAAGATGATTGAGTATGTGGATTTGCTTTACAAGCTCTTATATTGACTCTTTCCGACGTTATGATAAATTGGAATTGCTTCAATGACTAAGATCATAGTTTGTTGGTTCTCAATAGAGTTCTTGATTCATACTTTACCTTGTGAATGAATTGTTACTTTAGCATAAGAAATTATATGTCAATATATGTTGCTGTTCTAAAGATGACCATGATGCCTTCATGTCCGTATTTTATTTTATCGACACCTCTATCTCTAAACATGTGGACATATTTATCGATTTCGGCTTTCGCTTGAGGACAAGCGAGGTCTAAGCTTGGGGGAGTTGATACGTCCATTTTGCATCGTGCTTTTATATCAATATTTATTGCATTATGGGCTGTTATTACACATTATGGTACAATACTTTTGCCTTTTCTCTCTTATTTTACAAGGTTTACATGAAGAGGGAGAATGCCGGCAGCTGGAATTCTGGACTGGAAAAGGAGCAAAAATGAGAGACCTATTCTGCACAACTCCAACAGTCCTGAAAAGTTACGGAGAATTATTTTGGAATATATAAAAAATATTAGGCGAAAGAAATACCAGAGGGGACCCACCAGGAGGTCACAAGCCAGGGGGGCGCGCCCCTGTGGCTTGTGGGCCCCCTGGCAGGCCTCTGGTGCCCATCTTCTGCTATAGGGAGGGTTTTGACATGGAAAAAAAATCATAACAGAGCTTTCGGGACGAAGCGCCGCTGTCTCGAGGCGGAACTTGGGAAGAACCAAGCTAGGGCTCCGGCGGAGCTGTTCTGCCGGGGAAACTTCCCTCCCGGAGGGGGAACTCGAAGCCATCGTCATCACCAACGATCCTCTCATCGAGAGGGGGTCAATCTCCATCAACATCTTCACCAGTACCATCTCCTCTCCAAACCCTAGTTCATCTCTTGTATCCGATCTTTGTCTCAAAACCTCAGATTGGTACCTGTGGGTTGCTAGTAGTGTTGATTACTCCTTGTAGTTGATGCTAGTTGGTTTACTTGGTGGAAGATCTTATGTTCCGATCCTTAATGATAATTAATACTCCTTTGATTATGAACATGAATATGCTTTGTGAGTAGTTACGTTTGTTCCTGAGGACATGGGATAAGTCTTGTTATAAGTAATCATGTGAATTTGGTATTCGTTCGATATGTTGATGAGATGTATGTTGTCTCTCCTCTAGTGGTCTTATGTGAACATCGACTACATGAAACTTCACCATTATTTGGGCCTAGGGGAAGGCATTGGGAAGTAATAAGTAGATGATGGGTTGCTAGTGTGACAGAAGCTTAAACCCTAGTTTATGCGTTGCTTCGTAAGGGGCTGATTTGGATCCACATGTTTCATGCTATGGTTAGAGTTATCTTAATTCTTCTTTCGTAGTTGCGGATGCTTGCGAGAGAGGTTAATCATAAGTGGGAGGCTTGTCCAAGTAAGGACAGTACCCAAGCACCGGTCCACCCACATATCAAATTATCAAAGTAACGAACGCGAATCATATGTGCATGATGAAAACTAGCTTGACAGAAATCCCCATGTGTCCTCGGGAGCGCTTTGCTTTATATAAGAGTTTGTCCAGGCTTGTCCTTTGCTACAAAAAGGATTGGGCCACCTTGCTGCACCTTTGTTACATTTGTTACTTGCTATCCGTTACGAATTATCTTATCACAAAACTATCTGTTACCGATAATTTCAATGCTTGCAGAGAATACCTTACTGAAAACCGCTTGTCATTTCCTTCTGCTCCTCGTTGGGTTCGACACTCTTACTTATCGAAAGGACTACTATAGATCCCCTATTCTTGTGGGTCATCAACATGCTTTCCATTATGTAATCTTATGCATGTATGATCATTGAAAAAAGATGAATCAACAAATATTAACATAGCAATATTTAAAGTGTAAGAAACAGAATCATCAATCCTTAAAAGTATACGATCCTTAAGGAATGTTTACTCCCCCATTCATCTTATTATATTAGAAGGCGTGGCTCCATCTTCACAACATCAATACAAATGTCAAGCACCACGGTGTCCAAGTCAGGCAATTGGATCGTACTTTTTCAATATGCATCAACTTTTTATTCTTCACGTAATACATGAGCGTGAGCCATTGGACATAGCATTTAGGTGGAATAGAGTATGGTGGTAGATATCAAAGGGGTAAAAAGTGGACAAGATAATCTCACATCAACTAGGCGTACCAACGGGTTATGGAGATGCCCATCGATAGACGTCAATGCAAGGAGTAGGGATTGCCATGCAAATGATGCACTAGAGCTATAAGTGTATGAAAGCTCAAATGAAGCTAAGTGGGGTGTGCATCCAACTTGCTTGCTCATGAAGACCTTGGGCATTTGAGGAAGCCCGTCATAGCAATATACAAGGCAAGTTTGTAAAATGAATAAGTAATTCCCACTAGCATATGAAAATGATATATCATGAGACTCCCTGCATGAGGAGCATGGTGCCACTTTAGGCACAAGTGTGGAAAAGATAGTAGCAAAGGCCCTTCTCTCATTTTCTCTCTTCTTTTTTTGGAATGGTGGGCTCATTTGGCCTCCCCCATCTTTATTTTTCGTCCGGAGTCTCATCTCGACTTGTGGGAGAATCATAGTCTCCATCATTCTTTCCTCACTAGGACAATGCTCTAATAATGATGATCATCACACTTTTATTTACTTACAACTTGATATGGAGAACTGATATGAAAATATGACTATGTATGAATGCCTCCGGTAGTGTACTAGGATGTGCAATGATCTAGCATGACATGTATCAAAAATATGATGAATGGTGGCTTTGCCACAAATACTATGTCAGCTCTATATGATCATGCAAAGCAATATGATGATGAACGAACTAGTCATGTGAAGTGACAATGGAATTTGCATGGCAATATATCTTGGAATGGCTATGGAAATGCCATAATAGGTAGGTATGGTGGCTGTTTTGAGGAAGATATAATAAGGCTTATGTGCAACAGAGCGTGTCATGTCACGGGGTTTGGATGCACCGACGAAAGTTGCACCTATCCTCGAGGTGAGAATGGGCAATGCAAATATGAGAAGGTGAGATTGCGTATGTCCATGGTTTCACATTAGTCATAAAGAACTCATATACTTATTGCAAAGTTTTATTAGTTTTATCAAAAATCAAAGTACTACTCGCATGCCCGGAGGGAAGAGGTTGGTAGGAGTTCACCATCGCGCGCTTCCGACCCGAAACAACACTAGGATTTCAACGAGGACTAGAAATGCTCACACATCATCACCATACCTCTTTAAGTTTTTTAGATGAACAAAAAGGTCAACCTTTCTTAATATCAACACTTCGACGGTTTAACAATTATGAACTCACACCTTTTTCATATTACCACATCAATATCATTGACCCACAATTTCTCTATATGTGCTACATGATGGTTTTGGTTATCACTCATTGAATACCTAATATTTTTGGACTAGTCTTATGACCCATGAAAATTACTGTCACTATTTATTAACTCTCAAACAAATATAAGTGAAGAATGAGAGTAAAATCATTTCTTTAAAATCTACACGCCACCATGCTCAAAAAGATATAAGTGAAGTATTAGAGCAACTGCTAAGCTCAAAAGCTATAAGTGAAGCACATAGAGTATTCTAACAAATTATGATGAAGGTGTGTCTCTCTTAAATAGGTGTGTCTAGAAAACAATGATTGTGGCAAACTGAAAGTAAAACTAAACAAAAGCAAATGACGCTCCAAGCAAGACTCATATTATGTGACGAATAAAAATATAGCTTCAAGTGACATACCGATGGATTGAGACGAAAGAGGGGATGCCTTCCGGGGTATCCCCAAGATTAGACGCTTGAGTCTCCTTTAAAATATTACCTTGGGATTCCTTGGTCATTCCCAAGCTTAGGCTCTTGCTACTCCTTATTCCTTAGTCCATCATGATAACACCCAAAAGTTGAAAACTTCAATCACACAAAACTCAACAAAACTTCGTGAGATCCGTTAGTATAAGAAACATATTGCATACTTTAGGTACTGTTATAAATTGATTCTAATTTCATAAATGCATAGTAGGTACTGTATTCTAACTTCTCCATGGCTTATACCCCCCGATACAATCCATAGCATAATCAAAATAAGCAACTATGCTAGCAAAAACAGAATCTGTCTAAAACAGAACAGCCTGTAGCAATCTATAGAGAACCTATACTTCTGTAACTCTAATTTTTTTGAAAACTTAGGAAAACCTCGAAAATTTGTATAGCAACACTGTGTCAAAATTTCAGATCATTATCGCGCTCCAGTAAAAAATGAAAATTCCTGTACTGGAGTCAAAAGTTTCTGTTTTGTTTCAGCATCGATTCTACTCATCTTGTTAGTCATCACAAAGGCTTTACTTGGAACAAACACTAATTTAAACAAAAAAATAACCATTACAGATGAAACAATCATGTTATTAAAAACAAATAGAAAGTTTAAAGGAAAAATTTAAAGATAACTATTGGGTTGCCTCCCAACAAGCGTTATTCACTAGTGCAGGCGCCTGCTATACAAACGGTTTTTAACCCCTTTTCCGTGATGTAGTATCAAACTGTCGCCTTGCATGTGTGGGAGATAGGGGGGCTAGCCCACACGACACAGAAAACCCGTCGGCGTTGGCTGCGCTTGGTCACACACGATGAACAAAAATATGTCGTGTGCGATTGGAAGGGCCATCACAAACAGATATTTTTGGGAAGTCGTGTGAGATGTGCTTAGCATCCCACACAGTGAATCCCAAACATACATTTCCGTTCGCATTCTACATCACACACAATTTTCTGCATAGCATCGTCTTTGTTAGGGGTGGCATTCACGCACGGTTACTAGAAGAAACTGTTTGGCATAGGGCTGTCCATCACACACACGTTTTATGTGAAAACGTTTGCGAATGTGTCTTCTAACGCACACAGTTTACGGCCGGAAGTTGTGTGTGATTTTTCACTAATCCAACACGCGAAATTTCCAGGAACCGTGTGGGTTTGGTGAGGTAATCGCCCACGGTGTTCTATGACAAACCGCCTGCAATATGAAACCACAATAATCGGGTTAGTTGCTCTATTATTTATAATCTAGCTAGTAAACAAATTGACACTTCATATCAAGCACACAATATATTTCATTTCGTATTACGGCAACCAGGATTTTATAATTGGAATACATCAGAGTACAACATCATATAGGCATATACTACCTAGCTACCCAATTACACAACATGACCGAGTTTCACATGCATCATCTAAAACCTTTGGAAAATAGCATCATATACGGTAAATACACAGATGAATCTCGTCTAGAAACCTGTTGAAGCGGAAGGTAAATATTGAGCCTTCGCTGATGTCGAAGGTCCTTGCAACTTTATGCCAGTGCATGTGGATGGTTGCCCGCCCATCCTTCATCCTCTTAAGGAAGACCTCAAGATTATACCGTGGGTGCTGTATGAATACCTTCCTCACCTCTTGACCATACAGGTGGTTTGAGACGTACTCATCTATGACCTGCTTTGGAAAGGACTGCAAACAAAGATATGCATAAATTTCGTTTCGAATTTTTTTAATGTCACAAAGGGAAAAAGACAAGGTAAAAGCGATAGTACCATCCTATAGTTCACTGATGTCTTCTTCATTGTGCAGACAAACAACTTGTTGTTTTTCATCGCAAGTTTCTTTATCTTAACAATCTTTCCGAGTTTCTTGATTTGACTGATATTCATGAACACATCATTTCCCCACATGCAAAATGGGTCGAACAGTGGGTCTAAACCTCTTACAGCAGGACCTACATTTGCAAGACCAAATTATTATTAGAAACCTAAATATTAGAATGGTTCTTGCAATTGCACAATAATGTGCTATTAGCCAAAGGATCATGAAAGTGCAAACCTCGATGGTAAACTTTAGTGTCTCCCATTGTCCCCCTGTAACGCATTTAAGATAGATATTGATCAGGTTTTAAGTGAGATTTCGCGTGCTATCAGTAAAATATGTTAATGAAAAATAAACGCATTGCAGATCCAACATATTAATTCAAGCCACATGGAAAATCCAAGCATGCTAAGAACTATGAAATATAGCAATTGTATGTTTCACATGCATAAATATACAAAATTGTACCAACAATAATCGAACATCACATTGCAGATGATCACCAAAACAAATGAACCAAACAGTTAACTGAGCATCACATTGGACAATAGAACATACTAGAAGGTCAGATTGCATAGTAGCATTACTTGCATATTTCACTAGAATTTCTTAAGGAAAGGCAGGAGCAGCACATGCAAAAGGTAAAGAAAACATGCTTAATAGGCGTAGCAACCTGAACACAGGTCATTAGTAATTAAGCTAAAAAACAAGCTATTCCTCATTGTCGGAGATATCAATAACGATGGGCTTGGAAGAGGGCGAGGCCTCCACATCGTGGTTGCCCTCCTCGTAGTGGTGAGTGGCCTCATCCTGTCCGGGCACCAACCTGCCGGCTCTGGAGTTGAGGAAAGCACGTGCACTCTGAGAAAACAACTCATAGTCGTCGTCGAAGGCAAAAGCGGATCCCTCGAGAAAACACAACGAGTTGTTGTTCAAAGCAGACAATCGCGTGGCGGCGTCCGCACGCGAGGCGTCGATGGTGGCTTCGACGGCGATGTGCTGTTCCAAGATCTAGGGGTCGGCACGCATGGCAGCCATCGCGGCCTCATCCGCGCGTGCGATCGTGATTTGCTTCTCCGCTGCCAGGTGCTCCTTGAGATCCTGGCTATACTGCGTGCACCATGTCTTTCGGTGGCGATTATGTGGGGGTGGGCCGGTGATTTTGGTGGAATGTGTCGGGCCGGCGGTCGGGGCATGTGGAATGGAGGAGGAGGAGGCGGTGGAGGGGGAGGGGTGTGGGGAAGGTGTGGATTACCTGACTAGATGAAGGAGGGCGAGCAGCAGGAAGGAGCGTCGCCGGCAAGGAGGCGGCGCTGCAAGCAAGTTGTGCAGGTTTGAACTTAGGAAAGGAAGGGGGAAGCAGGGGGTGTGGCTTTTGGTTGGTACGAGGGGCGGGGGAGGTAGATATTTGCGCGGCAGCCCAAAATTTCGTTCGGTGCGGCGAAAAAGTAGTGCGCACAGTCACATCGGACATAGTCCCTTTACCATAACTGTGTGAGATATTCAACAACACAAACGAATCCTATAGTTGATCCCGTGTGTGATGAGACTGAACGTGGAAATTTTGGTCTCCAAGCTTCCAGCGTAAGATATGCGCTATACAGAGACTAATATTCCGCCTGGCATTCGTCGATCTCCGCCGCCTCCTCAATGACCGGCTCCCGCTCGACGACCTCCGGGGTAAGGAGATCCATGGGATCCATCGCCACATACTCCAGCACCTCACAGTTTTCCTCCACCATCTCTTTGGACATGGTCGCCATGAGCCGGGCGTGGGCGGCCTTGCTCCGGGCATGGATGGCCACAATCTTGGCTAGGGAGGCCGCCGACGAACGGACGCCTGCTCGAGCACACTCAGCGATTACCAACTCATCGGACGTGGGTTGTCGACCGGTGTCGGAGAAGGCATATGTGATTTGTGTAGTGACCGACACGAGATGGCCGTGGGCGGCCTCGAGATGGGACTGGGCGTCTGCCATCAGGGCTACGGCGACCGCCGAGAAACTGACAGCTGATGTGCCGTTCTCGCCATTTTCTATCCCCGCCGCGGTTGTTGCTGCCGCCCTCTCAGCTGCAGCAGTTGCCCTTTCGGTTGCTCCAGCCACCCTGTCGGAGGTAGCCGCCGCGTTCAAGCATCTTGAGAGCGCGCTCATGGCTGATGCGGCCGCGCTCGGGCCGGAGTGGGTTGTCGAAGTTGCCCTCACGACGGGGATCCACGTCCCCATCTTTCACCTGCGACGATTGAAAAGTAAAATGCTCTGGGGAGTCCGCGCGGTAAACTGGCCGGCGGTGTACTGTAGCCGACGAAGCTTCCGTCCTAAGCCATGCATTATGACTTTATGAGGATTGGCCCAAGATGTTTTGTACTGCATCACACACGATTCATGAACTTGAACTGTTTGTGAAAGACTTGATTTTCAAAATGATTTTAAAACAAAAAATGAGGTTACTTCGACAAAGGACTGTGTTTGGATTGCAATAAGATTTATCTGCAGTGAACACTTACCAATAGCTAGGTCGTGCTAAAATATGGAATTATTCAGGGTCCGTTTGGCATTTTTATGCATTAATTGAGTTTTCTAGGCATTTCTTATGTATAATTCAAATTTGAACTATCGTCCCAATGTCCGGTGCGTCAAAATGGGATGAAAATCATATTAGTGTCCATGGCTTCATCTTTAGGTCATGGGCAAGAAATGGGAATGAATTTCAAACATATCAGGGTCTTGGCTCGACCTCAAACGTTGAGAAACTTGGTTTTTAAATTACTGTAAATCCAAAACGCGTCAGAAATTCTAAAAACTTGACATGTTGTTATGACATGGCACATATGTGCCATTGAAAAAAATGGTCCAACTTGGGACAATTATAGGCACAAGCCCCTTACAAACCGAAGCTTCTCAATGCAAGCTTTGTGGTTCCGATAAGGAACACATCACCTTAATTACGTGGGCAAAACGACATCCGCTCATCTTCTCGCCTTGAACTTTTGTTAGAGGCAACATAGACCAGTAAGAGTGTCTTGCTAAAATATGGAATTATTCAGGGTTCTTTTTGCATTTTCATACGTTAATTGAGTTCTCTAGGCATTTAATGTGGATAAATAAAATTTGAACTAAAATCACAAGGTCTGGTGCATCAAAATGGGTTGAAAAAACATATAAGTGTCCATATGTGAATGGATTTCAAACATCTCGGGGTCTTGGCTCGGCCACATACATTGAGAATCTTGGTTTTACATTCATGTATAAATCAAAAACTTGTAATAATTTCATGAAACTTGGCATGGTGTCATGACATGGCTCATACGCGCCCTGGTGAAAAAATGTCCGATTTGGGACAAGTTTTGCAACAAGCCCCTTACAAACCTGAGCTTCTCACGGGAAGGTTTTGTGGTATTGATATGGAACACGTCACATTATGTGGGCGAATCGACATCCATTGCATCTTCTTGTCTTGAACTATATATTTCTAGAGGCAACATATACCAAAATGAGTGTTGTTCCAAAAATATGAAAAATATACATAGTTCGTTTGGCTTTTTTATGCATTAATTGACTTTTATATTCATTATTTAACGTGCATAATTCAAATTTGAACTACAATCACAAGGTCTGGTGCATCAAAATGGGTTGAAAATAATATAAGTGTACATGCATCTTTAGGATCCCATGCAATATATGGGAATGAATTCCAAACATCTCACGGTCTTGGCTTGGGCACACATACAGTGAGAAACTCGGGTTTTAAATCATGTATAAATCAAAAACTCGTGAGAAAAGTCATGAAACTTGGCATGGTGTCATGACATGCATGGCTCATATGTGCCCTAGTAAAATAATATCCAATTTGGGACAAGTTTTGGCACAAGCCTCTAACAAACCTAAGCTTCTCACGGGAAGCTTTTGTGGTTTCGATATGGAACACGTCACCTTATGTGGGCGAATCGACATCCGCTGCACCTTCTCATCTTGAACTATATATTTCCAGAGGCAACATATACCAAAATGAGTGTCGTGCCAAAATATGAAATTATACATGGCTCATTTGGACTTTTTATACATTAATTGCCTTTTATATGCATTATTTGATATGCATAATTCAAATTTGAATTACTAACACAAGGTCCGGTATATCAAAATGGTTAGAAAACCATATTAGTGTGCATGCATCTTTAGGTCCCATGCAAGATATGTGAATGAATTTCAATCATCTCGGGGTCTTGGCTAGGCGAGAGAAACATTGAGAAACTCGGGTTTTAAATCATGTAAATCAAAAAACTCGTCAGAAGATTCATGAAACTTGGCTTGCTGTCATGAACATGGCACATAAAGGCGTCATATCATTTTGTTTTCCTATTTGAGACTCGTTTTTTAATATATATTTTCTTTTAGAGCCAACATTGAGAATATTACGTTAAATCATAGTAAATCTAGAACTGACACAAAATTCAAGAAATTGGGCATGGCGTCATGATATAGCACAAATATGTTGTGGTATTTTTCGTGTCCATTTTGGAAAAAGACAGACACATTAATAGCTAACAAAATTCTACTGCCCTTACGTGCTGCCAAGCGTCGCACTCTTCTTTTAGCTAGGGCTTAGGAGGTGTTGTGCGAGCAGCTGCTAGAGTTGACAGAAGGCGTGCGAGCTGGCCTCCGCTGCGCAGGCTCACCGGGAGGCATGCGGGTTGTACGCCGCAGGCTCACCGGGAAGCGAGCCCTTTGACCTCCGTATCCGCCCTCCTCGCTTCCAACCTGTCCATCAATGGCGCCCGAGCCGCTGTTTAATAGGTGGCTTTACTGCCCACTCACTCACAATCCTCTTTACATCTTCGCCTCCCATTCCCCTCCATCATTCAGACCTCCACGGCGACCTACGCCATGGTGCACAAGGATCATATGCCACTAGTCTTCCAGTTTGGTGAAATTGACACTGAGATGGAAGGGATAGAGCATAAAGACGAATGGGACGCCATGGAGATGGCCCTGGAAGAGCTGCATGCCGCAGCGGATGCTGCCCCGACGCACTCGCTAGTAACCATCCCCGCGGCATTGACGGGCTGGTCGCCGAGCATCATCACAGCGCTAGAAACCACGGGCGTCAGGGAGGTCCCCGCGCACCCGCGCGAGCTTGGGTACGTGCAAGCGCCAGCACCTCCTCCCTCGCCCGTGCTCGTGCGCGCCCCTGCACACGCCACACCGGTACCAGTGCGTGTGCCCACACCCACGGCGCCCGACCCCGTGCACGCGCCTGCACCCCTCACGGGCCCCTCAGCGGATTGGGACGTTGCCATCGACAGCTTGCTCGCAACGCCGCTAGTTGCCGCCCCCCGGCCCCACGCCCATCGATCGCGCGACGAGTGGCTCTTTGATTGTGAAGTCCATAACATTATGTTCTCGTTTGAAGAACTGTACAACTTCACCCCGGAGCACGAGAACGCCACCGCCGCAACTAGTTTTCTTTATACTGTATCTCGATTGTATGAATGTAAAGTCAAAGCTTGACTGAATGAAATCTATGGTTTGATGAACTAAGTATTTATCTCTGAATTCACATAGCAAACAAAACACCATCATCATTTTCTCTGAATAAACACTCATCACAAACGGTTCAGGTTGAATACCCATATATAGATCGACAACTATCTTTCCTTCGCCCGTAAGCCAAGTGAAAATATTGGCGCGAAGTATTGGTGCAATGCGTGATGGCAAACGTTTCTCTAATATGACCCGTGTGCCTAGTACAAACAATCCAGGAAGATTTGCATCTATCATATTGGGTAAATTGTCATGTGTCAAATCGGAAGCATTGGCATCTGTTGATCTAGTAACATTGGCATTTGTCAACATTGTAGCAGTGGCATTTGTTGAATTTCACAGGAACAAAATCACTATTACGGTGCACTTTTGCAACTGAAATTCAGCAAACATGGATTTCATTCATAGATTAACCATTGGTCTTTGTACAAAATAGTTCAACTCGACAGCTGAATCGAACAAACTTTTCCCCAATTGTTGCCAACCACGTACTGAAATAGCTAGTTCAACTATATATACTAGCTAATTTAAAGTACGTGGTACAGTTCAACCATATCTATAGTTAGATGAACAAAATAGCCCCTAAATACTAGTACTACGGAGGGGCTTTGTACCACTTCCAGCAGAATCGAGCGCGCTCAGTAAGAGCAAGTGGAGGAGGAGCGTGCCGATGAGTTGCCAGTGCTGCCCTCCGGCGCTCAAGATGCCCCTCCTCGAAGCGATGGGACTCGGCGTAGATCTCCGCATTCGGCGCCGCCGCTGTGGCTTCTCCTGCGGCCACGATGTCGGTGAGCTTCTTTGTGTGCGCAACCTGGTGCTCGACCCCCTTCTCTAGGAAGTAGATGTAGCGCGCAAGGGTTGCGACACAGAAGCCCGGCGGCGGGCCTTTGGCGGCCTCCACCTCCCGCATTTGGGCCTTGGTGGCGGAGCGGGTGATGACCCCGCCGCCTGACTGCACGGTCGTGGCAAAGACAGACGACGGTGGGGTGGCGGCCCCGGCGGCTGCTGGCGTGTTGGCGGCCACGACGGCCATCGGCAGCAGCTGCCTTCGGGCAACGGTGGTGGAGCGTGTAGTTGGTGGCGTGCGCACACCCACCAGGGACGCCACGTGCACCACACGCTTCAGAGGACTGCCACGCCGACGCGGTGAAGCCTCCCAGCTCGAGCTATCCTCTGGCGGAGTGGCTGGGCGACGACGAACAGCTGGTGCCATTGGCGATTGGGGGAGAATCAAACTAGACAAGCTATAGGGAGGGAGGGGATGAAGGCAATGAGGAGTCTCCGGCCGTGAGGGTTTATATAGCAGGCCGACAAGCATTGGGGATTTCACCGAGCCGAGCGGGAAGCTAGAGCCATAGGACGGTTTTGTGCGCGGGAACCTGCGCAGTTGTGCGTGGGAACGGGCTCATCGAGCGGACGCGTGGCCAAAAGCGGTGCTGAAGCGTGCACTGGAATCCTTGGGTGGCAACACGATGACAAGACGCGAGAGAGGAGGACGGGGTGATTCGCAGGCACACAGGTCATAATAATAAAACGTCTGCGATATTAATACACGCAAACGGCACTTCCCAACGAAGCGTCGGTAATGATTTCATCCATCGCTGACAATTGTTTGGCAGCAACCGTCTGCCAACAACCTGGATAGCTTGTTAGTATGAATCGTTTGGGTTATTATTGGTCTTCCCACACAATTCTGATGAATGAACTGTTTTCCTGGTATCACGCAGACCTTGTTATGGTAATTCGTTTGTGTTCTAGCTCGATCAACGCAAACAGTTTGTCTGAATGAAGTGTATGCCGTACTTCACACACATATGTATTTTGAGAACCGTTTGTGTTATCTTGTCTAATCGCAAACAATTCATAAGCCCCAATTGTATGCCCAGCATAACACACACAACTATTTTCTGAATCGTATTTGATGGATCCGCCATCGCACACAGTTCGTGTCATTAAGGATGGAGCTTGAACTATACCGTTTGCGATTGATGAATCGCACACAGTTTCCACGAAGGGTCTCTGATTGATGTGTCGTCTTTGGACCATTCTGTAGTAGTGATTGTTTTATGCCCCTGGCTAGGCATAATGCATAGTTTCAAGTATTGTCTTCTTTGACACTCCACCCATAAGTAGCTCTCATGATTGATTCATAAGGTGGTTTAATTCTCTTTCTAGGGAAGTGTTCCATCCCTTTCTTTAATGGGAATTGGAACCTTATGTTTCCCTCTTCATGTCAATGATTGCACTTATAGTTTATAGGAAAGGTCTACCAAGTATTATGGGACAAGTAGGATTGCAATCAATATCAAGCACAATGAAATCTACAGGCACATAATTTTTATTTGCAATAATAAGTACATCATTAATTCTACCTAGAGGTTTCTTAATGGTAGAATCCGCAAGATGCAAGTTAAGGGAACAATCTTCAATATTAGTGAGACCAAGCACATCACAAAAAGTTTTAGGAATAGTTGAAACACTAGCACCAAGGTCACACAAGGCATTGCATTCATATTTGTTTATCTTTATCTTGATAGTAGGTTCCCACTCATCATGCAGTTTTCTGGGAATAGAAACTTCAAGCTCAAGTTTCTCATCATAAGCTTTTATCATGGCTTCTACTATATGTTCGGTAAAAGCTTTGATTTGTTCATAAGCATTGGGTGAGCTAATAATGGATTGCAACAAGGAAATACATTCTACTAAAGAGCAATTATCATAATTAAAGTCCTTGTAATCCAAAATAGTGGGCACATCACTAGTTAAAGTTTTGACCTCTCCAAACCCTCGTTTTTCAGTTTTAGCATCAAAATCATCACCCTCCAAGCAAACGGGATGCTTCTCAACTGGAGTTGACTCATCTCCAGTACCTTTATCATTTATATTCAGAGAGGTAAATAAAGATGCAATAGGAGAAGTACCAATTATTTTAAGATCTTCATCATGATTCCGGTAAAAGCCGGGAGGAAGAGCTTTTTCTTAGAATTCCCCTTAGCTATCAACTTAGCGGTCCTGTCCTTACTTTCATTAATAGATATTTGGATAGATTTAATAGCATCATTAAAATCATGCTTGGGTGTCAAAGCTTTACTTTTAAGAGTTTCCACATCAAGAGCAATTCTATCCATGTTTTTAGCCAAAGTATCAACTACGTGCAATTTTTCTTCTACCATAGTGTTGAACACCTTTTGAGAATTAATAAATTCTTTAATTGTGTTCTCAAGATCACAGGGTATCCTATTAGAATTTGTAGAAGAATTTCCATAGTTGTTAGAGGAATTACCGGGATACGGTCTAGAATTGATGTTTCCTCTATAAGCATTGTTATTGAAATAATTTTGCGAGACAAAGTTCACATCAATAGCATCATTATTTTGCTCAACCAAAGTAGACAAGCACATATTTACTAGCAACCATATTCATAAGAGCATCCACTTTTTCACTCAAAGTAGCGATTTCTTCAACAGAATTTACCTTCTTACCGGTTGGAGCCCTTTCCGTATGCCATTGAGAATAATTTGTCATAATGTTGTCTAGAAGTTTTGTGGCCTCTCGTAAGGTCACATCCATAAAGGCACCACCTGCAGCAGAATCTAGAAGATTTCTAGACACAAAGTTTAGTCCAGCATAAAAGTTTTAGATAATCATCCACAAGTTTAAACCATGAGTTGGACAATTTCTTATCATCAATTTCATTCTCTCCCAAGCTTGTGCAACATGCTCTTGATCTTGCTGTTTAAAATTCATTATTTTATTTCTAAGGAAGATGATCTTAGCAGGAGGAAAATACTTGGCAATAAAAGCATCTTTACACTTTTCCCATGTTCCAATACTATTATGAGGTAAAGATGAAAACCAAGCTTTAGCTTTATCTCTTAGTGAAAAAGGAAATAATTTTAATTTCACAATATCATTATCCATATCCTTTTTATTTTGCATGTCACATAATTCAACAAAGGTATTAAGATGTGACGCGGGATCCTCATTAGGACTTCCCGAAAATTGATCCTTCATGACAAGATTTAGCAATGCAGCATTAATATCAAAAGCCTCCGCAATAGTGGCGGGTAGTATAGGTGTACTAATAAAATCATTGTTATTAGTATTTGAGAAGTCAAACAAGTTAGTAGTATCTTGAGCCATGGTGACCGAACAAGCAACGTATCAAGCAAGACAAGTAAACTAGCAAGCAAAGAAGTAAACTAGTAACAAGCAAAGATAAATATTTTTGTATTTTTGATTTTTATGAGACAAGCTAAATATAAAAGCAAATAAAAATAAGAACAAGTGAATGAAAATTTGTGTGAAATTACTTGATAGTTGATGATGATATTCCCCAACAACGGCGCCAGAAATCCTTCCTGATACTTGTGATCTGCGTTGGGTTTTCCGTGAAGAGGAACGGGTTATTGCAGCACAAGGTGGGGAAGTATTTCCCTCAGTTATGAAACAAGGTTTATCGAACCAATAGGAATATCAATCCTCAACCGTCTTCAGTGGCTGCACACAAATGAATAAACAACTTGCTCCCAACGCGGGCAAGAGGGTTGTCAATCCCCTTGATATCGTTATTTGCAAGCAGATGAGTTGTGTAGATAATTGTTGATAAATATAAATTGCAAAATAAAATAAAATATAAATCCAGGCATCAAGGTAATAGTAGCATTTGTGAATATATAAGTGAATAGACCCGGGGGGCATAGTTTTCCCTGGCGGCATCTCTCATGTAGGCAACATACAGTGGGTAACAAATTACTGTTGGGCAGTTGATAGAAAAGCGGATAGTTATGCGATTTTCACGGCAATGATCATGTATATATAGGCATCACATCCATAAACAAATAGGCTGACTCCTGCCTGCACCTATTACTATTACTCCACTCATCGACCGCTATCCAGCATGCATCTAGAGTATTAAGTAAAACAGAGTAATGCATGGAGAACGATGACATGATGTAGACAAAGTAAACTCAAGCAATATGAATGAACCCCATCGTGTTATCCTTAGTAGCAACAACACAAAGACGCATTTAGTCCCCTACTTTGTCACTGGGATATAGAAACTCGTCAGGTTGAACCTACCACAACGTACCACTCCCACCGATGAAATATCAATCTACTTGGCCAAATCACATCAATAAATCGGAGAGCATTATGAAGCTATAATGATCATGCAATTAAGATACAATAGATATCATAGGTATCTCAAATACTTTTCATGAATAATCCGAACATAAACCCACAATTCATCGGATCCCAACAAACACACCGCATAATAGGATTACATCGGATAGATCAAAGCGAAGATGCGATCACCATTGTATTGAATATCAAGAGATAGAGAGATTGCCATCTAGGTACTAGCTATGGACCCGTAGGTTTGTGGTGAACTACTCACACATCATCATGAGGGCAGCAAGGTTGATGTAGAGGCCCTCCGTGATCGATCCCCCCTCCGGCAGGGTGCCGGAACGGAGCTCCAGATGGCCTCGCGACGGAACAGAGACTTGCGACGGCGGAAAAAGGGTTTCGGGACTGCCTTCAGGGTTTTCACAATATTAGAGAATTTATAGGCCAGAGAGGGACGTCACGAGAGCCACGAGGGGGCCACCACATATCAGGGTGCGACCCCCCTAGGGCGCGCCTTGATGTGTGGTGGGGCCCTCACGCGCCTCTCGGCCTCCTTCCAAAGTTTCCAGGTCTTCTTTTGGTCCAGAAAAAATCATCAAAAAGTTTTGTGGCAATTGGACTTCGTTTGGTATTGTAAACCTGAAAAGTAAAAAACACACAGAAAACAGCAACTGGCACTGGGCACTGGGTCAATAGGTTAGTGCTCAAAAATATTATAAATTGGTAAATAAAGACCCAAAAAGTATCCTAGTATGATAATATATCAGCATGGAACAATAAAAAATTATAGAAACATTGGAGACGTATCACACACCGCACAAAAGGATTACATGAAATAGATCTCCGAAGAGAACATGGTATTGAAGATCAAAGAGAGAGAAGAAGACATATAGGTAGTCACTATGTGTAACGCCCAAGATGTGATCCTATCCTCATTTTGGCTCAAGGGCCTCGACAGGGACAGAAGCGCATCTCGTCTTTTCGCAAGAATGGATATCATTACAAGTACATGTAAAGAAGAGATGAGTATATGGAATTGGCTTACACTCGCCACAAGCTAAATCAAGATCACATCATTACAACAACATATACAATCATCATACAGAAGAGCAGGGTACGACTACGGACGAAATCAAACGATAAAATGACATCCATCCTTGCTATCCCGGGCTGCCGGCCTGGAACCCATCCTATGATCGATGAAGAATAAGAAGAACTCCAAATCAAACAAGCATCGCTCTCACGTCAAAGCATGGCTTTACCTGTACCTGCAACTATTGTTGTAGTAATCTGTGAGCCACACGGACTCAGCAATCTCATTTCCAAGGGTATCAAGACTAGCAAAGCTTAATGGGTGAGGTATGTTTAAGTGGTGAGGCTGCAACAAGCACTAAGCATTTATTTGAGTGGGTAACTTACGAGTACAAGAATAGGGGGGATGATCGTCGCATAAACGGACGTGAACTAGTAATGATCAAACATAACCCCACCGTGTTCATGAACACCTACTTACGATCAAACATAACCCCACCGTGTTCTCTCTCGGTTCAGAAATTCACGAGAAGAGATAGTCACGGTTATGCACACAGTTGGTGTATTTTATTGGAGTTTACTTTAAGTTCTCTATGACCGGATGTTAAACAAATTTCCAAGTTGCCACATAACCGTGAGCACGGCTCTCATGAAAGACTTAACCTTGCAGGGGTGCTCCAACTCATCCATCACAAACTAGCCACAAGCTGCGTTGGAATTCCTCAACTGCGGGATAACCCGTAGTATTTGCGGAATCCAGATGGAAAATCTCAACTTCGAGATAGCCCGAAGTGTCCTCGAATTCCCGCGCACAAGACGTTCGAGAAAGGTAAAACAAAGCCAGCAAGACCGCCCGACGTGCCGGCAATCCCGATAGGAGCCGCGTATCTCGTTCTCAGGGCACGACAGATGAGCGACGTGTAGGGTGGCCTGATAGAAATCACCCAAGTTGCCCTGGGGTGGCCCCACACAGTGCTCTGTTTTGGACCAACACTCATGAGGAGCACTGGCCCGGGTGGTTAATTAATTATCCGCGGGTGCCGGCGGGTCCCTATGCAATTTTATTAGTTATTAGGCAAATGTAGTACCAATGTTGGGCCTTGCCAGAAGAGTTTTATCCCAAAACGAAAATCAAGGGGGTCCCCATAACAACCCCGAGCATGTTAGGAGCGCTCAATATGGAACATAACACCGGTACACAAGTAACTAGGGCGGCAAAAGGGGAGCAAAACACCAAGCATAAGGCCAGGCCTTCCACCTTTTACCAAGTATATACATGCATTGGATTAAATAGCAATAATATTGTGATAGGTCAAAAGGATATCCATGTTGACACATGGAAACAATTTGCACCTGCAACTAGCAATGCGATAAGAAGGGCTGAGCAAGCGGTAACATAGCCAAACAATGGTTTGCTAGGGTGTGGAGGGGTTAGAGGCTTTTCACGGCATTTTGGGAGGCTTGACAAACAAGTGGTAGGTAGCGAGACAAGCGATAGAAACGAGACATCTAGCATGGCAATGATAGTAATGGTATCCAGGGAAATGATCATCTTGCCTGAGATCCCGCTTGGAAGAAGAACGAATCCGTGAAGTAGACGAACGGGTCGTAGTCGAACGAATCCTCACACTCCGAACGCTTTCGGAACTCTATCGAGAAGAAGCAATCCGGAAACAACAATCAACACATGATAAACACCACAACATATTCATGATATGATGCACAACAATGATGAATGTTATGCATGACATGGCAAAGCACAACAATCAACTCCTACACATTAAGTGAAGCTCAATATGCAACGAGTTGCATATTGACGGATCTCCACGTTTGAATTATTTAGTTCACTCCCGTTTAGGTACACAACAATATTAAATGTTATTAAACATGGCAAGAGGTGAAGCATAATGAAACTACACTATCTAGGCATCTTAAATGAGGTCGGAAACAACTTATAACACGACCCCATGTGCAAATTATGAATTCGGTCCAGATCTGAACTAATCATGTCTTATATTTATTAAACAGGTAAGTAAAGTGCACAAAGCAATTCTACTCGTCATTCTAGTCGATTTACATATATAGAGCTGTAAGAGCACATTTCTCCATGTGTGGTTTTGGTAATTGATGACAATCCCTATGGACTAATGGTTGCCTTGAGTTATATTCGAAGGATTTGTCCGTAGGTACTTCTTGAAGTCCATCTGTTGGTTTCAAGGAGTTTATATGGTGACCAAGGTGGTATTCAAGGCTTTATCCAAAGATTGGTCATGTGAGAGTTGAGCTTATTACAAGCATGTCTTGAAGAAGAAGATTGTGTGAGCATTCATGGTGACCTTCAAGACATCATCTTTATGAAGAGAGAAGATAAGATACAAGGTTGATCAAGACTAAGTCAAAGAGTGAACCAAGTTGATCAACACACAAAGCGTACACGATATACCGAGAGGGGTCAAGTGATCCCATGGTATGGTAAGCATTGTCCATTACGCTTTGTGTACTAACCCATGGTCTACGTGAGTGTTCTTTGTGGGGTTAGGTATATTTCCATGGGCTTGCATCAAGAGGAAGATCACATACAACCCATGGAAGATGACATCAAGTGGTGATCGTCATCAAGGTTGCGGTGTGCAAGTTCAAGTGAAGCATCATGGAGAGATCATGCTTGAAGCTTGCAGTCCATTGTGGTGACAATGGACTTGTGAAGATGCGCCGAAGAGTGGCTCACCCATAGTGGAGTATGGGGGAGCAATCTACTAGTCTTCATCGAGCCGGCGCAATCAAGAAAGGTGGTCCATCTTGAGAAGGACAAGATCATCATCATCTAACTCAAGTGGACTATGCGCAAGGCAAAGGTTTGACCTTGATAGGGTTTTCCATCTTACCGGTCTCATGGTGGTAGTTGGGAGATCGGGTTATAGGATCGATAGCCGTACTATCAAGGGGGGCTCTCAAGTGAGTAGCTTGATCGTATTGTTCGTTGAGAGCTCAAACCATTTGCATCCTTGCATCATCATCTTTCTTGGTCCTTATTTGGTTTTTCTCTATGTGAGTTTTTGAGCTTATGGTCTTCATCGTGATAAGTTCAAGCTCATTGAAAACAGATTTCGTATGCATCATATTGTGTTTTCGGTGTTGGAGATTTTGCCGGATATTTATTGGGAAGGTCATCTTCCTTATCCTAGTGGCATTTATTCTCCATTGCTTGTTCTTAATTTAACTAGTCATTGTTGGATAGCTCTTATTGTCCTTTATCCAACAAGCTTGAGTTTGCTCAAATCGGAGCTCGTATGCGAAAGTTATGGCTGTTTTAGTATTACCTGTTTTACATAGAGAGGTTGTACCGCCCCATAGAGAGGTTGTACCGGTTGACCGGTACAACCGGTGTTTGGAGCGGTTGTACCGCTCCAGAATTGGTCCGAAGGTTGTACCGGCCATGTATCGCTCTACCACCGGACTAGTTTCTGTTGTGGTGCAGTTCTTGGGCGGTTGTGGGCCGGTTGTACCGCTTATTGCTTTTTATCGGTTGTATCGGTGCTCATAGCGGTTGTACCGCTCCTATGTTATTCTGCACATAACAGGCAGATTCGTGGGGACCTATTTAAGGGGGTCTTCTTCCCCAATGGTTCCCCAACTCTTGAGCTCGTTTTTGCCCCCCATTGTTGACCTTCTTGAGCTTGCTATCTCTCAATCCCTCCAATGATTCTTGATAGTTCTTGAGGGAAAAGGGAGAGGAGATCTAGATCCACATTTCCACCAATCACTTTCTCCTCTATTGAGGGGAACCCCTTGGATCTAGATCTTGGAGTTCTTCGTGTTCTTCTTTGTTCTTCCTCTCATTTTCCTCCCTAGCATTAGTTGCTTTGGTGGGATTTGGGAGAGAAGGACTTGGGCACTCCGTGTGCCCTTGCCATTGCATTTGGTGCATAGGTTTGAGTTCTCCACGGTGATACGTGGAAGTGAAGTTTGAGAAGCTTATTACTCTTGGGTGTTTGTGCACCCTAGAGCTTGTTCCTCTTGGGTGCCTTGGCGCCCTAGACGGTTGGTGGTGCCTCGGAGCTCAATCATTGTGGTGTAAAGCTCTGGGCAAGCCTCGGGGTCTCCAATTAGGTTGTGGAGATTGCCCCGAGCACTTTGTACGGGTACCGGTGACCGCCCCAAGGGTTGCCAAAGTGTACGGGTACCGGTGACCGCCCTCAAGGGTTGCCATTTGTACTGGTTCGGTGACCGCCCTCAAGGGTCCCTTAGTGGAATCACGGCATCTTGCATTGTGCGAGGGCGTAAGGAGATTACGGTGGCCTTAGTGGCATCTTGGGGAGCATTGTGCCTCCACACCGCTCCGAACAGAGATTAGCATCCGCAAGGGTGTGAACTTCGGGATACATCGTCGTCTCCGCGTGCCTCGGTTATCTCTTACACGAGCCCTTTACTTATGCACTTTACTTTGTGATAGCCATATTGTTTCATGCTATATATCTTGCTATCACTTAGTTGTTTATCTTGCGTAGCATAAGTTGTTAGTGCACATAGGTGAGCCTAGTTGTTTTAGGTTTTGTGCTTGACATATTAAACGTTAGTTTTATTCCGCATTTGTTCAAGCCTAAACCGTAATTATTTTAAAGCGCCTATTCACCCCCCCTCTAGACGACATCCACGTCCTTTCAATTGGTATCAGAGCTAGGTCTGTCATTATTAGGTTTAACCACCTAGAGAGTAAGGATGTCGACTAGGGGATTAGGATTCTCTGACACTCTTAGTTTCGATGACACAAATTTTGATGTCTGGGTAATTCGCATGCTTAATCTCTTTAGGGTCATGGACCCAAATTTGGAGCGAATTGTAGATATGGGTTTTTCTCCTCCAAAGGATTCTCAACACATATCTTTAGAGGATGAGAAAAACTCTTATCTCAATGCTCAAGCTTCTAATGTGCTTTTCGATGCTTTGAGCTATGTAGTTATATTTCAACTCATGTCGTTCCGGGATGCTCATGAGTTGTGGACAAAGCTTCAAGATAAATATGGTATGTCCAAGATTTGTAGGGACGATTGTTCTCCCTCCACCTCCGGTCGTGTTGTCTTCTCAACTTCATCTACTTCACCTACACGTGGATTGCCACAAGGTAATGATATGGTGAGTAGTGGTGATCATTGTAATGATGATAGTGGGCTTATTGTTGATGATACTTCATCACTATCTTATTGCAATGCTTCATCTTTGGACTTTAATACTTCGAGCACTCTAAATGTTTCACATGCTTGTGTTGATAGTCCTTGCATATCATGTCGAAATTGCTTGACTAAATCTCATGATGATATGCTTGCCATGTCTTGTTGTCGTGATAAAAATGCATCGCTTTCCTCGAGTTGTTGTGCTAACAATGTAGAGGAAACCCAACACTCCATGGAACAAGATGTGGTCTTGAATGGTGCGTCAAGGGATCCTACATCATCATCTATTATTTCTCACTTTTGCCTTATGGCTAAGGCTTCAAAGGTATCTCCTACTTTGAATCTCAATATATCTTATGATGATGATGTTGATGATAATGAGGATGAGGATAATGATGAAGAGAGTGATAATATTGCTTCCTTAAAAATCAAGGGAGAAATGGTTTTTAAAGCTCTTCATAAGAATAAAATTGCTCGTTCCAACTTCATGGAAATCATGTCTATTGCCATTGAGGGCAAGAAATATATTGAGGAGTTGGAAGCTCATCTTGAGGAGCATGAGGCCACCATTGATAAAATGGAAGGTCATGAGCGTGATTACGCTAATGAGATCGCGGAGCTATCTCAAGCTCTTGAAAATGAACAAACCACCAAGGAATCTCTTGAGGAGACCTTTGCTCTAGAATTATCTAGATTAAAGGAATCCCATGATAGGGCTCTCGAGGTGTCTAATGATTTTAGAACTAAAAATGATAAGCTTGAAGTTGCACATGCTAAACTCCTTGAGGACTTTGAGCACCTCGAAAATGGCTCAAGGGTCATTAAGAGTTCGTTCATTGAACTCACCGAGTCTCATGCTCAAGTTGAAGCTTCATATGCTAAAGAGCTTGCCAAGTTGCCTTCTCCTTTTGTTGTTAATGATGATGCTTGTGCTACTAACTCTATTCCTTGTGAAGCATCCATTTTGAAGGAGAATGTTGAGCTAAGGGCTCAACTTGAGTTTCTATCTAGCAATTATGGGAAATTGGAAGAAAGTCATGAAAATCTCTCGAGCTCTCATGGTGATCTTCTAGTATCCCATAATGTGTTAAAAATAGCTCATGAGGCTAGTACTACTAAGGTAACATCTAGTGAGCCTCATGTGGACATTAGCACTACATCTAGTAGAAATGCTTTATTGCCATGTGCTAGTCCTCGCAGTTCATCTACTCATAATGTTGCTACATCCTTTGATGAATTACTTTCCTTGCCTTGTTGCTCTAACGATGAAGTTTATACTTCCTCTAGTACTTGTGTTCATACTAACCATGTAGAGGATATCAATGAGCTCAAGGCTCAAGTCACTTCTTTGAAGAAAGACTTGGAAAAGAGTCATGAAGGGAAGTCCACACTCAACAATATCTTGAGTGTGCAAAAATCCCCAAATGACAAAGGTAGACTTGGATTCAACTCCAATAATAAGAAGGAGTCCAAGAGCAACAAGAAGAAGGGCCAAGAACAAGTCAAGAACTCGGCCAAAATTGTTTGCTTCAAGTGCAAAATAGAAGGGCACCATGTTAGATCTTGCCCATTGAAGAAGAAGCCCCATAGTGACAAACAACAAGGGAAGCGGCCACAATCTCATGCTCAACCGCAAGTTGAAGCAAAGCATATTCCCAAGAAGACCCAAGTCAACGCTCCTCAAGTTGAGAAATCAATTGAGAAGAAAGTAAAGGGTAAATGTTGCTACTTATGTCGTGAGAAGGGTCACTTTGCTTCTTCATGCACGAATGGTAACTTACCCTACCCAATTATTATTGATGATATCTATTCTCTTGGGAAGGATAAGGTTGGCAATGTGTTTGCCAAGTTTGTTGGTACTCAAAGTGGTGTCAAGAAAAGAACCATTTGGGTAGCCAAGCCTACTGTGACTAACCTCTTAGGACCCAATTTGGTTGGGGACCAACAAGCTCAAACTTGATCAATAGGTGTTGTTGGAGGGCATTGGTGACTTGGCTACATCATGAAGAATTAAGGGATCTTCATCATTCATATTATATCAAGCCAAGTCATTTGGATTATCGAGTTTCTATCTTATATCCAATGTGCCTCCTTACAGTAACTTGTACTTAAATTGTTTACATTGATAGTTACTTGCCCCTTTGCATGTTGTGGTTTTGTACCTTGCATGTGTTTGTATATGTTGTGCTTCCTGTTTCTTTATCTTGAGTAATCAAGTATGTATGATGGGTTGCACATCATGTATGTGTGAGTCTTGTGTTGAGCCTTTTTGCATTGTGTTTGTATCTTAGTTGGATCTTTTGAGAGATTAATGGATTATCCCATTTTGGGGGGAGTGATGTGCTTTGTGCACTTCACAATCCTAAAAATGTGTGTGCATGAGTAATACCACTTAGTATTGATATTACAAGATTATCTAGCTTATATGTGGTATGTCTTCTCATGAGAAATTCAAATTCTAAACGGTCCATTAATTATCTCTTGTTGGATTTCATTTTCCACTTGTTAATCATTTTGGGTTATCACATTATGGGGGAGTAATATGCTATGTGCATATTACAAGCCTAGAAAATGTGTACATTTGAGGTATTGCCACTTAGAATTGATATTGTAAATTATCTTGTTCCTAGGTGGCATATTAGCTCTACAAGTGTCATTTGTTTATGATTTAGGTGTGAAGATGATGTTGGATATCTTTGCAATCTACCAATAGGAATTATTTCGAATTACTTCTTGTCCTTTGACAATTGGTATCCTCTTATGTGGTAGAAATTGCTTATCATCTTTACATTGGATTTTGTTTATCCGTTTGTCTTCCTTGCCTCTTGTGGATCTTTTTGAACATGTCTAGTGTTTCTATAGATATAGTGAAAGTGATGATCCCATCTTGTGCATCTTGTATTCAAATGCAAATTCTATATAAATAACATCTGTTGGGGGAGCTATTCAATTTTCTTTAGAACACTCTCTTTATGCATTTATCATAAAACATTTTGATCCTTATCAAGTGTGTGTTGGTGGAAGTCAATCGTTTTCTTTTTAGTGCTTTGTGCCATCATGAAAATTTGCCGAGGGTTTGGTTTGTTTGGAACCTAGCTATCTTTTGGGAACTTGATACCTCTTGTTTGTTTTCTTTCGATTGGTATCTTGTTTCCTGTTTTTTGGCATGTGTCAATGGATATCTCATTCCTTGATGTATCTTTTTATTGGTATCCTTCAAGTGATAATTTCTTCGTTTGGTATCTTATTTTCACTTGTATCCTTTCTTTTGGTATCTTATCAACTATGTGTTGATTTGGTTCTTGAAAGTCCTGAGCATGCATATTTACTATGTACTTTCTTTGGCATGCTTTCTTTCTTCGACCCAATATATAGGAGAAACTCAACTATGTCACAAATTTGCTAAAGTGTGCATGCAATTCAAGTTCATATCTATATGCACATAGTTATGTGGAGTTTGTCCTATGTATTGTTGGTCTACTAACTCTTTGGTCCCAATGAGTTTGGGTACCATTTTTTTTGTGTTGTTGTTCTAGGAACAATTGGAGATGCATTGGATGCTCGGCTCACTTACAAGGAATGTGTTGACACCATGTGCTTATTGGAGCCAAGCTAGGATGATCGATGAACCATTATCTACTACATCAATCCAATGCTATCTCGGTAACAAGTATCTACTTCGTGCATACATTTCTTGCATTCAACTTCTTGTAGGTTGCATCATGGCATGAATTTCTTGATTCTTTCTTGTGGTACTTGTTTCCTTACTCAAAGCATCCCAACGATGATCTCTTGCTACTAGTTGTGATGTCTTTGATGTTCGTGTGGTGGAGTCTAGTTATATACAATAAGACAATATTAAGCCATGTGCTATGCTTTCAAGCAAAGTTCTTATTGGTATATTTATGACTTCCGTTTGGATATCTTGCTCTTTCTTATTGTAACTATTTCATGTGTACATCCTTCTTTGTGGATATATATCATAATGATTGTCTTCTACCTAGAATCTTATACACATGAGATAAGTTACATCTCTAGTTGATATCATCTTTTCCTTCACATCCACCGTTGCATTCCTTTTTTTTAATTCCTTGGTGGTTTCGTGAATGAATTTGTTTTGAGTGAGGATCTTATATCCATGCATCTTGATGCACTCTTTGGTGGTGAAGATTATTTTTCCTCATGCTTGTCTTGATGAGGGTTTTTCCACTTCGTTTGGTATCCCTCCTCTTGACAAGGCTATTATTTCCTATCTTCACCATGGGTTGTCACAAGCTTTGGTTTTTTAATTTTCTTATTAGTAAGCTTGTGAACCCATTTGCTAAAGTGCTTCATGTGTGTGGGAAGGATATGTCTTGCACTTTGTGTCTCATTTCATCAAGACTATATTGATGCTTAATGCTCATCCTTATAATAGTCTTCTCAAGTGCTTTGCCATGACTCACACACATCATTTTGGTTGAGCGTATTTTTAAGTTGCCTCTTTTACATGTTGCTCAACCATATGTTTGGTGCAAGTGATATTCTTATTGTCTTATCTACGTGCTTGCACTTGTTGTGTGTTTCTATTGATTTTGGGGGAGTGATGATCCTATTTTGTGCTCTTGTATCCAAATACAAAAATTCTTAATAGTGCACAAATCATGGGGAGCTTCTCTAGTTTCTTTAAAACACTCTATTGCCCATATCATAATATCTTGTATTCATGTGGCTCGTAGGTCCATGTGATTGTTTGTTCCAATTGGTATCTTTTGATTGCTTGCTTCTCTTTTGTATGTCTTTGTGCCATACGATCCTTTTTGCAATCTTTGCGTCCTCAATATAGTTTGTTTTCCTCCAACTACTTATAATTGGATATGTGTATTTCATTGCACTCATATTTTGAGAAATACACACTTTTTAGAGGAGCACCTATTATATTGGCTTTCTAAGCTTTTCGTCCATTTTGGCAATCAATGCCAATGGGGGAGAAGTTTAGAGAGTTTAGGTTGGGAAGTGTAGAGAGTTTTGCTTTTGTTGCTTAAGCATTTGCATCTCATACCCATGCATTATAGCTTTGCATGTGTGTGCTTGGTTGTGCTTATTTCCTTATATAAACTCTCTTGAAAGTGGTTGTCATCAATTACCAAAATGGGGGAGATTGTAAGAGCACATTTCTCCATGTGTGGTTTTGGTAATTGATGACAATCCCTATGGACTAATGGTTGCCTTGAGTTATATTCGAAGGATTTGTCCGTAGGTACTTCTTGAAGTCCATCTGTTGGTTTCAAGGAGTTTATATGGTAACCAAGGTGGTATTCAAGGCTTTATCCAAAGATTGGTCATGTGAGAGTTGAGCTTATTGCAAGCATGTCTTGAAGAAGAAGATTGTGTGAGCATTCATGGTGACCTTCAAGACATCATCTTTATGAAGAGAGAAGATAAGATACAAGGTTGATCAAGACTAAGTCAAAGAGTGAACCAAGTTGATCAACACACAAAGCGTACACGATATACCGAGAGGGGTCAAGTGATCCCATGGTATGGTAAGCATTGTCCATTACGCTTTGTGTACTAACCCATGGTCTACGTGAGTGTTCTTTGTGGGGTTAGGTATATTTCCATGGGCTTGCATCCAGAGGAAGATCACATACAACCCATGGAACATGACATCAAGTGGTGATCGTCATCAAGGTTGCGGTGTGCAAGTTCAAGTGGAGCATCATGGAGAGATCGTGCTTGAAGCTTGCCATCCATTGTGGTGACAATGGACTTGTGAAGATGTGCCGAAGAGTGGCTCACCCATAGTGGAGTATGGGGGAGCAATCTACTAGTCTTCATCGAGCCGACGCAATCAAGAAAGGTGGTCCATCTTGAGAAGGACAAGATCGTCATCATCTAGCTCAAGTGGACTATGCGCAAGGCAAAGGTTTGACCTTGATAGGGTTTTCCATCTTACCGGTCTCATGGTGGTAGTTGGGAGACCAGGTTATAGGATCGATAGCCATACTGTGACGCCCCCAATTTCGACCGTACGCTAATCAAACACGCAATGCGTACGACAAAGATTAGGGACTCACTGATCGATATCACAACACAACACTAGACACCAATTAAAGTCATACAGCTTCATATTACAAGCCAGGGGCCTCGAGGGCTCGAATACAAAGCTCGACAAGCACGAGTCGGCGGAAGCAGATAATATCTGAGTACAGACATAAGTTAAACAAGTTTTGCCTTAAGAAGGCTAGCACAAACATAACAACGGATCGAAAGAGGCGAGGCCTCCTGCCTGGGAACCTCCTATCCTACTACTGGTCGGAGGCAGCCTCCACGTAGTAGTAGGCTCCTGCGGTGGTGTAGTAGTCGTGTCCGGTGTACTCCATCTCCTGGGCTCCATCGTCTGAACGCAGCAATCGTATCGAGGGGGAAAGAGAAAGCAAAGCAGCGGTGAGTACTCATCCGAAGTACTCGCAAGACTGACATCGGAACTATGCTAAGTATGCATCAGTATCAAGGAATGGGGTTATATCTGGGCTGACTGCAGAAAGCAAGAATAGGGGGAAGACCTAGTCCTATCGAAGACTAGCATCTTCAGCATCTTGCAGCATTAGAAGAGAGTAGACTGGTATCTCATATATAGACATATTACTGTAGCAAAATTTTATTAAGTAACCACGCCCAGAGATTCTTCCTCGACTCCCTGTGAGGAAGCAATCCCGGAGCCAACATTCATTTCAATGTAAATCACAATTTTAGTTATATCAGGTCAAGGTACAACTCCAAGTCGTCCTGTTACCGTGGACACGGCTATTCGAATAGTTGAATTCATCCCTGCAGGGGTGCACCGCATTTCCAACACGCTTGATCACCTCCGGCCGGACACACTTTCCTGGGTCATGTCCGGCCTCGGGATATCAACACGTCGTCGCCCCAACTAGGCTCAACAGAGAGGCCACCCCCCTGGTCTAAATCCTAAGCGCACAGGGGTCATGGGCCCACTCACCCTTTGCACTCCTGCATGATGCGTACGCGGCCGACGTCAGTCCTAGCATCACTTAATACAAGATCAATGCCGTTGCAGACCACTCGGGCGCGCGCCGCTCCATTGCTGACGTCCGAAGAGCTTCGGCTGATACAACGACGCTGAGTACCCATAACTTCTCCCACGTGAAGGTTTGGTGCGTAAAAAGGTCAAACGACCAACTCAGATCAAATACCCAACCCATTAGCATTTTATTAATGTGGGACGAGCGCGACCCATGAAGTGCGGTCCCGTCGCCCCGTCTCGAGGATGTGTGGCAAGGGCCTCACCTGCCCGGCCATGCCTCGTCATCATCAAACCGTGGGTACCCTTCAGAGCTGACCCATCACCAACATCTTCCTGTAACCCAAGTCATAGTAACCGTGTGTATAAAACATCAAGGCGGGACCTGAGGAATCACCCTCAATGGGCCCCGCTCAATGTAACCGTTAAGGTGGACTTAGAGGAATCACCCTCGGGGGTCCCACACTTGAGGGGGTTGCACGACAGAGATGATATCGGGAGTGACAGAGAGGTATCACCCTCTGTTTACCACGACCGACTATCTACGCTACAGAACTAACATCATGAGTACTTCACGAGGTGTCACCCTCGGTACTCGATGGTAGTTCCGCAGAGTCGTACAACTAAAGGGGTGTGCGGTGATGTGAGGGCCCTGGCTCGTCGATCATGATGACCGAGTAACTGGTATTAAAAGCGGGGCAACTGGGACTAAGGGGTCATTGGGGATTCATTGATCAACCTATACTAAACAGTTGATATGACAGCAGGTACAGTAGCAGTTCATCAAAAACAGGCTATGCATCAGAAGTAGGAGCTAGCTAATACAGTAGCAAAATTTAATGCAAGCATGAGAGAGAAAGGAACGGGGCGATATGGGAATGATCAAGGGGGGTTGCTTGCCTTGCTGCTCTGCGGCAAAAGGCTGATCGTCAGGCGCGTAGTCGTACCTGGCAGCAGCGTCAGTCTCGGGCTCTACCGGTAAGAAGAGGGGGGAGAAACTATAAATATAAAGCACAGATGCAATCACGATGCATGACATGGCAATATGCAGAGCTAGGCATGCACTAACGCAGTATTACACATCGCAGACGGATCGGAAGAATATCTGACGATATTTTCCGGGTCTCGGGCTACTACCGGACAGCTGAAAACGATGGAAAAGTTCCATGTTCGTTATGATAAAAGCATGCGACAGACGAACGGACTGCGTATTCGGATTCGTGGGATTTTTCTGAACAACTTTCATGTATAAAATATTTTCATCTGACTTACGGTTTATTTTATATTAATTTTTAAAGTTTTATTAATATTCTGAAATTAACAGATTTATATTAATCCAATATTTGTAATTATGACATCAGCATGATGTCATGCTGACATCAGCAGTCAACAGGGGCTTTGACTGGTCAAACTGACCAGTGGGGCTCATCTGTCATAGACACGGGTTTAATTAAGTTTAATTAACTTTTAATTAGGTTAATTAATAGGTGGGGTCCACATGTCATTTTAACAGAGTTAATTAACTAAACTAATTAATCTTTAATACCTACATAATTAAGTTAATTAATTAATTATCTATCTATCTATTTATTTATTTTATTATTTATTTTTTATTATAGAAAACGTTCTGTGAGGGGGGGATGGGCCCCCTCTGTCATACAGTGCGGGGAGGGGGGGTGGCCCCACTTGGCAATGGCCAAGGGCCACCACACACACACACACCACACCGCAAGCACGACCGTGGCCATGGCCGATCGGCGACGGCGGCCCACGGCGCGGTGGCGCAGGACGGCGGTGCGGCGAGTGGTAGGGGGGGCGAAGAGCGGGCGGCGAGGGGGGCCGTGGGGGCGAGCAGGCGGCGGTGGTGCAGGGGCGCGGGCACGCACAGGGGCACGGCCAGCCGCGGCGAGCGTGCGTGGGGGGGGGGAGTCAGCGAGGCCGCGGGGACGCGGGGGCTGCGGTGGCCGGCGCGAGCACGTGCAACAACACGCGGCAGCGGTAGCGGGGCATGGCAGGCGGGCAGCAGCAGGGCGTCTGCGGTTGAGGGGCGACGCGACGACGTACGTTGACGCGGGAAGGGTAGCAGGGGAAGGAGAGGGGAAGGGAGGATCCCCAGAAGGGCTCACCGGCGACGCAGGGGAGGGGGGCGGCGAGGCGTGAGGTAGGCCGACGGGGAGGGAGATGGGGAGGTCCGGCGGCGCGAGGAGGCGACGGTGCGGTGGCGGGGCGGCGCTTGGCGCCGATGGGACGGCGGGGCGGCGACGGGGCGTCGGGGAAGGGGGCCGACGCCAGCGGGGGCTAGCCCCGATCCGATCTGGACCGGGGAGGGGGGAGGTGAGTGAAAGCACATTTGCTCCCTTGGTGGATTTGGTAATTAATAACAACATATAAGTCATTGAACTAATGTTTCCACTAAGCATATTTCAGGAAAAGTTCAATGATAGGGATGGCAAAAGGATTGTGGAAATACCCCAAGATGCAAGGAAATGGATTGGCAAAGCTTCAAGCAAGAGGACTCTACATTTTACTTTGTGAGAAATCACTTTGAGTCCATAGGAAAGCCAATACTATTAAAAGGTGGTAAGGTACTGTTGGTGAACAAGATGCTCCACATGCACAAGAGATAGTCACCAAAAACACCCACAAGCTCTTCCACAAAAGTCTGTCCAAAGCCAAATATCCAAAATCGGTGCAACCAACAATTCCCACTCGGTGCCACCGATTCCCAAACTCAGACAGACCCATGCCAAACCCTAGCACATCGGTGCAACCGATTCCACTTCGCTGCCACCGAGTTTGGGTTGCCAACTTTCTGTTACCTCGATTCACAAAATCGGTACCACCGAGTTTGTTGGATTGGCGTCACCGAGTTGCGCAATCTGACCGTTGGTCACCTAATCGGTACCACCGAGATTTATATATCGGTCTCACCGAGATTCAAAAGTTACTGCCTTTTGGTCACTTCGGTACCACCGAGATTCACACATTGGTGTCACCGAGTTGGTCACTTTAGGTGTAACTGTTGGATTTTTGGGGATGCCTACATATACCCCTTCACCACCACCCACTCGAAAGAGAAGCACTCAGAACTACTCCATACTTGCCCCATCCAATTTTCTGAGAGAGAGCCACCTACTCATGTGTTGAGATCAAGCTATTCAATTCCTACCATATGAATCTTGATCTCTAGCCTCCCCAAGTTGCTTTCCACCAAATCAATCTCTTCCACCATAGCCAAATCTGTGAGAGAGTGATTGTGTGTTGAGGAGTCTATCATCTTGAAGCACAAGAGCAAGGAGTTCTTCGACATTACCAAGCCTATTACCTTTTGGAGGGTGGTGCCTCCTAGATTGGTTAGGTGTCTCTTGGGAGCCTCCTACTTCGTGTTGTGGAGTTGAACCAAGAAGTTTGTACCGGCAAGGAGATCGCCTACTTCGTGAAGATCTACCCATAGTGAGGCTAGTCCTTCGTGGACGGAAGCCGTTATGGAATAGTCAAGGTTGCTACTTCGTGGACCCTTATGGGTGGAGCCCTCCGTTGACTCTCGCGACCGTTACCCTCCGTGGGTTGAAGACTCCATAAACGTGGACGTACGATAGCACCACCTATCGGAACCAAGGGAAAAATCTTCGTGTCTACAAATTGCGTTTGATCTTCCTTCCTACCCTATACTATACATGCTTGTTGTTACTTTCCGCTGCTATACTCTTAGACATGCATGTGTAGGGTGTGCTTGACTTGCTATCAATGCTAAAATTGCCAACACTTAAAATTGGGAAAAGGTAGAATTTTTATTTGGTCAAGTAGTCTAATCACCCCCCTCTAGACATACTTTCGGTCCTTCAAGTGGTATCAGAGCTTTGGTCTCCATTGCATTGGTCTCACAACCTAGGAGAGTATGGCGTCTAGTGAGGGAAATTATCACCGTAGAGGTCCGTACTTTGATGGCACTAATTTTGCTAGTTAGAAGCACAAAATGAAAATGCATATTCTTGGTCATAACCCCGCCGTATGGGCTGTTGTTCGTGTTGGCTTGCAAGGTGAATTCTTTGGTGATGGAAAGGAACCGGATCGTGAAGCGACCGCGGATGAATTGAAGATGTTGCAATACAACGCTCAAGCATGCGACATTCTCTTCAACTGCCTATGCCCTGAAGAATTCAACAAAATCAGCCGTCTTGAGAATGCAAAAGAGATTTGGGATACTTTGGTTGATATGCATGAAGGTACCGAGTCCGTGAGAGAATCCAAGTTGGATGTTCTTCAAAGTCAGCTTGACAAGTTCAAGATGAAGGATGGTGAAGGAGTCGCGGAGATGTACTCTAGGCTAGCTCTCATCACCAATGAGATGTCCGGCTTAGGAAGCGAAGAAATGACCGACAAATTCATCATCAAGAAGATACTTCGAGCTTTGGATGAGAGATACGACACCGTGTGCACATTGATCCAAATGATGCCCAACTACAAAGATCTCAAGCCTATGAAAGTCATTGGAAGGATTGTTGCTCATGAGATGACACTCAAAGACAAAGAAGAGCTTCACAACAAGTCTAGCGGTGCTTACAAAGCCACAAGTGATGCTCCCGCAACTTCAAGCAACAACCTTGTCACCAATGAAGAGATAAGCCTCATGGTCAAGAAATTCAACAAGTTCTATAAGAATAGAGGCAAAGAACGAAGATCCAACTCAAGATATGAAGACAAGCGTTCGTCATGTCATGACCGTAACTGCTACAATTGTGGGAAGCCCGAACACTACTCCAATGAGTGCACGGATCCCTACAAACGAAGAGAAGAGTCACCTAGAAGACGAAGCTCAAGGAATGAATCACCTCAAAGAGAGAGAAGGAGTAGAGATGATCGTTATGAACGAAGACCCTCAAGGAGAAGTAGGGACTCGGAGAAGAAGGACAAGTACACCAAGAGCTACACAAGATTAAGACATCAAGCTCATGTTGGTGAATGGGTTTCCGGCTCTGACTCCGACAACAACTCTGAGAGAAGCTATCACTCCAACTCCGACTATAGTCAAGATGAAGGTGTTGCCGGACTTGCACTAGTGACTACCAACTCCTATGATCTATTTGACTCACCAAACAAAGGGAATGAATATCTTGATTTCGATAGTGATGAAGATGATTTACTTTGTGATGATGACTTGCACTTTGATGAAACTAGTGATGTTAGTCAAAATGAACTTGATAATTCTCATACTAGTCAAGATAAGTCATTTGATGATGATAAGATGAAAATAGAACAACTAACTAAAGAACTAAAACACTCTTAAGTTAGCCCATGAATCTACTCTCGAAGATCATAGAGAGCTTGTAAGGACTCATGAGAAGCTACGCTTCGAGAAGCTCACCTTGGAGCAAGAGCATGAGTTTTTTAAAGCTATCAATGACGATCTCCGAAAGAAGACTTCATCTTATCTAGCCAAATGATTACTCTTGTCTACATTCATGCCACAAGTTAAATCTAGACAAACTAGTAACAAAGGCAAGAAAGGTTCTTCATCTAGTAGCAACAATAAAAATGCTAAATCTAATGATGTTGCTTCTAGTAGTTCTATTGATTCCACTAATGATGATTCTCTTAGCCAAGTTACACTTGAGCAAGAAAATGCTTTATTGAATGGAATTATAGAGAAAGGCATCTACAAGAGTCTTGCCGGGTGTAAGCAATTTGAGGAAATTGTACGCAAGCACGGAGGATACCGGAAGAACCATGGCGTTGGCTACTTCAACGCTAATGGAGTTGAATGGGAAGAAGGTCAATACCCCAAGCCCAAGTTTGTTCCTCAAAAGGAGAAGTATGAACATACTCTCCCCAAGGGAACAAACACTCAAGATGACCTTCCACCACAAGACCACAAGCTTAAGGGGAAGAACAAGCTTCAAGAGGACATTGACTAATATGAAGATGAATCCCAAGCTTTGGTGGAGTGGGTTCCCAAGGCTACTTCAAGCTCAACTTCTACAAGGGCCACTTCAACACCAAGGATCCCCATCAAGTTGATGTGGGTCCCCAAGAAGGAGAACTAGAGGGGTGACTCCGCCAATGAAATTCACTCACATTCCTTATTGGCAAGAACTAGTTGCAATCAACATCAACTCTATGCAATAGTTCAAGGAGTCACACATTCCCTCAAAGGTAAGCAAGGGACAAGGTAATCAACAAATCAATGGACATCATCACACATGCTTTGCACTCCATGTCCATCGATATCCTTGTATTTGTCTCTTGTGTGTTGGTTCTAACCCATGTAGGTGAGAAGAGTAAGGAAACAACAAGGATGCTCCAAACTCATGGTGATCTTCATCAACCTTGAGCATCCACCACTACCTCACCAACATGAAGTCTTCAACGACAAAACCCAAGGTTAGTCTATCCCTCCTATGGGGGGATGTCACATCAAGGGGGAGCTTTACTCTAAGACTTGAGTTAAAGCATCTCATAGTATGTGACAACATTAAATGATTTATGTAAAAGTGGTAACCCCACTTGTGCTTAAACGATGAGTATGACCTATGATCAAGTATTCTTGCTTGGCTCCTAAGTCAATATACTCATATATAGATGACTCCGTCATCGCCAAAATGCTTGATAGATGCTAGTATGTTTGTGCATGTTTGCCATGATTTCATTTGACATCTTATTGTGTGAGCATGTTGGTCTGCATTTATTTATCCATTCGAGGACATCCAATTGTTGCTATTTGGCTTTTGATTTTTCTTTTGACAATTGGATGGACAAGAATGCCTAGAACCACTCTCTAGCTATTTATGCTTTCTTACCTCATATTCCATTCTTGCTGCATCACAAAATTTGAACAAGTACTTTTCGATCCCTCTATGTGAGGAGCACTCGGAGTTCCGTATCGACAAAGGACTGGCCATTAAAACCTCCCAAGTGCATCTCGGTGGAACCAACCCAAAATCTCGGTCTCACCGAATGCCTAGGGTTGATCTGGAATTTCAATCTCGGTAACACCGATTCCTTATTCTCGGTTACACCGAGTTTCCCTGTCAGCTGACAGTTGAGAAACTCGGTGACACTGTCGTGGATTTGTCACGGCAGATGTCCGGGTTAACGGACTTAAGGTGTGGGGTCATCGCACGTAACTGGTAGCTTGAGAGGGGTTGAGCGGGACGAGAGACGCGGAGTTTTTACCCAGGTCCGGCCCCTCCGATGGAGGTAAAAGCCTACGTCCTGCTTTGTGTCTTGTATTGATGACGATGACAATCTCGGTTACAAGGGTGCGGAATCAGCACCTCTAATCTCGAGACCCTCTAATCTGACTATCTTTTCTGACCTGTCTATGAGACCTGTCTATGAGACGTCTAACCTGACCCTCTTGGGGTGACCCGCCCCTCCTTATAAAGGCTGAAGGGGCGGTTTACATGTAGAGTCTAAGTCGGATTGATGACTTCCCATCGCGGACTTCTCTTCATGGGCTTCCGAGTCCTGGGCCTGTAACCCATCCCGGGCGGCTTACACCGGGCGGGTTACAACCAGGGCTTATCTTCTGAGACCCGTCTCCGGGACTGTCTGATAACACTGTTCACCTCCTGGCACTGTAGCAGCCGGGTTAACCTCCTGACACTGTAGCTGCCGGGTTACACCCTGACACTGTAGCTGCCGGGTTAGACCCTGACACTGTAGCTGCCGGGTTAGCATGTCTGCCGGGTCAGTACTGTTCTCCGGGTCAGTACTGTTTGCCGGGTCAGCATGTCTGCCGGGTTATATCGTGGGGTAATATCCCCGTCATTAGCCCCCAGGTTAGCTTGAATTTATTCATGGTAAGCTCCATCGTCTTGCAGGTATATGTCCTTTGAAATAAAATATGGGGAATACAACACCCATATGCCGTTGAGTCAGCCTTCAACGCTCTTGGCGGGTCTCCTCCGCCGGGTTATAATCATTGATGGTGCCAGGTTATGATTGTTGGTGACGCCGGTTCAAATAACTGGACTCCAGTTGAAATTGACATCTTGAAAAACTCTCTCCAATTTTTGATATATTCATATTACCTGTAGCCCCCAAGCTCCAAGTTGATCCATGATGACTTGGTGCTTTGCAACAATATCTTTGATTGTGTAGCCCCCAAGTACCAGGTTGTCTTGCCTGCAGCAGCCTGGGACTTATAACTGTCTTATACTTTATGAAGCTTCAGCTGGTGTAGCCCCCAAGGGCCGGCTCATCAATATGTGATGCGCCGGGTCTTCAATTTGTACCTTATAATCTATTTTGAACAACTGAATACTGTAGCCCCCAAGTACCGGGTCACACGCCTGCGGGGACTTGGGACTTTAGAAAATTTGATCTGAGCGGTGTAGCCCCCAAGTGCCAGGTCAGTAAGAAGTACTGGGCTGGGACTTAGAAAAATATTGAAAGGCTTGCTCATCTCCTTGAGATAACAGGGTCTTGTTGACAATGTAATGCTTTGAAAACCAGCTTGCATTAGCCCCCAAGTGCCGTGGAGCATGCTTGCAGCGACATGGGACTTTGCATACTTGATATAAACCTGACTTGAATAATGTAGCCCCCAAGTGCCGGGTCGTCTGCCTGCGGCGACTCGGGACTATAATATGACTCATCATAATTTGTTGGATGAATCCTTGACCGTGGTTGTAATATAACCCGGAATGAATATCCTGGAATAATTCCTTTGTCTTTGATATGAAATCCCTGCCCGTAGTTGCGGTGCAACCCGGCGAATATGAGAAATCCATGATGAAGATCCAGCCATGTTGGCTATTAACGATCTATTTATTCTGGCGGCTTATCTTATAAGACAAGACCTGCAAAAATAAACAAAACAGAGTATATTCTGCATTGTTGTAAGGGCGGCTTGAAAAAGCACAACCCGGAGATGTTAAAATCTCGTATAGCCTTGCTTCCTCTTTCACAATCTTGCTCTAACCCGGTTTGGCAAACCGGCATGATATGTAAATATGATGCAATGCATGATGTAATGTATGATGCAATGCAATGGATGATGTTTCTTGCTTTGCCTTCCAAAAAATTCATATGATGGTTCTTCTGGGTGGACTCGATGCTTGAACTCATACCAGTGCAGGGTCTCTAACGAGATTGACCGTCAACTCCTTTGAACGGCTCAGGGTCTCTAGGCGAGATTAACTGATAAGAGCGCAACGAACCAGAGAGAGACACAGCAGGTGGGAGAGTTTACCTCGCCGCTGTAAGAGGCCCTTGCAGGGGGTAAGTTTTAGAACTCGCTGCACCCCTGACAAAGCGGCATCAACTTACAGGCAGGTATAACTCGGATTTGCGGATGTAAGGGTTTGCCTCGCCGCTGTAAGAGGCCTTTGTAGAGGGTGAGTTTTAGAACTCGCTGCACCCCTGACAAAGCGCATCTACTTACAGGCAGGTATAACCCGGAATCGTAGATCGAAAAGAGGGTAAGTTTGTAACTTGCTGCACCCCTAGTGATCTTTGTTGACGGAGTCAACATTTGGGTCCACGAACCGCCTTATATTGGCTGAAGAGCCTGACCGAGAGGGTTGAAGCTTAACCCGGTGGGTTGAAAGCCCCCAAACGGCCTTGTCGATGATGTCCATTAGCGTGCCATCTTGTAAGCCGCCGTTAGTTAGGCCGGCAATTTGTAAGCCGCCGTCAGTTAGGCCGGCAATTTGTAAACCGCCGTTTAAACAGGTATTATTTTGGCTGAAAAGCCTGATCAAGAGGGTTGAAGCTTAACCCGGCGGGTTGAAAGCCCCCAAATGACCTTGTTGAAGTATCAACACTATTGCAGCATCTTGTAATCCGCCATCTTGTATAAAGAAACAGCAGAAACCCCCAAGCTGAACGGTGCATCATGGCGACTTGTCTTCTTGGGTAACTTTTAATCCTTCCGCCAATAATATAGTATCCCCCAAGATCGGGTTTAACTGCCTTGTAATGACCCGGGGTTCTCGTTGAAAACGACCAAGTGTGTCGAGCCATGCCTGTAGCCCCCGAGTCTTAAGTCGACTTCTAAGAGGCGGCTTGAGAGTCTCCACTGAAGGTAGAGGTTGACCGTGGCGGGTTATAGATGACCCCGTATGAATTGTTTCAATAATCCGGTCGATAGTTCGTCCCGGCTGGTTGTTGAAGTTAACCAAACTGCAGTGGTGGCGACTTGTGCGCCTGTCCGATCGGGCGGCTCGTACAAGCGAGTACTGCACCGATATGTTGATGTAGATCAGACTGTGGGCGGCGTCTTGCGCGCGTCCATTGGGCGGCGTCCCAGAACCGCCCGTCAGGCGACTCGTACTGATGTACACAGCTCCTGACGTGTTGATGTAGACGTAGAAGTCAGCCGCGGCGTTGTTAAGCCGGTGCGGCCGCAAGAGACAACCGCGGCGTTTTGTTGATGTAGTCGAGACCAAGGGGTCGGCGGCTTGCACACGCCCATTGAACAGCGAGCAAGCGTGATCCCGGCAAGTTGATGTCAACCGGGCCGCAAGGGTGGCGGCTTGCGCGCGTCCATTCACCGGGTCATGTGGCACGGTCGAACGCTGGTGTGGGATATTGCCAACGCGTGCTCCGTACACGTGGTATAGACCACGTTTGTAGAGAATAACTGTCCTGCATATAAAAAATATACAGACCAACGTAATTGTTCTTTGACAAAAACAATGTGGTAATAAAATAGTCTTTAGACGGATATCACCTGATGTCTTGAATTTGACAGATGATCCGTAGCGTCGCGGGCGCATGGCGGCTCAGAAAGGCCAACAGGCGGTGGGCCAGTGCGTGGTTGTGACCACGAAGACGAAAGCGGCGACTCAGCCACGGCGGCTCGGAGACAGCGCCGGGCCGGGGCGGCTCTCGATGAACGCGTGGCGGATTTTTTTTTTTTTTTTTGAAGCGGCCATTGGCTGTAGCTCATCTCCACGCGGGCAGCCAGCCCCTCATCCTTTCATCTCTTTTTCTCCGGCCAGCCCCTCTCTTGCGTTTCTTGAAGCAAACGGCTAGATCCAGCGGAGGCAACAGCCGGCTGGGGGCTAGGCCGCCGGAACCGGCCGGGGGCGAGCTGGGTAGAGCCGGCCGGGGTGTGAGCCGGCGCGCGGCCGCGGTGGGTGGTGCGAGGCCGTGGACGGCCGAGGCAGCCAGGCAGGCCCGAGGCGGCGGCTCAAGCAGGCCATGGCGGCTCGGAAGTGAGACGGGTCATGGACGGGCGCGATGCCGCAGGGCGGGTCGCGGACGAGGGCGTCCGGGGCAGAGCATGGCGGCTCAGTGCGCGAGCGCAGCCGGCGGCTCTCGAGCGGCGACTCGGGGCACGGCCGGAGGAGGAGGAGGACGTCGAGGCGGCGGCGGCTCGGAGCACGGCCGGAAGGGGACGTCGAGGCGGCGGCGGCTCGGAGCACGGCCGGAAGGGGACGTCGAGGCGGCGGCTCGGAGGCGCCAGCCCTGCGGCAGAGGCGGCCGGCGGCTCGGAGGCCCAGCCCCGCGGCAGGGGCGGCCGGCGGCTCGGAGGCCCAGCCCCGCGGCAGAGGCGGCGGCGTAGGCGCGGGAGGCCGGCGGCCAGCGGAGGCGCGACGGGATGGAGCGCCGGCGGCTCGTAGAAAGCCCCAGCTGCTTGACGTGAGGCGTCGGCGCGCGGCGATGGTTTTGACGGAGCCGGCGACGGCGGCTGTGGCGACAGGGCGATGGCGGCGACTGAACGGGCGCGGCTGCTGCTCGACGGGCGCGGCGGCGACTCAACGGGCGCGCGGCGACGACTGGTGGCGAGGCGGGCGGAGCCAGGGCCGGCGGCCGCGGGCAGGCGCGCGGCGGCTTGACCTGGCCTGCAGGGCGAGGTGGAGGTCGCGGCGGCTGTTTGGCCGGGGCGGCTCAGCGGAGGCGCGGCGAGGGCGACTCGGGCCTGCCCGGAGGCTCATGGCTAGCAGAGTCGGGGCAGTCTGAATCGGCCATGAGTCCGTGTCTGACTCCAGATCGCTCCATTTTTTTATTATTTTTTTTTTTTTGTAGTCAACTGGATCTTTCTTGCTTTGAAAACCAGGTCAGCTAATTGATGCTTTTCCTTGCAAACAGTCACGCATGTAGCTTTTTCAACTCTGTCATACGTTGATTCCTTTGGGATTTGAGGTTGCAACGGCGGGTCGTGGCGAGGGCTTGTTCCATTGTAAGCTATGAGCAGCTGATGCTTGTCTGCGGTGGAAACACTTCAGCTGGTCTCGGCGACTTGACAGCAGTCAAAACGGTTACAAGACGGCGGCTGACCAAAACTGTAACCCTGATTTTTCCTCGACATTAAACCCCACAGGTTGCAAATCTGGACTGATGAATCTTGAAGCTGATGCTGATCCTTCCGAGCTAAACATTGCGAACTTCCTGATCCCTGGGAGAAATCCCTCCAAGAACTCAACACCACCGTGCGTAGCCCCACGGTGGGCGCCAACTGTCGTGGATTTGTCACGGCAGATGTCCGGGTTAACGGACTTAAGGTGTGGGGTCATCGCACGTAACTGGTAGCTTGAGAGGGGTTGAGCGGGACGAGAGACGCGGAGTTTTTACCCAGGTTCGGCCCCTCCGATGGAGGTAAAAGCCTACGTCCTGCTTTGTGTCTTATATTGATGACGATGACAATCTCGGTTACAAGGGTGCGGAATCAGCACCTCTAATCTCGAGACCCTCTAATCTGACTATCTTTTCTGACCTGTCTATGAGACCTGTCTATGAGACGTCTAACCTGACCCTCTTGGGGTGACCCGCCCCTCCTTATAAAGGCTGAAGGGGCGGTTTACATGTAGAGTCTAAGTCGGATTGATGACTTCCCATCGCGGACTTCTCTTCATGGGCTTCCGAGTCCTGGGCCTGTAACCCATCCCGGGCGGCTTACACCGGGCGGGTTACAACCAGGGCTTATCTTCTGAGACCCGTCTCCGGGACTGTCTGATAACACTGTTCACCTCCTGGCACTGTAGCAGCCGGGTTAACCTCCTGACACTGTAGCTGCCGGGTTACACCCTGACACTGTAGCTGCCGGGTTAGACCCTGACACTGTAGCTGCCGGGTTAGCATGTCTGCCGGGTCAGTACTGTTCTCCGGGTCAGTACTGTTTGCCGGGTCAGCATGTCTGCCGGGTTATATCATGGGGTAATATCCCCGTCAGACACCGAAAATTTCGAACCGGTGTCACCGACAGCGAAGGGTATATATCCTGGCGGACACGACTTTTGAAATTCAATCTCAAGAGCCCGTTTTCCTCCAACCCTAAGCTCCCGCTCCAGACCCCTGGTCGTCGCCCTTGCCTCCCCGTGCGTCTTCGCCGTTGGGAATCGCCGCCGCCGACGGAATCTTCGCCGCCGTTGTTGCCTTAGCGGATCCTTCACCGAGCTAGGGTATGGATCCGACCTTCCTTGCGCTCCCCGTCCGATTCTTGCGCATTGGAGTTAATCTTATCGATAATCCACCGATTGCAAACCTCCCTATCCTCTAGAAATCTCAGTAGAATAGCGAACGATCATTTTTTTAGGTTTTGCCGTCCGCCACATGAATCTCGGTAGAACCGATGCAAAAGAATCGGTAGCACCGATTCGGTTTTTCTGGCAAACTGAGAACACCTCGGTGGAACCGAGTACCATTTTTCGGTGTGACCGAAAAAGGTGCCAAGTTTCTGGAAAGTAGGTTGTTTGTCTCGGTGGGTCCGAAAATTTTGCCTCGGTTGTACCGACATACATTTGGCAGAATGCAAAATTTGAGAAATCCTAGTTCAATCTTTTGAAAATGTCTGCATTTTGTGATGACTCATCCTCTCCACTCCTCTACACTCTATTCACAGGGTCAGAGATGTCAGATCTTGAAGATAGCCAGAATGATCTCAGAGAGCAGAGTGTGGACATGGACTCAGGCACTAGCCCTGAAGAGAGTTTTGATGATGTGCCTAGTTCTCCTGACTTGCCCAAGGCTGCCACAAGAACTACGAGGAAGCTCAATTCTGATGAGGAGGATGAGGACTTCATCCCTGAGGAGCTTCCTAAGAAAGATGATACTGCCACTTCTTCCAAGAAGAAGAAAGCTATCAGGAAGGAGTATGCTAGCTCAGAGACAGTAAGAGCACCTGAGAGCTCCAGGGCAACCATGAAAGTTGTGCCTCCCAAGAAGTCTATGCCTAAGAAGGCAGGGGAGAAGAAGAAATCCAGAAAGAGGATTATCCATGTTGTGGGCAGGCAAACCTCTATGTTTGAGGATCCAGAGGGGGCAGCTGCTGAGGAGGAGGTAGAGCCAGCTGCAAAGGCCCCTCCTAAGAAGAAGAAGAAGCTTATGGCAGATGCTATGCCTAAGGCTACCACTTCCAAGAGCACCAAGTCTACTCCCAAGAAGGCTGTTGCTATTGATAAGCCTAAGAGGTTCTCCAGAGACATCCCAGCTCCTTCCAAGAACAAGACCTCCACTTTTAGGGAAGCTGAGGATGATGATGACATTACTGCTTTGATGAAGCTCAGACCACACCTTCCAGAGCACAATGCCAGCCATTTGCTTGCTAAAGATATGAAGAAGAGGAAGGACTCTGGATTGAGGGAATGGAGAGCAATTGATCCATATGCTCAGAGGAGGAAAACAGCTGTGGGACTACAGGTTCTATACCAAGGAGCAACAAGATTTCTATGACACTATTTTGCTTGATAAGAGCCCAGCTGTGAGTGACATGAGATACGTTGACTGGAAGTACATCAAGGCAAATGAAGATTACTTCCCAAATATTCAAGACAACTTTCATTGCATTGGCTTAGATGAATTTGTTGGCAAAGAATTCACTGCATGGAACGACGACATGATCATGCAATTCTACTCCACTGCTCACTTCTATGGAGATGGTAGGATTGTGTGGATGACTGAAGGAGCAAGATATGAGTCCACTGTTGAGGAATGGGCTGCCATCTTAGGAGTCCCAAAGGTGCAAGATGGAGACTTGGATGTCTATTCTGAATCCAAGGAGAGCCATGATTCTATGAAGAACATGTATAATGAGATCCCTGCTGCCAACTTGAAATCTCACAAGTTAGGATCCATCTACTTCCTCCAGGCAGGTCTGCGAACCATGAACACCATCTGGAGGCACACCTTGATGCCTAAGTCTGGAGATGAAAAGATGATTAGAGGCTATTCCATCAACATGCTGATCCATCTTGATAGACACACCAGGATAAGGGTGATGGACTTGATAGTAGAGACTGTGAAGAGGGTTGCTGCTGATCAGAAGCGCTCATGCTGCTATGCACCCTACATTCAGATGCTCATCAACTCCAAGCTGGAGAAGCACATCTTTGCTCTTGACAGGCCACACTTGCCCCTACAGCCAGATCTTGAGGACAATGTCGTGGTGATGAACCCAGATCATCCCACCTCAGCTGCAGCTCAGGCAGAGGCAGAGGCAGCTAGAGCCACTAGTGCTCAAGTCCCTAGATCCAGGAACGAGCAAATGGATCTCTTGATCACTGCCGTTCAGGGCATGCAGAAGGACATCAAGGACATATTGGATAATCAGCATAGTCTTGTGAGGATCATGGAAAATAGGATCAAGACCCTCAATGACAAGGTGGATGGGCTGACAAAGACAGTGAATGAGCTTAAGAAGGAAGTTGATAGCGTGCCCAGTCCCGACACTTCAGATGATGAGGATGAATCTCCTCTCAGGCTAGGCACTCAGTTCACTACTCAGGCCAGATCAGCCACAGTGCCAGCTCCAGAGTTGAGGCCTTCTTCAGCAGCACCTGCTACAGCCCCTTCAGCTCCATCAGCTCCTCCAGTACCACCCGTTGCTACACCAACTCCGTCCATGACGTCTGCCGACATCTTCGCCGATGCAGTTCTCTCGACTCCTTCATCGACCACCGGAGGAGATCAGCCCCAGAAGAACGATTAGCTATATCTCTTTGAACTTTTTGGTAACTAGTTGCCAAAGGGGGAGAAGTTGTATATAGATCTTTAGTCTTCGAGTGAGAGAGCGTTGGTTTTTATCGCTTTTTCAAAAACATTTGATCTTTTGGTTTGGATGTGTTAAACTCTGTGGTGTTTTGATCATACACTTGTTGTGTGTTGCTACTATTTCCTATCCATTTGATGCTTATGAGATGATCATTCACCTTTGCTTGATTGTGTTGTGCTACGATATTCATTCTTATTATTCTCGCACACCACCAAGTTGTATGTGACATGAAAGAGTGCCCTATGTACCTAATCGATTGTGCATTTGCATTCAAACGCAAATTTAAAATAATGCACAAATTTAGGGGGAGCTCTTGCTTATCACATACTTCTCAAAGCGACGATTATATTCATTGATTATATCATATGTCGAAGCTTTGATCTATATGTTGTCATCAATTACCAAAAAGGGGGAGATTGAAAGCACATTTGCTCCCTTGGTGGTTTTGGTAATTAATAACAACATATAAGTCATTGAACTAATGTTTCCACTAAGCATATTTTAGGAAAAGTTCAATGATAGGGATGGAAAAAGGTTTGTGGAAATACCCCAAGATGCAAGGAAATGGATTGGCAAAGCTTCAAGCAAGAGGACTCTACATTTTACTTTGTGAGAAATCACTTTGAGTCCATAGGAAAGCCAATACTATTAAAAGGGGGTAAGGTACTGTTGGTGAACAAGATGCTGCACGTGCACAAGAGATAGTCACCAAAAACACCCACAAGCTCTTCCACAAAAGTCTGTCCAAAGCCAAATATCCAAAATCGGTGCAACCAACAATTCCCACTCGGTGCCACTGTCGGTGTCAAAACCGGCAGATCTCGGGTAGGGGGTCCCGAGCTGTGAGACTAGAAGCGATGGTAACAGGAGACGAAGGGGACAATGTTTTACCCAGGTTCGGGCCCTCCTATGGAGGTAATACCCTACGTCCTGCTTGATTATATTGATGGTATAAGGGTTACAGAGTTGATCTACCTCGAGATCGTATGACTAAAACCCTAGATGAGTTCTGTTGTTCTACAACCTAAAACCCTTCGGCTTATATAGACGCCGAGGGTACCTAGGGTTTACACATGGTCGGTTACACGCCGAAGGGATAAACATGCCTATTCACTACTCCAAACGTGGAGAATACGCCACGATCCTCGAAGCTTCCTTCCTGGAGACAGGGTCTTCAAAAATTCCAGTGACCGGCCAACGGCCCATACAGTCCGGCCCATAAGAAATAGGTCGGCCTCCCGAGGACCCCTTAATCCAGGACTCTCTCAGTAGCCCCCGAACTAGCCTCCAACGCCAAGGGTCCAAGCTCCAGCTGCTTCAAACGATCAGAGTCTTCGGCTTGCGAGGCGAGTTCCTTTCTCTGAATAGTGATCGGCCGAGTTTAGCTCGGCCTCCGACGACGTGTAGTTTTCCCGATCATAGATCGTCCGAACGCCATGTATAACCCGGCCCCGAAGGCCAAATGTCAAGGAGTAAACAGTGCTCCCTGATGACCTTTCAGATGAAAGGTCACGGCCCACCACGACCTCTAAACCAGTCACAAAGGCTCGATTCGCGGTTCGAGGCCGTTTTCATCAGCACGACCCATCAATGCATAGATCGTGCTCCGTTTCACACGGGATATGTTTAATCACGCGCGTATTACGGCACGCACGTCTCGGGAAACGGAGGGATTCACGGCGCAGTGACGGGAGGCCAACCGGCGACAAGCCCAATAAAAGGGGAAGAAAACCCCAAGGCTTATCCGCACTTCCCATTCGCACCCCTGCTTCCCCAATCTCCTGAGCTTCCAGAGCCCAGATCTAGGTTTTCCACCCTTCCTCCTCCGAGCACTGCCATGGCCAGCTCCGGCTCCAACGGCAAGTGGGAGGCTTCCACGGTCACAGACCAGGACATCCGAGACCTCAAGGAGGCCGGCTACCTCCCCGCCAACATCTTCCACCGCGCCGCAGTGGAGGGCCAGGTGATCCCCACCCCCAAAACAGGCGAGAGGGTGGTTTTCATTCCTCATTTCATCCGAGAACTGAGCTTCCCGCTCCACCCCTTCGTGAGGGGCCTCATGTTCTTCTACGGACTCGACTTCCACGACCTCCCGCCGAACTCCTTCATGCATATATCGGCCTTCATCATCGTCTGCGAGGCCTTCTTGCGGGTCGAACCACACTTCGGACTATGGCTCAAGATTTTCAACATCAAGCCGAAGTGCGTCGCAAGCGCACACGCAGACTGCGGCGGGGCGGTCATTAGCAAGCTTCCACGCGCAGTATGGCCATCCGGCACCTTCATCGATACCATCAAGACTTGGCAAAAAGAGTGGTTTTATATCACCGAGCCAAGGGAGGAGGGCGGAACTGTTCCTGCCGAATTTAGATCCGACCCCCCGACCAGATTGACCTCATGGGTCCAAAAGGGCCTCGACTTCGGGTCGGATACGGAGGTGGATGACTTGCAGAGGGGCATCGCCTCCATGATCAAGGACGAAATCGAGCTGACCAACGTGGTCCAGGTTATGCTTCGGCGGCGCATCCTCCCCTGCCAACGCCGGGGCTCTCCTATGTGGACTTATCAGACTGACGATGAGCCTACGATTCGTCAACTCTTCCACACCACACGGGAGAAGCTATGGAAAGCGCTGTTCAAGGCGCAGGAGAACTGGCCGGCCAAGAAGGAGGACCAGGGTCTGCGCGCCGATAAACCCCCTTCCGAGGTATGACAAAGTTTCATCAGATCGGCTCCGTTTTCCTGAAGAGAATCTAAGTACTTTCCTATCACTTCCGCAGGAATGGTTGAACAAGGCCACGGGCATCAAGTGCCCAGCTCCACAGCCCGAAGACCCTAGGTCCCAGCTGCTGTCGGAGATGCTCGTCGTGGCGCCTTACAAGGCGCCAGAGAAGAAAGAGAAGAAGAAGAAACCAGGCCGAGAAGGCCTGCGCATCAGGGACCAGCCGGGGGCTGTGTCCGAAGAAACCCACGCCTCCTCGAATCAAGAGGAGGAGCACGAGGGTGAAGGCGAGGGCGAGGGCGGAGGCGATTCCCCCCTCGCAAGAAAGAGGGCGACGTCATCGGACGCCACAGAGGACATACCTCCTCCCGCCCCGAAGAAAGCGCGCCGGACATAGGTGGTCCTGTCCGACGACAGTTCGGACTCGGATACCGAGTCCGAGGAGTTCGAGAGGGTTCCGCGAAGGAACCTCAGGGTCAAGCCCCCAGCTCAAAGGTAAAGATCCGAAGACTTCCTGAGCTATTAATGCTAAGTTTTGAATGTTACTTACATGTGAACGCCTACTGACTTGCAGCCCACCGCGTGTTCTCCCCATCGATCAAGTTTCGGACGGGGAGACCCCGCCCGCCAAGCTAGCGGAGGGCGGGACCGCGTCACACCCTTCTCCTCCGGGCGCCGCGAAGGATGCCACGGAGGTGTCATCCCAGCAGGCTCCTTTGGAGCCGGACACTGGAGGTGGGTGCGACGACCTCATGGTCGAGGCTAACACCTCGACCGCCAAAGACCGGGGGGAGAAGCCCCTCCCGGATACTGAGGAGACCGGACGAGGAGATGTCCAGTCACCTCCAAGGTCTTCTCCGGAGCGCACCATGCCTCCGGAGGCACCGGTTCAATCCCCGGTTGGAGATCGGGTTAACCGATCTCTGCCGGCGCCACCGACCAATGGGTGGCCGGCTATGGGGGAGGCTCTATCCAGCGCCTCCCTCTCCGAGGAGCACCGCACCCTTATGGGTGCGGTATTGCAGAGCATTCAGTCCGTGGACAGCGGACTGAAGGAGGCCTTCAACGGTCTCCTGACGGGTTTTCAGGTGAGCCACGTAATGCTCTGTTCTTTGAAATATTAATTTCTTTGAGTTATGATTATGTACACGGCAGCCCCCGAGCCCTAGGTAAGTTTGGAGAAAACTTACCTGGGGGTCAATCATTGGTCATTATCCAAACTATGTGTAGGATAATATTTGGTCGGAGCGGGCTAACAGCCCTTAAGAGGACCGGACATAGGATCATATTTATGACACTTCGGAAGTTGTGAACCCGTGTAATTTGATATGGTTTTGTTTTGTACAGGCTTCGTCATCTGCGGCGGCCGTTAATGCTGCCGAGCTGGACGAGCTGAATCGAAAGCTCAAGAGCTCCGAAGATGAGCTCGAAGCTCTGAATAAAAGATTCGACGAGGCGCAAGGTAAGCCGGACTAGAATATCCAAATTTGTTATCACCGTACTGTCGAAGCAGTATTTTTGATGTATTTTAATGCTTACGTAGCCTCAGCGAAAGAAATTGAGAAGCTCAAGGCCGAGCTTGAGAAGGCAAAGCAGGAGGCTGCGGTTGAGAGGGCGGCGGCCAAAGAAGCGGCTACCGCGCTCTCCGCCCTGAGAGCCACCAGCGACAAGCACGAAGCTCGGGTGGAGGAAACCCAACAGGAGCTCAGGGACGCCGGCCAGAAGTGCGAGGACCTTGAGCGGAAAGGCAAGGAGCAGGCCGCCGAACTATCCACCATGAAAACCAATCTCCAAAAGGAGCGGGTGGATAGGCGGTCTTTTGAAGAGCAAGTCAGCCAGGCCAAGGCTATAATGGATGGTAAGCCGTATTTATTGCAGTGTGTCTACGGGGATAGCAAGTTCGAGTTGCTTACCCAAGTATGGCGTTCCTCAGGCGCCTGCTCGGACCTCCAAAAGAGCATAGCGGACGCGAACCAGTTCTATGGTTCGTGGGGAGAAGGAGATGAAGCTCGGCTGTTCTGGGCGTAGTTTGAAGCCCCCGAGCGCTCTCCTCTCCTTGTCGAGCAGCTGAAGTAGCTGATGGAGCTACACCGGATGGCGGAGCCGGCCATGAAGGATCTCTGCGTCCGGCTATGGCCCAACGAGCCACTGCCGGGTAGCTACTTCGGCCTGGTGTAGAAGCTGAGCGACGCCTCGCCCCGGATTGACGCGCTAAGGCGATCTTCCTGTATCGAGGGAGCTCGGATGACCTTTGCGAAGGCCAAGGTGCACTGGCCGGGGCTGGATCCGATGAAGATAGCCACCGCCCCTCCGCCTCCTGGAAAGGAGCATAGGCGCCACGAGCTATACTTCTCCGGAGGAGGGTGCTCGGGCAATAGAGGCATAGTGTTCGAGAGAAAACGTGTATGAGTAAAGGGTTGTAATATGTCCGAAGACCTTTTAACGTGTTTATATTTAAGATGCATGGTTTATCATGTCTTTCGTGTTTTGCATCCTTTATAACTCCTGTGTGGCCGTTAAACTTGAAAGCGGCGAGTCGTCGGCTTCAGCCCCCTCGTAGATACTACGCGCGGTGTCTCTGCCGACGCACTATGACCCTTAGCCGAGCTATCGGTACCCGAAGGCGGTAGTGTGGGGCGGACGAGGCAATCGGACCATAATGCTTTATTGCTTTCACTTAGTCGTAGGGGCGCGAGAAAGGAGTGCGGGGGGCTGATGACTAGCCCCCAGGGGTTTGTGATGTTCAGATGAACCGTGGCTAAAGCCTATATCACATGGTTTGTACTAATACCAAACCCATCGTATGACACGGAATAACCTCTGACGAGATTTACTTAAGCTCGGATTCGCAGACCAGTTCTCGCATACCATGACAGTCAGTTTTCGGCTTTCTCCGCTGAGGTGCTTGACCAGGCTAGCCAGAAGCACAATCGCAGTGGTTCTCCCTTTGCCCTTTTAGCCGAACGAGCGGAACATAAAGGGGCAAGCACAAGAGCCGGGCAACCCAACTATTGACCCAAGACATAGTTCGGAACCAATGCATATAAAGCAGAACTCCAAGACGCCGAACACGAAATCAGTTGTGCTTAGGGCGATTTTTTAAGGTCAAGCCCCCGGTCTATTAGCCGGTTGAATCGTAAAGTATACCGAACAGGTTCGCAAGAAGAGAGGGGAAATAGAGAGTACACCAAAAACAGCGAGGTGATCATGCATGATACATCTGTATTGTACTCAACAACTCCTATTATTCAAATTGCCGATACAGCTGTTTACACGTATTAAAAATGAAATATAAGCCTTACAGGAGGGGTTGTACCAAGGGTCTTCGATAGGTGACCTGACGTCCTCGATGTGCCCTGTCGCTTGTCCGATCCTGCCTCTCCGGAGGAGTTGTATACCGCTATGGGTGTACTGTTCGGCGAGCGGACTTTGGAGAAAAATCTTGAGAAGTCGCCGAAGTGTGGATGAGCTTTACGCTTTAGTAGGTACTTTATGGTACCTGTAGTGTGTCCGAAGACGTTTTGATGGTGATAGTTCGGTCTAGCCGAATACTTACCCTTTGATAATTTTTCCCCACCGCTGCCCATGGAATTTTGAGCACGAAGTTGTGCCTCCTCGGCACATACTTTGCCGGTTCCAGGGCCGTGCGATGGGGGGCGAGTCCCTATTTATGGGGAGAAGAAGGTTCTGGTACTTCGGGTTGAGACCGAGCTCGCTTCCCAGCCTTGGGTGCTTTTACGGCAGATGTCGGCGCTTGCCAATCATCGGTGTAATGGAATTCGGCCGCCAGGGCCAACGCATGTTCCTCAGTTCGGAGGGAGCGCTCTGTGTTGTCATTGACAGTAATGACCCCCCTGGGGCCGGGCATCTTGAGCTTGAGTTATGCGTAGTGCGGGATGGCATTAAAGCGAGCGAACGATGTACGGCCGAGCAGGGCGTGATAGCCGCTGCGGAAAGGTACGATGTCGAAGATCAAGTCTTCGCTTCGAAAGTTATCGGGCGAGCCGAACACTACTTCCAGGCTTACAGAGCCTGTGCACCGGGCTTCAACGCCTGGGATCACTCCTTTAAAGGTAGTGTTGCTGGGCTTGATCCATGATGAATCTATGCCCATATTTTTCACCGTATCTGAGTAAATCAGATTGAGGCTACTTCCTCTGTCCATTAGGACTTTAGTGAGGTGGTACCCGTTTATGATCGGGTCTAGGACTAGGGCGGCCGAACCCCCATGACGGATACTGGTCGGGTGGTCGCGTCGATCGAAGGTGATCGGGTATGCCGACCATGGGTTATACTTCGGGGCTACAGGCTCTATGGCGTAGACATCTCGAAGGGTGCGCTTCCTCTACTTCTTGGGTATATGGGTGGCGTATATCATGTTTACTGTTTTCACCTCTGGAGGGAATTTCTTTTGTCCGCCACCAATCAGACCGCAGGGTTCATCCTCGTCCTCGCTGCGTGGGCTCTTGCCTTGGTCCTCGGATGCGAGCTTGCCGGCCTATTTGAAGACCCAACAGTTACGGTTGGTGTGGTTGGCGGCCTTCTCTTGAGTGCCGTGGATCTGGCAAGGCCTCTCTAGGATCTTGTCTAGCGGGGTGGGTCTTTCGCGATTGCCTTTAGGAGGCTTCTTCCGCTGCCCAGGCCGGGAGTTGCGGAAGCCGGCGTTAACAGCCGTGTCATCGGCATCACTATTATTGTGCCGGCGCTTGTTCTTGTTGCGATTCGGTTTCCCGTTTCCATCCCGAACTTCAAAGGTTCCGGGGTCTTCGGGGTTGTGGCTACGTCTTGCTAGCCAGATATCCTCGCCCGCGCAAAAGCGGGTCATGAGTGATGTGAGGGCGGACATTGTCCTTGGTTTGTCCTGGCCGAGCTGACGAGCCAGCCATTCATCCCGAATATTATGCCTGAAAGAGGCTATTGCTTCGGCGTCCGGGTAGTCTACGATCTGGTTTTTCTTGGTCAGGAAACGATTCCAGAATAGCCGCGTGGACTCTCCCGGCTTCTGGACGACGTTGCTTAGGTCGGAGGAGTCCGGCGGCCGAACATAAGTGCCCTGGAAGTTAGATCGGAATGCCTCTTCTAGGTCCTCCCAGCACCCAATGGAATTTTCGGGGAGGCTATTCAACCAGTGCCGAGCTGGCCCCTTAAGCTTCAGGGGTAGGTATTTGATGGCGTGGAGGTCATCTCCTCGCGCCATGTGGATGTGGAGGAGGAAATCCTCGATCCATACGGTTGGGTCAGTTGTCCCATCGTATTGTTCTATGTTTACGGGTTTAAACCCTTCCGGGAACTGATGCCGCATCACCTCGTCCGTGAAGCACAGTGGGTGGGCAGCACCTCTGACCCGAGCTATGTCGCGCCGGTGGTCGGCGTCTGTCCTAGCTCGGCTTCGTTCCTGACCTTCATTATTGCGGTCGAACCAAGGCCGGTACCCTTCCCGTCTATCGGCTGAGTATCCTCTGGATCTGTATATGGATCGTGTACGACCTGCTCTGTCGTCCAGGTCGTGTCGCAGGTCGAACCTGTCATCGGGCTCAAGTGGCTCCTTTCCCCGTCTACGGGGTATCGTCGGCCTATAGCCGGTGTCGTCAGGCTTTCTGTCCCGTCCTCGAGGAGGGCGATCTGGCTTGTCGTATGGGGTATGTTTGGGAGACGTCGTATCAGTGAGCTCGTCATCGAATTGTGGCAGCATCCTTCTGCACGGATAACTCTTAGGTTGGTCCGATGGACCGGTACCGTATCCTTCCTCAACTGAGAGGACTCTCGTCCATCGATCGTTGAGGTCGTCTTGTTTGGCTTTAAGCTGCCGTTCTCTTGCTTTCAGGCTGCGGGCCGAGGCTATAAGCTGTTGGCTGAAGAGTTCCTGATCTGCAGGATTATCGGGGATGGTGAAGTCATCGGCTTCCGCATTGTCCTCCCTCTCGACAGAGCGGAGGTAATCGTCGTCCTCGGGATCATCTAGATCGTCGGGGTTGTGCCAGTCTTCCGGCCTCTCCTGACCCTCTATCGGGTGTTCGGGGATTTCGGGATCGCCGAGGTCTTCCGGGGTGTCTCCGTCCCCGGTGCCATCGATAGCTTTTCTTCCCTTTTTTCCTTTTGACCGTTTATGCGGCTTTCGGCGTCTTGACGGCGCTTCATCCGATTTGTCACCATCGTTTTTCGAAGTGTCCACCATGTAGACGTCGTATGTGGAGGTGGCAGTCCACCGTCCGGTGTTAACGGGGGTGAGTCCGCGATTCTCCTCATCCATGTAGTCTGCTTCCTCAGAAGCATAGTCCAGCATGTCGGTTAAATCCTCGACAGTGGCTACGAAGTGGGTGGTGGGTGGGGCGAAAAATTCGTCCTGACCCGCCTGAAGCCCGATCTGAGCACAGATCGGAGTTGGATCATCGACAATTTTCATCGACGAGATCCGATCTAGAGCCTCGTTGAGTATCGAGAGCTCGATCGGGTCGGCCTGCCCAGAGCTTCCGGAGTTAACCTCCGATGCGTCCGCGCGGGGAGAGTGTTCGGCAAGAACAGATGTCCGGACGTCTGGCACTATGACCGGGTCCGGACTGAGAGTCGGGTCCTCGCTGGGGTAGATCCCGTGGGAGGGGCGAAAGATGGATCTGAGGTTAAAGCCTCAGAGTCTTCGGGCGTGACAGGCGAGACTACGAGCCCGGTTAGTGATAGATCGCCCCGAGAGTCTACGGAGAACTCTAAGTTCCCGAATCTGACCTCTTGATCAGGGGCGAAACTTCCGACACGGCCTAGATGGCCGGTCGGGTCGGCGTGCAGCACAATGCTGCCGAAAGCGAAGATCTGCCCGGGGACGAAAGTGCCCGTGTTGCGGACCTCTTCATTGATGAAAAGACGAGCCATCGATTCCTTCTGGCGATCACAACTGAACTCTCAATGAAAGCACCAATGTCGGTGTCAAAACCGGCAGATCTCGGGTAGGGGGTCCCGAGCTGTGAGACTAGAAGTGATGGTAACAGGAGACGAAGGGGACAGTGTTTTACCCAGGTTCGGGCCCTCCTATGGAGGTAATACCCTACGTCCTGCTTGATTATATTGATGGTATAAGGGTTACAGAGTTGATCTACCTCGAGATCGTATGACTAAAACCCTAGATGAGTTCTGTTGTTCTACAACCTAAAACCCTTCGGCTTATATAGACGCCGAGGGTACCTAGGGTTTACACATGGTCGGTTACACGCCGAAGGGATAAACATGCCTATTCACTACTCCAAACGTGGAGAATACGCCACGATCCTCGAAGCTTCCTTCCCGGAGACAGGGTCTTCGATCATTCCAGTGTCTGGCCAATGGCCCATACAGTCCGGCCCATAAGAAATAGGTCGGCCTCCCGAGGACCCCTTAATCCAGGACTCCCTCAGCCACCGATTCCCAAACTCAGACAGACCCATGCCAAACCCTAGCACATCGGTGCAACCGATTCCAGTTCGGTGCCACCGAGTTTGGTATGCCAACTTTCTGTTACCTCGATTCACAAAATCGGTACCACCGAGTTTGTTGGATCGGCGTCACCGAGTTGCGCAATCTGACTGTTGGTTACCTAATCGGTACCACCGAGATTTATATATCGGTCTCGCCGAGATTCAAAAGTTACAGCCTTTTGGTCACTTCGGTACCACCGAGATTCACACATAGGTGTCACCGAGTTGGTCACTTTAGGTGTAACGGTTGGATTTTTGGGGATGCCTATATATACCCCTTCACCACCACCCACTCGAAAGAGAAGCACTCAAAACTATTCCATACTTGCCCCATCCAATTTTCTGAGAGAGAGCCACCTACTCATGTGTTGAGATCAAGCTATTCCATTCCTACCGTATGAATCTTGATCTCTAGCCTCCCCAAGTTGCTTTCCACAAAATCAATCTCTTCCACCATAGCCAAATCTATGAGAGAGTGATTGTGTGTTGAGGAGTCTATCATCTTGAAGCACAAGAGCAAGAAGTTCATCGACATTACCGAGCCTATTACCTTTTGGAGGGTGGTGCCTCCTAGATTGGTTAGGTGTCGCTTGGGAGCCTCCTACTTCGTGTTGTGGACTTGAACCAAGAAGTTTGTACGGGCAAGGAGATCGCCTACTTCGTGAAGATCTACCCATAGTGAGGCTAGTCCTTCGTAGACGGAAGCCGTTATGGAATAGTCAAGGTTGCTACTTCGTGGACCCTTATGGGTGGAGCCCTCCATGGACTCTCGCGACCGTTACCCTCCGTGGGTTGAAGACTCCATAAACGTGGATGTACGATAGCACCACCTATCGGAACCACGGGAAAAATCTTCATGTCTACAAATTGTGTTTGATCTTCCTTCCTACCCTCTACTATACATGCTTGTTGTTACTTTCCGCTGCTATACTCTTAGACATGCATGTGTAGGGTGTGCTTGACTTGCTATCAATCCTAAAATCTGCCAACACTTAAAATTGGGAAAAGGTAGAATTTTTATTTGGTCAAGTAGTCTAATCACCCCCCTCTAGACATACTTTCGGTCCTACAGTGAGCGAGGGGATCGAGGGAGTGGGGGAGTGGCCGACAGGGTGGGATCTGTCGGTGGGGGGGGGGGGGGGTTGACCCCTTGTAGGGGCTGGGGGTGGGCCGGCCTGGCTGGGGGCCGAATGGGCCAAGGCCCAGTTGGGTTGGCCCAGGGGGGAGGCTTTTTTTTTTTTTTTTTATAAATTTCTGTTTTAGTTTTATTTTAATTTAGTGTATTTAATTACTTTCAAGAATGTTGATTTCTACAACACAATTACCTATGCATTATTTGCCTCATTTTGAACAATTTTGTTTTGGCATTTGAAAATTTTAATTTTCAACTTTAACTTAAAATTGAATTCCATCGCACGTTGAAACAAAGTGAGATTAGCAACAGTGAAAGCGATGACAAGGCACCATTAGCGTGGGATTACTGTAGCTTAATTATCCGGCGTTACAATTCTCCCCTACTAAAAAGAATTCTCGTCCCGAGAATTAAGAAGTAGAAGGAAATAGTCCGGGGTATTCTGCACGAAGATGATCTTCGTGTTCCCAAGTGGCTTCATCTTCAGAATGATTTGCCCACTGCACTTTGAAGAACTTGGTAACCTTCTGACGAGTCCGACGTTCAGTTTCACCAAGAATGCGGACGGGTTGCTCTTTGTAAGAAAGGTCTTGTTGCAGCTCAAGCATATCATGATCCACTGCTCGGATAGGATCCTTGAAGCAGTGACGAAGCTGTGACACATGGAACACATCGTGAACCTGAGAAAGGTTTGGCGGTAGTTCCAGTTGATATGCCACTTTACCACGCCTTTCGAGAACAGTCAAAGGACCAATATATCGAGGAGTCAGCTTGCCCTTGATCCTAAAGCGGTGTGCACCTCTCATTGGCGTGAATCGAAGATAAGCCTTTTCGCCAGGTTGATAGACCATATCTTTGTGATGACGGTCATACTAACTCTTCTGACGAGACTGAGCAGCCTTTAGATTTGCATGAATAATGCGAACTTGATCTTCGGCATGTTGGATAATATCCGTACCGATAAGTGTATGTTCCCCAGTTTCTGACCAATTCAGAGGAGTCCGACACTTATGTCCATATAACACTTCAAAGGGAGCCATCTTCAGACTAGCTTGATAGCTATTGTTGTAGGAGAACTCAGCATACGGGAGAGATTCCTCCCATTTCTTGCCGAAAGAAATGACACAAGCGCGAAGCATGTCTTCGAGAATCTGATTGACTCTTTCAACTTGTCCCTGGGATTGAGGGTGAAAAGCGGTGTTAAAGGACAAATGAGTTCCCATAGCTTCCTGGAAACTTGCCCAGAATCTTGAAGTGAATAAACTGCCACGGTCTGAACTAATCACCAATGGAATACCATGGAGTGAAACGACTCTGGACATGTATAGATCTGCTAGCTGACTAGTAGTAATAGTTTCCTTGACAGCCAGAAAATGTGCAACTTTGGACAGCCGGTCAATGACGACAAGAATAGCATCACTACCTTTCTGCGATCTGGGAAAACCAGTGACGAAGTCCATTTCAACATGATACCATTTCCATTCAGGAATAGAAATAGGTTGCAGAGTTCCAGTAGGCTTTTGATGTGCTGCTTTGATCCGACGGCAAATGTCACATTCTGAATCATAGCGTGCAATGTCTTGTTTCATGTTTGGCCACCAGGACCTTTGACGGATGTCTTGGTACATCTTGGTACTACCCGGATGAATAGACAGAGGTGTATCATGAGCTTCCTTCATCACTTTCCTAGTTACATTCAGGTTTTCCTTCTTTGTGGGAACGAATAAGCGACCCTTGAAGTACACGGTGCCATCATCAGCCACGGTGAAGAATGATGGTTTACCTTCCGCAAGATATCGTTTAATCTTTTCGACTTCACTGCAATAGAGTTGCATAGTTTTGATGTTGTCCACGAGATCTGGCACGGCAACCAGGTTACTCAAAGAACCCTGGTTAACAACACGAAGGTTCATCTTGCGAAACTCCGGTGGAGGGGGAACGAGATAACCCTGAGGAACAATATGGAGGTTCAACTTGCGGAATTGTTCTTGAAGAAGGGGGTGTACCTTGTGAACCTAAAGGTGTTTGCAGTATGACTTGCGTCTCAAAGCATCAGCCATTACATTAGCCTTGCCTGGTGTATAAGAAATACCCACGTTGTAATCTGCTATGCGCTCCATCCATCTTTGTTGACGGAGGTTCAAATCTGGTTGAGTAAATAGGTACTTCAGACTTTGGTGATCGGTGTAGATCTCGCAACGATTACCAATAAGGTACTGCCGCCACTCTTTCAGTGCATGGATTACTGCAGCAAGTTCAAGGTCATGAACTGGGTAGTTCCCTTCATGAGGACGCAATTGACGAGATGCATAAGCAACCACTCTGCGCTCTTGCATTAGGACACAGCCTATTCCTTGACGTGAAGTATCACAATAAATGATGAAGTCCTTACGAGTATCCGGAGGAGCAAGCACTGGAGCAGATGTCAGCTTGTCCTTAAGTGCTTGAAAGCTCTCCTAACATTTTTCTGTCCACTCATATTTAACACCTTTGTGAAGAAGATTGGTTAAGGGCTTTGCAATCTTGGAGAAGTTCTCGACGAATCGACGGCAATAGCTGGCAAGTCCGAGAAAACTTCTGACTTGCTTGACATTCTTTGGGGGAGTCCAGTCAAGAATAGCCTGAACATGTTCAGGGTTGACTACAATACCATCCTTGGAGATCACATGCCCAAGGTAGGTCACTTCGTCCATCCAGAACTCACACTTTGAATACTTTGCATAAAGTTGATGTTCTCGAAGCTTCTCAAGTATAAGACGAAGATGTCCAGCATGCTCTTCTTTATTCTTGGAATAAACCAGGATATCATCCAGATAAACCACGACGAATTTATCGAGGTAATCCATGCATATATAGTTCATCGGGCAAGAGAAGGTTGCTGGAGCATTGGTTAAGCCGAAGGACATGATGGTGTACTCGTATGAACCATAGCGAGTAACAAATACAGTCTTGGGAATATCCTCTTCACGAACCCGGATCTGATGGTAACCCAACCTCAAGTTGAGTTTTGAAAACACTGATGAACCAGCAAGTTGATCATACAGATCGTTGATTTGAGGAAGCGGATATTTGTTTTGAATCGTTGCTTGGTTGATGGGACGATAATCTTGGACCAATCGATTCGTACCATCTTTCTTCTTGACAAAGAGAGAAGGGGCTCCCCAAGCAGACGAACTTGGGCGAATGAACCCTTGACGAAGCGAATCATCGATTTCTTGTTTCAGTTCAAGGAGTTCATGTGGAGGTATCTTATATGGCCGCTTAGCAATAGGGGTGGTGCCTGGCACTAAGTCGATGACAAACTCGACAGCTCTTACAGGGGGAATCCCTGGAAGTTCTTCCGGAAAGACATCTTGGAAATCCCGGACAACTGGAATGTTTTCAATCCCTTCAAGAGGTGACACATTTAATGCATTCAAGGCATATAGCTGGGCTTCAGCATTTCGAACAAGATGAGCATGATAGCTTACAATCTCATTCGAAGGATGTAGGAGGTGGACGGTTTTGGTGTCACAAACAATAGAAGCGGTATGTGCTTTCAACCAATCCATTCCGAGAATGAGATCGATATTGGAAGACTTCAGCATTATGGGGGAGGCAAGGAGCTCTAAACCTTCAATTTCAATGGGGACATTGTGGCTAATAATGGAAGTCTGACATTGGCCGGTGGGGGTGTTTACCACTATTGGGGCGTTCATCTCTTCACATTTAATGTCATGCGTGTATGCAAAATCTTCAGACATAAAAGAATGTGATGCTCCTGTATCAAACAATACAGAAGCTAGTACTGAGTTGACGAGAAGAGTACCCATCTGTTGGGGAACGTTGCATGGGAAACAAAAATTTTCCTACGCACACACAAGATCTATCCATGGTGATGAGCATCTACGAGAAGGAGAGTGAATCTACATATCCTTGTAGATCGCTAAGCGGAAGCGTTTTAAGAAACGCGGTTGATGTAGTCGAACGTCTCCGCGATCCAAATCGCAAGTCCTCCCTCGATCCGATCACGAACTAGCGCCGAACGGACGGCACCTCCGCGTTCAACACACGTACGGCTTGATGACGCCTTCACCTCCTCGATCCAGCGAGCGATGGTGAAGTAGTGGTTGAGTTCCAGCAGCACGACGGCGTGGTGATGGTGGTGAGGAACAATCTCTGCAGGGCTTCGCCAAGCACTACGGAGATTATGACGGAGGAACTAGAGGGTTAGGGTTGCCGCACACGGCTTGGGGAAATCTTGATGTGTCCCGTGTGCTAGCCCTGCCCCTCTATTTATATGTTGAGCCTTGGGGTCTAAACTTGGAGTAAAAGCCTCCTCCAGGTCGGTTTTGCCCGTACAAGGTCGGTTTGACCCGCAGGAAAAGAGTCCAACTCGGATCCCTGCCGAACCGTGCACAGCCGCGCACAAGCGGTAGTACCGCTCACAAGCGGTAGTACCGCTTGGGCGGTAGTACCGCTTCACACAAGCGGTAGTACCGCTCGGGCGGTAGTACCGCTTCACCAAGCGGTAGTACCGCTTACGCGGCAGCAAAACTACTTTTGCACTTTCCAATACCTCGTGGGCTTTTATCCTTTGGCCCATATAAAGTGTTCTTGTATCCGAACACTTCGGTAAACATCCGGAACCCCTTCCGGTGAACTCCGGAACTCTTCTGGAGATCAAAACACTATTATCACATATATCAATCTTTACCTCCGGACTCTTCCGGAGATCCTCGTCATGTCCGGGATCTTATCCGAGACTCCGAACAACTTTCGGTCACCAACATAATAACTCATTTATACTAATCGTCACCAAACGTTAAGTGTGTAGACCCTGCGGGTTCGAGAACTATGTAGACATGACCGAGACACCTCTACGATCAATAACCAATAGCGGGACCTGGATGCCCATATTGGCTCCTACATATTCTACGAAGATCTTTATCGGTCGAACCTCTATGTCAAGGATTCAGTTAATCCCGTATGCTGTTCCCTTTGTTTCTTCGGTATGTTACTTGCCCGAGATTCGATCGTCGGTATCATTATACCTAGTTCAATCTCGTTACCGGCAAGTCTCTTTACTCGTTCCGTAATACAAGATCTCGTGGCTAACACTTTAGTCACATTGCTTGCAAGGCTCATTGTGATGTTGTATTACCGAGTGGGCCCTGAGATACCTCTCCGTCACACGGAGTAACAAATCCCAGTCTTGATCCATGCCAACCCAACAGACACCCTCGGAGATACCTGTAGAGCACCTTTATAGTCACCCAGTTACGTTGCGACGTTTGATACACACAAGGTATTCCTCCGGTGTCAGTGAGTTGCTTGATCTCATGGTCAAAGGAACAGATACTTGACATGCAGAAAACAATAGCAATAAACTGACACGATCAAATGCTACGTTTACAGTTTGGGTCTTGTCCATCACATCATTCTCCTAATGATGTGATCCCGTTATCAAATGACATCTCATGTCAATGGCTAGGAAACCTTAACCATCTTTGGTCAACGAGCTAGTCAACTAGAGGCTTACTAGGGACACAGTGTTGTCTATGTACCCACACATGTATTTGAGTTTCCAATCAATACAATTATAGCATGGATAATAAACGATTATCATGAACAAGGAAATATAATAATAACCAATTTATTATTGCCTCTAGGGCATATTTCCAACACCATCACAGTAGCAGGCTGGTCTTGAACTTCATTCAGATCAACATTGTTAGCCTGAGCACGTCCCTGAGCAGGCCTGGCATTGTTGTTGCGGGGCTGGTTATAATGCAGTGCAAGTTGATTCTGATTCTACCTGCAGTCTATGGCACGGTGCCCTAGACGACCACACTTGAAGCATAACCCATCCTCAGGACGAGAAGGGGCAACAGGAGCTCGTGGTGGCAGAGCTGGGAGCCTCGGCTGCCTAGGTGGGGGTGGAGGCAGACGAGGTGCAGCATAGGACGGCCTCGGAGCAGGCGGCGGTGCATGGTACATGTTGTGTTGGATCCAGATCTTGCGCTTCTGAGCAGATGAGCCCGAATATGAGCCCATGTCACGGTTGCGCTTGCTGCTGTCCTTGTAGTCCTGCAGACCTGTTTCCACTTGAATGAACTTGTTCACCAAGGTGGCAAAGTTATCAAAGTCTTGAACAAGGAGTGCCAGCTTGATATCCGGGTGGAGGCCTTCACGGAACTTCTCCTGCCTATGAGCATCAGTTGCAACGTCTTCTTCAGCATAGCGAGATAGGTCCAGAAATTCCCGCTGATAAGCATCCACAGTCTTGTTGCCCTAGACTAGATTGCGGAATTCACGCTTCTTCTTGTCCATCATTCCCCGAGGAATGTGACGAGCACTGATACGTCTCCAATGTATCTATAATTTTTGATTGTTCCATGCTATTATATTATCTGTTTTGGATGTTTTATATGCATTAATATGCTATTTTATATTATTTTTGGGACTAACCTATTAATCTAGAGCCTAGTGCCAGTTTCTGTTTTTTCCTTGTTTTTGAGTATTGCAGATAAGGAATATTAAACGGAGTCCAAACGGAATAAAATCTTCGGAATAATTTTTCTTGGACCAGAAGCAACCCAGAAGACTTGGAGATGAAGGCAGGGGAGCCGCCGTGTGGCGACAAGCCATAGGGGCGCGCCCTAGGGGGGCGCCCCCCTGGCTTGTGGCCCCACGGCAGCCCCCCTAACCCTATTCTTCGGCCTATAAATTCACAAATATTCCCTGGATACCAAAAAGAGCCACGAAAATACTTTTCTGCCGCCGGAAGCCTCTATTCCCGTGAGATCCAATCTTGGAGCCTTTTCCGGTAATCTGCCGGAGGGGGATTCGATCACGGAGGGCATCTACATCAACTCCATTGCCCCTCCGATGATGCGTGAGTAGTTTACCACAGACCTTCGGGTCCATAGCTAGTAGCTAGATGGCTTCTTCTCTCTCTTTGTTCTTCAATACCATGTTCTTCATGATCTTCATGGAGATCTATCCGATGTAATACTCTTTTGCGGTGTGTTTGTCGAGATCCGATGAATTGTGGGTTTATGTTCAGATTATCTATGAATATTATTTGAATCTTCTCTGAATTCTTATATGCATGATTTCATATCTTTGCAAGTCTCTTCGAGTTATTGGTTTGGTTTGGCCAACTAGATTGGTAATTCTTGCAATGGGAGAAGTGCTTAGTTTTGGGTTCAATCTTGCGGTGTCCTCACCCAGTGAAAAAGTAGGGGTAGCGAGGCACGCATTGTATTGTTGCCATAGAGGATAAAAAGATGGGGTTTTCATCATATTGCTTGAGGTTATCCCTCTACATCATGTCATCTTAACTAATGCGTTACCCTGTTCTTCATGAACTTAATACTCTAGATGCAGGCAGGAGTCGGTCGATGTGTGGAGTGATAGTAGTAGATGCAGAATCGTTTCGGTCTACTTGACACGGACGTGATGCCTATATGCATAATCATTGCCTTGGATATCTTCATAATTATTCGCTTTTCTATCAATTGCTCGACAGTAATTTGTTCACCCACCGTATTATTTTCCTTCATGAGAGAAGCCTCTAGTGAAACCTATGGCCCCCGGGTCTATTTTCCATATTACACTTTCAGATCTAAAACCAAAAATATCTTGCTGCAATCTTTTTACCTTTTGTTTTACTTTACTTTCAAGCAATCATATCTATCTATCTCTATCAGATCTCATCCTTGCAAGTAACCGTGAAGGGATTGACAACCCCTTTATAGCGTTGGGTGCAAGTGTTTGATTATTTGTGTAGGTACACCTATTGGGGACTTGCTTGTATCTCCTACTGGATTGATACCTTGGTTCTCAACAACTGAGGGAAATACTTATCTACTTTGCTGCATCACCCTTTCCTCTTCAAGGGGAAACCAACGCATGCTCGAGAAGTAGCAAGCACGGAATGCAGCTTGGAACTCCGGCCAGGTGATGATTGTCCCAACAGGGTGTGAGCGCCTGTGACTGTCCCACCATTGAGCAGCGGGACCCTTCAGAAAGTACGAGGCAAAGGTGACATAGATAGCCACTGGGCGCCTGAAGACTCCAGCTCATAAGTGATGTCACGGAGCCAGTCATTTGTGTCAAGCGGCTGAGTTGAGCTGCGGTAGATCGCAGGGTTGAGACGCATGAAGTCCTGCAAAGTCATTGGGGCTGGCTGCTAATTCATATTCAGCCTCGCGAACTGGTCCATAAGCCCTTGCATAAACTGGCGATTCAGTTCAAACTGCTGCATCATACCAGCCATGTATTCCAGTGGCGGCAGTGGTTCAGGCGCACCACGACCACGACTAGCTGGCCTAACCATTCCGTCAATTTTTTAACAGTGGTAGTTTAGCATTGGGTAATTGCAAAGACAAAGAATCATTCATGAAATAAATTGCACAAAGAAGGAAGTGCAATAGATACGACATAGTAGTTCAAATTTCAACATACAGATCCATACATAGGTCTATTACAAACAATAAGTCTGTTATAAAATAGACGATAGGTCCGGCATGAAAATAACCTAGACAACTAGGCGGGACGCAGGCACGCGGTAGAGGGATACGACAACGAGGCATAGCGATATGCTACATCAACGTCGGGGACAACGAAAGAACCCACGGAACTGCACGTGGCCCTGAATGTGAAACCTGGGGGCAGGGTTCTGCATCCCGTGCACACCCTGATGTAGAATCTGGTGCCCAACAAGGAGCGCAGGTCCACGTGCCGGAGTACGACCTCCAACCGCAGGCCACTCAAGACCTGGAGGAAACTCAGTCCGACGCGGGTGAAGAATGTACTCCGGATGCATCCCCGCACTGACTGCTGGCAACAACTGCTCCATAGCCTGATAAAGACGAGCACGGGTGGCGTACAGCTCGACGTTAAGAGCCCTGACAGTGTGATCCAGTGCCTCAGTGTACTGAACCAGAACCTGTGGGTCGTAATGACGACTCACGTAGGGGGTGCAGATAACAGTGTAGGACCAGTCGTTGCGCTGCCGCACGAAAGGGGTGCAGACCTCAGCATCGGCTGCAGTATCAACTCCAGCAGGAACATACGGGATGTATCTGAACGCCGTCTCCTCCAAACAGGGGTTCGCTGCTGGAGACGAACAATAGCAGCATAGGCAGCATCCTGTACTGCCATCTCAACGGTCACTCCAATGCCACGAAAGGTGTGCAGCTCAGTGATGGAGAGGTCCTGTCGATCCCACATAACCATCTCAGCTTCATACTGTTCCTGGTTGAACTCGCGGTAGTCCTCGTAAACAGTGTACTCGGGGTACCAGCGATATCCCAGCCTGATCAAGAGGTTGACCAGAATGGCCGGGAACCCAGTCATATCGTGAGCCAAAGTCAGATGAACGACCTGCCTAGCGGGACGCATCTGTAACAAGAAGATTTAAAGATGTCAAATGACTTTGTGTGCATCACAACTTCAAAGGAAAACAATTGTCGACGAAACAAATCTCCGGTGGATGTGATCACGAGAGCCTAATGTTAGAGTTAGCAAAATCTTTTAACCCGAAAGAGAAGAGAGATCAGAACCCAGAGTATAGATGAGGAATAAAAGATCCTAATACCACCCGATTGAGATGTGGGCCCGTAAGCCACACAACTATGTTAGTAAAAGTTTTTCAATGACTAGACTCAACTTCGGCCAAGGAGTTGGAAAGGGGGCTACCTAAAGGCAGTCGGCTCTGATACCAACTTGTGACGCCCCCAATTTTGACCGTACGCTAATCATACACGCAATGCGTATGACCAAGATTAGGGACTCACTGATCGATATCACAACACAACACTAGACACCAATTAAAGTCATACAACTTCATATTACAAGCCAGGGGCCTCGAGGGCTCGAATACAAAGCTTGACAAGCACGAGTCAGCGGAAGCAGATAATATCTGAGTACAGACATAAGTTAAACAAGTTTTGCCTTAAGAAGGCTAGCACAAACATAACAACGGATCGAAAGAGGCGAGGACTCCTGCCTGGGAACCTCCTATCCTACTGCTGGTCGGGGGCAGCCTCCACGTAGTAGTAGGCTCCTGCGGTGGTGTAGTAGTCGTCTCCGGCGTACTCCATCTCCTGGGCTCCATCGTCTGAACGCGGCAATCGTATCGAGGGGGAAAGAGAAAGCAAAGCAGTGGTGAGTACTCATCCAAAGTACTCGCAAGACTGACATCAGAACTATGCTAAGTATGCATCAGTATCAAGGAATGGGGTTATATCTGGGTTGACAGTAGAAAGCAAGAATAGGGGGAAGGCCTAGTCCTATCGAAGACTAGCATCTTCAGCATCTTGCAGCATTAGAAGAGAGTAGACTGGTTTCTCATATATAGACATATTATTGTAGCAAAATTTTATTAAGTAACCACGCCCAGAGATTCTTCCTCGACTCCCTGCGAGGAAGCAATCCCGGAGACAACATTCATTTCAATGTAAATCACAATTTTAGTTATATCAGGTCAAGGTACAACTCCAAGTCGTCCTATTACCGTGGACACGGCTATTCAAATAGTTGTATTCATCCCTGCAGGGGTGCACCGCATTTCCAACACGCTTGATCACCTCCGGCCGGACACACTTCCCTAGGTCATGCCCGGCCTCGGGATATCAACACGTCGTCGCCCCACCTAGGCTCAACAGAGCGGCCAGCCTGCCGGTCTAAATCCTAAGCGCACAGGGTCCATGGGCCCACTCACCCTTTGCACTCCTGCACGATGCGTACGCGGCCGACGTCAGTCCTAGCATCTGCTAATACAAGATCAATGCCGTTGCGGACCACTCGGGCGCGCGCCGCTCCATTGCTGACGTTCGAAGAGCTTCGGCTGATATAATGACGCTGAGTACCCATAACTTCTCCCACGTGAAGGTTTGGTGCGTAAAAAGGTCAAACGACCAACTCAGATCAAATACCCAACCCATTAGCATTTTATTAATGCGGGATGAGAGCGACCCATGAAGTGCGGTCCCGTCGCCCCGTCTCGAGGATGTGTGGCAAGGGCCTCACCTGCCCGGCCACGCCTCATCATCATCAAACCGTGGGTACCCTTCAAGGCCGACCCATCACCAACATCTTCCTGTAACCCAAGTCATAGTATCCGTGTGTATAAAACATCAAGGCGGGACCTGAGGAATCACCCTCAATGGGCCCCGCTCAATGTAACCGTCAAGGTGGACTTAGAGGATTCATCCTCGGGGGTCCCACACTTGAGGGGGTTGCACAACAGAGATGATATCGGGAGTGGCGGAGAGGTATCACCCTCTGTTTACCACGACCGACTATCTACGCTACAGAACTAACATCATGAGTACTTCACGAGGTGTCACCCTCGGTACTCGATGGTAGTTCCGCAGAGTCGTACAACTAAAGGGGTGTGCGGTGATGTGAGGGGCCTGGCTCGTCGATCATGATGACCGAGTAACTGATATTAAAAGTGGGGCAACTGGGACTAAGGGGTCACTAGGGATTCATTGATCAACCTATACTAAACAGTTGATATGACAGTAGGTACAGTAGCAGTTCATCAAAAACAGGCTATGCATCAGAAGTAGGAGCTAGCTAATACAGTAGCAAAATTTAATGCAAGCATGAGAGAGAAAGGAACTGGGTGATATCGGAATGATCAAGGGGGGTTGCTTGCCTTGCTGCTCTGCGGCAAAAGGCTGATCGTCAGGCGCGTAGTCGTACTCGGCAGCAGCGTTAGTCTCGGGCTCTACCGGTAAGAAGAGGGGGGAGAAACTATAAATATAAAAGCACAGATGCAATCACGATGCATGACATGGCAATATGCAGAGCTAGGCATGCACTAACGCAGTATTGCACGTCGCAGACGGATCGGAAGAATATCTGACGATATTTTCCGGGTCTCGGGCTACTACCGAACAGCTGAAAATGATGGAAAAGTTCCACGTTCGTTATGATAGGAGCATGCGACAGACGAACGGACTACGTATTCGGATTCGTGGGATTTTTCTAAACAACTTTCATGTATAAAATATTTTCATCCGACTTACGGTTTATTTTATATTAATTTTTAAAGTTTTATTAATATCCTAAAATTAAGAGATTTAAATTAATCCAATATTTGTAATTATGACATCAGCATGATGTCATGCTGACATCAGCAGTCAACAGGGGCTTTGACTGGTCAAACTAACCAGTGGGGTCCATCTGTCATAGACACAGGTTTAGTTAAGTTTAATTAACTTTTAATTAGGTTAATTAATAGGTGGGGTCCACATGTCATTTTAAGAGAGTTAATTAACTAAACTAATTAATCTTTAATACCTACTTAATTAAGTTAATTAAGTTAATTAATTTATTATCTATATATCTATTTATTTATTTATTATTTATTTATTTTTTATTATTAAAAACGTTCTGTGAGGGGGGATGGGCCCCCTCTGTCATACAGTGCGGGGAGGGGGGGGGTGGCCCCACTTGGCAGTGGCCAAGGGCCACCACACACACACACCACACCGCAAGCACGGCCATGGCCATGGCCGGCCGGCAGCGGCGGCCCACGGCGCGGTGGCGCAGGGAGGCGGTGCGGCGAGTGGTATGGGGGGTGACGGGCGCGCGGCGAGGCGGGGCCGTGGGGGCGAGCAGGCGGCGGTGATGCAGGGGCGCGAGCGCACGTGGGGGGGAAGTCAGCGAGGCCGCGGGGACGCGGGGGCTGCAGCGGGGCATGGCAGGCGGGCAGCAGCAGGGCGGCTACGGTCGAGGGGCGACGCGGCGGCGTACGTCGACGCGGGGAGGGTAGCAGGGGAAGGAGAGGGGAAGGGAGGAGCCCCAGGAGGGCTCACCGGCGACGTAGGGGAGGGGGCGGCGAGGCGTGAGGTAGGCCGACGGGGAGGTCCGGCGGCGCGAGGAGGCGACTGTGCGGTGGCGGGGCGGCGCTGGGCGCCGATGGGACGGCGGGGCGGCGACGGGGCATCGGGGTAGGGGGTCGGCGCCAGCGGGGGCTAGCCCCGATCCGATCTGGATCGGGGAGGGGGGAGGTGAGCGAGGGGATCGGGGGAGTGGGGGAGTGGCCGACGGGGTGGGATTTGTCGGTGGCGGGGGGGTTGACCCCTTGTAGGGGCTGGGGGGGCTGGCCTGGCTGTGGGGCGAATGGGCCAAGGCCTAGTTGGGTTGGCCCAGGGGGGAGGCTTTGTTTTTTTGTTATTTATAAATTTCTGTTTTACTTTTATTTTAATTTAGTGTATTTAATTACTTTCAAGAATGTTGATTTCTACAACACAATTACCTATGCATTATTTGCCGCATTTTGAACAATTTTGTTTTCGCATTTGAAAATTTTAATTTTCAACTTTAACTTAAAATTGAATTCCATCGTGCGTGGAAACAAAGTGAGATTAGCAACAGTGAAAGCGATGACAAGGCATCATTAGCGTGGTATTACAGTAGCTTAGTTATCCGGGCGTTACAATTCTCCCCTACTAAAAAGAATTCTCGTCCCGAGAATTAAGAAGTAGAAGCAAAGAGTCCGGGGTATTCTGCACGAAGATGATCTTCACGTTCCCAAGTGGCTTCATCTTCAGAATGATTTGCCCACTGCACTTTGAAGAACTTGGAAACCTTCTGACGAGTCCGATGTTCAGTTTCACCAAGAATGCGGACGGGTTGCTCTCTATAAGAAAGGTCTTGTTGCAGCTCAAGCATATCATGATCCATTGCTCGGATAGGATCCTTGAAGCAGCGACGAAGCTGTGACACATGGAACACATCGTGAACTTGAGAAAGGTTTGGCGGTAGTTCCAGTTGATTATCCGGGCGTTACACATACTATCAAGGGGGGCTCTCAAGTGAGTAGCTTGATCGTATCGTTCATTGAGAGCTCAAACCATTTGCATCCTTGCATCATCATCTTTCTTGGTCCTTATTTGGTTTTTCTCTATGTGAGTTTTTGAGCTTATGGTCTTCATCGTGATAAGTTCAAGCTCATCGAAAACAGATTTCGTATGCATCATATTGTGTTTTCAGTGTTGGAGATTTTGCCGGATATTTATTGGGAAGACGAGGAAGGACTGACGACGGCGGCAGAGCTTTCGGTTGCGCGAGCCCTAGAGGAAGAAGATGGACAGTGGCGGCGGAGAGGAGAGAAGGAATGGGACCCGCTCCCCCGCCTATTTATGAGATGGGACAGCAACGGTCCGGCGCGGGGATCGAGGAGGCACGATGATGATCTACTAAGAAAGCGCCTCGATTCTCGGGCTGGTCATATTAATGAAGAAAGATCCGTTCTGACGTCAGGGGAATCTTTTTTGATTTTTCTGATGACGTCACGGCGGGTTATGAAAGTTTATCAGAGACGACGCTGCCCATTTTTGGCGGGTCATAAAGATTGTCAGAAAGGACAAGACTCGCCAATCAGAGGATTTGAAGATTGACATGAACCGGTTCATATCAATCTGGGGCCTAATGTTGGGGATATAACCCCGTGGGGAGACCTGCCCAGATGGGGCCGGGTCATGCGGTTGGCGGCTTATGACAAGATTTGGTGCAGGCTCACCCAATGGGCCTGGAGGCCCAGAGCCAGAAGACGAGATGTTACCCGGTGGCGTAAGCCGCCGGTGGCGGCTTGTTAGACAAGGCATGTGTAGTTAGAGACGAGGTCGGTTATCAAGTATAACCCGGCCCGGACTCTTGTAAGCCCAGGGCCTTGACCTGTGTATATAAAGGCGGGTTACCTGGGCGGCTAAGGCCACGAAAACAACTCATCGATAGGTAGGTCAAGCGAACTCGCTCCCTTGTAATCGATACCCAATCAATACAACACAAAGCAGGACGTAGGCTTTTACCTCTTTCTGAGGGGCCGAACCTGGGTAAACGCGTGTCTCTCGTCCCGATCAACCCCTTTGAGTCCACCACTTTAGCGATGGCCTCGAACCTAAGTCCTAGGACATCTACCGTGACAAAACCACGACAAAGGTCATCTTCCTTATCCTAGTGGCATTTATTCTCCATTGCTTGTTCTTAATTTAACTAGTCATTGTTGGATAGCTCTTGTTGCCCTTTATCCAACAAGCTTGAGTTTGCTCAAATCGGAGCTCGTATGCGAAAGTTATGGCTGTTTTAGTATTACCTGTTTTACATAGAGAGGTTGTACCGCCCCATAGAGAGGTTGTACCGGTTGACCGGTACAACCGGTGTTTGGAGCGGTTGTACCGCTCCAGAATTGGTCCGAAGGTTGTACCGGCCATGTACCGCTCTACCACCGGATTAGTTTCTGTTGTCGTGCGGTTCTTGGGCGGTTGTGGGCCGGTTGTTACGCTTATTGTTTTTTACCGGTTGTACCGGTGCTCATAGCGGTTGTACCGCTCCTAAGTTATTCTGCACATAACGGGCAGATTCGTGGGGACCTATTTAAGGGGGTCTTCTTCCCCAATGGTTCCCCAACTCTTGAGCTCGTTTTGCCCCCCATTGTTGACCTTCTTGAGCTTGCTATCTCTCAATCCCTCCAATGATACTTGCTAGTTCTTGAGGGAAAAGGGAGAGGAGATCTAGATCCACATTTCCACCAATCACGTTCTCCTCTATGTGAGGGGAACCCCTTGGATCTAGATCTTGGAGTTCTCCGTGTTCTTCTTTGTTCTTCCTCTCATTTTCCTCCCTAGCATTAGTTGCTTTGGTGGGATTTGGGAGAGAAGGACTTGGGCACTCCGTGTGCCCTTGCCATTGCATTTGGTGCATAGGTTTGAGTTCTCCACGGTGATACGTGGAAGTGAAGTTTGAGAAGCTTATTACTCTTGGGTGTTTGTGCACCCTAGAGCTTGTTCCTCTTGGGTGCCTTGGCGCCCTAGACGGTTGGTGGTGCCTTGGAGTTCAATCATTGTGGTGTAAAGCTCCGGGCAAGCATCGGGGTCTCCAATTAGGTTGTGGAGATTGCCCCGAGCAATTTGTACGGGTACCGGTGACCGCCCCCAAGGGTTGCCAAAGTGTACGGGTACCGATGACCGTCCCCAAGGGTTGCCATTTGTACGGGTTCGGTGACCGCCCTCAAGGGTCCCTTAGTGGAATCACGGCATCTTGCATTGTGCGAGGGCGTGAGGAGATTACGGTGGCCTTAGTGGCATCTTGGGGAGCATTGTGCCTCCACACCGCTCCGAACGGAGATTAGCATTCGCAAGGGTGTGAACTTCGAGATACATCGTCGTCTCTGCGTGCCTCGGTTATCTCTTACACGAGCCCTTTACTTATGCACTTTACTTTGTGATAGCCATATTGTTTCATGCTATATATCTTGCTATCACTTAGTTGTTTATCTTGCGTAGCATAAGTTGTTGGTGCACATAAGTGAGCCTAGTTGTTTTAGGTTTTGTGCATGATATATTAAACGTTAGTTTTATTCCGCATTTGTTCAAGCCTAAACCGTAATTATTTTAAAGCGCCTATTCACCCCCCCCCTCTAGGCGACATCCACGTCCTTTCAAGAGCATTTGCAACGGAGCTACAGCCTAAAAGATATGACAATCACAAGATGAATAAGACATGAATGCAAAATGCATGCAAACAACACCCATAAACAATTCAAAACATGGATGCAACAAGATATGATGAAACTACATGCAATTCTAGGGAAGTTTCATATATGGCATGTTCAAAACGGAGCTACGGATCAACCACAACAACCAACACTAGTTCTATTTAAAATCTGCCCAAAACAGCAACATAGCATATTGCACACATGAAAACAACAAGCTACAAGATTCTAAAATGCACAAACTAAGCATGGGGCACTAGCATATAACAAACTCTTCATTTCATCTTCATATATCATACTCAAAAGAGTCATGGATCACATGGTAGGAAGGTCACAACATGGCAACAAAATACAGCTTTAGGGACTTAGTGAAAATCACCGATTTTAGCAGAGCAGTTTTTCCATGGAGGCATATTGGCAGCAATGAAACTATATGCTACAGGGCATATCATGGCATGAAACTTAACAGCATGGTAGAGGACATGATGCACTACAATTCATTCCATAGTGGCAAAAGTCTAATTATGCATAATAACATGGCTAGCATCAACACAACATGGCATTTTGAAGAAAACAAATTCTCAGACATAGTGAAAATTAGACTAGACATGTGCAGCAGTTTTTAACAGATTGACATGTTGGAAAGGAGAATTAATTATGATGCTAAACATATTCATGCAAACTATTGGCACAATATGATAGAGCATAACATGCTTTACAATTCATCCCATTGTGGCAACACCAAAAGAGCTGTAGATCAATAGCAAACCACATGGCAAGACAGCAACAAAATAACACAGTTTTCAGACAAATATTTAGACCCCTCAAAACAACACATTTTTATCACATGTTGGCAACAAGAAAATAACACCTAAACATGGATTTCTATAGCAACAAAAAATACCAGGGCCTAGCACACATGTCCAAGGGCATATCTCGTGTTCAAAATTATTTCATATCATGCATGGATTAATTCAGACAAAATAAACAAAAGGGCATCATATCAAAATAACATGCACACAAAAATTTCTCAAATGACAAAACTAATTACACAGGTGGATTCTATGGATTTTTTTACCCTGAAAACATATATAATATGTATAGGTTCATATAGGAAAATATGACATAATTAATTATGCAAGTTTATGGCATAAACCTATTAGCAAGTTTATGTGAATTGAATGCAAACAACAAGTTATACATTTTTCAACATGGATGAAAATGGGATATTAATAATCTACACAAAATTCTACACATTTTTCATATATACAATATTTACATATGATGCACGGATAATTATTTATGAGCGATGCAAATTAACGCATTTTTCTGTAGTTATGAAATTCCTTGAAAATTGGACAATTCGCAGACTAAGAAAAAACGCTACGCGGGCCGAATCTGCAATAGGGCCCGAACAGGGGGGTGAGCGCTAGATAGCTAATATCACTACAAGAAATATGCTAAATTGTGACCTTTTCATAGTGACTGTGGGTGAATTGGTCATAAATCAATGACCATTTTGCACCAGATGGTCGTAAGCCGTTTGGTATGGTCAAAACCCTAAATCATTATGACCATTTCCATCAGATAGGTCATAATTTTCTTATACGAAATGGTCGTCACATAGACAACCTGATCTACGGCTTTAATTTTAGCCGAATACGATCAATTTAAATGGTCATGACTACTAATTCACAATGCTTCAAAATAATTAGTCAGACACCTCACCAATTTTGCCGACGTGGCGTGTCCATGTGTCAAGCCACCTCAACATATCGCCTACGTGTCATGTCTATGTACTAGGTGTATTAGGTTTGAACCTGACATGTGGAACTAACGCATCAACCTCCAGCAAGTGACATGCGGAACCGAGCCTTAGACCTGACATGCAGGACCCGGCAAGCCGATTACGACCAATTTAAATGGTCATGACTACTAATTCACAATGTTTCAAAACGACTGGTCGGACACCTCACCAATTTTTCCTACATGGCATGTCGATGCATCAAGGCACTTTAGCATTTCACCTACATGTCATGTTCATGTGTTAGTTATTTCATCTTAGGTGTATTAGTTTTGAACCAGTAGTTATATATATGGAACCCACGAATCAACCTCGAGCGATCCTCAAAAGAAAAAATCCCTCCAGCAGGTGAGATGCAGGACCCACCAAGCTGACACGTGGGGCTATCATGCGGGCCCACGAGACAAGTGGGATGCGAAATAATAATTTAGATAAAAAAACAAAGCTTCAGGGCTCGAACCTGCAACATCAGGTTCTCTCGAAAGAAACTTCATCACCAGACCATCATTTCGTTGTTGTATTAGTATTAAACCAGTAGTTATATATGGAACACACGAATCAACCTCCAGCGATCCTCAAAAGAAAAAAAAACCTCCAGCAGGTGAGATGCGGGACCCACCAAGCTGACACGTGGGGCTATCATGCGGGCCCAGGAGACAAGTGGGATGCGAAATAAAAATTCAGAAAAGAAAATACAGCTTCGGCGCTCGAACCTGCGACCTCAGGTTCTCCTGAAAGAAACCTCACCACCAGACCATCATTTCGTTAGTGAATTGATCTGACACTGGAGGAATTTAAACTATAGGTCCTTTTCTGGGCCTGGGCCGCGGTTGAACACTCACCTCAAGGGAGCCACCAGATAGGTCGGCAGAGAAGCGAGGCCACAATGTCAGTTTGTTTTGTTTTTTATTATGTTTTTGTTTTTATTTTTTGCTTTCTTTTTCCCCCTTTTTTGTACTTCAGAATATATTTTAATTAATCATTTAAAAAATGTTAATTGTATATATAAAAAATGTTGACCATGTATTAAAAAAATAAACCTGTATTTAAAAATATTAATGAAGGATTTTAAAATATATGTTACATGTGTATAGAAAAAATGTTAATCAAGCATTTGAAAATGTTAAAAGCTTATATAATGTTTTTGATCACGTATTCAATAAATGCTAATCTTGTATTTGAAAAATATTAAACATGTTTACAAAAATATATTAGATCTATATACAAAAAATGTGTATAGAAAAACAATTAAAAACCCGATAGAAAACAAAATAAACACAATAAAAAAGCGAGAAAATAAACAAACAAAATAGAAGAAAAAAGAAATAAGTAAAAAAGCTTGTGAAAAATAAAAATAAAAAAGAAAGAAAATAGAAAAACTATCAACACTTGTAGTACAAATCTGACGCACTACCTACTGAATCGGTCAATTTTGTCGGCATGATCGTTCTTAGCTAGGGGCTGAATCATACAAAACTTTTGATGCATCTCCCATGAAATAGCTAATTGTGTACCTACTAGTAAGCGTGCACACGCACTCTTTGACTCGGTTAGAGCATCTACAACCGGACCCTTCATACACGTCTCAAACGCCCGGGCAGGAAAAATCGACCCACACGGATGCCCTAAACATGCCTCAAACGCCAGGGCTGACCGGCACCCCTCACATTCAGCCCAAATATGGTGCGGATATGAGGCTGTCCGGGCGCTTCTGGGTAAGCCCGACACGTCAGCCCGACCCACCACCGACCTCACAAATACCCCCGTCCGGAAAACATTGGGGCACTGAGAAATGAAAAAAAATGAAATTTGTGTGCAAAGAGAAAAAAACTCAATTTCACAACATTGTTTTCCATTCCAATAAGCATCCTTGTGCACAATTATGAGATCATTTGAACAAATTATGCCTTGAATGTGACCATGACATTGGTCATTTGACTTATAAACCATGAATCTCCATACATGATAGCTTAGTTCTAAAAACACTTTTTTTAAATGACATCTTCTATTTTGTTATTTTTCATGGTAACTAGATCACATATAATAACATAATGCAAACGTTTTCTAGTTTTTTTATAAAAAAATTTTGTTGGATCTCTTATGAAATAGCTACTTGTGTGCTTAGAAATGATTTTTGGAAGATGAAGTGCAAACTATGAGGCAACTGTAATTCAAATTTGACCCGGTTCCGGCAGAATCGGTAGAAATATGTCAATTTGACGAGAGGGGAATCGAAAGCTTTGGCACCCAACCATTTTATGTGATCCAATTTTGCAACAAATATCTGGTAGTTTTTTCACAAAAAAACACTGCATACATGATAGCTCATTTTTTAGAATATTTCCTTAAAAATATTCCTGTATTTCAAGTTTCTTATTTTTCCTGGTAATTACGTCACATATAATGAAACAATGTGAAGGTTTTTAAGTTTGTTATTTTTCCTCTTAATTAGGTAATAAATATTTGGTAGGTTCTTCACAAAAGCCCCATTTTTGGCACTCTGAAAAATGAAAATGATTTTTATGTGGAAAGAAAATGAAAAGCTCCTTCGTCGACATTGTTTACCATTCATAGATGCACCCTTGTGCACACACATGAGATCGTTTAAACAAACTATGTTATGAATGTGGCCATAACATTGGTTGTTTGCCTTGAAAGCCATGAATCTTCATACACAATAACTCATTTCCAAGAACACATTTTTAAGATAATTGGCATATTTCAAGTTTGTTATTTTTTTTGGTAACTAGGCCACAAATGATGGCTCAACGTGAAGGTTTAACATTTTTTACTTTTCTTGAATTTTGTATGGTGTTTTCAAAATGCGGTCAAGATGGCGGGCATGATCGTTCGTAGCTAGGGGTGGAATCTTGCAAAACTCTTGGTGGATCTATGATGAAATGTCTACTTATGTATCTAAAAATGATTTTTCTAAAAAATGAAGAGCGACATATGCGACGGTTGTAGTTCAAATTTGACCCAGTTTATGTTGAATCGGCAAAAGTTTGTTAATTTGATGAGAAGTGGATGGAAACCTTTTGACATGGGACCAGTTGGTCAATTTTATATGAAATGCGCTCTAATATTGTTGAAAATTCTTGTGCTTCAATTTTGCAGAAAAGATTTCATATGTTATTTTTAGAATTTCTCATTCCGATTTCAAAATAAACGACGAGCATGACCGTTGGATGGTGATTCTCAGGCGCGCAACGCATTCCATCATAAGACCAACTACCGAATGGTCTCCAAATATAAATTTCATTTTGTAAACTCACCTTTGAAGGCATATAATGCACAATTTTTGTGTTGTTTATGACTTAAACACATTCATGGCTACGTTAATTCATATTATTACAAAGCATGTGGAAATTAAAAATACATTTTAATCCCGCAAAAAGAAAAATTAAAAATACATTTTGCCATGAAACTATTAATTATTGTCTTGAAGTTTTTTCTACTTGACAGAGATAAAATGAATACGAGACCACCTATTATTTAGTAGATATGATTTCTCTGAAACAAGTTTATTGCTACTACGAGACCACCTAACTAGAGACTGTACACTGGGGTCAAGAAGTGGCAGGTCCCAGCAGCAGCCAGTGAGGTGCGAAAGTATGAAATGAGGGGTCCGGGGGAATTTTTTTCGAAGAGAGCGGGCGACCGCATCCCTGGCCTATTATCCCGCCTCTGTTATCCCGAAACCGGTCCAAACCCTAGTGGCTTCCCTCCCTCGCACCGCCGCCACCACCACCACATCCCTCCTCTCCTCTCCTTCCATAGCGCCGCTCCGAGCCGCCCATCGATCCAAGCGCGCGACCGCATCCCTCCCTCCTCCTCGCCTCTCCTTCCATCGCGCCGCCAATCGATCCGAGCCCAACGATGCCAGATCTGCATCCCACCTCCCCCATCTTCCGCTCCCTCTCTCCACCTCCCGCAGCGGATTGAGCGCGCCGCCCAACCTCACAGGCGACAGGTGCACCGCCGCCCAGCAGCCTCGGCGTCGCGGCCGGCTGGCTCGCCGGCGCGTGCGTGCTTCGATGCGCGCCGCTCCGTCGAGCTGGCCGGACCGCGGCGGCGCGTGACATAGGGTTTGCGGTGGTTTTGCCCCCACACCATACCAGCCACGGCTCTCTAGCAACCAGGACGGCGACGGCGTCGACGGGATCTTCGGACATCCGTCATCCACCTCGCGCTGCAGGGAGGGGTCTGTTGTCTCCTCGAAGGAGGGGACAACCGTTTTCGTAGTTCCCCACCCTGGCAGCCAATCCCGGCCGCCGCTGCTTCACCGGCGTCGCTGCGAGATCGCCCGACGCCAAGCAGGCCGTGGATGCGTTGGACATCAAGCCGGCCGTGCTGCTCCTTCTGCGTGCGTCTTTCCCCGACCACGTCCCCAGCCAGCATCCAGCTGCTCCAGCCTCAGCCCTCCTCAACTTCGCTACTGGTGGGCTGCTGCAGGTGAGACCATTGACTCCATCTGCTGCTACCGGTAGAACTGTTGTTGTAGTTTGGCTGTAGCCGCAACTGCTTTAGCTTGGGTGGATAGAAAAGATGACCTAGTGCTCTTCTTAGTACCATAGCTTGTGTAGGTTGGTTGTAGCGGCAATACATACTATATTGGTTTAGTTTAGGGGCAAATAGAGACGTTTCTGTTGGACTGTGATTATATTTGTAATAAATCTTGAGCTATCTTAGTTGATCCATGGCTTCTCTTACTTTGTTAACTTTTTATCATTTGAACTAAGATCAAGTGATTATTAAATTCATTTTTTACAACTAAGTGCATGCCAGTTTAATATGCATCTGTTGCTGTTGTGGCCAAAAAATAGATGCATCATTTTTCCGAAGTATGAATCTGTTCCCATACTTAAACATCAGTTTGAATTGCTTGCTGCAGCCCTTATAATTTGGTATATCATGCATGTCACGTTACTCAAATGCATCTGCTCGGTGCTTCACATTTGGAAGATTCTATGCTTCAGGTTTTAGAAAATTGTGAACTTTGCATCTCTGTAATGTGTTATACTTTATTGTATTCATCCTTCCATGCACTACCGGTTCAATGTTGTCTATGAGAACCTGTTAGCTTCGCACTATCCAACAAAAATGCATTAGCATCCTTCTTCTTGTCCATGATTTGTGCCCCTCTACTATGTGAATTGCAGGATTGCTGATGAGTCCTAGGTGTGGGCGTGCAACACATAGAGGTACCGAAGCCCTACAAAGGCAAGGCACGAGCATCACACCAACGGTGTGGTCCAATACAATGTTAAAAGTATGTTCTTCTACCCCATTGCTTTTGGTATCCACATAATATGTTAATATGAGTGCATGGTAATACAAGTTTAAACTTACTATCTATGCAATGTATGAGCATCATGAGATTGTGTAGTATTGTGATCTAAAAGTTTATATCAACAGTAGTTTGATTGTTGTTTGTACTGGTTGATTGATTTTTAATTAATGGCAATCACCCCCTGCCTTGAAGGAGTTTTTGTACTTCATACTTGTTTTCATGTTAGTTCATGCATTCATCTGATATATTTTCGATTATTTTTAGAGTTTAGTTCTGGATACACTAGTTCAGAATGTTGGCTTGATCTGGATGTTGCTCATAAATAATAACCTTTTGTTTCAACCATCATTTAGAATGGCGTGGAGAGTGATTGGTACGTACCAAGTTGCTGTCCACTTAATTCATTTTTAAATTTGTTATGGCCCCTATTCTGTTCTCTGAAAGAAGTGTGGAGTGACGAATGTGCCTCGACTTATGTGTGCTCAATAAATATATGAAGTTGTCAAATGTTCTTATTGTTTTCTTGTCATGTCTATTAATTAACTGGCTCTTAGCCTATTCTATCCTTATCATTCTGAATGATCTTGTGAAACACGATTGTCAGTTTTTGGCATGCGGCCATGTTTGTTCTAGAATTGTATGGATTGTCTATTTGTATTTCACATTTATGCATTTAGTAATATTGTTAGTTCAGAAGCACTTTCCCAATATCATGCGTTCTATGGCCCACTTGTGATATACATGTCCAGGGTGTGTTCTTCCACTCCATTGGTTCTAGTATCCAACATGCCGTTAATCTGCTATTAGGGGAAAACATGTTTAAACTTGTATCTTTGCAATGTATGTGAGTATCCTGAGATTTTTTAGGACTGTGATGATCTAAAAGTTTATATCAACTGTTTGATTGCTGTTAGTACTGGCTGATTAATTTTTAATTATTAGCAGTCACTCCCTTGTCTTGATTATGTTGCTTCATATATGTTTTCATGTTAATGTACTCGCCTGTAATATTATGTATCCCATAATTCAGTGCACGGATGCAGCAACAACAACAGGAAGATCATGGCCGTGCGCAACATCAAGCACACCATGGAGATCATCCACCTCCTCACCGATGCTAACTCAATCGAGATCGCCGTTGATGCTACCATCCATAGTTATCTCTCTTGGTTTCCGTCATTCTCTCCTGCCTTTGTGATGTTAGTATGTGTGCACTCACTAGTATTGTTGGATCTTTCCAGTTGAATGGATGGTTGTGGTAGTAGAATGGTATTTTTGCTTAGGCGCAATCAGACTTCTGGAGTACTAAATAACTTGTTATGTCATTCTCCAAGTCTACACATCGCGTTGTTATTTTAGGAGCAGATTTCTCATCCTTAAGAAACCTGAACTTGCTTAATAGCCAATTTAGTGGTGTATTACCAGTTCCTTGATGTCAACTCTAATGCCTATGTTTACATTCCTTGATGTCATTTCTGGTATGCAATCATATGACAAGTCTCACTCTGAAAATGAATATGGGTTGCTGTCAGTTTTTGAATCTACAATTGATTTAGTGTGTTTTTTACATGGTAGTTTAATATGATTGAGAAGGAGAGGCAAGCCTCTGAGTTGATGCGAGAGGAGCTTGTTGAGGTCAAGAAGAAATCAGAGAAGGCTGAAGCTGCACACGCCGTAGAGTATCAGTTGTTACTGAAAAGAGTTGAGGCCACCGATGAGGGCTGAAGCAAATGATGCCAGATTTGCTTGCATCATGGATCTGTTCAAAGGTAAAATAGCTTAGTATGGTGTGTTCGATGTTGGCTATGGGAAATTTCATGCTGGGTTGTTTGGACCTAGGAATTTTAATGTTGGGTTGACGAGTTCATTTGGCTGAACTACAATATAGACCTGGGATTGGTTGTGTGGTTTGATGATGTTGCACTGGTTTGGTGCCATCTTATGAAAATGTGGTGTAATGATACTGCTGGGACAAAGAAGATGAAAGCATGTTTGTTCATTCTATTGTGTTTTTTTGAGATCATGTGGTGTAATGATATTGCTGTGTTATTTTGAGAATTATATTATTATTATCATTATATTTTCCTGTGCTTTTGGTTGACTACCAAATTGTCCAATGAAACGTTGTTCATCTCCCTTGAATAAGGGCTGGACCGAAACTGTTAGATTGTGTGAGTGGGCTGGACCGTTTAGAAAACAGGGCTGTCCCAATTAAAGTTGGAATGAATAAATGGGTTGTACGTAGCCTCAACCAAAGAACGAATATTAACAGGCTCATATGTTGGACTCGGCCCATGGTTGTGGCCCAAACCTAAATCTAATAATGGACTGAATTTGTGGGCTTGGCCCAAAAGTAAATCTAAAAATGGGCTAGTTATTGGGCTTGGCCCATTAAAACAATTGATTCTGACCAATCCTACATGGCGCCCATGTCATCATTTTTGCCATGTCATCGCATGTGCCACGTGGACATCGCCACGTTGGCTCGTCCACATCAGATCCTACGTGTTCTAGGCTCATTAGTAATGACCATAATTTTGGTCGTAGATTTAGCGACCAAAATTTTGGTCATGGGCGGCCATGACCAAAATTTCGGAAAAGGTCGTGTTTGTTCGTTCTTGACGGCCAACTGTTGACCTTCTGAATTTGGTCAAAAAAAGGTCAATAAAAGATAACAATGACGAATCAACGACCAAAATGGGGTGTCATAATTGACCGTATTTCTTGTAGTGTATGTGCATAGGGCGAGGGTTAGGAGGGGCGCGGCTCACCATGGGCCTGATGAAGTTGGGGGCTGGGCCGGCTCTTAGCGGATGGGCCGCATGAGGCACCGCGGCTTGGGAGGCCCATGCGAGGCAATCAACAGGGCGCTCATCCTCCCGGGACGAGGACGGGGCGGCGGCGGTGGTTCCAGGGGCTTCGGGGCGGAGGCCGGCGGGAAGCTTCGGGGGCGGCCGGATCTGGCCGGGACGGGCTCATCCATGGCGGATCGAGGACGCAGCCATGGCCGGACCTGCGAGGAGAGGGCAGAGAGCGAGAGAGATCGAGGTGAGCGGAGGTAGAGGGCAGAACGGGAGGAGAGGCGGGAGGGGCGGCGCTGGCCTGAGTTGCCGGCGAGGCTCCGGCCAGCGGGCGGCTCTGGTGCGGACTCCGGCCTCGAGGTCGCGGGCTTGGGATTGAGGGCCTCCTTCCCTCGAGCTGCTGCGGGTGCGGGGAGCTGCTCTCCTGGAGCGGGCGCGAGCGACGGCGGCGATTCGGGCCCGGCCGGGCCTCAGATGGGCCTGGCGGGCCCTGGCGGCAAAGGGAGGAGGAGGGAGACGTGTCAGGGTGTGCGTTCGGTTTTTTCGGTTTGATTCGGTTCGGTTTATACGGTTTTTGGTTAATACGGTTTTTGTACTTCGGTTTATACGGTTTCGTATAAAAATACGGTTCGGTTTCGGTAATAACCATTTGAATTCGGTTCGGTTTCGGTAATAACCATATTAACCAAAGTTGACGCGATTTTTTTAACAACACATAACTTTTTGTCACATATTTCAATTTTTAGTTCATGGATAATCAAAGATTGAAGTATGTTTCATTGTTGTACATTTTTTTCCTGCGCGCAACTTCTTTGAAAGTTTGAAGTAGGAAATAACTTGATGAAGTACATACGTGAGAGTGATAGGCAACAGTCCCATGTAACGAACTTAATTATCCAATGATGACGAATTGCTTTTGCCGTCTTATTTATGCTTTACAAGTTTTATATACCTCCTGGATGGGTGACTTTATATGGAATTTGTACAATGGTATATGCATATTAAGTATATAATTTGTTTCCTTCCAACTATAAATTAGCAAACTCAGTTGGCCTGGTTGGCTAGTAGCCTTCAGCGCACTGGGCCTTCTGGCCCGAGGTCAGGAGTTCGACTCCAAGTCCATGCAAATTAATTTTAGCGAGCGTGCACTTCACATCATTTCGGTTTTTCGGTTTCAACCCAATGGTTTTCGGTTTTTAACCGAAAAAACCAAAGGGCATATGGTTTTGAGATATGGAAACCGTAACTGAAACCGAAAACCATAAAAACCAAAATTTTGGTTCCGTTTGGTTTTTTTTGTTCGGTTTTTGGTTTTCGGTTCGGTTTTGCACACCCTGAGAGACGTGGCACCCTCCGGTTGGCCATAGAGGCGACGCCAAGTGGCCAAGGAGGAGTGGGCGGCACCGGAATTCGAGGAGGAGAGAGAGGGGCCAGATTTGGAAGGGGAGGACCTTCCTTATATAGCAGGGAGGGCTAGGTTTAGGGGCTTTTGCCCGTTTTCGGACCGTCGGATCTCGATCGGGCGGTCCGAAACGGAGGGGTAGGCCAGGTGGGTTTAGGTGGGTTGTGTAGAGGGAGTGGGCTGAGAAGAGGGGGGAGTTTGTGGCCCATGACAGAGTTTTTAAAACCGAAAAACGTTCGATAATTAACCCGATGACTGTGCTGCTACGGTCGTCCGCTCGAGTATCAAACGACCTCCAATTGCGACGAAATTTGGCAGGCGGTCTACCTACAGTATATTAAGACCGCTCGCCAAGTTTTGTCCCTTTCCGAGAAAGTTTTATACCCACTTTTAAAAACAATATTTTATCGTTGTCGCGGGCCCGTGCGTGTGTGGTTGGACCTGAAACGGACGACGGGGAGAACCGGCAACTACGAACGGATGCAAGTTTTGGAAAATGGCGGCAACGGAGTGCCGATGCAATGCGGATGATGCGATGATGAATGCGACAACCACATAACTCACACGGCGACAACGGAATAAAAGGGGAATCTTCTGGAGCGTCGGTCTCGGGCTGTTACAACTCTCCTCAACTTACATGAGATCTCGACCCGAGATCTTCGAATGAGAAGAGGAAGAGAAGGAGGAAAGGACGAAGTAAAACTTAGTTGCTTCTTGAACAATTGAGAGAAACCAACAAATCTTGAAGGTTGCAAAGAGATGGAGAATGGCATGAGGAACAAGCAAGAATTCAAAAGAAATTTGGGCAGCACTTCGGTAGGGAAGAGAGGCAAAACTTGAGGAGATGGAAAGAACTTGAGAAGAGGACGCCACACTCCTGTTAAATGGATAAGCAATGAAAGAACATGAACTTTGATAAAACGAGATGATGGTCGAAGAGAGCAATATCACAATTCCTTCGGAACAAACGAATAGAAGCTATATCGTTGGAAAAGAAAGAACGGAGAAGAAAATGACATATTCTACCACAATTGGATTGAAGGGCATAGATTGAACGGGGTTGTTGGAAAATCAACAACGAAAAGAATAGACTTGTTGTGGGCTTATGGAAAAACACCTCAAAATAATGAGGTGACAACCGCCACTAACGGAGACAATTGATTGCTTGGGAGCAACAAGAGAGGCAAAACTTCTTTCACCAAGAGGATACCTTGAAAACTTGGATCATTGATAAGCACCATGATAGCAACAATCCTTAGGAAATGCTTTAGGCGAAATATAATCCAAGATAACTCCAAGGAAGACAAATGGGTTTAAATATCTCATTCTTGACAAATTCTCTTCGAGACTTCTCATGAATCAAGAATGCTATAAAACCATCTCAAAGATAAAGGGGGATGAATTGCACTTTGAAATGCAAGACAATGAATATTTGAGGTCCTCCAACCAGAATCTTGTAGAATACTTCGTGAATGAATTAAATTCTTGACGAACAACCATGAAGAACCACCGGGAAGAAGTCCGGAATGAAAGGATGATAGAAAAGAATTAAAGGTTGCAAAAAGAAGAAGATTGAGGCCTTGCAATGATTTAGAAGAAGTTTCGCGACGTGACACTTGAGAAAACTTGAAACTTCGAAAAAGAAAAGATAAACCACTTAGAATTGAGAATTAGATATCATGAATAGCTCCGGAAGAAGGAATGAAATCACCTTGATGAAAGAAGAATAAGAATTATGTCATGCTTATCCTTCATCAAGTTAAATTGATGACAAGCAACGGATTTGGCATACCACTTATTCTTCTTGAAAAGATTTAAGAGAGATTCACAAACTTGAAGAAGTCTTGAACGAGAGCACCGGTAAGAATTTGGAACAATGATGATATTTGAATGAATTGGGATACATGAGAAAAAAGAGATCACGTTCCGACTAGCAGAACTAGAATGAGCCACCGGAATAATTGAGATACGAACGAAGGGACATAAATTGAGCAGAATTTGAGAATGAAAGCTGAAAGCTGAGAACGAAGAAGTCTTCTGAAATGATGGCCTTCGGAGGATCAAGAAACAAAAATAACTCTGAATGCTGCGGATAGATATCGAAGGAATTACTCATGATCGAAAACAATTTGAAAGAATAGCACGAAGCTGAATCATGAATCTTCAAGAGAATGAGCAAAGATTTAAGAGAAACACTCCTTCGATCTTCAACGCTGAGAATGATGACGAGAAACAACATCATGAATTACTGAGACACTCCGGAACAACGAATAAGGAAAGGTTGAGCTAATGATGAAAAAATTCAGAGCGATCTTGGAGAAGGAATATGACTGATGGAATTCATTCTTACGTCATTAGACAAGAGCTTGAGATATCCGGAAAAGATTAGAAGAGCCAGATAAGATCCTGGGAAAGAACATGTGGGTTATGGGCCCACTCAAAGAAAACACCGTAGAAATGATTGCTTAGAAAGAGAGCTTGCACCGGTAGAAATGAAAACTTGATGAGGTGAGAACCTCGAAATACTTTGAAAAGATTGAACAAAAACACGAGCTTTTGAGATATCTTCAACACTCCTGATAGAATAGGGAGATGGGAAAAAACAGAGGCTTGGATAAGAATTTCCAACATGAGAACTCATTTAGCGAATTAAATAATATGACGAACGTGCAGGGGTTGAATCGAATCCACCGAAGAAGAAAACAAGAATGAAGAACTACTAACTTGAAACTCCTGAGAATCTTCACAATGAATCACCAGATACAAATGGAAGAAAATACAGTGGAAGACTCACATGAATAGAAAAGGCACTTTGATGAGAATTCAATCATTGAACAAAAAAGGGCGGGAGGGTGGGGAAAACAAAGACAACTTGGGACGGATGAAACGAACTCCGGAAAGAAATAAGAGGATAGATCTTGCTAATATTGGAAGTATTGAATCCTCTTGAAGAGAAGCACACCGGTTGAAAATAATTTCATGACAACTCCGGTTGAACAAAAGGATTATCATTCTCATAAAAATATGAGAACACCGCTTAGGAAGGATATGAAATCACCACTTGACATCGAAGCAACTCGAATTACCATACTCCAAAACAAAACAAAGGATGAGGCTTGCAAATTAAGCCGGAAACAAACACATAACCTATTTGCATTTGTTGGAAGGATAATCCTAGGTAACTACTTGAATTCCCACCTAAGAACTTTCAAAATCTTTCTGGTTATGCAATCTGGTCCAACGGATACATGGATCAATTACTGAATAAAACACTCAACTCCTAGCAATAATACTACCCACCAGTGTATCACATCCGTCAACACATAACCAGAGAGACCTCGGAAACTCATCTACCTTAGACCCTCGTAACCACAACGATACTAAACATGGCAGTACATGTGATCCCGCTCCCCAGTACTGGGTGCCGCCACACTCTTCGCACCACGAATAGTATTGAAGCAATTTCGAACATCCGCGTCCTGAGATACTAAGGAAGCTGAACGATAACGATGTGTCAAGGACCCCTTGGAGCTCAACTCCCCGGGTCCAATCCATACGTACGGGAGGCACCAAGAACAGAGTTCTGGTCACATCGACATCATAGAGGTTCCAAAATACCCGCGTGATCCTAAAAAAATTTGAGTGAGAAGAGGAGTAGAATTAAAATTCCTAAGTCGTAATTCCTCACCAGAGCATAGAAGAGGAGTAAAAAGAATCCTACTCTCCGATATATAACTAGACTGAAAATAGTTTTCACTAGACTCGACTCGGCCAAGTTCGATCAATCAAGGGGGCTCCTAGGTCGGTACAGGCTCTGATACCAACTTGTAACGTCCAAGATGCAATCCTATCGTAATTTTGGCTCGAGGGCCTCGACAGGGATAGAAGCGCATCTCATCGTTTCGCAAGAATGGATATCATTACAAGTACATGTAAAGAAGAGATGTGTATATGGAATTGGCTTACACTCGCCACAAGCTAAATCAAGATTACATCATTACAACAACATATACAATCATCATACAGAAGAGCAGGGTCCGACTACGGACGAAATCAAACGATAAAATGACATCCATCCTTGCTATCCCGGGCTGCCGGCCTGGAACCCATCCTATGATCGATGAAGAACTCCAAATCAAACAAGCATCGCTCTCACATCAAAGCATCGCTTTACCTGTACCTGCAACTATTGTTGTAGTAATCCGTGAGCCACAGGGACTCGGCAATCTCATTTCCAAGGGTATCAAGACTAGCGAAGCTTAATGGGTGAGGTATGTTTAAGTGGTGAGGCTGTAGCAAGTACAAAGAATTTATTTGAGTGGCTAACTTACGAGTACAAGAATAGGGGGGATGATCGTCGCATAAACGGACGTGAAATAGTAATGATCACTAAGTGATCCTGAATACCTACTTACAGTCAAACATAACCCCACCGTGTTCTCTCTCGGTTCAGAAATTCACGAGAAGAGACAGTCACGGTTACGCACACAGTTGGTGTATTTTATTGGAGTTTACTTTAAGTTCTCTATGACCGGATGTTAAACAAACTTCCAAGTTGCCACATAACCGAGGGCATGACTCTCATGAAAGATTTAACCCTGCAGGGGTGCTCCAACTCATCCATCACAAACTAGCCACAAGCTGCGTTGGAATTCCTCAACCGCGGGATAACCCGTAGTATTTGCGGAATCCCGATGGAAAATCTCAACCTCGAGATAGCCCGAAGTGTCCTCGAATTCCCGTGCACATGACGTTCGAGAAAGCTAAAACAAATCCAGCAAGACCGCCCGACGTGCCGACAATCCCGATAGGAGCCGCATATCTCGTTCTCAGGGCACGGCAGACGCATACGGTGGCTTGATAGAAATCACCCAAGTTGCCCTGGGGTGGCCCCGCTGATGACCCACAAGTATAGGGGATCTATCGTAGTCCTTTCGATAAGTAAGAGTGTCGAACCCAACGAGGAGCAGAAGGAAATGACAAGCGGTTTTCAGTAAGGTATTCTCTACAAGCACTGAAATTATCGGTAACAGATAGTTTTGTGATAAGATAATTCGTAACGGGTAGCAAGTAACAAATGTAACAAAGGTGCAGCAAGGTGGCCCAATCCTTTTTGTAGCAAAGGACAAGCCTGGACAAACTCTTATATAAAGCAAAGCGCTCCCGAGGACACATGGGAATTTCTGTCAAGCTAGTTTTCATCATGCTCATATGATTCACGTTCGTTACTTTGATAATTTGATATGTGGGTGGACCGGTGCTTGGGTGCTGCCCTTACTTGGACAAGCCTCCCACTTATGATTAACCTCTCTCTCAAGCATCCGCAACTACGAAAGAAGAATTAAGATAAATCTAACCATAGCATGAAACATATGGATCCAAATCAGCCCCTTACGAAGCAACGCATAAACTAGGGTTTAAGCATCTATCACTCTAGCAACCCATCATCTACTTATTACTTCCCAATGCCTTCCCCTAGGCCCAAATAATGCTGAAGTGTCATGTAGTCGACGTTCACATAACACCACCAGAGGAAAGACAACATACATCTCATCAAAATATCGAACGAATACCAAATTCACATGATTACTTATAACAAGACTTATCCCATGTCCTCAGGAACAAACGTAACTACTCACAAAGCATATTCATGTTCATAATCAGAGGAGTATTAATTATCATTAAGGATCTGAACATATGATCTTCCACCAAGTAAACCAACTAGCATCAACTACAAGGAGTAATCAACACTACTAGCAACCCACAGGTACCAATCTGAGGTTTTGAGACAAAGATCGGATACAAGAGATGAACTAGGGTTTGGAGACGAGATGGTGCTGGTGAAGATGTTGATGGAGATTGACCCCCTCTCGATGAGAGGATCGTTGGTGATGACGATCGCTTCGATTTCCCCCTCCGGGAGGGAAGTTTCCCCGGCAGAACAGGTCCGCCGGAGCCCTAGATTGGTTCTGCCCAAGTTCCGCCTCGAGACGGCGGCGCTTCGTCCCGAAAGCTGTCTTATGATTTTTTTTTCCAGGTCAAAACCCTTCATATAGCAGAAGATGGTCACCGGAGGGCTGCCAGGGGGCCCACAAGCCACATGGGCGTGCCCTGGGGGGTAGGGCGCGCCCCCAGGCTTGTGGCCTCCTGGTGGGTCCCCTCTGGTATTTCTGTCGCCCAATATTTTTTATAAATTCCAAAATAATTCTCCGTAACTTTTCAGGACTTTTGGAGTTGTGCAGAATAGGTCTCTCATATTTGCTCCTTTTCCAGTCCAGAATTCCAGCTGCCGACATTCTCCCTCTTCATGTAAACCTTGTAAAATAAGAGAGAAAAGGCATAAGTAGTGTACCATAATGTGTAATAACAGCCCATAATGCAATAAATATCAATATAAAAGCATGATGCAAAATGGACGTATCAACTTCCTCAAGCTTAGACCTCACTTGTCCTCAAGCGAAAGCCGAAATCAATAAATATGTCCACATGTTTAGAGATAGAGGTGTCGATAAAATAAAATACGGACATGAGAGCATCATGATCATATTTAGAACAACAATACTTATCGATATATAATTTCTTATACTAGAGTACCAATTCATTCACAAGGTAAAGTATGAATCAAGAACTCTATTGAGAACCAACAAACTATGATCTCAGTCATTGAAGCAATTGCAATTTATCATAACATCGGAAATAGTCAATATAAGAGCTTGTAAAGCAAATCCACATACTCAATCATCTTTTAGTCTTTCATAATTGCTAACACTCACGCGGTACTTATGAGGTCAAAGCTTCAATTGGACACAGAGAAAGATAGGGTCTTATAGTTTTGCCTCCCAAACTATTTACCTCAAGGGTAATGTCAACAGAAATAACTCATGATGACCCACATCCGAGTGGATATATGTGTCTAGATCATTCCCCAACACATGACGCTTGCCGAGAGAGAAAGGCGAAATATAGGAAGTGGTGAAAATCACCATGACTCTTGCATAAAGGTAAGTACTAGAAAGTAAAAGTAACAGATAGGCCCTTCGCAGAGGGAAGCAGAGGTTGTCATGCGCTTTTATAGTTGGATGCGCAATCTCTTAATGCAAAAGAACGTCACTTTATATTGCCGCTTGTGATAAAGAACTTTATTATGCAGCCTGTCGCTTTTATTTCTTCCATATCACAGGTTCGTATAAAGTTTATTTTCCTCACACTAATAGATCATACATATTTAGAGAGCAATTTTTATTGCTTGCACCGATGACAACTTAGTTGAAGGATCTTACTCAATCCATAGGTAGGTATGGTGGACTCTCATGGCAAAACTGGGTTGAGGGTGTTTGGATGCACAAGTAGTATCTCTATTTGGTGCGGAAGTTTTGGCTGATATGGAGTGGAAGCAAGCGTCACATGTTAAAGGATCTATAACCATATAACTTCTATTCGGAAATAAGCAAACATAACCCATTATGTTGTCTTCCTTGTCCAACATCAACTTCTTAGCACATAATATTTTAATGAGTGCTCACAATCATAAAAGATGTCCAAGATAATATATTTATGTGTGAACCTCTCTTTCTTTATTACTTCCTTTTAATTGCAGCAACGACCAATCGCTATGTTTGTCAACTCACAACAAATTTCAATCGACATACTTCTTATATGTGAAGTCATCACTCCCCATAAGATCATCATATATACTCTTTGCTTTTATTCTATTCTTCTTTCTATTTCTTTTTCTCAAGGTCATAGCAAGCAAGCAAAGCCCTCAACTTAAAACTACTTATTATTATATAACTCTCGGACTTGATTACATAGGGGGAACATAAAGCAAAACTCAAAACTAGATCACACTAAAAACTTTATTCTACTAGATCAAGATAAAACCAAAAGGATCGAACTAAGAAAAATGATAAAAGTAAAAGATGTGATGGTGATACGATACGGGGGCACCTCCCCCAAGCTTGGCACAAGCCAAGGGGAGTGCCCATACCCATGTGTTTAGTTGTCTTTCTTCTGAGGTGGTGATGTGATATTCTTGGCGATGATACCCCTCAGAATGCGATTCTCCTCCTCAAGCTTGTTATTTTGCTGTTTAAGATCCATTATTTCCTTGCGAAGTTTTCCAGTGACGGTTAGAGCTCCCATCACCCATGGATGTTTCATTGCTGCGGGGGAAGAAGCAACACTCTTTTTCATATTTTCATAAGTAAGAAATTTAGCATTGGGAGGAATGACCGAATTCAGAATTGCTGAGCTCTGAAGTTCCTCCAACATGGCTCCAGGTTGTAGACAAGAGGTAACTTCTTGGTATTCCTCCATGGCATCCACCCTTTTCAAGTCGGCCTCTATCTCTTCCTCCGTGGCCTGCCCGAAGTGGTTGGCTTCGCTGTATGCTCCGGGCCCCGGTGTCGGGTGAGAGACACGGCTCTCCCCGACCGACTCTTGCAAACACATCTTGCTCTAAATCTGCTGCAGAAACAGCTCAAAACGAAAACAAAAGGTATTGTCGTGATACGAAGGTCAAAACCTTCGGGATATTATATAATGAATTTTTACCGACCTAAAGGAGTATACCACAAGAAAACGGAGTCCGGAGGGTACACGGGGTGGCCACAAGCCACAGGGGCGCGCCCAGGGGGTAGGGCGCGCCCCCCTGGCTTGTCGCCTCCTCGTGTACTTTTCGGACTACTTTAAATTTTCCTAATTTATTAAATATTTCAAAATGGAGAAAAAATGCTATTGGAAAAGTTTTGGAGTCGGTTTGCTTACCGTACCACATACCTATTCCTTTTCGGAGTCTGATACGTTCTGGTAGGTCTCCCTAATGTACTCCTCCGGAGTTATGGTATTGATAATATTGGTTTCAACATTTATGGGAGTACCTGAGATATAATGTTTGATTCTTTGCCCGTTTACCACCTTCGGATTTGTGCCTTCGGCGTTGTTGATCTTGATGGCACCGGAACGATATACTTCCTCGATAATGTAGGGCCCTTCCCATTTAGAGAGAAGATTTCCTGCAAAAAATCTTAAACGAGAATTGTATAGCAAGACATGGTCACCTACATTGAATTCACGCTTTTGTATCCTTTTATCATGCCATCTCTTAACTTTTTCTTTAAACAACTTGGCATTCTCATAGGCCTGGGTTCTCCATTCATCAAGTGAGCTAATGTCAAATAATCTCTTCTCACCAGCAAGTTTGAAATCATAGTTGAGCTCTTTGATTGCCCAATAAGCTTTATGTTCTAGTTCTAGAGGTAAGTGACATGCTTTACAATAGACCATTTTATACGGAGACATACCCATAGGGTTTTTGTAAGCAGTTCTATAAGCCCATAATGCATCATCAAGTTTCTTAGACCAATTCTTTCTAGACCTATTAACAGTCTTTTGCAAGATCTATTTAATTTCTCTATTGCTTAATTCTACTTGACCACTAGACTGAGGATGATATGGAGATGCAATTCTATGATTAACATCATACTTAGCAAGCAATTTACGGAAAGCACCATGAATAAAGTGTGAACCACCATCAGTCATTAAATATCTAGGGACTCCAAATCTAGGGAAAATAACTTATTTAAGCATTTTAATAGAAGTGTTATGATCAGCGCTACTAGTTGGAATAGCTTCTACCCACTTAGTAACATAATCAACAGCAACTAGAATATGAGTATACCCGTTGGACTTTGGAAAAGGTCCCATATAATCAAAATCCCAAACATCAAATGGTTCAATAACAAGTGAGTAATTCATAGGCATTTCCTGACGTCTACTAATATTACCAATTCTTTGACATTCATCACAAGACAAGACAAACTTACGAGCATCCTTGAAGAGAGTAGGCCAATAAAAACCAGATTGTAATACCTTGTGTGCAGTTCTATCTCCAGCGTGGTGTCCTCCGTAGGCCTCGGAGTGACACTTATGTAGGATCTGTTCCTGTTCATGCTCAGGTACACAACGTCTAATAACACCATCTACTCCTTCTTTATAAAGGTGTGGATCATCCCAAAAGTAATGTCTTAAATCATAGAAAAACTTTTTTTTTGTTGGTATGTGAAACTAGGTGGTATAAATTTAGCAACAATGTAATTAGCATAATCAGCATACCATGGAGCATTACGTGAAGCATTTATGACAGCTAATTGCTCATCAGGAAAGCTATCATCAATAGGTAGTGGGTCATCAAGAACATTCTCTAACCTAGACAAGTTATCTGCTACGGGGTTCTCAGCACCCTTTCTATCAACAATATGCAAATCAAATTCTTGTAGCAAGAGATCCCATCTAATAAGTCTAGGTTTAGCATCTTTCTTTTCCATAAGATATTTAACATGATCAGTGTGAACAGTTACTTTGGAATCAACAATATAAGGTCTGAACTTATCACAAGCAAACACAACTGCTAAAAATTCCTTTTCAGTAGTAGCATAGTTTCTTTGAGCACTGTTTAGAGTTTTACTAGCATAATGGATAACATTTAATTTCTTATCAACTCTTTGTCCTAGAACAGCACCAACGGCATAATCACTAGCATCACACATAATTTCAAAGGGTAGGTTCCAATCAGGTGGTTGAACAACAGGTGCAGTGATCAAGGCTTTCTTAAGAATTTCAAATGCTTCTACACAATCATCATCAAAAACGAATGGAACATCTTTTTGCAAGAGATTAGTGAGAGGCCTAGAAATCTTAGAGAAGTCTTTAATAAACCTCCTATAGAAACCAGCATGACCAAGGAAACTTCTTATACCTTTGATATCAGTAGGACACGGCATTTTTTCAATAGCATCAACTTTAGCTTTATCAACTTCTATAACTCTTTCGGAGACTTTGTGTCCCAAGACAATACCCTCATTAACCATAAAGTGGCACTTCTCCCAATTCAAGACAAGATTAGTTTATTCACATCTCTGCAAAACTCGATCAAGGTTGCTCAAGCATTCATCAAAAGAAGTTCCATAAACGGAGAAATCATCCATGAAAACCTCAACGATCTTTTCACAAAAGTCAGAGAATATAGCAGTCATACATCTTTGAAAGGTAGCAGGTGTATTGCATAAACCAAAAGGCATACATCTATAAGCAAAGGTACCGAAAGGACAAGTAAAGGTGGTCTTCTCTTGGTCCTCTTTTGACACAGGTATTTGAGAGAAACCAGAATAACCATCTAGAAAGTAAAAGTGTGTGTGTTTGGATAGTCTTTCTAGCATTTGATCAATAAAAGGTAGAGGGTAATGATCTTTCCTAGTAGCTTTATTTAATTTCCTAAAATCAATTACCATTCTATATCCTGTAACAATTATTTGCGGGATCAATTCATTTTTATCATTAGGAACAACGGTAATACCTCCCTTCTTAGGGACACAATGAACAGGACTAACCGTCGTTGGTGATCAACAACTGGTTTAGCATCAGGCTCCATATTAAGGGCATTATTGGTTTAACCGTCGTTGGTGATCAACAACTGGTTTAGCATCAGGCTCCATATTAATTTTATGCTGACATAGAGTGGGACTAATGCCCTTAAGATCATCAAGAGTATATCTAATAGCAGCACGGTGCTTCCTCAGAGTTTTCAATAATCTCTTTTCTTCATGCTCTGAAAGGTTAACACTAATAATAACAGGATATATCTCCTTTTCATCAAGATAAGCATATTTCAGAGTATCCGGTAATTGTTTAAGCTCAAACACGGGATCACCCTTGGGTGGAGGAGGATCCCCAAGTATTTCAACAGGCAAGTTGTGTTTCAAAATAGGATGCTGATCAAATAAAATCTTATCTATTTCATTCCTTTCATTCATATGCATATCGTTTTCATGGTCCAGCAAATATTGTTCTAAGGGATCAGTGGGAGGCACGACAATAGAAGCAAGACCAATAATTTCATCCTTACTAAGAAATTCTTTATCATGGGGTTGTCTACGGAATTTAGAGAAATTAAACTCATGGGACACATCCCCAAAGCTTACAGTAACAGTTTCTTTCTCACAATCTATCTTAGCATTAACAATATTCAAGAAAGGCCTACCAAATATAATGGGACAAAAATCATCTTGTGGGGAACCAAGAACAAGAAAATCAGTAGGGTATTTTATTTTCCCACACAAGACTTCAACATCTCTAACAATCCCAACTGGTGCTATAGTATCTCAATTAGCAAGCTTAATGGTAACATCAATTTCTTCTATTTCCGCTGGTGCAATATCATTCATAATTTCTTGGTATAAAGTAAAGGGAATTGCACTCACAGTAGCACCCACATCACATAAGCCATGATAACAATGATCTCCTATTTTAACAGAAACAACAGACATGCCAACAATAGGTCTATGTTTATCTTTAGTATCAGGTCTAGCAATTCTAGCAGCTTCATCACAGAAATGAATAACATGCCCATCAATATTATCAACCAAGAGATCTTTAACCATAGCAATACTAGGTTCAACTTTAATTTGTTCAGGAGGTGTAGGTGTTCTAACATAGCTCTTATGAACCACAGTTGAAGCTTTAGCATGTTCCTTTATTCTAACAGGGAAAGGTGGTTTCTCAATATAAGCAGCAGGAATAACAGGATCAACATTATAAATAATAGTTTCTTCTTCAACTTTAATAGGTTCAACTACTTTCACTTCAATGGGAGGATAATATTTAAACCACTTCTCCTTAGGGAGATCAACATGAGTAGCAAATGATTCACAGAAAGAGGCTACTATCTCAGAGTCAAGTCCATATTTAGTGCTAAATTCACGAAAAGCATCGGTGTCTATAAAGGATTTAACACAATCAAACTTAAGGTTTATACCTGACTCCTTACCTTTGTCAAGTTCCAAATCTTCAGAGTTGCATTTAATTCTTTCCAATAAATCCCATTTGAATTCAATATCTTTCTTCATAAAGGAACCAGTACAAGAAGTATCGAGCATGGATTGATCATTACGAGAAAGCCGAGCATAAAAATTCTGAATAATAATTTCTCTTGAGAGCTCATGATTGGGACATGAATATAACATTGACTTAAGCCTCCCCCAAGCTTGAGTGATACTTTCTCCTTCACGAGGCCAAAAATTATAAATATAATTCCGATCACGATGAACCAGATGCATAGGATAAAACTTCTGATGAAATTCCAATTTCAATCGGTTGTAGTTCCATGATCCAATATCATCACATAGCCTATACCATGTCAATGCCTTCTCCTTCAAAGATAAAGGGAAGACCTTCTTCTTGACATCATCCTCGGGCAAATCTGCAATCTTAAATAATCCACAAACTTCATCCACATAGATCAGGTGCAAATCAGGATGTAGTGTTCCATCTCCTGCATAAGGATTAGCTAGCAGTTTCTCTATCATACCCGAAGAAATTTCATAATAATTATTTTCAGTAAGTTCAGTAGGTTGAGGGGCAACTCTTTGTGCTTCCGATAGAGGTGAAGATACCCCTAACAAGCCCCTCAAAGGATTATTTTCCATAGTAACAAGTGACAGCAAATTTCAGCACACTATATAAATTTTTCCTTACCAAATTCCACTCACCAAAGGCGCTTCACTCCCCGGCAACGGCGCCAGAAAAGAGTCTTGATCACCCACAAGTATAGGGGATCTATCGTAGTCCTTTCGATAAGTAAGAGTGTCGAACCCAACGAGGAGCAGAAGGAAATGACAAGCGGTTTTCAGTAAGGTATTCTCTACAAGCACTGAAATTATCGGTAACAGATAGTTTTGTGATAAGATAATTCGTAACGGGTAGCAAGTAACAAATGTAGCAAAGGTGCAGCAAGGTGGCCCAATCCTTTTTGTATCAAAGTACAAGCCTGGACAAACTCTTATATAAAGCAAAGTGCTGCCGAGGACACATGGGAATTTCTGTCAAGCTAGTTTTCATCATGCTCATATGATTCGCGTTCGTTACTTTGATAATTTGATATGTGGGTGGACCGGTGCTTGGGTGCTGCCCTTACTTGGACAAGCCTCCCACTTATGATTAACCTCTCTCGCAAGCATCCGCAACTACGAAAGAAGAATTAAGATAAATCTAACCATAGCATGAAACATATGGATCCAAATCAGCCCCTTACGAAGCAACACATAAACTAGGGTTTAAGCTTCTGTCACTCTAGCAACCCATCATCTACTTATTACTTCCCAATGCCTTCCCCAAGGACCAAATAATGGTGAAGTGTCATGTAGTCGACGTTCACATAACACCACTAGAGGAAAGACAACATACATCTCATCAAAATATCGAACGAATACCAAATTCACATGATTACTTATAACAAGACTTATCCCATGTCCTCAGGAACAAAAAAACTACTCACAAAGCATATTCATGTTCATAATCAGAGGAGTGTTAATTATCATTAAGGATCTGAACATATGATCTTCCACCAAGTAAACCAACTAGCATCAACTACAAGTAGTAATCAACACTACTAGCAACCCACAGGTACCAATCTGAAGTTTTGAGACAAAGATCGGATACAAGAGATGAACTAGGTTTGGAGAGGAGATGGTGCTGGTGAAGATGTTGATGGAGATTAACCCCCTCTCGATGAGAGGATCGTTGGTGCTGACGATGGCTTTGATTTCCCCCTCCGGGAGGGAAGTTTCCCCGGCAGAACAACTCCGTCGGAACCCTAGATTGGTTCTGCCCAAGTTCCGCCTCGAGACGGCGGCGCTTCATCCCGAAAGCTGTCTTATGATTTTTCCAGGTCAAAACCCTCCATATAGCAGAAGATGGGCACCGGAGGGCTGCCAGGGGGCCCACAAGCCACAGGGGCGCGCCCTGGGGGGTAGGGCGCTTCCCCCAGGCTTGTGGCCTCCTGGTGGGTCCCCCAGGCTTATAAATTCCAAAATAATTCTCCGTAACTTTTCAGGACTTTTGGAGTTGTGCAAAATAGGTCTCTCATATTTGCTCCTTTTCCAGTCCAGAATTCCAGCTGCCGACATTCTCCCTCTTCATGTAAACCTTGTAAAATAAGAGAGAAAAGGCATAAGTATTGTACCATAATGTGTAATAACAGCCCATAATGCAATAAATATCAGTATAAAAGCATGATGCAAAATGGACGTATCACCCGCACAGTGCTGTGTTTTGGACCAACACTCATGAGGAGCATTGGCCCTGGTGGTTAATTAATTATCCGCGGGTGCCGGTGGGTCCCTATGCAATTTTATTAGTTATTAGGCAAATGTAGTACCAATGTTGGGCCTTGCCAAAAGAGTTTTATCCCAAAACGAAAATCAAGGGGGTCCCCATAACAACCCCGAGCATGTTAGGAGCGCTCAATATGGAACATAACACCGGTACACAACTAACTAGGGCAGCAAAAGTGGAGCAAAACACCGAGCATAAGGTAAGGCTTCCACCTTTTACCAAGTATATACGTGCATTGGACTAAATAGGAATAATATTGTGATAGGTCAAAAGGATATCCATGTTGACACATGGAAACAATTTGCACCTGCAACTAGCAACACGATAAGAAGGGCTGAGCAAGCAGTAACATAGCCAAACAATGGTTTGCTGGGGTGTGGAGGGGTTAGAGGCTTTTCACGGCATTTCGGGAGGCTTGACAAACAAGTGGTAGGTAGCAAGACAAGCGATATAAACGAGACATCTAGCATGGCAATGATAGGAATGGTATCCAGGGAAATGATCATCTTGCCTGAGATCTCGATTAGAAGAAGAACGAATCCGTGAAGTAGACGAACGGGGCGTAGTCGAAAGAATCCTCACACTCCGAACGCTTTCGGAACTCTATCGAGAAGAAGCAATCCGGAAACAACAATCAACACATGATAAACACCACAACATATTCATGATATGATGCACAACAAGGATGATGCATGTTATGCATGACATGGCAAAGCACAACAATCAACTCCTACACATTAAGTGAAGCTCAATATGCAACGAGTTGCATATTGATGGATCTCCGCGTTTGAATTATTTAGTTCACTCCCGTTTAGGTACACAACAATATTAAATGTTATTAAACATGGCAAGAGGTGAAGCATAATGAAACTACACTATCTAGGCATCTTAAATGAGGTCGGAAACAACTTATAACATTTCCGAAACGACCCCATGTGCAAATTATGAATTCGGTCCAGATCTGAACTAAGCATGTTTTATATTTATTAAACAGGGAACTAAAGTGCACAAAGCAATTCTACTCGTCATTCTAGTCGATTTACATATATAGAACATTTGCAACGGAGCTACGGCCTAAAAGATATGACAATCACAAGATGAATATGACATGAATGCAAAATGCATACAAACAACACCCACAAACAATTAAAAACATGGATGCAACAAGATATGATGAAACTATATGCAATTCTAGGCAAGTTTCATATATGGCATGTTCAAAACGGAGCTACGGATCAACCACAACAATCGACACTAGTTTTATTTAAAATCTGCCCAAAACAGCAACATAGTATATTGCACACATGAAAACAAAAAGCTACAAGATTCTAAAATGCACAAACTAAGCATGGGGCAGTAGGATATAACACACTCTTCATTTCATCTTCATATGTCATACTCAAAAGAGTCATGGATCACATGGTAGGAAGCTCACAACATGGCAACAAAATACAGCTTTAGGGCCTTGGTGAAAATCACAGTTTTTAGCAGAGCAGGTTTTTCCAGGGAGGCATATTGGCAGCAATGAAACTATATGCTACAGGGCATATCATGGCATGAAACTTAAAAGCATGGTAGAGGACATGATGCACTACAATGCATTCCATAGTGGCAAAGTCTAATTATGCATAATAACATGGCTAGAATCAACACAACATGGCATTTTGAAGAAAACAGATTCTCGGACTTAGTGAAAATTAGATTAGACATGTGCAGCAGTTTTTAACAGATTGACATGTTGGATAGGAGAATTAATTATGATGCTAAACCTATTCATGCAAACTATTGGCACAACATGATAGAGCATAACATGCTTTACAATTCATCTCATTGTGGAAACACCAAAAGAGCTATAAATCAATAGCAAACCAAATGGCAAGACAACAACAAAATAACACGATTTTCAGACTTAGAAATATTTAGACCCGTCAAAACAGTACATTTTTATCACATGTTGGCAACAACAAAATAACACCTAAACATGGATTTCTATAGCAACCAAAAATACCAGCGCCTAGCACACATGTCCAAGGGCATATCTCATGTTCAAAATTATTTCATATCATGCATGGATTAATTCACACAAAATAAACAAAAGGGCATCATAGCAAAATAAAATGCACACAAAAATTGCTCAAATGACAAAACTAATTGCACATATGGATTCTATGGATTTTTCTACCCCGAAAACATATATAATATGTATAGGTTCATGTAGGAAAATATGACACAATTAATTATGCAAGTTTATGGCATAAACCTATTAGCAAGTTATTTATGCGAATTGAATGCAAACAACAAGTTAAACATTTTTTAACATGGCTGAAAATGGGATATTAATAATCTACACAAAATTCTACACATTTTTTATATATAAAATATTTACATATGATGCACGGATAATTATTTATGAGCGATGCAAATTAACGCATTTTTCTATAATTATGAAATTCCCTGAAAATTGGACAATTCGCAGACTAAAAAAAACGCTACGCGGGCCGAATCTGCAATAGGGCCCGAATAGGGGGGGGGGTGAGCGCTGGATAGCTAATACGCGCACAGGGCGAGGGTTAGGAGGGGCCCGACTCACCATGGGCCTGAGGAAGCTGGGGGCTGGGCCGGCTCTTGGCGTATGGGTCACATGAGGCGCTGCGGCTTGGGAGGTCCACGCGAGGCAGTCAACGGGGCGCTCGTCCTCCCGAGACTAGTATGGGGCGGCGGCGGCAGCGGTTTCAGGGGCTTCGGGGCGGAGGCCGGCGGGAATCTTCTGGGGCGGCCGGATCTGGTCGGGACGGGCTCATCCAGGGCGGATCCAGGGCGTCCCAAGGCGGATCGAGGAGGCAGCCATGACCGGACCTGCGAGGAGAGGGGCAGAGAGGGGAGAGATCAAGGTGAGCGGAGGTAGAGGGCAGAACGGGAGGAGAGGCGTGAGGGGCGGCGCTGGCCTGAGTTGCCGGCGAGGCTCCGGCCGGCGGGCGGCTCCAGCGTGGCCTCCGGCCTCGAGGTCGCGGGCTTGGGATCAAGGGCCTCCTGCCCTCGAGCTGCTGCGGGTGCGGGGAGCTGCTCTCCTGGAGCGGGCGTGAGCGACGGCGGCGATTCGGGCCCGGGCGGGCCTCGGATGGGCCTGGCGGGCCCTGGCGGCAGAGGGAGGAGGAGGGAGACGTGAAGCCCTCCGGTTGGCCACAGAGGCGGCTGCGGTGGCGCCAAGTGGCCAGGGAGGAGTGGGCGGCGCCGGAATTCGAGGAAGAGAGAGAGGGGCCAGATTTGGAAGGGGAGGACCTTCCTTATATAGCAGGGAGGGCTAGGTTTAGGGGCTTTTGCCCGTTTTTGGACCGTCGGATCTCGATCGGGCGGTCCGAAATGGAGGGCTAGGCCAGGTGGGTTTAGGTGGGTTGTGTAGGGGGAGTGGGAGTGGGCTGAGAAGAGGGGGGAGTTTGTGGCCCGTGACAGAGTTTTTAAAACCGAAAAACATCCGATAATTACCCCGATGACTATGCTGCTACGGTCGTCCGGTCGAGTATCAAACGATCTCCGATTGCGACGAAATTTGGCAGGCGGTCTACTTACAATATATTAAGACCGCTCGCCAAGTTTCGTCCCTTTCCGAGAAAGTTTTATACCCACTTTTAAAAACAATATTTTATCGATGCTGCGGGCTCGTGCGTGTGTGGTTGGACTTGAAACGGACGATGGGAAGAACCGGCAACTACGAACGGATGCAAGTTTTGGAAAATGGTGGCAACGGAGTGCCGATGCAATGCAGATGATGCGAATGATGCGATAATGAATGTGACAACCACATAACTCACACGGCGACAACGGAATAAAAGGGGAATCTTCTGGAGCGTCGGTCTCGGGCTGTTACACTATGGACCCGTAGGTCTATGGTAGACTACTCACACATCATCGAAGAGGCAACAAGGTTGATGTAGAAGCCCTCCGTGATTGATTCCCCCTCCGATAGGGTGCCGAAAAATGTCACCATATGGGATCGCGGAAGAACAGAGACTTGCGGCGCCCGAAAAATTGTTTTGGGTGGCTCTATGTGGTTTTTGGTATATTTGGCAATTTATGGAAGTGGAATTAGGTCAAACCGAGCCACGAGAGGCCCTCAAGACAACATGGCATGCCCTACCCCCTGGGCGCGCCTTCATGCCTTGTCGTTTCCTTGTTTGTCGTCTGGACTCCGTTTGGTATTGATTTTCTTTAAAATCAAAAACAGGCAGAAAATAACAACTAACACTAGGCACTAGGTTAATAGGTTCATTCCCAAAAATGATATAAAATTGCATAAAAAGTATGTAAGATTGATAATATAATAGCAAGAAATAATCAAAAAATATAGATACGTTGGAGACGTATCAGAAAGCAACTTGGGGAGCGATACATCCATTTTGCATCATGATTTCCTACTCTTATTTACAATGCTTTTGATCATTATGGTGCAATTCTTATGCGTTTTCTCTCTTAGTTTGCAAGATTTACTTGAAGAGGGAAATTACCGGCGGTTGGAATTCTGGACCTAAAAGAGCTACAACAGAGATAGCTATTCTCCGGAGCTCCAAATGACCTGAAATTTCCTAGAGATTTATTTTTGAATATATAAAAAAATACTGGAAGGAAAAAACTCCACGAAAGATCAACCATGGGCCGACAAGTTCAGGGAGCGCGTCCTACCCCCCAGGTCCGCCATCCACCCTTGTGGAGCCCATAGGGGCCCTCCAGTGCCTGTCTTCTTACTATATGAAGCCATTTTCCCTAGAAAAAAAATAAGGAGGAGACTTTCGTGACGAAGCGCCGCCGTCTCAAGGCGGAACCTGGGCAGGAGCACTTTTGCTCTCCGCACAACAATTCCACCGGGGATACTTCCCTCCGGGAGGGGAAAATCAAAGCCTTCGTCATCACCAAAATTCCTCTCATCATGGGATGACCCATCTCCTTCAACATCTTCACCATCACCATCTCATCTAAAACCTTAATTCATCTCTTGTATTCAATCTTTGTCCCAAAACCTCAGATTGATACATGTGGGTTGCTAGTAGTGTTGATTACATCTTGTAGTTGATGCTAGTTGGTTTACTTGGTGGAAGATCACATGTTTAGATTGTTAATCATATATTTATCTCCTATGATCATGAACATGAATATGATTTTTGAGTAGTTCCATTTGTTCTTGAGGACTGGGAGAAGTCTTGTCATAAATTATCATGTGAAGTTCTTATTCGTTCAATATTTTTATGACATGTATGATGTGCTTCCTTGATACGTTCCAAACATATCTACTTTTCAAAACACTTTTGCGCTTGTTTTGGACTCTACTTTGCACAATTTGAATGGAACTAACCCGGACCGACGTTGTTTTCAGCAGAATTGACATGGTGTTATTTTTGTGCAGAAATAAAAGTTCTCAGAATCACACAAAAAATTGTAGATATTTTTTACTGAATAAATAAAAAATACCAGAACGAAGATCAACTCGAGAGGGGCCACCTGTTGCCCACAAGGCAACAGGGCGCGACCCCCCCTAGGGCATGCCGTGTTGTCTTGTGGGGCCCACAGGCGGCCGTCTGACCTAATTCCAAGCTTATAAAATTAGTTTCCCCGATAAAAAAAATAAGAGATAAGATTTCATCGTGTTTTACGATACGGAGCTGCCGCCACCTCATGTTCTTCATCAGAAGGCTGATGTGGAGCCTGTTTTGGGCTCAGGAGAGGGGGATTCGTCACCATCGTCATCATCAACCCTTCTCCATCGACAACTCCATTATGCTCACCACCGGTAGTGAGTAATTCCTTCGTAGGCTTGTTGGGCGGTGGTGCAGTTGGATGAGATTTATCATGTAATCGAGTCAATTTGTTAGGGCTTGATCCCTAGTATCCACTATGTTCTGAGATTGATGTTGCTTTGACTTTGCTATGCTTAATGCTTGTCACTAGGGCCCGAGTGCCATGATTTCAGATATGAACCTAATATGTTTTCATGAATATGAGAATGTTTTGGATCCTATCTTGCAAGTTACATGCACCTACTATGTGTTATGATCCGTAGCCCCCAATTGACACTTTTGATGGGGACTTTCTGACACGTTTGTCATGAATGCAATGGACATGCACATGTAGGTGTTTGTCTGAACATTTTGATAACTTATTATCATTTTTCTGAGTTAGTATGAATTTGTTATGAAGTTTTCAAAATGACGGTTAAATGGTCAAAGGGCAAAAGCATATGACGAGCAAAGTCGTTTGGGCAGCAACGCGTGTTTTTGAAAACTAGGGGTAAATCAGCCGAGTGTGACCCAACTAGGGGCACAAAACCAATTATCCCTTATATTTACTGGCTAGGAATAGATAATTAGTTATGAGTCATTAATGGAAATGCTACAGATTCGAGACATCAGATTGTGGGCTGTTGCCGAATTAGGCGTGGGCCTAGCCCCACGTCTCCCTACCCGACCGCTTATATATTCGAAGCGTCGACAACCCTAGCCACCACCTCGATCAGATCACATCCTCTGTACCTTCTCGCGCACAACCCACCTTCGTTCTGCATGCTGCTATTGGTTCCGGTGATCCCATCCCCTACACCACGTGCACGATCGTATGTGAGAGGAAACCTCCAGAATACTGTTGATCATGCTTCGGAAGAAGGAGGGGTTAGATTTTTGGGGAATGTGTGAGGCGTGACTACTCACTGTTATTCCTCAACTTTGACTACGTCCTCGACCTCTTCAACATCGCCATGGGTGAAAACTATGAAGCCCAGAAGAAGGATGTTGAGGATGTTGCTACCATTGCCTCGACTTTGACCTAGCCGACTAGAGGATGTAATCTGTTTGTTTCTCTATTAGTCGTACTAGCAGTTTACATAGATATATCTATTCTTTGTGTAGTACGCAACAGTGGTTGGGATTTCAATTGCCCTATGACGGGGTTGATCATTACCTCTTCTTTGTGGCTACGGAGATCACATTAGGCAACGACGTAAAGCCAAATTTCTGGAACGATTGTTGGCTTCATGGGCAAGCCACAAAATCAATTACTCCAGGACTGTCGGAGGTCTCGTTCAGGAAAAATCCTTCGGTAAAGGCAGCTTTGGCTAATGACAAATGGATTCGTGATCTCTTTGCTGGCCTAACATCTGATGTGCTCTAGGAATTCCTGGACTAGCCACCCATCTTGATAGTGTGACTCTTTCAGAGGACCAGGTGGATGACATTCAATGACGATTTTTGCAAGACGACGAGTACAACATGTCCTCGGCTTGCAAACTATAGCTTGAGGGAGGAACCCTGCTCGAATCTACAAACTATTTAGTCCAGATGGGCGCCTGCAAATGCCATTTCTTTCTCTAGACGGACATCCTTGGCAAGATTCTGAAGGCGGACAATCTCCTACGACGTGGATGGGAAAATGATTATTGTTTTCCGCTTTGCCATGTAAATCTCGAGACATCATTGCATCTTCTCGTGGAATGCCCTTGGTCCAGGAGTGTTTAGGAGGAATTGGGTAGACGCACCTCTCTACCCGCTCTCAGGCCATCGGTTTGGGCTGAATCTTACACTCTATTAGAATTGGATGATGGGGTGCTGGAGGAGTACACCAACTGTCAAGCAAAAGGGGATAATCTCGTTGTTCCAGTTAAGATCTTGGGAGATCTCGCGGGAGAGGAACATGACAACCTTCCAACAAGCAAGTTGTGATGGGGATACGTACCTAGGGTAGGGTTATAGGCCTGACCTACATATCCTACCTGAGGACACTGCCCCAGAAAGCTTAAGGGCCACAAGGAAGTCTCCGACTGAAATAGCGAAGAAGCATAAGTCACTCGACAATATACACTCGGAGGTGCCTTTCACTCGACGGTTATCTTTCACTCGGAAGAGTCTGAAGACAGTCGACCGCAGGAGTCCAGAAGTCACCCCAGGGAGGTTAACGGGCAAACATTCATCAAGATCATTAACAGCATTTATGGTGTACGTTACCAGTAACGTACACCTCTTTATGACCACGATTAAACCCCTTAATGCCGGACGTTATGAGGGGCAGCACACTCTATATAAGCCACCCCTCCTCGCTGGTAGAAGGGTTCGCAACCTTTTGTAACACAACACACATATTTCACTCGACAGAGTAGAGAGCTCTCCGGAGCACTGAGACGTAGGGCTGTTACCTCCACGAGAGGGGCCTGAACTCATACATCTGTGTGTACAACCTCGCCGTAGCTAGGACTCTGCCCTCTCCATTTGTACCCCTACCTTCTATTGTCAGGCTTGCTCCCACGACAGTTGGCGCCCACCGTGGGGCAGGCGTCTAAGCGACTTCCGGCGAGTTTGCATTTTTTCTCCTTCGTCATGTCTTCCGGTGGTGATTTGTTCCTGGGCCGCGAGATCCGTCTCGGAGCGCTCACCTTCATCGCCGACGATTCGGCATGGCTCCAGGAAGCGCCTTTGGATGTGGAAGCGCTCCCGATTCGCGGGGCGACGCACTTCTGTGCAAGCTCCTGCGGCGTTCTTCTCCTTCAGTCGTCGACTCCGTGTGTGTCGGCCCTCCCTGCTGTTCATCGTCGCAAGCGATCCGGTCGCTCGCGGCTACAGCGTTGGGTGCGGCACGCGGCGGCACGCCAGGTTTCGTCCCCGCAGATTGCGGCCATCGAGCCCGCCGAGTCACTTCACGGCGTGTTGGACTCGGCATCGGATCAGTCCGACATCCCTTCCGAGTGCGAGAGCTGCGACCCTGCGGCGGAAGTTTTCATGGCTGGCTCTCATCAGAGTCCGCCGCCCGGCTTCAACCACTCCAGACGTGAGATTGGTGGAAAGTCGAATGATCAGCAGCGCCGGGATGAGGACATTCTCCGTACTCCCATCGTCGGTACGACCGCTGAGGCCCAGGCCATGGAGGCTACACGCCTTCGGCTCATAGAGATGCAGGAGGCACTCGACGAGCGTGCTGGGCAGCGTCCACCACGTCCCAATCGACAGCAGCGACAGTTGTTTCCGAGTAGATCTCGAAATAACGTCGAGGTATTTCGTACTCCAGTTTTAAATGTTGCAGCAGCTGCTAGAATTGCAGAGTCTATTCAACCGTCACGATCAGAGGCTGGTAGAGGTCTGCAGCAGATCAAGACATTGCTTGAGGCGGCGCAGCACCAGAACGCAGCTGTTTCTCAGTCGCAGAACAGGTTACATGGCAATTCTACCAGGGCAGAAACAGTTCAGTCGGCTCACAGTCCTGGGTCACCTTCGCGTCGCAGAGGCGGAGAATACCGTGAAGACCGGTACAGAGATCAGGGGCGAGATCAGTCTGCTCCCCGTTATCACCGTGATGACCGCCGTCGAATGTTTTCTCCTCCGCGGAATGGTTCTTATGTGTCCCGGCACAATGATGATAGGCGCCCGTTCGGTGATGAGCGGAATCCCGGATTTGACGCAAGGGATGTCCTTGCTCAAAGGAGGGTCGACAGAGGCAGAGCCCACAGAGATGGTCATAACAGAGATTATCCGAGTGGAAGCAGTGTTGTTGTTTCTGGGCCCGAGTGTTTTAGCAGAGCCATTCGCTCTGCAGAGATTCCCCCCAACTTCAGGTTGGCGGCCGGGATTGGCAAGTTTTCTGGCGAGTCAAAGCCTGAAACCTGGTTGGATGATTACCGAGTGGCTGTACAGATTGGTGGAGGTAACGACAACATAGCCATGAAGCATCTGTCCTTGATGTTGGATGGTTCGGCCAGAGCTTGGTTAAATCGTTTGGCTCCCTCTAGCATCTATTGCTGGGAGGATTTGGCCCGAGTGTTTATCAGAACTTTTGAAGGCACTTGTAAACGTCCAGCTGGTTTGATTGATTTGCAGCACTGTGTCCAGAAGCCCAATGAAACCTTGCGAGATTACATTCAGCGTTGGTCCACCTTGCATCACACGGTGGAGAATGTTTCCGAGCATCAAGCTGTTTGTGCCTTCAAGGCTGGGGTTAGATACAGAGAGCTCTATCTGAAGTTTGGTCGCACCGGTGACATTTCTATGAGCAAGATGATGGAGATTGCCACTCGGTACGCCAATGGAGAAGAAGAAGACCGCCTCCGAAGCGGTAAAGCCAAGATAGTCGACAATGATGCAGGTGGGAATTCCAGTCGGAAACAAAAGCGCAAAGCTGATCCCCCTGCTCAGGCAGAAGCAGCCGCCCTGGCGGCACAAGGCAAGAATAAGGGAAAGTCCAAGGCTAAGTTCACCCCAAAGAAGTCAAAGAATCAGTCTGGTACTGATGTTTTGGATTTACCGTGTGCAATCCACACGAGGAAAGATGAAGAGGGCAATTTGATATTGCCGAAGCATACCACTCGACAGTGCCGTTTGTTGATCCAGTCATTCAAAGAGAACCAGTCGAGTGAGAAAGACCCTGAGAAAGAAGATGAAGAAGAAAAAGAAGAGTTCCCTGAAGTCAATGCCACCTTGTTGATTTTTGCTGATGTTGAGAGTAAGAGTCGACTGAAAGTTATCAACAGGGAGGTTAACTTGGCGGTTCCTTCTACCCCCACATATCTCAAGTGGTCTCTGACTGCAATCACTTTCAGTCAGTCAGATCACCCTGCGCACATTGCTACCCCCGGGCGGCAAGCGCTGGTGGTAGACCCAGTTGTGGGGGGCACTCGACTCCGCAAAGTTTTGATGGATGGCGGGAGCGGTCTGAACATCCTGTATGCTGATACCCTTAAGGCAATGGGCATTCCGATGTCCCGGCTCAGTGAAAGCAACATGCAGTTTCATGGAGTAATCCCTGGGAAGAAGGCCCGTTCACTCGGCCAGATAGCATTGGATGTGGTGTTTGGTGATGACAAGCACTTTCGCAAGGAAAAACTGACGTTTGAAGTGGTAGATTTCCAGAGTGCCTACCACGCCATCCTTGGTCGACCAGCTTATGCCCGTTTCATGGCCCGACCATGTTACGTGTATCTCAAGCTGAAGATGCCTGGACCAAAAGGCGTGATCACAGTCACTGGCAATCGACAAAGGGCTGAGGAGTGCCTCCAGCAGGGCTCCAAGATCGCCGACCAGCAGATGGCTATGGTTGAGTTGGAGGAATACAAGAAAAATGCTGATCCTGCCGACCTGTTGCGTGCTAAGAAGCCCGCTTCTGAGTCAGCTTTTCAGTCGGCAGGAGAGGTGAAGAAGGTGCACATTCACCCGACAGATCCGACTGCTGCCCCGACCAACATCTCAACAACACTCGACAGCAAATAGGAAGCCGAGCTCATCCAGTTCCTCCGTGAGAACTGGGACATCTTCGCATGGAAGCCCGTTGACATGCCTGGTGTTCCCAGGGAACTGGCTGAGCACCGTTTGAGAGTTGATCCGAAGGCCAAGCCTGTGAAGGAACATTTGCGTCGGTCAGCAACAGAGAAGCGAAAAGCAATCGGCGAAGAGGTGGCTCGTCTCTTGACGGCCAAGTTTATACGTGAGATTTACCACTCCGAGTGGTTATCAAACGTTGTCATGGTCCCTAAGAAAGACAAGTCTCTTCGCATGTGTATTGATTTCAAACATATCAATCGGGTCTGCCCGAAAGATCATTTCCCGCTCCCCCGCATTGATCAGATTGTCGACTCAACTGCGGGATGCGAGCGTTTATCTTTTCTTGATGCTTATTCTGGCTACCATCAGATCCGTCTGTTTGGTCCAGATGAAATAAAGACAGCCTTCATCACCCCTTTCGGGTGTTTCTGTTATATCACCATGCCTTTTGGTTTGAAGAATGCTGGCGCTACTTTCATGCGCATGATTCAGAAGTGTTTGCTCGATCAGATCCCTCGGAACATCGAAGCTTATATGGATGATATCGTGGTCAAGTCTCGAAAAGGTTCCGACCTGTTGTCTGACTTGGCTGAAACATTCGCCAATTTGAGGAGATATGATATTAAGTTAAATCCGACTAAATGCACTTTCGGCGTTCCTGGTGGCAAATTACTCGGTTTCCTCGTTTCCGAGAAAGGAATCGACGTCAACCCTGAAAAGATCGGCGCCATCGTCCGAATGAAAAGCCCTGAGCGTGTGCACGATGTCCAGAAGCTCACAGGTTGCTTGGCAGCATTGAGTCGATTCATTTCTCGTCTCGGTGAAAAGGCACTGCCTTTATACCGACTGATGAAAAAGTCTGATACATTTGAGTGGACTCCAGAAGCTGAAGCAGCGTTTGTCGAGCTCAAAGCCCTGCTTACCACCCAGCCGGTGCTTGCTGCTCCGCACAGCAAAGAGCCATTGTTATTGTACATCGTGGCCACTAATCAGGTCGTCAGTACAGTACTAACTGTCGAGCGGGAAGAGGAAGGCAAGGCTTACAAAGTTCAACGCCCGGTCTATTATATTTCTGAAGTGTTGACTCCGTCGAAGCAAAGATATCCACATTACCAGAAGCTCGTATATGGTATATATCTGACTGCAAAGAAGGTAGCACACTATTTTCAGGATCACTCCATTTCAGTCGTCAGTGATGCTCCGTTGTCTGAAATTCTCAATAATCGAGACGCGACTGGTCGAGTGGCCAAATGGGCTATTGAGCTCCTTCATCTTGATATCAAGTTTGAGGCGAAGAAAGCAATCAAATCTCAAGCGCTGGCTGATTTCCTCGCCGAGTGGATTGAGCAACAGCAGCCAATCCAACTTCACTCGGCACACTGGACCATGTTCTTTGATGGTTCAAAGATGTTGAATGGGTCTGGTGCTGGCGTCGTTCTGGTATCCCCAAAAGGTGATAAGCTCAGTTATGTCTTACAGATTCACTTTGATTCCTCCAACAATGAAGCTGAATATGAAGCACTTTTGTATGGATTGCGTATGGCCATTTCACTCGGCGTCCGTCGCCTGATGGTATATGGCGATTCTGATTTGGTGGTTAATCAAGTGATGAAAGAGTGGGATGTCAGGAACCCCGCTATGACTGGATACTGCAATGCAGTAAGAAAACTTGAGAAGAAATTTGAAGGTTTGGAACTCCATCATGTTCCCCGAGTGAAGAATCAAGCAGCTGATGAGTTGGCAAAGATTGGATCCACTCGGAAACCTGTCCCCAGCAATGTATTTCTCGAACACATTCATTCTCCTTCGGTGCAAGAAGATCCTTTCACTGAAGAGCCCCCGCAAGCAAAGAGTGCTTCTGATCCGACTGAAGTTGATGTCCCAGCTGTCATTGATCTGGTCATGGAGATTTTGGTAATCACACCCGACTGGACTGTACCATATATTGCGTACATTCTCAGAAGAGAACTCCCAGTTGATGAAGATGAGGCTCGGCAGATAGTCCGCAGGTCCAAGGCTTTCACTGTGATCAATCAACAACTCTACAGAGAAAGTGTGACTGGCGTAGCTCAGCGGTGCATTTCTCCTGAAGAAGGTCGACTGATTCTGGAGGAGATTCACTCGGGAACTTGTGGCCATCATGCGTCCTCTAGGACGATTGTTGCCAAAGCTTATCGAGCTGGTTTCTTCTGGCCACGCGCCAATGAGATGGCTAAAGATATTGTCGATCACTGCGAAGGATGTCAGTTTTACTCGAATCTGTCACACAAACCTGCGTCTGCCTTGAAGACCATTCCACTCGTCTGGCCGTTTGCTGTGTGGGGCTTGGATATGGTTGGTCCCCTTAGAACAGGTCAGAGTGGGTTTACTCATTTACTGGTTGCAGTCGACAAGTTCACTAAGTGGATCGAAGCTAAACCCATCAGGAAGCTGAACGCCCGCACTGCTATCAAATTCATAAAAGAGATAACGTTCCGGTATGGGGTCCCTCACAATATCATTACAGACAATGGTTCCAACTTTGACTCGGAAGAGTTCAGGTACTATTGCTCTTCTCAAGGCACTCGGGTGGATTACGCATCTGTTGCGCACCCCCGGTCAAACGGTCAAGCTGAGCGAGCGAATGGCCTTATCCTCCAAGGATTGAAGCCTCGGCTCATGCGAGATCTTGATCATGCTGCCGGAGCTTGGGTCACTGAGTTACCGTCTGTTCTGTGGGGCTTGAGGACAACTCCCAACCGGTCGACTGGACGAACTCCTTTCTTCCTTGTATATGGAGCCGAAGCCGTATTGCCAAGTGACATCCTTCACAATTCTCCTCGAGTGGATCTTTACTCTGAAGACGAGGCTGAACAAGCAAGACAGGACGGAGTGGATCTCCTGGAGGAGGAGCGTGAGATGGCCCTGATCCGATCAACTGCATATCAACAAGACCTTCGCCGCTTCCATGCAAGACATGTCAAGAGCCGTTCATTCCACGAAGGGGATTTGGTGCTCCGAGTGGATCAGCAGCGACCTCATAAATTGGCCCCAGCCTGGGAAGGCCCATTCGTCATTACCAAGGTGCTTAACAACGGGGCGTACCATCTTTTCAACTTGAAGAAGAATATTGACGAGCCACGCGCCTGGAATGCGGACCTACTTCGACGTTTTTATTCTTGATAACAGAGTTGTTTTGATGTAATAAGAGTATCCCAGACGATGTTATGGATTGAATGAAGACTCCCGCAGTCTATTGTCGATTCCGATCGCACAGATTTACATTCAAAATTACTCCGAGTGAAGAGCAATCCTCTCTCTCGGGGGCTTAGCTGCGAATCCATTTCGCCTAAGTTCAAAACGTTTCCGAGTGTATTACATTCAATACACTCGGAGACTTAGCTGCGAGCCAGACCTCGTCTAAGTTCAAAAATTACTCCGAGTAAAGAGCAATCCTCTCTCTCGGGGGCTTAGCTGCGAATCCGTTTCGCCTAAGTTCAAAACTTTTCCGAGTATATGACATTCAGTACACTCGGAGACTTAGCTGCGAGCCAGTCTCGTCTAAGTTCAAAAATTTACTCCGAGTAAAGAGCAATCCTCTCTCTCGGGGGCTTAGCTGCGAATCCGTTTCGCCTAAGTTCAAAACTTTTCCGAGTGTATTACATTCAATACACTCGGAGACTTAGCTGCGAGCCAGACCTCGTCTAAGTTCAAAAATTACTCCGAGTAAAGAGCAATCCTCTCTCTCGGGGGCTTAGCTGCGAATCCGTTTCGCCTAAGTTCAAAACTTTTCCGAGTGTATTACATTCAGTACACTCGGAGACTTAGCTGCGAGCCAGTCTCGTCTAAGTTCAAAAATTTACTCCGAGTAAAGAGCAATCCTCTCTCTCGGGGGCTTAGCTGCGAATCCGTTTCGCTTAAGTTCAAAACTTTTCCGAGTGTATTACATTCAGTACACTCGGAGACTTAGCTGCGAGCCAGTCTCGTCTAAGTTCAAAAATTACTCCGAGTGAAGAGCAGTCCTCTCTCTCGGGGGCTTAGCTGCGAATCCATTTCGCCTAAGTTCAAAACTTTTCCGAGTGTATTACATTCAATACACTCGGAGACTTAGCTGCGAGCCAGACCTCGTCTAAGTTCAAAAATTACTCCGAGTGAAGAGCAATCCTCTCTCTCGGGGGCTTAGCTGCGAATCCGTTTCGCCTAAGTTCAAAACTTTTCCGAGTGTATTACATTCAGTACACTCGGAGACTTAGCTGCGAGCCAGACCTCGTCTAAGTTCAAAAATTACTCCGAGTGAAGAGCAATCCTCTCTCTCGGGGGCTTAGCTGCGAATCCGTTTCGCCTAAGTTTAAAACCTTTCCGAGTGTATTACATTCAATACACTCGGAAGCTTAGCTGCGAGCCAGTCCTCGTCTAAGTCCCAAATTCTTTCGAGTGCAGAACACCCGTTTCACTCGAGAATCAAATAAACTCGGCCAAGCTAATTGTCAGAAAGCGAAATGCGAGTAAGACTAAAATCTCCGGCGCAGCAGAAACTTGTTCGCGCAAAAGGGAAGTTCTCAGGCTTAAAGCCTGAACGAAGTTTACTCGGTTACACCAACACTCGGCATACCGAGGCAAATAAAGTTTTTACCATAAGCAAAATACCAATTTAAGCTCCAGCAGGACTTGAAGGCTCAACAAAGGTATCCAGGTCGATTCCGTCGGCGATCCGAGTGGCAGCATCGATGAAAGTCTCCATGAAATCTTCAAATTTGAGTTTCTTCGTGTTGGTCACTCGGAGATCCTTCAGTTTGTCCTCTCTAGCTTCCTTGCAATGAACCCTGACGAGTGAAAGTGCCACGTCAGCTCCACAGCGGGCAGCAGATTTCTTCCACGATTGCACTCGATTGGGAATCTCATTGAGCCGAGTCATCATTGACTCGAGGTCAGTCTGGAGAGGATCTTCAGGCCACAGTTCCTTGTCGACCTTCTCAAATGCAGCTCTCAGCCGAGTGATGAATCCTTGGACGCTCTTAAGACGAGCTTCGAGACGAAACATATCCATGGCCACGGCATCTCCGACGAGAGACTTTGTGGGGTCCAGATTGGGTTCAATTTCTTCAGTTTCTTTTTCGAAGTCTCGACAGAATTCTACATGAAGAGAAAGTGAAAGGGTGATCATAATACCATTCTGGAAAAACCGGAGAAATTCATTCGACAAATGAGGGTTACCTTCGAGCATGCTGAACATTTTCTTCGCAAAGTCGCCCAAGTGTTTCTCCAGAGCGGTCCTACTCTTGGTCTGCTCTTCGAGTTTTTTGATCCACTCGGATCGTTCCTGCTTGAGCTTGACGTTCTCCTCTTCCAGTTTACTGGCTGCTGCAAGTTTCTTCTCAGCAGCTGCAGTCTTCTCCTTCGCTTCCTTCTGAGCATCAGCAAGTGATTTGTCCTTGTCCTCGAGCGCTTTCTTCATGGTATCTAAAGAAATAGCATTGTTGAGGCGCACTCGGAGACGACGGTTTTCATCACGTACGTCTGTTCGAGTGGATTCACTCGGTTCAAAAGATGGAAATTGAAAGTGATAATACAATTGATCAACAAAGATTACCTCCCAAAGTCTTCAGTTCGGTCTGTGCACGGTCCAGGTTGTTGTTCGTCAGTTCCAGATCCAGCAGAAGTCGGTTCTTTTCCTTCTCCAGCTCGACGTACTTGGTCCCGAGCCCACAGGCTTTCTGAAATCAGCAGAAATAGGGGTTCAGTCGACATAACCATTTCTCTACTCCCGAGTGGAAAAGGTCAATTGCACTCGACTGAAAGACGGCCCGCCACCCCACCCCACAACCCTATACAAGCATCATACCATGGTTGATGGAAATGATGTCCATGAAACCTGCAGAATGGTTCTAAAGACTACTGCCCATCGTCAACGATCGACAGTAGTCTCGGGGACTACACCCAGTGGGTGCACTCAGCGTGCCCCCACTGGAAACGAAAATACTCGACCAGGTCTGGCCTGTCCGAGTATAAAGGAAAGAAGCAAGCAACCGAACATCGTCTCTATCAGACCACCGCCGAAGCAAGCACTCGACGGAGGCCTCGGGGACTACACCCAGTGGGTGCACTCAGCGTGCCCCCACTGGACCAGAAACTATTTGGTCTACTGGCGAAGAAAAACACCCCAGTGGGTGTAAAATCAAGACGGACAGGAATTCAATCGGAAATGAACTTACAATACCACTTACTCGGACGTTGGCCTGAAGCGCTGAGCTGGCATCATAGGCTAACTTGCTGGCTTCATACGCCTCCTTTGTTCGTAGCATCATCTGCCCAGCCTGGATCATGGCTTCCTTGGCAGCTCCGGTTTGGTCCTCCGGGACGTGGTACAAAGGGTATGCAGGCGTCGAGTGAATTGGTGTAGTCAATGGAGCAGCTGGAGGTGCTTGGGATTGTCCGATCTGCGTCGAAGCCACCAGAGTAGAAGTGGCCGGCGGAGCAATCGACAGCGGAGTTACAAGGCTTGGAGGCGTCGCAGCACTCGTCCCACGGGGCGTCTGGGCAGACGGTGGTCCCCGAGTGTCCACGCGTGGAGCCTCCGGAAGCACAGCTTCATCCTCCGCTCCCCGCCGCGGCTCCTCATCATCTTCCAGTTCGATGACTTCGTCAGCTGCATTCGACACTCGACAATTATTCTTCAGCAAGCAGAGTAAAGTGTGGGATTGTCATACCTCGTAGGGAGGTGGCCGCATCAGGAGTGTCTACTTCCATATGGTCTCCATCATCCCGATGGGGCGACGTTACGGAGGTAGCGGCTCTGGCAAATATATTTCACTCGGTCAACGTCAACATAAAGTTCTTCAACAGCAGAATAAGGAAAACGAACACTCACGTGGAGGCAACAGGCACGGCTATCTTGATTCGAGGCAGGGCCTTCCGAGGCTTTGGCACGTCTGGCTTGAGCTGTTTTGCAGCCTTTTCAGTCGACCCCGATACCGCGACACGGTCACGTTTCGGGTTCCTTGTGCTCGACGCCACTGTTTTGCTCGGGGTGACTTCCGGGTCGTTCTGCTGCCTGGCTCGACGCTCGGTGCGCGAAGGGACAGGGGCCTCCACCTCATCCTCATCCAGGTCGTCATCACTGCTCTCGGTGTCGTCAGCATAGTCACCGTCTGCGCTGCCGTCGACGCTTCCTTCCTCTTCATCAGGATGTTCTCCATTGGGTATGGGCGAGTACATGTTCGTAAATTCCTGCGAGGTTCAAGCTTCAAATTCAGTCGACTGAAGATTCAGTTACTCGGCAAAGTATTAAAACAATCGACAAATATATGACTCACCAAGTTCTTTGGCGGGTTCAAAGCGGAGAAAGGCGGAATTCGTTTGGATCCTTCCGGGTTATCACAGGCTCCAGTGATGCTCCTGAGCCACTGAGAAACAGTCTGATCGGAAACTTCCTCAGGATGAGTCCGAGTGGTATCCTCAGGGCCCGAATAATGCCACATGGTGTGATCCCGAGCTTGGAGAGGCTGAATTCGCCGACTCAGAAACGTTTCAAGGAGGTCCAGACCAGTCACTCCACCACGGATCAGTTCGGATATGGCGTTCACTAAGATCCCTACCTGGATTTTCTCTACCTTTGTCACGTACAGCGGTTTGGGAGTAACAGGTCGATCCAAGGTGAAGGGAGGAAGCCCAGTCGACATATTTGGCGATGCGGCATCTTTGCAGTAAAACCAGGTCGACTGCCATCCCCGAACAGAATCGGGAAAGGTCATAGAGGGGAACCCACTCCTACCTCTCTTCTGAATCCCTAAGCCACCACACAGTTGGATCACATTGGTTTTGCTATCTTTGGGATTGGCTTTCTTGACAGCTTGAGATCGGACAGAGAATATGTGCTTGAACAAACCCCAATGTGGGGGACAGCCCAGGAAACATTCGCACAAAGTTACGAAGCAGGAAAGATATGCAATCGCATTCGGAGGAAGGTGGTGGAGTTGCGCTCCAAAATAGTTCAAGAAAGCGCGGATGAACGGATGGGGAGGCATGGAGAAACCTCGCTCGATGTGGGTGAGAAGCAGAACTCGCTCGCCGTCGCGTGGATCCGACTCGATCTCCCCCTTCGGCAACCGCCAGGAATCGGCAGCTATCAACCCGTCGACGACGAGTTTGTCCACATCTTCCGCAGTGACCGTCGATTGGAGAAAATCCCCCTGGATCCACCCCGGCGGCACCGTCGACCGGGCTCCCGACGGCTTCTTCGCCTTGGCGCCTCCCCTCTGGGCGCGCTCGAGCTTCTCCGTCTTGCCCTTCGTCATGGCGGCGGCGGTCAACGAAGCAGAGCAGGGCGGAGGAAGAAGAGGAGAGGAGTGGATTTGGGAGAAAAATACTGTGCCAGCACCGGCGTCGTCGCCTCTTATATGCACTCAAGTGAGCCACTGACCTGCGGGCCCGCCGGATCTCTGAATATCCCGAAATCAGAGGAGGAGCGGTACGTGGCAATTTGGACGGCGCGATAATCGAGGCGTCGTTCCCGCACTTGCCTTAGCAGTTACGCCATCTCCGCTGCGCGCGCGCGCTCTTACCCAAATTTCGAAGCCCGCGAGGCTCGGACCCGGTGGAACAAACTATTTCGTCAGAAGGTTTTCCAGATCACTCGGACCTGTTTTCAAGTTCAGTTTTACTTGGACTCTCGAACCAGTTTTACTCGGACCGGTTTTCAAGCTCAGTTTCACTCGGATAACTTCAAGACGGAATTGATCAGGGCAAACGGTTAAGGTTTCAATCGACGCAGATTTCGAGGAAGCCTCAAAATACACTCGGAGTTTTGGTGTCTCGTTTGAACCTGCATTGACACCTTTTACCCTCGAACCCCGATCCATTCGGGGGCTAATGATGGGGATACGTACCTAGGGTAGGGTTATAGGCCTGACCTACATATCCTACCTGAGGACACTGCCCCAGAAAGCTTAAGGGCCACAAGGAAGTCTCCGACTGAAATAGCGAAGAAGCATAAGTCACTCGACAATATACACTCGGAGGTGCCTTTCACTCGACGGTTATCTTTCACTCGGAAGAGTCTGAAGACAGTCGACCGCAGGAGTCCAGAAGTCACCCCAGGGAGGCTAACGGGCAAACATTCATCAAGATCATTAACAGCATTTATGGTGTACGTTACCAGTAACGTACACCTCTTTATGACCACGATTAAACCCCTTAATGCCGGACGTTATGAGGGGCAGCACACTCTATATAAGCCACCCCTCCTCGCTGGTAGAAGGGTTCGCAACCTTTTGTAACACAACACACATATTTCACTCGACAGAGTAGAGAGCTCTCCGGAGCACTGAGACGTAGGGCTGTTACCTCCACGAGAGGGGCCTGAACTCATACATCTGTGTGTACAACCTCGCCGTAGCTAGGACTCTGCCCTCTCCATTCGTACCCCTACCTTCTACTGTCAGGCTTGCTCCCACGACAAGTTGACCACCGTGGTTTTCTTTCGTAAGATTGTTGAGCAGATTTCTCTATGGAATCTGGCTGGTGCAAACATTCCGTTTGACCCCGGCTGAGTTCCCCTCCTCTTTTCCTTTCTTCTATACCGTGTTTGATCATTACGGGATCTTCTTGGATCCAACCCCTGATTTTCCCTCCTTATCTAACCAATGAATTTGATAGCTCTCCTAGCAACATTCAAGAAAAAGTGTAGTACGTGATCACATGTTTAGATATCAATGTAAGTTTAATATATTGTTATTGTCCTGTTCATGATTTATGTATGGATTAAATTAATATTATTATTTGTGCTAATTTGTCCAACAATAAGCTTACAAATCAAATCCAGAGAGAGAGAGAGAAAATTGAAATTTTCAAAGGAGACACAGAGAGAGAATTGAACTTCTCAAAGTTAAACTATACTTGTTGAAGTTTGATTTCACGTTTCTCGCAAAAGAGAAAGAAGTTTGACTTCACCTTAAAGTTCCTAAGGAATTGAGGACACATCAATGCTTTCCATAGAATTTGATAACCACATAATACGATCCTCCAAGATTCCTTACGGATTAATTTTTCAGGTATTCACTGTCCATCAAAGTTCAAATAGCAGACTTGACATTGGCGCTCGCATTTTCCTGAATTTATTCCAGTCCTTAAGACGATGTGCGTTCAGTGAAAGGAGATCTTTCCTTTGACTACGAAGGTGTTTGTGACGACTTCGTCAATCTTAAAATGATATGCCAACCCAATCATTCGGAGGTGCTCATAAGAGTAGGGTATGCGTGTATGCGTTCATAGGAATGAATGTAGGTTCGTGATGTGAACGACTTTGATTGAACTGTGTTAGAAACCCGGAATTAAGGATAGTCGAGACATAAACATAAATGCATGGAAAACAACAGCTTGTGAAGTGAGTACATTTTTTTATTTAGTTGAAACGTTATTTACCATTGTGACGTGTATTTCTGTTGTCATTCGTACCATAACTTGGACCTGGAGAAGACCGCCTCCCCTCTATTATTGAAGCTGCTCTACGACGAGCACTCGTGAGTCCGATGAGAATTGTAGTGACATGCTAGCCTCCTCTAATGAAGATGCTCTGCGCCGAGGTCTCACGAGTCACGAGACTAGTGACGATCACCGCTGATCCATGCCAATTCCCGTACACGTTGACATGCTGTCTAATTTTATCTGCTCGCGGGTCGACGCACTCCGTTCCTTCCAGCAGAAAAGCTACCCAAAAATATTCGCCCAGGATAAGATTTTGGTGAAGCGGCTAAACGCCAACGCAACCGGCGATGGAAGCCGCGTCCCGCAGCTGGTGGATGGCGACCTGACCTGATTCCGATTGCGTTGCCGAGACGAGGGGAAACCGGAACGCTTGCGAGGAAGGCACGACCCGGCGCGGCACGGCCAAGTGCGACCGAAACAGAAAGCCAAGATGCCTTTGGCAACTTGCACCACTGCGTGTGCCCCTGCACTCTGCACTGCTGACATGCGGCGCGGTGCGGCGACGAGGAAAGGTTTGCACCAGCCGAAAAAGGCGGAAGGCATCCTAGGTTCACTGTTCCAGGACCTCGCGAGAATTTGTGCGAGCCGGGGAAAATATGCCACGACGGGCCATAGGCTAGGCAATTATTTTATTTTATTCTTGGTTAGCTTTCGCAAGGTATCTCGTCACGATTTTACGAGATATACATACAATCCGACAACGAATGAGCCCCTTGGCTTTGGGGCTGCTCGATCCAATGGACTTTTTTTTTTTGGCCTTGAGGCTGTACCGACGAGTGATTCGGCACGCCAAAAGCGGTGGAGGGTCCATACGCCGGATGCATGGAGCGATTTGTTTTTGTGAGAAAGTTCGTGTGTATGGAGCACTCGCCGAGGGAGGTCACAAGGTTCCAAAACGCAGGACGTACCGGACGTACGTGGGCAGCCCAAGGTGCGGATCCACGCACACCGCAAAAGCGCGGAAAAAGAGTGGCGGAAAGACACACGAAAGCGAAGCAGCCCGGACGGGGCGAACGCGAGGCGCACCACCCGAGCCGGCGGCCCCCACCCGCTGTCCATGTCCAATCCTCGATCCGACGGCCCGCGCTCGCACCGACCGGCCGCGGAGACACGGAGCCGCCCCCGCACCCCTGGAGCCTGGAACCTCTTCCGCTTTACCTCAGCACGCGCGCCAGTTAACCCGTCCCACTCCCCACGGTCACCCGACCCGACCCGGCCCGGCCCTGGTTAGCGTCCGGTTACCTCCCCACTCCCTCCCTCGTTATATACCCTGCCCCTCCGTGGCCGTGGGCGAGGTCGGGTTTTTGATCGGGGTTGGTTGGCTGTTGTATGAGAGGGAGTGAGCGGAGGGCGGCGGTGTCAACGTCGACGTCGGGGATGAGCTGCAACGGGTGCCGCGTGCTGCGCAAGGGGTGCAACGAGGCCTGCGTGCTGCGCCCGTGCCTCCTCTGGATCGAGGCCGCCGAGGCCCAGGGCCACGCCACCCTCTTCGCCGCCAAGTTCTTTGGCCGCGCCGGCCTCATGTCCTTCATCACCGCTGTCCCCGAGTCGCAGCGCCCAGGTACGCACGGACGGGAGATCGATGGTCTTCTTGGTACGACGATTCATATATTGCGTTTGTCTCATGTTTGCATGGTGTTTGTTGTCGATTGCAGCCGTGTTCCAGTCGCTGCTGTACGAGGCGGCGGGGCGGACGATCAACCCGGTGAGCGGCGCGGTGGGGCTGCTCTGGGCGGGGAGCTGGCACCTCTGCGAGGCGGCGGTCCAGACCGTGCTCCGGGGCGGCGCCGTACGCCCGCTGCCGGAGCTCGCGGGCGGCGTCCCGGAAGGCGGTGTCGGTGGCAGCGATCTGTTCGCCTCCTCTTCCAGGCGCGCCGTGGTGGGCTGCTCCACGTATTCGACGGCCAAGCGGGTGACGCCGAGGAAGACCTGGGCGCCGGAGGCCGCGTCTCACCACCAGGAGCCCTCGTGCGACCTCGGGCTTTTCCTCACCCCCGGATCGGCCGCGGCGGCTGAGGGGGAGCGACGGGCGAGGCGGGCCGGCACGCCGTCGATGAGCTCCGACGGCTCCGTGACCACGAGCGCTGGCGCCGGCGCCGGCGGCGAGAAGGAGCCGGAGCTGCTGAATCTTTTTGTTTAATGAAGCTAGTTAATTTGCGCGTTCATTTATATCGTAGTTACCGGGCGATCGATCGATCGATGTGCTGCTCGCTCGCTGGCGCTGGAACCAGCTGAACTTTTTGGTAGCCTCTCGTCCCGCCGGCGACGCGTCCTTTGATTCTTTTTTGGGCGTGCATGAACCGCCGGCTTGGTGTGACACGGAGATGACTAGATGAGACCGCCCCGGCCGGCTTTGTTCCTTGTCTACTCCGATAATAGTACCGCTGCTTTCTTAGCACTACTACAAAGATCGTTAAATAAGTAAGAGTACACTAAAGCTCTCGCTCTCTCTGTGATCTTATCCGAAGCGTGATTAGCGTTTGCCCAGCGAGTGCGTGTGCTAATACGCCATTGCTCCTACAGTACTCTACCTATTGTTTTCTTTTCTGAGATCTGCTCTTTCCCGTTCTTGTGAACTGGTTGTATGATTGATCAGTCCATGTCTCGCGCTACCACAAAATCCAAGCGGCCGTACTGTGGGCGGGTTTGTGATGCAGTGGGTGTGTGTGGGGTTGCTGAGAGATATGTACTACAGCGGTTCAGCTTTGCGGAGGGGGCTGCGGCCGTACCGTGGCGCCGCGTTTCGGGGTGGGGGCGCGTGACGACCCGAAGGCGACGGCAGGCCCCTGCGACGCGGCGTTCTTCTGCCGCACAGATGTGTCGCGGCTTTTGGGAGTTTAACCCGTTTGCCGGCACGACCAAAACGCTCAATTTCAGTTTATTTCGGATGAAACGTCCGATTTATTGTGCGGTGACTGTACTACAGCGCAGCGTACCGCGTGCACATGCATTAGCTTATACGGAGTATACAGTAGTAGTTGCTGGGCTTTTTTTTTTTTTGAATTAAACATGAACTTTATTCATTAGAGATAACCAATACATCGTCTGTGAGTAACATAACAATTTCCGCTAATGGTTCTTCAAACCATTCAGAAGTCTTAGAAAATCTAGCTAATCTAGCGAGCTCATGAGCAACTTTATTTGCTTCTCTGTTACAATGTTCGACTCTAATAACTACAAAATCACACGCATAATGAAAACAGTCATCGAAGATTGCCGCCGCCGCACCCGCAGATCGTCCTCCGTCCTCCATTGTCTCAATCACCTCCATATTGTCCGAGTTAATGATGAGGCGATTGCAACCCGCCTTGTGCACCAGTGTTAGGCCAAATTTGGCTAATTTTTTTTAAATATTATTTTTTTATTAATTTTCTCACATATAACGTCGTTGGCAAAATTTACAGAATTGTGATTCAGTCGGCCAGGAGGAAGCCGACTGGATCCAGTCGGCTTTGCTATAGCCGATTAGTCCCAGTCGGCTTCTAATAGGCCGATAGGGCAGTCGGCCACGGAGAAAGAGCTCCTGTCGGCTTTGTAGAGACCGATTAGGTCCTATCGGCCTAGCCGTGGCCGATTAGTACTAATTGGCCTAGCCATGACCAATTAGTACTAATCGGCCTTGACAAAACCAATAGGTGCATGTTCCTCATATTTTGTGATGTACGAAATGACACAATAACCCCTCCCGCCATCTTTTCCCGCTTCTGAGTTCCCGTCAATATCTCCCGCCATCTTTTCCCGCTTCTGAGTTCCCGCCAATATCTCCCGCCATCGTTTCCCGCTTCTTAGTTCCCGCCAATATCTCCCGCCGTTGTCTCCCTCTTCTGAGTTCCCGCCTATTCTTCTCTTCTGAACCTATAAAACCCACTCCACACTAAGTTGGGTAAGTTGTCCAGTATAGTATCGTAGTTTCGTGGAGATGTCCCATTATCTTTTTGATCGTAGTTTTCACTCTGGTATGTCCGATCGTCTTCTCCGTCTAGCCGCCAATTTCAAGATCGACGATAGAGTAGTTCCATGGGAGGAACTCATCAGTAGTGACACCATAATGAATGAGTTGGCTCACTCATTAGCTAGGAGTGGGTGGCCTCCCAGGACATTTGAGGAGATACGGAAAGAACTTCTCAAGTTGCATGGCAGATGGCAGAAGCAACTGCATAAGGGTGAATCTTACCTCAGGATTGCTGTAAATAATTCAGATTTATGGTCAGCAGATAGTGAGGACGAAGACGACCTCTTCATGCCAAGCACCAAGGTCAAGACTACCGCATCGTCGAAGGGCAAGAGCTCTACATCGACGAAGGGCAAGAGATCTGCATCGAAGGAGGAGGACGAAGACGACCTCTTCATGCCGAGCACCACGGTCAAGACTACCGCATCGTCGAAGGGCAAGAGCTCTGCATCGATAAAGGGCAAGAGCTCTGCATCGACAAAGGGCAAGAGCTCTGCATGGACGGAGGAGGACGATGATGCATTCATGTAGTTTTTTAGCTATATTTTGTAATTTCAGTTGTATTGTTTAATTCAGCTGTATTTTATATTATCTTTGTGTATTGTCTTGTTTTGTGGGCATTATGTTTTATGTAAAGCGCGGCGTTGGATGCATTTAGTTTGCAGTATAAGTGTTATCCCCTCTAAACCAATTGACCACTGAAATAGAACATGAATCTGTCTCATACATAAGTAGGTAGCAATTTGTCCCATACATAAAATAGACATATGTCTCATACATAATTAGATAGTCATGTCTCTACCGAACGATGGAACCGTCAACGACGACGCCTGCCTCGACGCTTAGGCGGTGTGCTAGGCGTACTCCAGCCAAACCTGTTGGGTGGCCTAATGTGACGAAGAGGAACCTCAGACCCGTCCTGGTCATCCTGTGTATCCTGGGTGGGTCCTGGTGGAGGAGTCGAAAATATGTCCATCCACGTGTGTAGCTGTGATAGTGGCTCACCCTCACTCCCCAACGCAGATCCGGACGCCGACCCCTGCTGATATGGATCTGGCTGAAACATGAAACCCGATGTGGGACTTTGCTGTTGTGGTGAAGGTTCAAACGTGAAGCTGGACGAGGGATAATGCTGCTCTGGGTGCTGCCACGCCGAACTGCCGGCCTGGTCAGAGGTGGTGGAGGGGGTGTCGGCTGCTGTGTTAGGCGAGGACGTGGTTGTTGTCGTTGCGTGGATGTCCGCGGCTGCTGGTGCTGCTCCTGCTGGTCGTGGTGGTGGTGGTGCTGTTGGTGCTGCTGCTGCTGGTGGTGGTGGTGCTGCTGCTGTTGGTGGTGGGGAACAACGTCCGAAGTGCGGGTGCACGTGATAGCCTTGTAGACAGCTCGTAGCTTCTGCTCCAGGCGCGCGAACCATGGCCGGAGCTGAGATGTGGGAACCATAAGAGGTGCAGACGACAGCGATCGTGTATAGTCCCTGACCTCACTATGAAGATCGTATGCCAGCTCAGCCTGAAATTGTCACGATGATTATTAATTATGGACGGCAAAGTATGTAACCAGAAGATGAATTAGATAAAGACAATAAATGTTACCGCGTACTGCCTAGAGCCCGAAGTATCATAGCTCGGGTATGTATCAGACGTAACGGGGTCTGGTATCTCCTCTGGATGAGGGTGCTGCACGATGCGTAACCTTGTCCCGCCCATGTACCGATGCAAATAGGCATTGAATTCATCGAGATCAAACATGCGAACCTCTTCCCACAGACGTGTCGTCGCAGTATCCCAGTCTGTCATGTACGGCTGAAGCCTTTGGACCCACTGCTGTTGTGTCCTTCTTATCCCCTTCCTTGTGTTCCTGCAATTGAGGTGGGTGTTTAACAATTAATTGGTGATTCACTGTGAACATATTTGAATGACAATGAAACATTGAATAAGTATACAATACATGTGGACTACTGCTGGCAGTGGGTTCTCTATAGGGGGGGGGCTGACCATCTGCCGAAGACCAAATTGCCTCATAACCCGCTGTTGCGCCATCTCCTCGACGCAGATATCGAAGATAATCTTCGATTTCGTCATCCAGTAACCCCGATCTCTTGTGCATAGCTGAGAAATACCGCCGGGGTACCTGGCATGTATGTTTGCTTGCGTGTACGGCTGCCATATCACCCCGGTGTACGTATCGAACTGCTCGTTTAATGCCGTGTACGCTCGCCTAGTCTGCTCAGCAGCATAGCATCTCTACACAGATTATAAGTGAGTTTTCAGCAGTAGTGTAGGCAAAGAACATGCATTAAATTATAACACGAGACATACCTTGTGACGCGTCCAGCACAGACCAAAAGTAGGCATGTCGATTCCGTTAGCATCGAACAAGTGGCCCGCAGGATAACCCTCCTAGACATCTATGTTCGGCTGTCCTATAGAGAACCTCTCCCAGGACCATAGCTATAAAAATAGAGGGCATCCAAGAAGGGCTGACTTATCCGCGGCAAGCTGGCAACCATTGCACATACCTCGGTATGTAGCTGCTAAGACCGCTGATCCCCAACTCCTAGGTGTGATCTGATTCGGCATCTCAGCTCTCGCGATCTCTAATGCAATAGGGATGTAGCATGCACTTACAATGGTGGCATGGTTCTCTGTGAACATAACCTTCCCGAGAAGCCACAATAGGTACGCCTCCAGGCTACGAGTGATCCGTGTCGCATTCAGAAGGACATTTGGATACCCCGGGAAATTCTGGATCTGTATTGAGTAAAGAGAACGTATTAATAAACAACAAATTTAATTGTAAAACTAGATGCACGACCAACGAAAGATATGTGGCTGAGGAACTAACACTAAAATGATGCAGCCAATCATACTTAGGTCCGTGAGGCTCCGACGCAAGAACCGGAGCCCCATCATAAACACCCAAGAAACGTTGTGTCATAGATGCCTCCCAACCAGGCGGTGCATCCAACGGTCCTATGGCATGACCCGCCAAGGGTAGGCCCAGCAGCATCGAGACATCCTCTAGAGTAGGAGCCATCTCTCCCCAGCGGAAGTGGAATGTGTGGGTCTCAGGCCTCCATCGGTCCACTAAGCAGGTGAGCAGAGAGGAGTCAATGGCGACGCGTCTGGAGGTGCCAGTGTCCTCTACTAGACGCGCGAAAGGTAAAAGTCCAGCCCATTTCAACCTGCATATCAGAAAGCATAACAATTCATTTAGTGTGACACATTAAATCCAGCTTGAAATAAATAAATAAGTAAAACACGTACCTGTCAACCCAATCCGGATGTATCTTCCAGTCCACCTTAGAAGTGCGAGTGCGAAGGGGGTCGAGCTTGCGCTCACATAATAGCGCGGCACGATGCTTACTATCAATCTCCGGATTTATCAACGATGGTACCTCCATTCTACAATAGTGCATTTAAAAGATAGTTGCACAGGTAATACAAATTTAAAACATAGTGCCACACACAATACAAATTTAAAACATAGTGCCACACACAATACAAATTTAAAACATAGTGCCACACACAATACAAATTTGAAACATAGTGCCACACTTAATACAAATTTGAAACATAGTGCCACACAACATACAAATTTGAAACATAGTGCCTAGCTTCTTCATCTTGCTCTCCCTCTTCCTCCTCTTTGTCCATGACTGCCTCGTCCACGCCTTGCGCCCCCCTGGTAGTGACGAACATGGGACATTCAGTGTCCCTATGTCCAAATTCATTGCATAGAATGCATTGCATGGTGCGCCCTCCGACATCAGATTCATCCATATCATTCCGGATGCGCTGATACTGTCGTCTACCTCTACTTGTACGCATAAACTCAAGGTGTGGAATGTATCTCCGTTCAACAGGGTCGACGGTGTTGAAGTTACCCATTGATCGAAAACCAACCAACTCACCTGTCCAGGTATTGAGGACGGACTCTTTCAGAAAGTATGGAGATACGAATGAGATTGCGTCCAGTCCTAACTGCCCGCAAGCAGCAAGTACATGCGAGCAAGGTAGGTGAAGCTACTTCAGTTTGTTGCATGTGCACTCGCAAGTTGGCCGGACTTCATTTCCAATTTTCACCTCGTGTGTCCTCGACACATTTGCACATCCGAATTTTTTGTTAGCTAACCGGACCTCATACCTTTGCTCTTGATTTTCGATGGCAACAACAGTATGTGACCGGGCTTTTTCCATCTTTTCATTCATGTACTTCATAACCCTTTCACAGTAACGTGTGTTCGGGTTGTTAGTGATATGCAGGGCGGCGCTTTGACGTCTATCTCTGAAATACTTCACCGTACCATAGAAAATTCCCTCAACAATAGCTGTAAGGGGCAAAGCCCTATTTCCTCTGAGGACAAAGTTATATGTTTCAGCGAGGTTGGTAGTCATGACACCGTACCTTGCTCCATGTGTGTCATGCAGCAAAGACCACCTCTCAAGAGGCTCATGCTCTATCCACTGATCAAAGGTTTTAATTGGCCTTCCAAGCCTTCTCCTAGTGCCAGGTGGATCAAATCCTGGCAAGTCACAAAGCCCAACAGGCTCCTCCTCCACGGCTGATGATCCTGTTGCTAACTGTGCAGCTACTGCTTCAACATGTGCCCTCACAGCTGCATCTCGTGCAGCTCTCCTGTCCCTAACATGTCTCTTCGTGCAAGTATTTAGTCTGTCACGTATCAGAGTGTACTTCCATAGCTGGTTCTGCTTGCAGAGTTTCTTGAATAGATTCATGAGGTTCTTATTTCTGAACTGCGAGAAGAAATTGGCCCCAAGATGGCGCATGCACCAACGACTCTGCAAGTCCTACCATGGAGTTTGTTCCTCAGGACCAGGGTTTGACAATGTCTTTATCGCACTGAGTATACCTGCATGTCCGTCGTGAAGAATGCACACATTCGGCTTATCCTGCACAACAGCTATTTTCAATTGCCTGAAGAACCATGTCCAACTTTCAATGTTCTCGCTTTCCACAAAAGTAAATGCCAGAGGAACGACTTGATTTTGCCCATCTTGACCAATGGCGGTCAGGATCTGACCCTTGTACTTCCCTGTGAGAAAAGTGCCATCCACACATATCACTGGATGACAATGTCTGAAAGATTCAATGCACACACCGAAAGAGAAGAACAATCGATGCAACACCTTTACATTTGGGAACTCTGGCATGAAGAAGTATTGAATATTGACATAGGTGCCCGGATTCCGGTCCTGCAATGTGTGGAGGAGCCGGACAACAGAGTCATATGCATCAAAGAACGAACCAAATCTGCTCTCAAGTGCCCTCTTCTTAGCCCTCCAAGCCTTGCCATAAGATATTTTGTACTTGAACCTGATGAATACTTTTGTCTGGATAGCCTTCACTTCCATCGCTTTGCCCTCCACTATCTCGCTACAAAGCAACCGAGCAATGAGGGTGGACGTAATGTTAGGATGATCTTGAGGGATGCAGGGAATAACACAAGTGTGATGAACTAAGTCACTGATCAGCCAGTTTGTGCCATACTTAGGGAGATAGCCATGCACCCTCGCTGGACAACCAGTGTTCTTGCATACCATTGTCAAGTTTTTCGGACTTGACACATCTGCTACAAAAACCCTTTGCGTGGACATTGCCCAACTAATTATTGCATCTTTCAGAGCTTGCTTGTTTGGATACATGGCACCCGTCGCAATGTTGTTCTGGTGATATTGCCAGGCAGAATCATGACCATCATTGATGTCTACTACGCAACCTTCTTCTTGTAGACTCGTGTTGGGCCTCCAAGCACAGAGTTTTGTAGGATAGTAGCAAATTTCCCTCAAGTGGATGACCTAAGGTTTATCAATCCATGGGAGGCGTAGGATGAAGATGGTCTCTCTCAAACAACCCTGCAACCAAATAACAAAGAGTCTCTTGTGTCCCCAACACACCCAATACAATGGTAAATTGTATAGGTGCACTAGTTTGGCGAAGAGATGGTGATACAAGTGTAATATGGATGGTAGATATAGGTTTTTGTAATCTGAAAATATAAAAACAGCAAGGTAGCAAGTAACAAAAGTGAGCAAAAACGGTATTGCAATGCTTGGAAACAAGGCCTAGGGTTCATACTTTCACTAGTGCAAGTTCTCTCAACAATACTAACATAGTTGAATCATATGTAAATCCCTCACGTGCGACAAAGAGTTCACTCCAAAGTCACAAATAGCAGAGAACAAACGAAGAAATTATTGTAGGGTATGAAACCACCTCAAAGTTATCTTTTCCGATCAATCTTATGAGCTATCCCTATAAGTGTCACGAACAGCCCTAGAGTTCGTACTAAAATAACACCTTAAGATACACATCAACCAAAACCCTAATGTCACCTAGATACTCCAATGTCACCACGAGTACCCATGGGCTTGATTATACGATATGCATCACACAATTTCAGATTCATCATGTTCAATCCAACACAAAGAACTTCAAAGAGTGCCCCAAAGTTTCTACCGGAGAGTCAAGACAAAAACGTGTGCCAACCCCTATGCATAGATTCCCAAGGTCACGGAACCCGCAAGTTGATCACCAAAACATACATCAAGTGGATCAATAGAACATCCCATTGTCACCACGGATATCCCATCGCAAGACATACATCAAGTGTTCTCAAATCCTTAAAGACTCAATCCGATAAGAAAACTTCAAAGGGAAAACTCAATTCATCACAAGAAGATAGAGAGGGGAAAACTCCATATGATTCATCTATATCAATAAAGCTCGTGGTACATCAAGATTGTGCCATCTCAAGAACACGAGAGAGAGAGAGAGATCAAACACATAGCTACTGGTACATACCCTCAGCCCCGAGGGTGAACTGCTCCCTCCTCGTCATGGAGGCCGCCGGGATGATGAAGATGGCCTCTGGTGATGGTTTCCCCCTCCGGCGGGGTGCCGGAACGGGCTCCCGATTGGTTTTTCGTGGCTACAGAGGCTTCTGGCGGCGGAACTCCCCATCTAGGTTTCTTTCTGGAGGTTTCTCGATTTATAGGAGTACTTGGCGTTGGAATCACGTCAGGGGGGTGCTCGAGGGGCCCACAAGCCAGGGGGCGCGCCCTAGGGGGGGGCGCCCCCTAGGCTTGTGGCCTCCTCGGGACTCCTCTCCGGTATCTTTTTGCTCCGGTATTTTTTATATTTTCCAAAAATATTCTCCGTAAATTTTCAGCCCATTCCGAGAACTTTTATTTCTGCACAAAAACAACACCACGGTAGCTCTGCTGAAAACAGCGTCAGTCCGGGTTAGTTCTAATAAAATCATACCAAAATCATATAGAATTATTGTAAACATGGCATGAATACTTCATAAATTCTAGATATGTTGGAGACGTATCAGCATCCCCAAGCTTAATTCCTGCTCGTCCTCGAGTAGGTAAATGATAAAAGAAATAATTTATGAAGTGTGAATGCTAGCAAGTGCACAAGTTTGATCATTGATAATTCCAATCACGTTTTCTAGCATCAATATAAACCATAAACAGTAGCTCATCTCATAAAACTTCTCATGATCAAGTAACAAGTTATTCACATGTTAAAGTATAGACCAGAAAGTTTCTTGAAAACTAACAAACCATATTCCTAGTCATCGAACAATTGCAATTCATCTTATTTTCAGGAAGGGTCTATGTAAGAGCTTTGATTTAGCAAATTCCACATACTCAACTATCATATAGTCTTCCATGATTATTGATACTCAAAGCATATTTTTAGAACAAATAGCATCCATCGAACACAGAGGAAGATAGGGGCTTAATGTTTCGCCTCCCAACTTATTTATCATATAGATAATTGTCAACAATAATAATTCATGATCAAATATATTTGTGTGGATATATATGTCTAGATCATTCCCCAACACATGACGCTTGCCAAGAGAAAAAGGCGAAATATAGGAAGTGGTGAAGATCACCATGACTCTTGCATAAAGGTAAGTACTAGAAAGTAAAAGATAGGCCCTTCGCAGAGGGAAGCGTTGATTTGCAGAGGTGCCAGAGCTCGAGGTTTTAAAATAGGGATGAATAATAATTTTGAGCGGTATGCTTTCATTGTCAACATAACAACCGAGAGATCTCGGTATCTTCCATGCTAGATACATTATAGGCGGTTCCCAAACAGAATGGTAAAGTTTTTACTCCCCCTCCACCAATCAATCACACTCCACGGTGAGCCGAATCCACGGGTACCGTCCATACAAACAACAATCCTGGGGGAGTTTTGTTTCATTATATTTTGATTTGATTTTTTAGCATGTAACTGGGCATCCCGAATACCAGCCACTTTCTCGTGAATGATAGTGAATCAACACATATCGTGAGAATAACCCACCTAGAATGGAAGATACTGACAGCCCCTAGTCACTATATGAGCGATTCGGGCATACAAAACAGAATATTATTTGAAGGTTTACAGTTTGGCACATGCAAATTTACTTGGAACGGCAAGTAAATACCGCATATAGGTAGGTATGGTGGACTCTCATGGCAAAACTGGTTTAAGGGTGTTTGGATGCACAAGTAGTATTTCTACTTGGTGCGGAAGTTTTGGCTAGTATGAGGTGGAAGCAAGCACCACATGTTGGAGGATCCATAACAATATAACTTCTATACAAATATACCCAAACATAACTCATTAAGTTGTCTTCCTTGTCCAATTTTAACTAATTTGCTCGAGTTTGAAAATAATTAATGAGATCACAATCATAGAAGATGTCCAAGATAGTATATTTATATGTGGAATCTCTCTTCCTTCAATATTCTTTCATGAATTGTTCAAGTGACCAATGCGGTGTTTGCTAACTTTCAATAAATTTTACCACATATACTTATTATGTGTGAAGTCATTACTCCCCATGGGATAGGTATATGAAGCATATTTAATTTCAGATTTATGATATTCAATTCATTCAACCATTTACTCATAGGATATAAGTGAAGCACGAAAGTAAATGACAAAACTACTCCAAAACATATAAGTGAAGATCAATGAGTAGTCAAACAATTAAGTAGCTATGTGAGGACTTTCTCTCTCTCTCTCAATAAAGATTTTCAGATCTGAATATTCTATTCAAACAGCAAACTAAACAAAAATAGAACTCCAAGAATAGCACGCATCATGTGGACGGATAAAACTTTAGGCTCAACATAGGCTAACCGATAATTGTTGATGAAGAGAGGTGGGATGCGTAGCATCCCCAAGCTTAGATGCTTGAGACTTCTTGAAATATTTACTTGGGGTGCCTTGGGCATCCCCAAGCTTGAGCTTTTGTATCTCGTTCAATCCTCTCATATCATGGTTTCACCTATCCTCAAAAACTTCATCCACACAAAACTTGAAAAGAACTCGTGAGATAGGTTAGTACTCATAATAATAAATCAACACTTTATGCACTGCCAAGACAAGTTGCATAATAATTTTCAAACATTAGGTACTGTATACTGTCATTTCCACAATTTATATCTACCAATATAGGCTATGGAAACTATAGGGTAAGTAGATAACAAAACTATGACAGCAATCTGTCTAAACAGAACAGTCTGTAGCAATCTATTAAACCAGTGTACTTCTGTAACTCAAAAAATTATGAAAATTTAGGACATGCTAAATAATTTATATGACAATACTTTGTAAAAAATTCCGAAACTTTCCACGTTCCATAAAAATATGAAAATTCAAACACTACAGCATAAGTTTGTGTTTTTACACAGCACACATCAAACATGCAGTTCAAGCATCCTAAAGGCAATTCTTGGAAGTTTTTATTGAAAAACAAGATTATAAATAACACCTAATAGAGAACAAGAAAATAAAATGACGCTCCAAGCAAAACTCATATTATGTGACGAATAAAAATATAGCTCCAAGTAAGATATACCGATAGTGTTGAAGATGAAAGAGGGGATGCCTTCCGGGGCATCCCCAAGCTTAGGCGCTTGAGTCTTCCTTGTATATTACCTTGGGGGTGCCTTGGGCATCCCAAAGCTTAGGTTCTTGTCACTCCTTATTCTCCTCATATCGGTGTCTCACCCAAAACTTGAAAACTTCAATCACACAAAACTTAACGGAACTTCGTGAGATGGGTTAGTATAATAAACAAAGATCATTCACTTAGGCACTGTCAAGACAAGATTCATAATTGTTTCCACATGATACCTACTGTATTATATTATTACCATAATTTATACCACTAAATATAATCTATGGAAACACTAAAACAAGTAAACTATGCATGCAAAACAGAATCTGTCAAAAACAGAACAGTCTGTGAAGATCTGTAGTGTAACCATACTTCCCTGTCTCTAAAAATTCTGAAAAATTAGGACAACCTTAAGAATTTGTATATAAAGACTGTGTAAAAAATTCAGATCATTATAACGCTCCAGTAAAAAATGTAAATTCCTGTACTAGAGTCAAAAGTTTCTGTTTTGGTTCAGCATCAATTATACTCATCTTGTGAGTCATCCCAAAGGCTTTACTTGGCACTTTATTGAAATAAAAGACACAAAACATGATTAATACAGTAGCTTAATCATGTGATCACACAAAAACATAAAGGAAAAGTGTTGGGTTGTCTCCCAACAAGTGCTTTTCTTTAATGCCTTTTAGCTAGGCATGGTGATTTCAATGATGCTCACATAGGAATAGTAATTGAAACATGCAAAAGAGCATCATGAATCTCATGACAAGCACATTTAAGTCTAACCCACTTCCTATGCATAGGGATTTTATGAACAAACAATTTATGGGAGCAATAATCAATTAGCATAGGAAGGCAAAACAAGCATAACTTCAAAACTTTAAACACATAGAGAGGAAACTTGATATTATTGCAATTCCTACAAGCATATGTTCCTCCCTCATAACAATTTTCAGTAGCATCATGAAGGAATTTCACAACATAACTATCACATAAAGCATTATCTTCATGATCCGCAATCATAGAAAATTTGTCACTCTCCACATAAGCAATTTTCTTCTCATTCATAATAGTGGGAGCAAACTCAACAAAATAACTATCATGAGATACTTGATTGACATAACCACTTAGAATATTAAAATCATGATGACAAGTTTCATGGTTACTATCACTCTTTATAGCATAAATGTCATCATCATAATCATGATAGATAGGAGGCATGCCATAATCATCACAAATTTGCTCATCAAGCCTTGGGGGACTAAAAATATCATCTTCATCAAACATAGCATCCCCAAGCTTGTGGGTTTGCATATCATTAGCATCATGGATATTCAAGGAATTCATACTAACAACATTGCAATCATGCTTATCACACAAGGAATTCTCATTAAGTATTTTCATAAATTCTTCCTCTACCAATTGAGCACAATTTTCCAAACCATCATTTTCACGAAAGACATTAAAAAGACGAACCAATTGATGCAACCTAAACTCCATTTTTTTGTAGTTTTCTTTTATAAAACCAAACTAGTGAAAAACAAGAAACTAAAAGATTTAATTGCAAGATCTAAAGATATACCTTCAAGCACTCACCTCCCCGGCAACGGCGCCAGAAAAGAGCTTGATGTCTACTACGCAACCTTCTTCTTGTAGACTCGTGTTGGGCCTCCAAGCGCAGAGTTTTGTAGGATAGTAGCAAATTTCCCTCAAGTGGATGACCTAAGGTTTATCAATCCGTGGGAGGCGTAGGATGAAGATGGTCTCTCTCAAACAACCCTGCAACCAAATAACAAAGAGTCTCTTGTGTCCCCAACACACCCAATACAATGGTAAATTGTATAGGTGCACTAGTTTGGCGAAGAGATGGTGATACAAGTGTAATATGGATGGTAGATATAGGTTTTTGTAATCTGAAAATATAAAAACAGCAAGGTAGCAAGTAACAAAAGTGAGCAAAAATGGTATTGCAATGCTTGGAAACAAGGCCTAGGGTTCATACTTTCACTAGTGCAAGTTCTCTCAACAATACTAACATAGTTGAATCATATGTAAATCCCTCACGTGCGACAAAGAGTTCACTCCAAAGTCACAAATAGCGGAGAACAAACGAAGAAATTATTGTAGGGTATGAAACCACCTCAAAGTTATCTTTTCCGATCAATCTTATGAGCTGTCCCTATAAGTGTCACGAACAGCCCTAGAGTTCGTACTAAAATAACACCTTAAGATACACATCAACCAAAACCCTAATGTCACCTAGATACTCCAATGTCACCACGAGTACCCATGGGCTTGATTATACGATATGCATCACACAATTTCAGATTCATCATGTTCAATCCAACACAAAGAACTTCAAAGAGTGCCCCAAAGTTTCTACCGGAGAGTCAAGATGAAAACGTGTGCCAACCCCTATGCATAGATTCCCAAGGTCACGGAACCCGCAAGTTGATCACCAAAACATACATAAAGTGGATCAATAGAACATCCCATTGTCACCACAGATATCCCATCGCAAGACATACATCAAGTGTTCTCAAATCCTTCAAGACTCAATCCGATAAGAAAACTTCAAAGGGAAAACTCAATTCATCACAAGAAGATAGAGAGGGAAAAACTCCATATGATTCATCTATATCAATAAAGCTCGTGGTACATCAAGATCGTGCCATCTCAAGAACACGAGAGAGAGAGATCAAACACATAGCTACTGGTACATACCCTCAGCCCCGAGGGTGAACTACTCCCTCCTCGTCATGGAGGCCGCCGGGATGATGAAGATGGCCTCCGGTGATGGTTTCCCCCTCCGGCAGGGTGCCGGAACGGGCTCCCGATTGGTTTTTCATGGCTACAGAGGCTTCTGGCGGCGGAACTCCCCATCTAGGTTTCTTTCTGGAGGTTTCTCGATTTATAGGAGTACTTGGCGTTGGAATCACGTTAGGGGGGGGGTGCTCAAGGGGCCCACAAGCCAGGGGCGCGCCCTAGGGGGGGCGCCCCCTAGGCTTGTGGCCTCCTCGGGAATCCTCTCCGGTATCTTTTTGCTTCGGTATTTTTTATATTTTCCAAAAATATTCTCCGTAAATTTTCAGCTCATTTCGAGAACTTTTATTTCTGCACGAAAACAACACCACGGTAGCTCTGCTGAAAACAGCGTCAGTCCGGGTTAGTTCTAATAAAATCGTACCAAAATCATATAAAATTATTGTAAACATGGCATGAATACTTCGTAAATTATAGATACGTTGGAGACGTATCAATCATTCACGGTCATTGCAGTTGAGAAGTCCTGATTCCATGATGCAGGATTAGGCACCTGCTGTACGTTCTCTTCTTCGCCTGACTCGTCAGAATCATCAGCAATATCACCATCTCTATCTTCATTTTCCATCTGGTTTTGCAAGTGTCCATCTACCTCGTCAGCATCCACCTCGCCACTAGCATAATCCTCGACATTACCTCCTTCTGCATGACTGCTCTGCCCTGATTCGGAAACTTCATCTGCAGCATGGGACGCATAATTTGACATTGAATCATGCATTCCTTCACTGCTCTGGCCATAATCGTAACCACCGTCGGCTTCAGTTGCACTCATCTGCTTCACGACGGGAAGCACTAAAGCGACAGGATTAACTCCCCTGCTCGAGCAAGCTTGTAACCAGCGCACCCACTGATCGTCCCGCGCTATTTCCTTCAAATAAAAGAAATTTTTTGAACTGGACCGGGTCCATAATGCATGAACACCCACGATGTGTGTTTCAGTATTTAACCCTAAAGACCCGGTTAACCATTCTGTCAACTGACTAACAGACCATGTTTCAGGGGCAGTCATTGGCACTTCAATGTGCTCAAATTCACTCAGATCAGCTCCTGTCTCAGTTATTTGCACATTACCAGGGCCGTAGTAAAAAATTAACGTCACTAAATCAGACATATCTGTTGACCTAAAAAAATTCAACAAGGATAAATATTAAGCAAAAGGCAAACTAATAATGTTACCGAACCAACTAAAATTACCACATCTACCCTAATATTACCCAAAGCTACCGGATAAACTAAAAATTAACACACAACTAAATATTTGACAACTACATATTCTATCGAACCCTAAACCAATTTTACCGAACCAACTAAAAAATACCACAGCTACCCAAATTTTACCGCACCAAATAAAAAATGCAATATAACTAAATATTTGACATCTACATATTGTATCGAACCAACGCTACCGGATCAACTAAAATATTCTACACACATAAATATCCACACAACTTAACACTACGGGAATGGACGTTGGATATATTACCCTTGAAGCGTGTGAAGAAATGACGAACGGCGGGCTTCAAACACGCGAACGGACAACGAACACCGGAATGTCCACCTCCACTGCTTCCACCTCCACCTCCACCACCTCCACCTCCACTGCCTCCACCTCCACCTCCACCACCTCCACCTCCACAATGGTCACCACCACCACTACGAGCTACCCCATCACAAGATCGAGGTTACACTAGCATCCCCTAGCACTCTAGAAGCAATCTACGGTTAAAAACTAGGAAGAAATCGGCTAAATATGCGGTAAGAAATCGGGGGGCTTCGGGTTGAGAGAGAGATGAGAAAGAACAGAGAAGAGAGGAAGAGAGGAGGAAGAAAGGGAGAAGGAGGCGCGGCCGAAGGTGGCTGGGTCCTATCGGCTTCGGCGTAGCCGATTGGGCCCAGTCGGCCTTGGCGCAGTCGACTGGACGGCCTCAGGCCGAGTGACGTGTTCGGGCTAGTAGTCGGCCGCCACGTGGCCGACAGCCCACTTATCGGCCTTCTAGTGGCCGACTGCCTCCTGTCGGCTTCCCCGTGACCGACTGGACCCTGTCGGCTCCCTCGAGTCCGACGGGATGACAGATTTGAAATTTTTTGGACCGGCGTAATATGTGACAAAATTAATAAAAAAAATAATATTTAAAAAAATTTGTCCCAAATTTGAGCGCCAGTGCTTCAGCCATCAAAACATCCGCACAATAGTCAATCTTGTCGTTTCCTCCTGCAATAAATCTTCCTTTATCATCTCTTAGTACCGCCCCCATCGTGCCCCGTAGCAGATCATGGTCAAAAGAAGCATCCACATTAAGTTTCACGAATCCCCTGGGGGGACAAGACCATCCCACCCTTCTCATTGAGGCCTTTGGGGATGATGCACTGACGAAATTTGTTGTAAGGGCGAAAATTCCCATAGAAATCAGATGAGCATTCTGAGTTTTCTCCTTGTGCACCAGTTTTCGTCTTTCCCACCATAGATACCATGATGAGATAGCAATCATTTCACGCACATTGTGGCATCCTATAATCCTCAATTCTTGTTCTGGTAGAAGAATTAAGTACTCCAACACCGACTCTCCAGCACGATCAACCTCACAAGCATTAGCGATAATATCACGTATCCCTAATCTTTTCCAAACCTCCTTTGCTTTACTACATAGAAAAAGCAAATGCTTTGTATCTTCTATACCCTCAGAACAAGTGGGACAAATGGGTGAAATTTTCATATGTCTATTTGCAAGCGTTACACGGCAAGGAAGGGTGCCATGTAGCGTATGCCAGATAAATTTTTTAACCTTTGCCGGGCAAGATAACCCCCATAACTTACTCCAGATAGGGTTAGCCGTAGTTCGTCCCATCCCATTAGAATGTCTCAGTTTACTTCCATACTGGTGGTCCCACTCCACAGAGTAAGCAGATGAAAGCACAACATGCTCCCTTGGTGGTTTTGATAATTCATGACAACATACATTGTCTCTTGGACTAATACTTTTACCTAGTGTATTTCAGATAAAGTCCACAGAGAGGGCTGGCAAAAGGACTATGGAGATTGTGGAAATACCCCAAGATGCAAGGAAATGGATTGGCAAAGCTTCAAGCAAGAGGACTCTACATTTTACTTTGTGAGAAATCACCTTGAGTCCATAGGAAAGCCAATACTATTAAAAGGGGGTAAGGTTTTGTTGGTGAACAAAATGCTCATACGTGCACAAGTGATAGTCACCAAAAACACCCACAAGCTCTTCCACAAAAGTCTGTCCAAAGTCAAATATCCAAAATCGGTGCAACCAACACATCCACTCGGTGCCACCGATTCCCATACTCAGACAGACTCAGCCAAACCCTAGCCACTTCGGTGCAACCGATTCTGTTTCGGTGCCACCGAGTTTAGGTTGCCAACTTTCTGTTACGCAAGTTCACAATATCGGTACCACCGAGATTGTTGGATCGGCGTCACCGAGAATGGGCAATCTGACCGTTGGTCACCTTATCGGTGCAACCGAGTTTCCTATATCGGTCTCACCGAGATTCAAAAGTTGCCACATTTTGGTCAATTCGGTACCACCGAGATTAACACATCGGTGTCACCGAGTTGGTCATTTTGTGTGTAATGGTTGGATTTTTGGCGATGCCTATATATACCCCTTCACCACCACCTACTCGAAAGAGAAGCACTCAGAACTATTCCATACTTGCCCCATCCAGTTTTCTGAGAGAGAGCCACCTACTCATGTGTTGAGGTCAAGATCTTCCACTCCAACCATATGGATCTTGATTTCTAGCCTCCCCAAGTTGCTTTCCACCAATCCCATCTCTTCCACCAAGCCAAATCTATGAGAGAGTGATTGTGTGTTGAGGAGTCTATCATCTTGAAGCACAAGAGCAAGGAGTTCATCATCATTGCCGAGCCTATTACCTTTTGGAGGGTGGTGCCTCCTAGATTGGTTAGGTGTCTCTTGGGAGCCTCGTACTTCGTGTTGTGGAGTTGAACCAAGAAGTTTGTAAGGGCAAGGAGATCGCCTACTTCGTGAAGATCTACCCATAGTGAGGCTAGTCCTTCGTGGACGGAAGCCGTTATGGAATAGTCAAGGTTGCTACTTCGTGGACCCTTATGGGTGGAGCCCTCCATGGACTCTCGCGACCGTTACCCTCTGTGGGTTGAAGACTCCATAAACGTGGACGTACGATAGCACCACCTATCGGAACCACGGGAAAAATCTTTGCGTCTCCAATTGCGTTTGATCTACCTATCTCAACTCTTTACTTCATGTGCATTGTCTCTACTTTCCGCTGCCATATTTGTTGACATGCATGTGTAGGGCTGTTAGACTTGCTAGACTTGCTAAAACTGTTAAAATCTGCCAACCAATTAACTTGGGAAAAGGTTAGGTTTTAATTTCATGCTTGTAGTCTATTCACCCCCCCCTCTAGACACTCTTCTAGTGATCCCTCAATTGGTATCAGAGCTTTGGTCTCCATTGCTTCGGTTTAATCACCGAGGAGGAAGATGGATGTGTCTAGTATAGGGAGTTTGAGTTGTAGAGTGCCCATTCTTGATGGAGAGTACTATAGTCAATGGAAAACCTTGATGCTTGAGCTGTTTAATGAATTTCAATTGAGCAAATATGTCAAGTGCCCCTATGCACCTCCCATTGATCCTTTGCATCCCACACACGAAGAGGAAGTTGATATGCTATGCAATCTTAGAACTGTTAATCTCATTGTTAGAGCCTTACCTAGAAATGTGCTTAATCAAATGAAGAATTTTGTATGTGCTTACACTTTGTGGAATGACTTGGAGAAACGATATCCAAGTTATTCATTGAGTAATCTTGATGAAATTCTTCATGAAACTATTGCCTTCCACAAAATGACGCCTAGTGATCCCAAGTTTGATGATTGTTTATTTGAGCTTAGAGACCTCATGCGTGCTAAAGGAGATGTCACAACTATCAACAACATCGTTGTAGAAGCCATTCGCATTCATAAGTTTGAACATTGTCATGATCAAAATCCTAAGGAATCTCTTGTTCTTTATGACGAGGATTTCCCACTTGATGATGACAATGTGGAACATGGCTACTATGATGAAGATGAGCTGTTCGACATCGAGTATGAGAAGATCATGAAGAATCCAAGTCTTATGGCAAACTTCAAGGATTACATGTCCGGAGGAAAAGAGTGGATTCTCGATAGCGGATGTACCGATCATATGACCGGAGATAGAGAAATGTTTGAAGAGATCACACCAAACCATGGACCACGAAGGTACGTAACGTTTGGAGACAACTCCAAGGGTAAGGTACTTGGTCTTGGTAAGGTGGCCATATCCCATGATAGCTCTATTCAAAATGTTATGCTTGTTGAATCTCTTGGCTACAATCTTCTTTCCGTGTCTAGACTTGCCGACTTTGGTTTTAATGTGCTATTCACGAAAGTAGATTGCCAAGTGTTTCGTCAAGATAATCATAAAATGGTCTTTACCGGTTTCCGTAGAGGTGATTTATACATTGTCGATTTCACTAAGAGATCCAAACCTCGTACTTGTCTTATTGCAAAATCTTCTAAAGGTTGGCTTTGGCATAGGAGACTAGGACATGTTGGCATGCGAAATCTAGACAAGCTTATCAAAGGTGATCATATACTTGGTGTTAAAGATGTTATCTTTGACAAAGGTAGACTTTGTAGTGCTTGTCAAGCTGGAAAGCAAGTAGGTGGAAGTCATCCCGTTAAGAATATCATGACTACTAGGAGACCACTTGAGTTACTTCACATGGATCTTTTTGGTCCCAATGCTTACAAGAGTCTCGGTGGAAATTCCTATGGTCTAGTTATAGTTGATGATTTTTCCAGATTTACGTGGGTATTCTTTCTTGATGATAAGTCGCAGGTTCAAAAGATCTTCAAGAACTTCGTTCGCAAAGCGCAAAATCAGTTTGAAGTGAAGATCAAGAAGGTTCGGAGCGATAACGGATCGGAGTTCAAGAACACCCATGTGGATACCTTTCTTGACGAAGAAGGTGTCTCACATGAGTTCTCGGCTACGTACACACCTCAACAAAATGGAGTTGTTGAGAGGAAGAACCGGACGCTTATTGAGATGGCAAGAATGATGCTTGACGAATACAAGACGCCAAGACACTTTTGGGCAAAAGTCGTGGAAACAGCGTGTCATGCCACAAACCGACTTTACTTGCACAAGCTTCTCGGTAAAACGGCATACGAGCTACTCACCGGTAACAAACCCCAAGTTGGATACTTTCGGGTATTCGGCTCAAAGTGCTACATTCTTGATAAGCATCGTCGTACTAAATTTGCTCCTAAATCTCATGAAGGATTCCTACTCGGTTACGGATCGAACTCTCACACTTACCGTGTCTACAACAACTTCACTCGAAAAGTCGAGGAGACGGTAGATGTGAAGTTTGATGAATCTAACGGTTCGCAAGTCGAACAATTGCCAAATGATGAAGGTGATAAGGATCCTTCGGAAGCTATCCAAGACTTTTTCATCGGCAAGATTCGTCCCATGGAGGTGAAGGAAAGTACTTCATCAACTCAAGTGGAAGCCCCTACTTCACGTCAAGGTGAACCACAACATGACATGGAGGCATCCACAAGTGGTACACGACAAGATGATGAAGAGGAGGAAGTGCATCATGAAGATCCACCACAACCTCCTTCACCACCACCTCAAGGAAACAACACCTTCAACAATAACGATGATGAGGGAGATGATGATGAAGGAGAAGCTCCACCATCCAACAATCGGAAGCTGACCCGAGTTCGAGCACAAGTGACCAAGAACCATCCCCTAAACCAAATCTTTGGTGATATACAAACAGGGAGAATCACTCGCTCTAAAAATCGCCTAGCTAACTTTTGTGAGTATTATTCTTTCATCTCTAGCATCGAGCCCTTGAAGGTAGAACAAGCCCTTGAAGATGCTGATTGGGTGAACGCGATGCATGAAGAGCTTCACAACTTCGAGAGGAACGAAGTGTGGACACTCGTAGAGAAGCCCAAGGATGAGCAAAACATCACGAGAACAAAATGGGTGTTTCGGAACAAGCAAGACGAAGACGGTCAAGTCGTACGGAACAAGGCTCGTCTTGTAGCCCAAGGATATACGCAAGTCGAAGGTATGGACTACGGTGAGACCTACGCCCCCGTCGCTAGACTTGAAGCTATTCACATTCTTCTTGCTTATGCTAATCACCATGATATCACGCTTTATCAAATGGACATTAAAAGTGCCTTTTTAAATGGTGAGATTGAAGAAGAAGTCTATGTTAAACAACTACCTGGTTTTGTGAATCCTAAGAAACCTAATCATGTTTACAAGCTTCGTAAAGCCCTTTATGGTCTTAAGCAAGCCCCTCGTGCTTGGTACAAATGCTTAACGAAGTTTCTCATTGAAAAAGGTTTTGAAATTGGTAAAATTGATGCAACCTTATTCACTAAGAGAGTTAATGGTGAATTATTTGTGCGCCAAATCTATGGGGATGATATTATCTTTGGATCTACTAACCCACAATTTAGTGAAAGATTTGGAAGGTTGATGTCCGAAAAGTATGAGATGTCCATGATGTGTGAGCTGAAATTCTTTCTTGGTTTGCAGATCAAGCAAACGAGAGAAGGAACTTTCATCTCTCAAACTTAGTATACCAAGGACTTGATCCAGAAGTTCAACATGCAAGAGTGTAAAGGTAAGAAAACTCCCATGCCTACTAGTGGATATGTTGATCTTACCAAGGAGGATGAACCGATTGATCAAAAGGTTTATCGATCTATGATTGGTTCATTGCTATATCTATGTGCATCTCGTCCCGATATTATGCTTAGTGTTTGCATGTGTGCTAGATATCAAGCTGCACCTAAAGAGTGTCATCTTTTGGCCGTGAAACGTATTGTGAGATATCTAATACAAACACCAAACTTTGGCATTTGGTATCCCAAGGGATCTTCTTTTAACCTTATTGGCTATTCCGACTCGGACTATGCCGGTGACAAGGTTGATAGAAAATCCACCTCGGGTACTTGTCAATTTTTGGGTAGATCTCTTGTGTTTTGGTCCTCCAAGAAACAAAACTCGGTATCTCTATCTACTGCCGAAGCTGAGTATATTGCTGCTCGATCTTGTTGTGCACAATTATTATGGATGACACAAACGCTTAAGGATTATGGAATTCATGTTAGAAATGTTCCATTACTTTGTGACAATGAAAGTGCTATTAAAATTGGTCATAATCATGTGCAACGTTCTCGAACTAAACATATTCAAGTTAGACATCATTTCATTCGCGATCATGTTGCCAAAGGAGATATCAATCTTAAGCATGTTCGCACTAACAAGCAATTGGCCGATATCTTTACTAAGCCACTTGGTGAGAAAACATTTTGTTACTTGAGGAGTGAGTTGAACATCATTGATGCTTCAAACTTGAGCTAGACTCACTCGGTTGCATGCAAGGGCATGAGCTTTCTTGATATTTCCATGTACTCCTAACATATCATCTTATGCCATGGAATCCTATGCTCCCTTGTATTGCATCTAACGTTTTGTAGGTACTTGGAAGAATTTCATTCCACAAGATTGCCATCAACTCAAATCATAAGCAATCTTGTCATTACCGAGTATCCACAACCCCTCTTGGTGATGGAAGGAAGAAGACAACTCAACCATATCCTTGACATATACTTGATGTGATCATACTTGCTAAATCTCTATTGGTATCATGTCAAATGGATATATCTATTGTTCTTCCTTGCCTGACTAACCTATGTAGGTGACAAGTGTACTAAAACGAGAAGGATTGCTCCCAACTCGAGATGATCCTCAACAAGTTCACCTACAAGCCACGTCATCAACATCACTCAAAGGTATGTACTCATATCCTTGAAAAGGCTTTACTCCAAGTCATGAGCTAAAGCAACTCAAGTGATATGAAGACATTAAAATGCTTAATCGAAAAATGGTAACCCCATTTTGAGCTTAACGTAGAGTATGACCTATGATCAAGTATTCTTGCTTGGCTCCTAAGTCAATATACTCTAATATAGGTGACCTAGTCACCGCCCATCATCTAGTTAAGTATTTTGGATGGTTCACTCTCTTTTTGCAAGATTTCTTGGAACCACTCAAATCTTATCTAGTTGATATCTGTATATAAAATCTTTTGCATTTTCTTGAAAACTTCTCTTAACACTTTGTTAAAAGTTTTTCAAATTTATTTGCAAGTTTCCAAACATTGCCAAGTTTCTGTTTTAGCGTCGGAGCCACCGACACATATATCTTGGTTCTACCGAATTTGTAGATGAGTTGCACCACAAAATCTCGGTACCACCGACCTATTTGTCTCGGAGTCACCAATTTGTTTTCTTTCTCTTTCTTGTGTTCGCAGTTGCAATCTATGTTTCTTCTGTGATCTTTCAAGTGTTGATTCTGTTGCTTCGATGATCCCTTCTTATTTAAAAAAAATCGGAGGAGAATAACAAAGCTAAACTTAGGAGGAGAAATTCTTTATTCAAGTATCCCTAACTAAAAGGAGGAGAAGTCTTACATTTCTATGAGCCAAAGGAAGAGAAATTATTTTCAATGATTCCCTCAGTTTTCATTTCTATGAACCCTACATTCAATGACCCTTGTTCTCAAGGATCCCTTCTCAGTCAATGATCCCTGTATCTATCCCTGTTTTTGACCTTTTTGGAAATTAATGCCAAAGGGGGAGAATAACAAAGCTTCATGCTAAAGGGGGAGATACATGCATATGCAAAGGGGGAGATATGATCAAGGGGGAGAGCGAATATCAATATTTATACTCATATAAACAAGGGGAGAATATCAAAGCAGGCGGAGAAAAATACTCCAAATATGTTTTGTTTTGTGATCATCTTAGTTGTTTCTCACCCTATCCAATCCCAATATCTACATGCTGAGATTCAGGGGGAGAGGATGATTTACTATTCTCATATCTAAGGGGAGAAAGTTCTAAATGATCTTGGAGACATATCAATCTTAAGAAACACTATCTTCTATATGTTCTCCATATCTTGGTGCTTTTGAGTTCTGTTGCCTTGTTGATCGGTAGAATACTCTTGTGTTTCCTAACATTTTTTTTCAAGTGTACTTCTACTACAAGAATGCTCAAGAACTCAAGGTAAGTATATGCATCATATCTTTGATCAAGATGATCTCTTGCTTCTTGCACATATTGTTTGCAAGAGTGAAGTCTTGAACAAGGATACATCCCATTCACGTATATTTGATGCATATAATCAAGATACACATGACTTCTTACCCCCACTATATGTGTGTCCATGCATTCCAAAGCAACTATCCTTAAAAGGAATCACACATTTAGGGGGAGCAAATCTAAGTCATGTGTCTCTCAAAGTCTTCATTATATCCATGCATATCTTTATTTGAAGCTTTGATTGTATGTTGTCATCAATTACCAAAAAGGGGGAGATTGAAAGCACAACATGCTCCCTTGGTGGTTTTGATAATTCATGACAACATACATTGTCTCTTGGATTAATACTTTTACCTAGTGTATTTCAGATAAAGTCCACAAAGAGGGCTGGCAAAAGGACTGTGGAGATTGTGGAAATACCCCAAGATGCAAGGAAATGGATTGGCAAAGCTTCAAGCAAGAGGACTCTACATTTTACTTTGTGAGAAATCACCTTGAGTCCATAGGAAAGCCAATACTATTAAAAGAGGGTACGGTTTTGTTGGTGAACAAAATGCTCATACGTGCATAAGTGATAGTCACCAAAAACACCCACAAGCTCTTCCACAAAAGTCTGTCCAAAGTCAAATATCCAAAATCGGTGCAACCAACACATCCACTCGGTGCCACCGATTCCCATACTCAGACAGACTCAGCCAAACCCTAGCCACTTCGGTGCAACCGATTCTGCTTTGGTGCCACCGAGTTTAGGTTGCCAACTTTCTATTACGCAAGTTCACAATATCGGTACCACCGAGATTGTTGGATCGGCGTCACCGAGAATGGGCAATCTGACCGTTGGTCACCTTATCGGTGCAACCGAGTTTCCTATATCGTTCTCACCGAGATTCAAAAGTTGCCACCTTTTGGTCACTTCGGTACCACCGAGATTAACACATCGGTGTCACCGAGTTGGTCATTTTGTGTGTAACGGTTGGATTTTTGGGGATGCCTATATATACCCCTTCACCACCACCTACTCGAAAGAGAAGCACTCAAAACTATTCCATACTTGCCCCATCCAGTTTTCTCAGAGAGAGCCACCTACTCATGTGTTGAGGTCAAGATCTTCCACTCCAACCATATGGATCTTGATTTCTAGCCTCCCCAAGTTGCTTTCCACCAATCCCATCTCTTCCACCAAGCCAAATCTATGAGAGAGTGATTGTGTGTTGAGGAGTCTATCATCTTGAAGCACAAGAGCAAGGAGTTCATCATCATTGCCGAGCCTATTACCTTTTGGAGGGTGGTGCCTCCTAGATTGGTTAGGTGTCTCTTGGGAGCCTCGTACTTCGTGTTGTGGAGTTGAACCAAGAAGTTTGTAAGGGCAAGGAGATCGCCTACTTCGTGAAGATCTACCCATAGTGAGGCTAGTCCTTCGTGGACGGAAGCCGTTATGGAATAGTCAAGGTTGCTACTTCGTGGACCCTTATGGGTGGAGCCCTCCGTGGACTCTCGCGACCGTTACCCTCCGTGGGTTGAAGACTCCATAAACGTGGACGTACGATAGCACCACCTATCGGAACCACGGGAAAAATCTTTGCGTCTCCAATTGCGTTTGATCTACCTATCTCAACTCTTTACTTTATGTGCAATGTCTCTACTTTCCGCTGCCATATTTGTTGACATGCATGTGTAGGGCTGTTAGACTTGCTAGACTTGCTAAAACTGTTAAAATCTGCCAACCAATTAACTTGGGAAAAGGTTAGGTTTTAATTTCCTGCTTGTAGTCTATTCACCCCCCTCTAGACACTCTTCTAGTGATCCCTCAACAGACCGCACCGAGAACATGCCATTCTTCGTATAACTCCAGGCAATGAAATCTGGCATGTCATGGTGTGATAGTGGAATTGAAAGAATCCGTTGAACATCAATGGGCCACATTGTTTGTCTAATAAGGTCGTCATCCCAATTATTCGTAACAGGATCAATCAAATCAGCCACTTTAGATAACAAATGTCCTCCCTTTGGTGTTACAACTTTCCTATTGGCACAGTTTGGAATCCAAGCGTCATCCCAAATGTTGATGTTTTGTCCATTCCCCACTCGCCAAATATAACCATTTTTTAGAGAGTTCATGCTAGCCATAATACTCTGCCATGTGAAAGAAGAGCCTTTCCTTAACTTAGTGTTCAATGGATCACCATCATGATAGTACTTGGACCTTAGAATAGTAGCACACAAGGAATCGGGACAATCAAGAAGGCGCCTTGCATGTTTGGCGAGCATTGCCAAGTTAAAACAGTGAATATCACGAAATCCCATTCCTCCTTGTTTTTTAGGGACACACATCTTCCACCAGGCCATCCAATGCATCCTTCTCTGGTTCTCCTCGTCTCCCCACCAGAAATGCGCTATCGCATCAATGATTCCTTTACAATTTTTTCAGGAATTTTAAAGACCGACATTGCATAGGTGGGTATGGCTTGGACAACAGCCTTGAGCAGGATCTCCTTCCCTCCAGCAGAAAGTAGTTTTTCCTTCCAACCACTAATTTTCTTAACTATTCGCTCAATCAGAAATTGGAAGCAGTCTGTTTTATCTAATCCCACATTTGCTGGCAAGCCCAAATATTTATCATTGAGGGCCTCGGTCATAATATTCAGAGTTGTACATAATTGTTCTCTAATTTCCACCTTCGTATTAGGACTGAAAAAATGCTAGATTTTTCAACACTAACCAATTGCCCTGAAGCCGCACAGTATGAATCTAGTACTGATTTGAGAGCTTGCGCACTCTGATTGTTGGCTTTCATAAGAATCAACGAATCATCCGCAAAGAGAAGATTTGTGATGGGTGGGGCATCTCTACAGACTTTCACTCCCGAAATATTTCCATTTTCCTCCGCATGTGCTAGCAAAGCATTCAACCCCTCTGTGCATAATAAGAAAAGATAAGGTGACAACGGATCGCCCTGCCTCAAAACCCTTGGAGGCTTAAAACTCTCACTTTCCTCCCCATTAATCCGTACCTTGTATTCGACAGTCGAGACACATTGCATAATAAGATTTACCCAATCTTGACGGAAGCCCAGTTTCAACATAATCTCCTTCAGAAAAGGCCACTCAATTCTGTCATAAGCTTTATGCATATCGAGCTTTATAGCACACAAACCCTCTTTACCTTATCTCTTGCTCTTGATGGTGTGAAAGCACTCATAAGCCACTAAAATATTATCTGTTATCAATCTCCCGGGCACAAAAGCACTCTGTGTAGGACTAATAATATCGGGAAGAAACACCTTCAGCCGGGAAGTCACCATTTTAGCAATTACCTTATAGACCACGTTACATAGAGTAATTGACCTAAATTGGGTGACCCTTTCTAGTGTATTAACCTTAGGGATCATCACAATCGCAGTATCATTCCAGCCATCTGGGATAGTGCATGTATTGATTGCTTGCAGGATCTCTTCAACTAGGTCATCTCCTAACATGGGCCAAAATCTTTTATAGAAAATAGCATGGAGTCCGTCTGGTCCTGGAGCTTTTAAATCCGCAATATCGAACAAAGCCTTACGAACATCCTCGGTGGTATATGGAGCAAGAAGAGAATTTTTCATTTCAGTAGACACTCTCCTGTGAACAAGGGACAAAACCTCTTGATTCGGATGCAAAACCTCCGTCGTGAAGAGCTTTGAAAAATAATCTGTAATGTGATCTTTCAGTTCTCCATCTTTTCTCCAAGTCCCAGAATCATCGAGGAGTTGCTTTATATTATTTCTTTTTTTCCTGGCCATGGTAGCGTTATGGAAGAACGAAGTATTACGATCCCCGTGCAACAACCAGTTTGCGCGACCTCTTTGTAGCCAGAAGATTTCCTCCTGATCCAGAAGATTCTCCATTAAAACTGTGATTTCCTTCTGTCAGGACAGGGAGTCTGCATTCAACGGGCCATGCCTCAATTTCTCTAATTCCTTTTTTAATTTATTAATTCTACACTTCGGCCCTTTGAGAGTCTCACGATCCCAAGAATGTAGGTCGGCATGCACAACTCGTGTACGATAAGCTAGTGATGGCCCAATACCAGCTAATTTGGCTTTTTCCCAGGATGCTCTCACAATTTCAGCAACAGTCTCTTCCTTTAACCAGCTTGCTTCAAATTGTTTCACACGTCCCTCTGGACGCTTAAATATGTTTTTATCCATATAATCCATGTCCAGGACCAACGGACGGTGGTCAGTGTCGGTGTCAAAACCGGCAGATCTCGGGTAGGGGGTCCCGAGCTGTGAGACCTGGATCGATGGTAACAAGAGACGAAGGGGACAAGGTTTTACCTAGGTTCGGGCCCTCCTATGGAGGTAATACCCTACGTCCTGCTTGATTATATTGATAGTATGGGGATTACAGAGTTGATCTACCTCGAGATCAAGTAGCTAAAACCCTAGATGAGTTCTGTTGGCCTATAACCTAAAACCCTCCGGCTTATATAGACGCCAGGGGTCCCTAGGGTTTACAAATGGTCGGTTACACGTCGAAGGGATAAACATGCCTATTTACTACTTTAAACGTGGAGGATACGTCACGATTCTAGAAGCTTCCTTTCTGGAGTCTGGGTCTTCCATCAGTCCAATGTCCGGCAAACGGCCCATACAGTCCGGCCTATAATAGATAGGTCGGCCTCCCGAGGACCCCTTAAACCAGGACTCCCTCAGTAGCCCCCGAACTAGCCTCCAATGCCAAGAGTCCTAGGTTCGGCTGCTTCATGTGATCAAAGTCTTCGGCTTGCGAGGCGAGTTCCTCCTCTCCACATAATAATCGGCCGGGATAGTTCGGCCTCCGACGACGTGTAGTTTATCCGATCATAGATCGTCCGAACACCATGAGTAACCGGCCCTGAAGGCCGATCGTCAGGGAGTAAATAGTGATTTCTGACAACCTTTTAGACGAAAGGTCACGGCCCACCACGACTACTGAACCAGTCGTAAAGACTTGATTCGCGGTTCGAGGCCATTTCCACTAGCATGATCCATCAATGCACAGATCGTGCCCCATTTTACACGGGATATGTTTAATCATGCGCGTATAACAGCACACACGCCTTGGGAAGCGGAGAGATTCACGGCGCCGTGAAGAGAGGCTAACCGGCAGTAAGCTCAATAAAAGGGGAAGAAAACCCCAAGGCTTATCCGCACTTCCCATTCGCATCCCTGCTTCCCCAATCTGCCGAGGTTCCAGAGCCCAGATCTAGGTTTTCCAACCCATTCCTCCTCCGAGCTCAGCCATGGCCGGCTCAGGTTCTAGCGGCAAGTGGGAGGCTTCCTTAGTCACCGACCAGGACATCCGGGACCTCAAGGAGGCCGGGTACCTCCCCGCCAACGTCTTCCACCGCGCCGCCGAGGAGGGCCAGGTGATCCCCACCCCCAAACCAAGCGAGAGGGTGGTCTTCATCCCTCATTTCATCCGAGGACTAAGCTTCCCGCTCCACCCCTTCGTGAGGGGCCTCATGTACTTCTACGGGCTCAACTTCCATGACCTCCTGCCGAACTCGTTTATGCATATATCGGCCTTCATCATAGTCTGTGAGGCTTTCTTGCGGGTCGAGCCACACTTCGGGCTGTGGCTCAAGATTTTCAACATCAAGCCGAAGTGTGTCACAGGCGCCCATGCGGACTGTGGTGGGGCGGTCATCGGCAAGCTTCCGCGCGCGGTATGGCCGTCCGGTACCTTCATCGACACCATCAAGACCTGGCAAAAAGAGTGGTTCTACATCACCGAGCCAAGGGAGGAGGGCGGAACTGTTCCTGCTGAATTCAGATCCGGCCCCCCGGCCAGATTGACCTCATGGGTCCGAAAGGGCCTTGACTGGGGGTCGGACACAGAGGTGGATGACCTGCAGAGGGGCATCACCTCTATGATCAAGGAGGGAGTCAGGCTGACCAACGTGGTCCAGGTTATGCTCCGACGACGCATCCTCCCCTGTCAGCGCCGGGGTTCTCCCATGTGGACTTATCGGATTGACGACGATCCTACGATTCTTCGGCTCTTCCGTACCACACGGGAGAAACTATGGAAGGTGCTGTTCAAGGCGCAGGAGAATTGGCCGGCCAAGAAGGAGGACCAAGGCTTATGCGCCGATAAGCTCCCTTCCAAGGTTTGACATTGCTCCCTTCCAAGTGCTTTCCGATCACCTCCGCAGGAATGGCTGAGCAAGGCCATGGGCATCAAGTGTCCGGCTCCACAGCCCGAAGACCCCAAGTCTCCGCTGCTGTTGGAGATGCTCGTCGTGGCACCTTACAAGGCGCCAGAGAAGAAGGAAAAGAAAAAGCCAGGCCGAGCAGGCCTGCGCAACAAGGACCAGCCAGGGGCTGTGTCCGAAGGAACCCATGCCTCCTCGAATCAAGAGGAGGAGCATGAGGCTGAGGGGGGAGGCGATTCCCCCCTCACAGGAAAGAGGGCGGCATCATCGGACGCTTCAGAGGATGTACTTCCTCCTGCCCAGAAGAAAGCGCGCCGGACACAGGTAACCCTGTCCAGTGACATCTCGGGCTCGGATACTGAGTCCGAGGACTTCGAGAGGGTTCCCCGAAGGAACCTCAGGGTCAAGCCCCCACCTCGAAGGTAAAGATCCGAAGACCTTTCCGAGCTATTAATGCTAAGTTTTGAGTGTTACTAACGTGTAAATGCTTATTGACCTATAGCCCACCACAAGTCCTCCCCACCGATCAAGTTTCGGACGGGGAGACCCCGCCCGCCGAGCTAGCGAAGAGCGGGACTGCGTCGCACCCCTCTCCTCCGGGCGCCGCGGAGGATGCCGCGAAGGTGTCCTCCCAACAGGCTCCTTTGGAGCCGGACACTGGAGGTAGGGGTGATGAAGTCATGGCCGAGGCTAACACCTCGGCCGCCGAAGACCCGGGGGAGGGGCTTCTCCCGGATACTGAGGAGACCGGACGAGAAGACGTCCAGTCACCTCCAAGGCGGTCTCTGGAGCACACCATGCCTCCGGAGGTACCGGCTCAATCTCCGATTGGAGATCGGGTCAACCGATCCCCACCGGCTCCACCGACCAAGGGGTGGCCGGCTATGGGGGTGGCTCTGTCAAGCGCCTCCATCTCCGGGGAGCACCACACTCTTATGGGTGCGGTATTGCAGAGCATTCAGTCCGTAGACCACGGACTGAAGGAGGCCTTCAATGGTCTCCTGACGGGCTTCCAGGTAAGCCATGTAATGCTCTATTTTGTGAAATATTATTTTCTATGAGTTATGATTATATATATGGCAGCCCCCGAGCCCTAGGTGAGTTTGAAAAAACTTACCTGGGGGTCAAACATAGTCCCTTATCCGAACTGTGCATAGGACAATATGTGTTTGGATCGTTTTAACAGCCATTAAGAGGACAGGATACAGGAACATTTTAGTGACAGTTCGGAGGTTGTAAACCCCTGTAACGTTATATGATTTTGTTTGTTACAGGCTTCGTCGACGGCAGCGGCTACTAACGCTGCCGAGCTAGAGGAGCTAAATCGGAAGCTCAAGAGCTCCGAAGACGAGCTTGATGCTCTAAACAAGAGATTCGACGAGGCGCAAGGTAAGCCGAATTAGAGTATCGAAACTCTTCTTTACCGTGCTACCAACACGGTTTCTTGATATAAGTCGATGCTTACGCAGCTTCGGCGAAGGAGATTGAGAAGCTCAAAGCCGAGCTTGAGAAGGCGAAGCAGGAGGCTGCAGTGGAGAAGGCGGCGGCCAAGGAAGCAGCTACTGCGCTCTCCGCCCTAAGAGCCACCAGCGACAAGCACGAGGCTCGGGTGGAGGAAATCCAACGGGAGCTCAAGGACGCCGGGCAGAAATGCGAGGAACTGGAGCGGAAGGGCAAGGAGCAGGCCGCCGAACTACCCACCCTGAAAACCAATCTCCAAAAGGAGCGGGTGGATAGGCGGTCTTTTGAAGAGGAGGTTAGCCAGGCCAAGGCTATAATGGATGGTAAGCTGTATTCATTGTAGTGTATCTTCGGGGATAGCAAGTTCGAGTTGCTTACCCAAGTATGGCGTTCCTCAGGCGCCTGCTCGGACCTCCAGAAGAGCATAGCGGACACGAAGCAGTTCTATGCTTCGTGGGGAGAAGGAGATGAAGCTCGGCTTTTTTGGGCGCAGTTTGAAGCCCCCGAGCGCTCTCCTCTCCTTATCAAGCAGCTGAAACAGCTGATTGAGCTACACCGGATGGCGGAGCCGGCCATGAAGGATCTCTTCATCCGGCTATGGCCCAACGAGCCGCTGCTGGGCAGCTACTTCGACCTGGTGCAGAAGCTGAGCGACGCCTCGCCCCGGATTCTGTGTTCGCCGAAGGATTCGCCTTGATTGCACCCGGAAAACTTCCCAATCCCGCGCGGAGAAGAGACCCCTGCCGAGATTCGCTTCTGTACAGGAGCCCTCCTCCACCGGCGGGATCGCCGGTACTGGGGTCGCTACTCCCCGCCCCTTTCCTTGCCGCAGAAACCGCCCGTGACTCGCCCTCGGAAGATCCCCTTCGCGCGCGCAGGGGAAGCCCCCATCGTGAGCCACTCCGAAGGTAGAGCCCCCCTCCCCTGACGGGGGCGCCGGCGCCAGAGGCGCCATCTCACCCACTCGATTCCGTCGCCGCCAGATCGCCTCAGCGATCGCGGGAGCCCCCAGGTTTTTTTTGCAAAACATAATGTGTAAGTAGTAGTTGCTGGGCTTTTCATTCATCGAAAAAGTCTGAGAAGAGCGCAAAACTGTTACTATCGAGCAGTTGATTGCTGCAAAAATCCTCGAACAATAGTCCGAAAAAGGAAAGTGTGATCCTCCTCCCCATTTCACGTGCCATCCGTCTTGTCCCTTTCACCCAATAGATTTTATGTATGTGATCAATTTCTTTTTCCACATCGGATCTGATACGATATGCTAGCCTGGCGCCAGTAACCCAACCCGACGCACGCGGGGGAGCCTCCTCCTTCACCTGAAATCCTATGGTTTCTCCCCGTCCCTCACCTTCGTACAACTTATCTTTGTGCGTGCACATGCATTAGCTTATATAGTATTCCGCATATTGGGTTTGGTAAAAGTCAAGCTTTGTAAACTTTGACAAATTTATAAACAAAAATAATAATATATACAATAACAAATCAATGCCATTAGATTCATTATTGAATGTACTTTCACATCATATAGATTACTTATGGTAACTATTTATATTCGTTTCTATAAACTTGGTCAAACTTTACGAAGTTTGACTTTAGTCAACTCTAATATGCAGAGTAAATAAAACCAAAGCGAGTAATAGTTGTAGGATCAAAAGTATGTCTAGAGGGGGGGGGGGGTGAATAGACTACTTGACCAAATAAAAATTCTACCTTTTCCCAATTTTAAGTGTTGTCAGATTTTAGCAATGATAGTAAGTCAAGTACACCCTACACATTCATGTCTAAGAGTATAGCAGCGGAAAGTAACAACAAGCATATGTAGTAGAGGGTAGGAAGGAAAATCAAACGCAATTTGAAGACACGAAGATTTTTCCCGTGGTTCCGATAGGTGGTGCTATCGTACGTCCACGTTTGTGGAGTCTTCAACCCACAGAGGGTAACGGTCGCGAGAGTCCGCGGAGGGCTCCACCCATAAGGGTCCACGATGTAGCAACCTTGACTATTCCATAACGGCTTCCGTCCACGAAGGACTAGCCTCACTATGGGTAGATCTTCACGAAGTAGGCGATCTCCTTGCCCGTACAAACTTCTTGGTTCAACTCCACAACATGAAGTAGGAGGCTCCCACGTGACACCTAACCAATCTAGGAGGCACCACCCTCCAAAAGGTAATAGGCTCGGCAATGTCGATGAACTCCTTGCTCTTGTGCTTCAAGATGATAGACTCCTCAACACACAATCACTCTCTCACAGATTTGGCTATGGTGGAAGAGATTGATTAGGTAGAAAGCAACTTGGGGAGGCTAGAGATCAAGATTCATATAGATGGAGTGGAATAGCTTGATCTCAACACATGAGTAGGTGGCTCTCTCTCAGAAAATAGGATGGGGCAAGTATGGAATAGTTTTGAGTGCTTTTTTTCGAGTAGGTGGTGGTGAAGGGGTATATATAGGCATCCCCAAAAATCCAACCGTTACACCTAAAGTGACCAACTCGGTGAGACCGAAGTATAAAACTCGGTGGTACCGAAGTGACCAAAAGGCAGCAACTTTTGAATCTCGGTGAGTCCGATACATAACTCTCGGTGGTACCGATTAGGTGACCAACGGTCAGATTGCACAACTCGGTGACACCAATCCAATGGCTAGGGTTTGGCATGGGTCTATCTGAGTTTGGGAATCGGTGGCACCGAGTGGGAATTGTTGGTTGCACCAATTTTCATGAATGGCTTGGACAGACTTTTGTGGAAGAGTTTGTGGGTGTTTTTGGTGACTATCACTTGTGCACGTGGAGCATCTTGTTCACCAACAGTACCTTACCCCCTTTTAATAGTATTGGCTTTCCTATGGACTCAAAGTGATTTCTCACAAAGTAAAATGTAGAGTCCTCTTGCTTGAAGCTTTGCCAATCCATTTCCTTGCATCTTGGGGTTTCTCCACAATCCTTTTGCCATCCGTATCATTGAACTTTTCCTGAAATATGCTTAGTGGAAACATTAGTTCAATGACATATATGTTGTTATTAATTACCAAAACCACCAAGGGAGCAAATGTGCTTTTAATCTCCCCGTTTTTGGTAATTGATGACAACATATAGATCAAAGCTTCGACATATGATATAATCAATGAATATAATCGTCGCTTTGAGAAGTATGTGATAAGCAAGAGCTCCCCCTAAATTTGTGCATTATTTTAAATTTGCGTTTGAATGCAAATGCACAATCGATTAGGTAAATGGGGCACTCTTTCATGTCACATACAACTTGGTGGTGTGCGAGAATAGTATGAACGAATATCATAATGCAACACAATCAAGCAAAGGTGAATGATCGTTTCATAAGCATCACAATGATAGGAAATAGTAGCAATACACATCAAGTGTATGATCAAACACCAACAAAGTTTAACACATCCAAACCAAATGATATCAAATGTTTTGAAAGGTGATAAAAACCAACGCTCTCTCTCTCGAAGCCTAAAGATCTATATACATCTTCTCCCCCTTTGGCAACAAGTTACCAAAAAGTTCAAAGGTATATAGATAATCGTTCTTCTGGGGCTGATCTCCTCCGGTAGTCGATGAAGGAGTCGAGAGAACAGCATCAGTGAAGATGTCATCAGACGTCATGGATGGAGTCGGAGTAGCAACTGGAGGAACTGGAGGAGCTGATGGAGCTGAAGAAGTTACAACAGGTGCTGATGAAGAAGGTCGCAACTCTGGAGCTGGCACTGTAGCTGATCTAGCCTGAGTAATGAACTGAGTGCTAGGCCTGAGAGGTGCACGATCCTCATCATCATCATCATCATCTGTAGAATTTGGGCTAGGCACTACGTCAACTTCCTTCTTGAGCTCATCAACTGTCTTAGTCAGCCCATCCACTTTGTTGTTGAGAGTGTGAAATCTGTTGTCATCAATCCTCGATTGGCTCGCCTGGTTCTTCAATATCTCGCTGATGTCCTTCTGTATGCCGAGCATAGAGCTAAGTAGGAGATCCATCTGCTCACTCCTAGACCTGGGTACCTGAGAACTGGAGTCTCTGGCAGCCTCTGCATGTGCATGTGCTGTAGGTGAAGTGGGATGATCTGGGTCCATCACCACAACGTTATCTTCTTGATCTGGCAGTAGTGGCAAATGTGGTCTGTCAAGAGCAGATGTGCTTCTCCAACTTGGAGTTGATAAGCATCTGGATATAGGGTGCATAGCAGCATGAACGCTTCTGATCAGCAGCAACCCTCTTCACAGTCTCCACTATCAGACCCATCACTCTAAATCTTGTATGTTGATCTAGATGGAGCAGCATGTTGATGGAATAACCTCGAATCATCTTCTCATCTCCAGACTTAGGCATCAAGGTATGCCTCAAGATGGTGTTGATAGTGCGTAGGCCAGCCTGGAGGAAGTAAATGGATCCTAGCCTGTGAGACTTCACATGTGCAGCAAGGACCTCATTGTACATGTTCTTCATAGCATTCTGGCTAGCCTTGGGCTCATTGTAGATATTGATGTCACCATCTTCCACCTGTGGGACTCCTAAGATGGTAGCCCACTCCTCAACAGTTGATTCATATCTTGCTCCTTCGATCATCCACACAATTCTACCATCTCCATAGAAGTGAGCAGTGGAGTAGAATTGCATAATCATTTCATCGTTCCAAGCAGTGAATTCCTTGCTAACAAACTCATCCAGACCTATGCAGTGAAAGTTATCTTGCACACTTGGGAAGTAATCTTCATTCTCCTTGATGTACTTCCAATCCACATATCTCATGTCACTCACAGCAGGGCTCTTATCAAGAAAGATTGTTTCATAGAAATCTTGTTGCTCCTTTGTATAGAATCTGTAGTCCAAAACTGTTTTTCTCCTCTGTGAGTATGGATCAATAGCTCTCCATTCTCTCAAACCAGAGTCCTTCCTCTTCTTCATGTCCTCAGCAAGCAAGTGGCTGGCATTGTGCTCTGGAAGGTGTGGTCTCAGCTTCATCAAAGCTGACATAGCATCATCCTCAGCTTCCCTAAAGGTGGAGGTCTTGTTCTTGCTGGAAGCTGGTATCTCTCTGGAGAACCTCTTGGGTTTATCTGCAGCAGCTTTCTTGGGGGTAGTCTTGGTGCCCTTGGATGAGGTAGCCTTAGGCATAGCATCATCCATGAGCTTCTTCTTCTTCCTTGGATGGGCCTTGGGAACTGGCTCTTCCTCCTCCTCCTCAGCAGCAGCAGCCTCTGCTGGGTCCTCATACATTGAGGTAGGCCTGCCCATGACATGAATGATCCTCTTCCTGGACCTCTTCTTCTCTCCTGCCTTCTTAGGCATGGACTTCTTGGAGGGCTCAACAATCATTGTTGCCCTAGAGCTCTCTGGTGCTCTTGCTGACCCTGAGCTAGCATACTCTTTCCTGATAGCCTTCTTCTTCTTGGATGAAGAGGCAACAGCAGTGCTCTTGGCAGCATCATCCTTCTTGGATAGCTCCTCAGGAATAAAGTCCTCATCTTCTTCATCCGAGTTGAGCTTCTTTCTTGCCCTTGTTGCAGCCTTGGGCAGATCGGGAGAGCTAGGAACATCATCATAGCTCCCCTCAGGACTAGTGCCTGAACTCATGTCAACACTTTGCTCTCTGAGATCATTCTGGCTGTCTTCAGCATCTGACATCTCTGACCCTGTAAAATAGAGTATAGAAGAGTGGAAGGGCTTGAGTCATCACAAAATGCAGATATTTTTCAAAGGTTTGAACAAAGAAATCCTTAGATATAGTTTTCAGCAAAAAGGGATTTCGGTGTCACCGAGCCAAACGTTTCGGTACCACCGAGACTCACAGAACTCTTTACAGAAACTTGGCAGCAATTTCGGTCACACCGAAAATTACCACTCAGTTTCATAGAGACTGTCCTCAGCAGTACAAAACAAAATCGGTAGAGCCAATTTTTCTGACTCGGTATCATCGAGATTCGATTTTGCGGACGACTAGACCTAATTTTTTTTTCGTTCGCTAAGCTATTGAGATTTCTAGAGGATTGGGAGGATTGCAATCGGTGGATTATCGATAAAAGTAACTCCAATGCGCATGAATCGGACGGGGAGCGCAAAGAGGGTCGGATCCATACCCTAATTCGGCGAAGGATCCGCTAAGGCGACGACGGCGGTGAAGATTCCGTCAGCGGCGGCGATTCCCAACGGCGGAGACGCACGGGGAGGCAAGGGCGACGACCAGGGGGTCCGGAGCGGCAGCTTAGGGTTGGAGGAAAACGGACTTTTGCGGTTGAATTTCAAAAGTCGGTGACACCGGTTTGAAATTGTCGGTGCCACCGAGTTTCTCAACTGTCAGTTGACAGGGAAACTCGGTGTAACCGAGAATATGGAAGCGGTGTTACCGAGATGGAAATCCAGATTAACCCTAGGCATTCGGTGAGACCGAGATTTTGGTGTTGGTTCCACCGAGATGCACTTGGGAGGTTTTAATGGCCAGTCCTTTGTCGATGCGGAACTCCGAGTGCTCCTTACACAGAGGGATCGAAAAGTACTTTTTCAAATTTTGTGATGCAACAAGAATAGAATATGAGACAAGAAAGCATAGATATCTAGGGAGTGGTCCTAGGCATTCTTGTCCATCCAATTGGCAAAAGAAAAATTAAAAGCCAAATAACAACAATTGGATGTCCTCGAATGGATAAATAAATGCAGACCAGCATGCTCACACAATAAGATGTCAAATGAAATCATGGCAAACATGCACATACATACTAGCATCTATCAAGCATTTTGGGGATTACGGAGTCATCTATATATGAGTATATTGACTTAGGAGCCAAGTAAGAATACTTGATCATAGGTCATACTCATCGTTTAAGCACAAGTGGGGTTACCACTTTTACATAAAGCATTTGATGTTGTCACATACTATGAGATGCTTTAACTCAAGTCTTAGAGTAAAGCTCCCCCTTGATGTGACATCCCCCCATAGAAGGGATAAACTAACCTTGGGTTTTTGTCGATGAAGACTTCATGTTGGTGAGGTAGTGGTGGATGCTCAAGGTTGATGAAGATCACCAAGAGTTGGGAGCATCCTTATTGTTTCCTTACTCTTTTCACCTACATGGGTTAGTCCCAACACACAAGAGACAAATACAAGGATATCTATGGACATAGAGTGCAAAGCATACATGATGATGTCCATTGATTTGTTGATTACCTTGTCCCTTGCTTACCTTTGAGGGAATGTGTGACTCCTTGAACTATCGCATGATGTTGACGTTGATTGCAACTAGTTCTTGCCAATAACGAATGTGATTGAATTTCATTGGCGGAGTCACCCCTCAAGAACTTCTCTAGTTCTTCTTCTTAGGGACCCACATCAACTTGATGGGGATCCTTGGTGTTGAAGTGGCACTTGTAGAAGTTGAGCTTGAAGTAGCCTTGGGAACCCACTCCACCAAAGGTTGGGATTCATCTTCATATGAGTCAATGTCCTCTTGAAGCTTGTTCTTGCCCTTGAGCTTGTGGTCTTGTGGTGGAAGGTCATCTTGAGTATTTGTTCCCTTGGGAAGAATATGTTCATACTTCTGCCTTTGAGGAACAAACTTGGGCTTGGGGTATTGACCTTCTACCCATTCAACTCCATTAGCGTTGAAGTAGCCAATGCCATGGTTCTTCCGGTATCCTCCGTGCTTGCGTACAATCTCCTCAAATTGCTTACACCCGGCAAGACTCTTGTAGATACCTTTCTCTATAATTCCTTTCAATAAATTGTTTTCTTGCTCAAGTGTAAATTGGCTAAGAGAATCATCATTAGTGGAATCAATAGAACTACTAGAAGCAACATCATTAGATTTAGCATTTTTATTGTTGCTGCTAGATGAAGAATCTTTCTTGCCTTTGTTACTAGTTTGTCTAGGTTTAACTTGTGGCATGAATGTAGACAAGAGTAATCGTTTGGCTAGATAAGATGAAGTCTTCTTTCGGAGATCGTCATTGATAGCTTTAAGAAACTCATGTTCTTGCTCCAAGGTGAGCTTCTCGAAGCGTAGCTTCTCATGAGTCCTTACAAGCTCTCTATGATCTTCGAGAGTAGATTCATGGGCTAACTTAAGAGTGTGTAATTCTTTACTTAGTTGTTCTATTTTCATCTTATCATCATCAAGCGACTTATCTTGACTAGCACGAAAATTATCAAGTTCATTTTGACTAACATCACTAGTTTTATCAAAGACCAAGTCATCATCACAAAGTAAATCATCTTCATCACTATTGAAATCAAGATACTCGGGGTGTGATACCTTGGGGCCTTTAGCCATGAAGCAACTTCCACTCCCTTCATTTGGTGAGTCAAATAGATCATAGGAGTTGGTAGTCACTAGTGCAAGTCCGGCAACACCTTCATCTTGACTATAGTCGGAGTTGGAGTGATAGCTTCTTTCGGAGTTGTTGTCGGATTCGGAGCCGGAAACCCATTCACCAACATGAGCTTGATGTCTTCTTCTTGTGTAGCTCTTGGTGTACTTGTCCTTCTTCTCCGAGTCCCTAATTCTCCTTGAAGGTCTTCGTTCATAACGATCGTCTCTACTCCTTCTCTCTCTTTGAGGTGATTCATTCCTTGAGCTTCGTCTTCTAGGTGACTCTTCTCTTTGTTTGTAGGGAGCCGTGCACTCATTGGAGTAGTGTCCGGGCTTCCCACAATTGTAGCAGTTTCGGTCACGACTTGACGAACGCTTCTCTTCATATCTTGAGTTGGAGCTTCGTTCTTTGCCTCTATTCTTGTAGAACTTGTTGAATTTCTTGACCATGAGGCATATCTCTTCATTGGTGACAAGGTTGTCGCTTGAAATTGTGGGAGCATCACTTGTGGCTTTGTAAGCACAGCTAGACTTGTTGTGAAGCTCTTCTTTGTCCTTGAGTGTCATCTCATGAGCAACAATCCTTCCAATGACTTCCGTAGGCTTGAGATCTTTGTAGTTGGGCATCATTTGGATCAATGTGCACACGGTGTCGTATCTCTCATCCAAAGCTCGAAGTATCTTCTTGACGATGAATTTGTTGGTCATTTCCTCGCTTCCTAAGCCGACAATCTCATTAGTGATGAGAGCTAGCCTAGAGTACATCTCAGCGACTCCTTCACCATCCTTCATCTTGAACTTGTCAAGATGACTTTGAAGAACGTCCAACTTGGATTCTCTCACGGATTCGGTACCTTCATGTATATCAACCAAAGTATCCCAAATCTCTTTTGCATTCTCAAGACGGCTGATTTTGTTGAATTCTTCGGGGCATAGGCAGTTGAAGAGAATGTCACATGCTTGAGCATTGTATTGCAACATCTTCAATTCATCCGCGGTCGCTTCACGATCCGGCTCCTTTCCATCACCAAAGAATTCACCTTGCAAGCCAACACGAACAACAGCCCAAACGGCGGGGTTATGACCAAGAATATGCATTTTCATTTTGCGCTTCCAACTAGCAAAATTTGTGCCATCAAAGTACGGACCTCTACGGTGATAATTTCCCTCACTAGACGCCATACTCTCCTAGGTTGTGAGACCAATGCAATGGAGACCAATGCTCTGATACCGTAGGATCGAAAGTATGTCTAGAGGGGGGGGGGTGATTAGACTACTTGACCAAATAAAAATTCTACCTTTTCCCAATTTTAAGTGTTGGCAAATTTTAGCAATGATAACAAGTCAAGTACACCCTACACATGCATGTCTAAGAGTATAGCAGCGGAAAGTAACAACAAGCATATGTAGTAGAGGGTAGGAAGGAAGATCAAACGCAATTTGAAGACACAAAGATTTTTCCCGTGGTTCCAATAGGTGGTGCTATCGTATGTCCACGTTTATGGAGTCTTCAACCCACAGAGGGTAACGGTCGCGAGAGTCCACGGAGGGCTCCAGCCATAAGGGTCCACGAAGTAGCAACCTTGACTATTCCATAACGGCTTCCATCCACGAAGGACTAGCGTCACTATGGGTAGATCTTCACGAAGTAGGCGATCTCCTTGCCCGTACAAACTTCTTGGTTCAACTCCACAACACGAAGTAGGAGGCTCCCAAGCGACACCTAACCAATCTAGGAGGCACCACCCTCCAAAAGGTAATAGGCTCGGCAATGTCGATGAACTCCTTGCTCTTGTGCTTCAAGATGATAGACTCCTCAACACACAATCACTCTCTCACAGATTTGGCTATGGTGGAAGAGATTGATTTGGTGGAAAGCAACTTGGGGAGGCTAGAGATCAAGATTCATATGGATGGAGTGGAATAGCTTGATCTCAACACATGAGTAGGTGGCTCTCTCTCAGAAAATAGGATGGGGCAAGTATGGAATAGTTCTGAGTGCTTTTTTCGAGTAGGTGGTGGTGAAGGGGTATATATAGGCATCCCCAAAAATCCAACCGTTACACCTAAAGTGACCAACTCGGTGACACCGAAGTATAAAACTCGGTGGTACCGAAGTGACCAAAAGGCAGAAACTTTTGAATCTCGGTGATACCGATACATAACTCTCGGTGGTACCGATTAGGTGACCAACGGTCAGATTGCACAACTCGGTGACGCCGATCCAAAAAACTCGGTAAGACCGATTTTATGAAACGAGGTAACAAAAAGTTGGCAACCGAACTCGGTGGCACCGATGCAGAATCGGTCACCGAATGGCTAGGGTTTGGCATGGGTCTGTCTGAGTTTGGGAATCGGTGGCACCGAATGGGAATTGTTGGTTGCACCGATTTTCATGAATGGCTTGGACAGACTTTTGTGGAAGAGTTTGTGGGTGTTTTTATTGACTATCACTTGTGCACGTGGAGCATCTTGTTCACCAACAGTACCTTACCCCCTTTTAATAGTATTGGCTTTCCTATGGACTCAAAGTGATTTCTCACAAAGTATAATGTAGAGTCCTCTTGCTTGAAGCTTTGCCAATCCATTTCCTTGCATCTTGGGGTTTCTCCACAATCCTTTTGCCATCCCTATCATTGAACTTTTCCTGAAATATGCTTAGTGGAAACATTAGTTCAATGACATATATGTTGTTATTAATTACCAAAACCACCAAGGGAGCAAATGTGCTTTCAATAGTTGCTGGGATTTTCCATTCATTGAGAAAATCTGAGAAGATTAAGAAAACGTTACTAGCGACCTGTTGTTTGCTTCCAAAAATCTCCGAGGAACCGTCCGAAAAAGAAAAGTGTGATCATCTCTCCTCCCCATCTATATGTGATCCGTCTTCTCCCTTTCACGCAATAGATTTAATGTGCGTGATCCATTTCTTTCCCCACACAAGATCTGGTAGGTTATGCTAACCTGGCACCAGTAACCCAACCCGACGCACGCGGGAGGGCCCCCGACACATGTGAAACCCTTCGGTCTCTTCCTGTCCCTCACCCTGCCACAACCCGCTCCCTCCTCCTTCAGTAAGGCTAGGGCTCCTCGAGGTGCCTTGATGTCAATTGTATTATTAGTGTTACAAGGACGTATAGGTAACAACTAGCCAGAACCTCCTCGCTCGTCTGCTTTTATGTACCTATGGGATCACTAGAAGGGATGTCTAGAGGGGGGGGGGGGGTGAATAGACTACTTGACACATTAAAAACCTAATATTTTCACAAGTTAATTGGTTGGCAGATTTTAGCAATTCTAACATGTCTAATGCACCCTACACATGCTAGTCAACAAGTATGGCAGCAGAAAATAAAGACAAGCATATGTAAGAGAGTTGAGATAGGAAGATCAAACGCAATATGGAGACGCGGAGATTTTTCCCGTGGTTCCGATAGGTGGTGCTATCGTACGTCCACGTTTATGGAGACTTCAACCCACAGAAGGTAACGGTTGCAAGAGTCCACGGAGGGCTCCACTCACGAAGGGTCCACGAAGTAGCAACCTCGTCTATTCCATGATGGCCTACGTCCATGGAGGACTAGCCTTACTCGAGGTAGATCTTTATGAAGTAGGCGATCACCTTGCCCTTACAAACTCTTGGTTCTACTCCACAATCACGAAGATGGAGGCTCCCGAGCCACACCTAACCAATCTAGGAGGCACCACTCTCCAAAAGGTAATAGATGTGGTAGTATGATGAACTCCTTGCTCTTGTGCTTCAAAAGATAGTCTCCTCAACACTCAATCACTCTCTCACAGGTTAGGCATGGGTAGAAGAGATTGATTGGATGGAAAGCAACTTGGGGAGGCTAGAAATCAAGATCCATATGGTTGGAGTGGATGATCTTGACCTCAACACAAGGGTAGGTGGTTCTCTCTCAGAAAATTTGATATGGTAAGTGGGTGTGTGTTCTGAGTGATTCTCTTGCAAGTGAGTGGTGGTGGAGGGGTATATATAGGCATCTCCAAAAATCCAACCGTTACAACATTATTGCCCAACTCGGTGAAACCGAAGTAGAAACTCGGTGGCACTGACTAGTTCAAAATGTGGCAAGTTTGGCGTTTTCGGTGGAACCGATATATGAATCTCGGTGGTACCGATATTAGTGACCTAGGCAGCTACCAAATATCGGTGAGACTGATTCCTCAAACTCGGTGGAACCAATTTAGAGAAATGGGCTAACAGAAAGTTGGTCCAACTTCTCGGTGGTACCAACTCTCAAACTCGGTGGGACCGAATCTATTAAATGGCTAACCAGGAAGTTGGTCACTGTTTTCGGTGGCACCGAATGTAAAGCTGGTAGTACCAAGATGTTAGAGTTTGGTTTGGCTTTTGTCTTGGATAAATTCGGTGGATCGGAATGGGAATATTGGTGGCACCGAATTTTGACTTTAGGGTTTGGATAGAGGATATGTGTGGGAAAGTGGGTGAGTATTTTTGGTGGCTACCTCTAAGCACTTGAGTAACCAGATCATCATATTTACCTCATCCCCTTTTAATAATATTGGCTTTCCTATGGACTCAAACTGATTTCTCACAAAATGTAAAATGTAGAGTCCTTGATCTTGAAGCATGGCCAATCCTATTCCTTCCTTTCCTTGGTGAGGTTCTCCACACAATCTTTTAGCCAATCCTCTCTGTGAACTTCATCTGAAATAAGCTAGATAAAACTATTAGTCCAAGAGACAATGTATGTTGTCATGAATTATCAAAACCACCAAGGGAGCATATGTGCTTTCAATCTCCCCCTTTTTGGTAATTGATGACAACATACAATCAAAGCTTCAAATTAAGATATGCAGAAATATGTGATAGCTTTGAAGGATACATGACCAATACAAGCTCCCCTTAAGTGTGTGCAATCCATTTTAAAGGATAGTTGCTTTGGAATGCATGGACACACACTTAGTAGAAGGGACATGAGAAGTCATGTATATCTTGGCTATATACATCAAATATATGCGAATGAGGTGTTTCCATGTTCAAGACTTCACCCTTGCAAACAATATGTGCAAGAAGCAAGAGATCATCTTGACCAAGTATATGATGCATATACTTACCTTGAAGATCTTGAGCATTCTAGTAGAGTAGAAACACACTTGAGAAAACAATGTTAGGAAACACAAGAGTATTCTACTCAACCAAAGCAAAAGGATTCAAGATTACCAAGATATGGAAGACATATGAAAAATAGGGTTTCTTAAGATTGATATGTCTCCCCCAATAGAATATGTAGAATTTTCTCCCCTAAGTATGGATTTGTAAATCTTCCTCTCCCCCTGAATCTTAGCATGTAGATATTGGGAGTAGGTAGGGTGAGACAAGTCTAGCACTAATAGACAATCAAATCAAAGATTTCTCCCCCTTTGGGTAAGCATAAGCTTAGATGTACTTAGATATTCTCCCCTTTGATATATTCTCCCCCTTAAGCATAGATGATTTGATATTTATCCCCATTAATATTACATCTCCCCTTTTGATATGAGCATAAGATTTGAAGCTTTGATATTTGTCCCCCTTTGGCATTAATTTCCAAAAAGGGTGACACAAAGGGTCAGAGGAAAGGGATCATTGAGAGGGAAGGCATCATTGAGAACAAGGGTCATAGAAAGTAGGGATCATTGAGAGGGAAGGGATCATTGAGAACAAGGGTCATAGAAAGTAGGGATCCTTGAGAGTATTTGAGTTTTTCTCCCCCTTTTTAACATCTGAAAAGGCTCTTTAAAGTTTCTCCTCCTTTGATATAGGGATCCTTGAAGAAAATTTCTCCCCCTTCAAGTTTTTTTTACAAAGTTATCACTGAAGAAATGGGAATTTGCTAAATTTAACAGAGCACACAAAGATAGCAAAATCAGTGGCTCCGAGGGAAATAAATTGGTGGAACCGATATAGAGTTGTGCAGCTTATCTGCATGATCGGTGACGCCGAGTTACTTGAATCGGAGGCTCCGAAAGGTGAAACAGAAACTTGGCAAAGTTTGTCAAAAGCAATTTTTCAGAAAGTCACAATAGAGTGAAATGACTGTGGTGAATTTTTAGAAGAATTTGCAAGAAATTTTCAACTAGATGGAAATTGAATGGTTCCAAGAAATCATGCAACTAAAAGATGAACCAACCAAGATACTTCACCTAGATGATGGGCGGTGACTAGGTCACCTATATTAGAGTATATTGAGTTAAGGAGCCAAGCAAGAATACTTGATCATAGGTCATACTCTATGTTAAGCACAAAATGGGGTTTCCATTTTTCGATTAAGCATTTTAATGTTTTCATATCTCTTGAGTTGCTTTATCTCGTACTTGGAGTAAAGCTATTTCAAGGATATGATCACATACCTTTGAGTGATGTTGATGACTTGGCATGTTGGAGAACTTCTTGTGGATGCTCAAAGTTGATGAAGATCATCTTGAGTTGAGAGCAATCCTTGATCGTTTTGGTTCTCTTTTCACCTACATGGGTTAGTCATGCAAGGAAGAACAAGATATATCCAAATGACAAGAGTGAAATTTTCATCATATGTAAGCCAAGGATATAGTTTGTGTTGTCTTCTTCCTTCCATCATCAAAGAAGGGTTGTGGATACTTGGCCATGACAAGATTGCATATGATAGGAGTTGATGGCAATCTTGTGGAGTGTAGTTCTTCCAAGTACCTACAAAAGGTTAGATGCAACACAAGGGAGCATAGATTTCCAAGATATAAGATAGTGTCATATCAAGTGTAACATGGAATAGTCATGTAAGCTCATACCCTTGCATGCATCCGAGTGAGTCTAGCTCAAGTTTGAAGCATCAATGATGTTCAACTCACTCCTCAAGTGACAAAATACTTTCTCATCAAGTGGCTTAGTAAAGATATCGGCCAATTGCTTGTTAATACGAACATGTTTGAGATTAATGTCCCCTTTAGCAACATGATTACGAATGAAATGATGACGAACTTGAATATGTTTAGTTCGAGAATGTTGCATGGGATTATGAGCAATCTTAATAACACAACAATGGAACATGTCTCACATGGATTCCATAATCCTTAAGAGTTTGAGTCATCCATAGAAATTGAGCACAACATGATCCGACGGCAATGTATTCCACTTCGGCGGTAGATAGAGATACCGAGTTTTGTTTCTTGGATGACCAAGACACAAGAGATCTACCAAGAAATTGACATGTGCCCGAGGTGGATTTTCTATCAACCTTATCTCCGGCATAGTCCAAGTCGGAATAGCCAACAAGGTTAAAAGAAGATCCCTTGGGATACATATGCCAAAGTTTGGTGTTTGTATCAAGTATCTCACAATTCTTTTCACGGCCTTAAGATGACACTCTTTAGGAGCGGCTTGATATCTAGCGCACATGCACACACGCATAATGTCGGGATGGGAGGCACATATATATAACAATGAACCAATCATTGGTTGATAAATCTTTTGATCAACCGGTTTATCCTCCTTGGTGAGGTCAACATGTCCACTAGTAGGCATAGGACTTTTCATACCTTTACACTCTTGCATGTTGAATTTCTTGATCAAGTCCTTGGTATACTTGGTTTGAGAGATGAAAGTTCCTTCTCTCGTTTGCTTGATTTGCAAACCAAGGAAAAATTTCAGCTCACACATCATGGACATCTCATACTTCTCGGATATCAACCTTCCAAATCTTTCACTAAATTGTGGGTTAGTAGATCCAAAGATAATATCGTCCACATAGATTTGGCACACAAACAATTCACCATTAACTCTCTTAGTGAATAAGGTTGCATCAATTTTACCAATTTCAAAACCCTTTTCAATGAGAAACTTTGTTAAGCATTTATACCAAGCACGTGGGGCTTGCTTAAGTCCTTAAAGTGCTTTACAAAGCTTGTAAACATGGTTAGGTTTCTTACGGTTCACAAAACCAGGGGGTTGTTTAACATAGACCTCTTCTTCAATCTCAACATTTAAAATTGCACTTTTAATGTCCATTTGATAAAGAGTGATATCATGGTGATTAGTGATACGTCTCCAACGTATCTATATTTTTTGCTTGTTCCATGCTGTTATATTATCATTCTTGGATGTTTTACAATCATTTTATAACAACTTTATATCATTTTTTGGGACTAACCTACTGACATAGTGCCAATTGCTGTTTTTGCTTGTTTTTTACTTCGCAGAAAATCAATACCAAACGGAGTCCAATCGCGAGGAAACTTTTTGGTGATTTTTTCTGGACCAGAGGACACCCAGTGGGCCAAAGAAGTGCCAGGGGAGTGGGCCGAGGAGACCACAACCCACCAGGGCGCACCAGGGGGGCCCCGACGTGCCCTGATGGGTTGTGCCCTCCTTGGGGCCCCTCTACACCGCCTCTGATGCCTATAAATTCCCAAATATTCCAAAAACCCTAAGGGAGTTGACGAAACACAATTCCAGCCGCCGTAAGTTCCAGAACCTCGAGATCCAATCTAAACACCATCATGTAGGGGTTCATCTTCTTGATAGGTGCCTCTCCGATGATGCGTGAGTAGTCCACCATAGACCTACGGGTCCGTAGGCAATATCTAGATGGCTTCCTCTCTCTCTCTCTCTTATGATTCTCAATACAATGGTCTCTTGGAGATCTATTTGATGTAAACTTTTGCGGCGTGTTTGTTGGGATCCGATTAATTTTGAGTTCATGATCAGTTTCTATCCATGAATATTATTTGAGTCTTCTTTGATCTCTTATATGCATGATTACTTATAGCCTCGTATTTCTTCTTCGAATCTTTGGTTTAGTTTGGCCAACTAGATCGATTTTTCTTGCCATGGGAAGAGGTGCTTTGTGATGGGTTCGATCTTGCGGTATCCTCTCCCAATGATAGAAGGGGCAGCGAGGCACGCATGTATCGTTGCTATTAAGGATAACAATATGGGGTCTATTCCTACATGAATAGATCTTGTCTACATCATGTCTTCGTTCTTATTGCATTACTCCGTTTTTCCCTGAACTTAATACACTAGATGCATGCTGGATAGCGGTCATGTTGGAAATATGCCCTAGAGGCAATAATAAATTGGTTATTATTATATTTCCTTGTTCATGACAATCGTTTATTATCCATGCTATAATTGTATTAATTGGAAACTCAAATACATGTGTGGATACATAGACAACAAAGTGTCCCTAGTAAGCCTCTACTAGAGTAGCTCGTTGATCAAAGATGGTTAAGGTTTCCTAGCCATAGACATGAGATGTCATTTGATAACGGGATCACATCATTAGGAGAATGATGTGATGGACAATACCCAAACTATAAACATAGCATACGATCGTGTCAGTTTATTGCTATAGTTTTCTGCATGTCAAGTATCTGTTCCTATGACCATGAGATCGTGCAACTCACTGACACCGGAGGAATACCTTGTGTGTATCAAACGTCGCAACATAACTGGGTGGCTATAAAGATGCTCTACAGGTATCTTCGAAGGTGTCTGTTGAGCTAGCATGGATCGAGACTGGGATTTGTTACTCCGTATGACGGAGAGGTATCTCAGGGCCCACTCGGTAATACAACATCACAACAAGCCTTGCAAGCAATGTGACTAAAGTGTTAGCCACGGGATCTTGTATTACGGAACGAGTAAAGAGACTTGCCGGTAACGAGATTGAAATAGGTATAGAGATACCGACGATCGAATCTCGGGCAAGTAACATACCGAAGAACAAAGGGAACAGCGTACGGGATTAACTGAATCCTTGACATAGAGGTTCAACCGATAAAGATCTTCGTAGAATATGTAGGAACCAATATGGGCATCCATGTCCCGCTATTGGTTATTGACCATAGAGGTGTCTCGGTCATGTCTACATAGTTCTCGAACCCGCAGGGTCTGCACACTTAACGTTCGGTGACGTTTCGGTAGTATTGAGTTATGTATGGTGGTGACCAAAGGTTGTTCGGAGTCCTGGATGAGATCCAGGAAGTCACGAGGAGCTCCGGAATGGTCCGGAGGTAAAGATTGATATATAGGAAGTCCCGTTTTGGTCACCGGAAAAGTTTCGGGTACTTCGGTAGTGTACCGGGAGTGCTGGGAGGGTACCGGGGGACCATCGGGAGGGGCCTCTCGCCCCAAAGGGCCTCATGGGCTGTGGGAGGAGGTAAACCAGCCCCTAGTGGGCTGGCCGGACCCCCCCCCCCCCAACAAGGCCCATGAGGCTAGGGGTGGGAAAGTTCAAGTGGAGGAAAGGAAAACCAAGTGGGGGAGGAATCCTACTCCTAGTAGGATTGGAGTTGGACTCCTCCACCTCCCCTCTTCGGCCGGACCTAGGGGAGGATCCCTAGGGCGCCGGCCCCTCCCCTCCCTCCTATATATACTATAGGGAGAGAGGGCCATAGCTCTTCAACCCAATAGGCCACGGTGCAGCCCTCTCTCCCGATAGATTAGTTCCTCTAGTTTTTTCAGCAGTGTTTAGGCGAAGCCCTGCTGGAATAGATCCACCACCGCCGCCGCCGCATCGTCGCGCTGCCAGAGAACTCATCTACCTCTCCGCTCCCTCTTGCTGGATCAAGAAGGCGGAGATCGTCATCGAGTTGTACGTGTGCTGAACGCGGAGGTGCCGTCCGTTCGGCGCTAGATCGGAAGGACCGTGATTGGATCGCGGGACAGATCGTGATTGGATCGCGGGACGCTCGGCGATTTGGATCGCGAAGACGTTCGACTATATCAACCGCATTTCTTAACGCTTCCCGCTTAGCGATCTACAAGGGTATGTAGATCCACTCTCCCTCTCGTAGATGCTCATCACCATGGATAGATCTTGCGTGTGCGTAGGAAATTTTTTGTTTCCCATGCAACGTTCCCCAACAATGGCATCATGAGCTAGGTCTATGTGTAGATGAGATCACGAGTAGAACACAAAGGAGTTTGTGGGTGTTGATATTCAGATCGCTTCCTCCCTTGGTCTTTTCTTGATTCGGCGGTATTGTGGGATGAAGCGGCCCGGACCAACCTTACTCGTACGCTTACGAGAGACCGGTTCCATCAACTGATATGTAACTTCGCTGCATAAAGATGGCTGGCGGGTGTCTGTCTCTCCCACTTTAGTTGGATCGGATTCGACAAAGGCGGTCCTTGAGAAGGTTGAATAGCAATTTGCGTATCACCGTTGTGGTTTTTGCGTAGGTAAGAATTGTTCTTGCTAGATACCCGTAGCAGCCACGTAAAACTTGCAACAACAATTAGAGGACGTATAACTTGTTTTTGCAGGGTATGTTGTGATGTGATATGGCCAATTACATGATGAGATATATGTGATGTATGAGATGATGATGTATTGTATAGAGTATCACGACTTGCATGTCGATGAGTACGGCAACCGGCAGGAGCCATAGGGTTATCTTTAATTTATTTTCGCCGTTTTGCTTTACTTTATCGCTATGAGTTAGCAATAGTCGTAGAAGCAACAGTTGGTGCGACAACCTCATGGCGACACATTGATGGAGATCAAGATGATGGAGATCATGGTGTCATGCCGGTGACGATGGAGATCATGCCGGTGCTTTGGAGATGGAGATCAAAAGCACAAGTTCATGGCCATATCATGTCACTTATGATTTGCATGTGATGTTAATCCTTTTATGCATCTTATTTTGCTTAGGACGACAGTAGCATTATAAGGTGATCCCTCACTTAAATTTCAAGATAAAATTTGTTCTCCCCGAGTGTGCACCGTTGCGAAAGTTCGTCGTTTCGAGACACCACGTGATGATCGGGTGTGATAGACTCTACGTTCACATACAACGGGTGCAAGCCAGTGTTGCACGTGCGGAACACTCGGGTTAAACTTGACGAGCCTAGCATGTACAGACATGGCCTCAGAACACAAGAGACCGAAAGGTCGAACATGAGTCATATAGTAGATATGATCAACATGAAGATGTTCACCATTGAAACCACCTCATCTCACGTGATGATCGGACTTGGGTTGGTGAATTTGGATCATGTGACACTCGAATGACTAGAGGGATGTCAATTTGAGTGGGAGTTTTTAAGTAATATGATTAACTAAACTCATTATCATGAACATAGTCAAAATGTCTTTGCAAATTATGTTGTAGATTACTAGCTCGCGCTGTAGCTCCCTTGAATTTTTATATGTTCCTAGAGAAATAGAGTTGAAAGATGATGGTAGCAATAATGCGGACTGGGTCCGTGATATGAGGATTGTCCTCATTGCTGCACAGAAGGCTTATGTCCTTAATGCACCGCTCGGTGCGCCACCCCCTCAAGCGTCGTCTGTAGATGTTATGAACATCTGACAGGCACGTTCTGATGACTACTTGATAGTTCAGTGTGTCATGCATTACGGCTTGGAATTGAGGCTCCAAAACGTTTTGAACGTCACGGAACATATGAGATGTTCTAAGAGCTGAAATTGGGATCTCAGGCTCGTGCCCGTGTTGAGAGGTATGAGACCTCCAACAAGATTCTTTGCCTGCAAGATGAAGGAGAATAGCTCAATCGGTGAGCATGTGCTCAGATTGTCTGGGTGCTACAATCGCTTGAATCGATTGGGAGTCGATCTTCCAGATAAGATAGTGATTGATATAGTTCTCCAAGTCACTGTCACTAAGCTACTAGAGCTTCGTGATGAACTATAAAATGCGAAGGATGGAAATAATGATCCCTAAGCTATTCGCGATGTTTGACACCGCGAAGGTAGAAATCAAGAAGGAGCATCAAGTGTTGATGGTTAGTAAAACCACTAGTTTCGAGAAGGGCAAGGGCAAGGAGGGAAACTTCATGGATGGCAAGTCAGTTGCTACTCTAGTGAAGAAACCCAAGGTTGAACCCAAACCCGAGACTGAGTGCTTCTATTATGAGGAGAACGGTCACTGAAGCGGTACTGCCCCAGATACATGGCAGATAAGAAGGCTGGCAACGTCAACAGAAGTATATTTGATATACATTTTATTCATGTGTACCTTGCTAGTACTCCTAGTAGCACCTGGGTATTGTATACCGGTTCGGTTGCTAAATGTTAGTAACTCGAAATAAAAGCTACGGAATAAACGGAGGCTAGCTAATGGTGAGGTGACGATGAGTGTTGAAAGTGTTTCCAAGGTTGATGTGATCACCATCGCACTCTCTCTCTACCTTCGGGATTAGTGATGAACATAAATAAAAGTTATTTGGTGTTTGCGTTGAGCATGAACGTGATTAGATCATGTTTATTGCAATATGGTTATTCATTTAAGTTAGAGAATAATGGTTATTCTGATTACATGAATAATACCTTCAATGGTCATGCACCCAATGAGAATGGTTTATTGAAATCTTGATCGTAGTGATACACATGTTCATAATATTGATGCCAAAAGATACAAATTTAATAATGATAGTACCACATACTTGTGGCACTGCCGCTAAATGTCATATTGGTGTAAAACGCATGAAGAAACTCCATGCTGATGGATCTTTGGACTCATTCGATTTCGAATCGGTTGAGACATGCGGACCATGCCTCATGGGCAAGATGACCAAAGACCCCGTTTTTCGGTATGATGGAGCGGGCAAGTAACTTATTGGAAATGATACATGTTGATGTATTCGGTCCAATGAGAGTTGTAGCGTGCGGTGGAATCGTTATTTTCCTACCTTCACTGATGGTTTGAGTAGATATGGGGATATTTACTTAATGAAACACAAGTCTGAAACATTTGAAAAAGTTCAAACAAAATCAGAGTGAAAGTTTGAGATCATCGTGACAAGAAGATAAAATGTCTACGATATGATCGTGGAGGTAAATATCTGAGTTACAAGTTTGGTATACAACTTAAGACAATGTGGAAGTTGTTTCACAACTCACGCCACCTGGAACACCATAGTGTGATGGTGTGTCCGAACGTCGTAGTCGTGCTCTATTGGATATGGTGCGAACTATGATGTCTCTTATCGATTTGCCACTATCGTTTTGGGGTTATGCATTATAGACAACTACATTCACTTTAAAAGGGGCACCATCTAAGTCCGTTGAGATGACACCGTATGAATTTTGGTTTGGCGAAAACCTAAGCTGTCATTTCTTAATGTTTGGGGCTGCGACGCTTATGTGAAAAAGGGTTTTCACCTAATGAGCTCGAACACAAAGCGGACAAATGCATCTTCATAGAATACCCTAACGTAACAGTTGGGTAAACCTTCTATCTTAGATCCAAGCACAAAGTGTTTGTTGCTAAAACGGGTCCATTCTCGACAAAGAGTTTCTTTCGAAAGAATTGAGTGGGAGGAAGATAGAACTTGATGAGGTTGTTGAACCTTTGTTTCAACCAGAGAGTAGCGCAGCGCAGAAAGTTGTTTCTGTGGAGCCTACGTTAGTTGAAAAGGAAGTTAATGATGATGATCATGAAGCTTCGGATCAAGTTACTATCGAACCTCGTAGGTCGACAAGGACGCGTACTGCTCCTGAGTAGTACGGCAACCATGTCTTAGAGGTCATGTTGTTGGACAACGATGAACCTACGAGCTATGGAGAAGCGATGATGGGCCCGGATTCCGAGAAATGGTTAGAGGCCATGAAATCTGAGATGGGATCCATGTATGAAAACAAAGTATGGGCTTTGGAAGTATTGCCTGAAGGGCGAAAGGTCATTCAGAACAAATGGATCTTTAAAAGGAAGACGGACGCGGACGGTAATGTCACCGTCTATAAAGCTCGACTTGTGGCAAAGGTTTTTTTCACAAGTTCAAGGAGTTGACTACGATGAGACTTTCTCACCCGTAGCGATGCTAAAGTCTGTTGGAATTATGTTAGCAGTTGTTGCATTTTTTGATTATGAAATCTGGCAGATGGATGTCAAAACAGAGTTTCCTTAACGGTTTCCATGAGGAAAGGTTGTATGTGATACAACCAGAAGGTTTTGTCAGTCCTAAGGATGCTAAAATGTATAAAAGCTCCAACGATCCTTCTATGGACTAGAGCAAGCATCTCGGAATTGGAATATACGCTTTGATGAGGTGATCAAAGTTTTTGGGTCTATACAAAGTTTATGAGAAACTTGTATTTACAATAAAGTGAGTGGGAGCACTATAGAATTTGTGATAAGTATATGTGGATGACATATTGTTGATCGGAAATGATGTAGAATTTCTGGAAAGCATAGAGGGTTGTTTGAAAAGGAGTTTTTCAAAGAAAAAACCTGGAATGAAGCTACTTAAATGTTGGGCATCAGGATCTATAGAGATAGATCAAGACGTCTGATAAAACTTTCAATGAGTACATACCTTGACAAGGTTTTGAAAGAGTTCAAAATGGATCAGTCAAAGAAAGAGTTCTTGCCTGATTTGTAAGGTGTGGAGTTGAGTGAGACTCAAAGCGCGACCACGGCAGAAGAAAGAGAAACGACGAAGGTCGTCCCCTATGCCTTATCCATAGGTTCTGTATAGTATGCCATGCTGTGCACCGCACCTGGTGTGTGCCTTGCCATGAGTCTGTCAAGGGGTACAAGAGTGGTCCAGGAGTGGATCACATGACAGCGGTCAAAGTTATCCTTAGTAACTAGAGGACTAAGGAAATATTTCTCGATTATGGAGGTGATAAAGAGTTCGTCATAAAGGGTTACGTCGATGCAAACATTAACACCAATCCGTATGACTCTCGGTAGCAATCCGGATACGTATAGTGGGGCAACCATTTGGAATAGCTATAAGTGGAGTGTGGGAGCATCTGCAGTACGACATATAGATTTGCAAAGTACACACGGATCTGAATGTTGCAGACCATTGACTAAAGACCTCTCTCACATGCAAAGCATGATCGAACCCCAGAACTCATTGGGTGTTAGATTCATAACAATGTAAATCACATGGTGATGTGAACTAGATTATTGACTCTAGTGCAAGTGGGTGACTGTTGGAAATATGCCCTAGAGGCAATAATAAATTGGTTATTATTATATTTCCTTGTTCATGATAATCTTTTATTATCCATGCTATAATTGTATTAATTGGAAACTCAAATACATGTGTGGATACATAGACAACAAAGTGTCCATAGTAAGCCTCTACTAGACTAGCTCGTTGATCAAAGATGGTTAAGGTTTCCTAGCCATAGACATGAGATGTCATTTGATAACGGGATCACATCATTAGGAGAATGATGTGATGGACAAGACCCAAACTATAAACATAGCATATGATCGTGTCAGTTTATTGCTATAGTTTTCTGCATATCAAGTATCTGTTCCTATGACCATGAGATCGTGCAACTCACTGACACCAGAGGAATACCTTGTGTGTATCAAATGTCGCAACGTAACTGGGTGACTATAAAGATGCTCTACAGGTATCTCCGAAGGTGTCTGTTGAGCTGGCATGGATCGAGACTGGGATTTGTTACTCCGTATGACGGAGAGGTATCTCAGGGCCCACTCGGTAATACAACATCACAACAAGCCTTGCAAGCAATGTGACTAGTGTTAGCCATGGGATCTTGTATTACGGAACGAGTAAAGAGACTTGCCGGTAACGAGATTGAACTAGGTATAGAGATACCGACGATCGAATCTCGGGCAAGTAACATACCGAAGAACAAAGGGAACAGCGTACGGGATTAACTGAATCCTTGACATAGAGGTTCAACCGATAAAGATCTTCGTAGAATATGTAGGAACCAATATGGTCATCCAGGTCCTGCTATTGGTTATTGACCATAGAGGTGTCTCGGTCATGTCTACATAGTTCTCGAACCCGCAGGGTTTGCACACTTAACGTTCGGTGACGTTTTGGTAGTATTGAGTTATGTATGGTGGTGACCGAAGGTTGTTCGGAGTCCCGGATGAGATCCAAGATGTCACGAGGAGCTCCGGAATGGTCCAGAGGTAAACATTGATATATAGGAAGTCCCGTTTTGGTCACCGGAAAAGTTTCAGGTACTTCGGTAGTGTACCGGGAGTGCCGGGAGGGTACCGGGGGACCATCGGGAGGGGCCTCTCGCCCCAAATGGCCTCATGGGCTGTGGGAGGAGGTAAACCAGCCCCTAGTGGGCTGGCCGAACCCCCCCAACAAGGCCCATGCGGCTAGGGGTGGGAAAGTCCAAGTGGAGGAAAGGAAAACCAAGTGGGGGAGGAATCCTACTCCTAGTAGGATTGGAGTTGGACTCCTCCACCTCCCCACTTCGGCCGACCCTAGGGGAGGATCCCTAGGGCGCCGGCCCCTCCCCTCCCTCCTATATATACTAGAGGGAGAGAGGGCCATAGCACTTCAACCCAATAGGCCACGGTGCAGCCCTCTCTCCCGATAGATTAGTTCCTCTAGTTTTTTCAGCAGTGTTTAGGCGAAGCCTTGCTGGAATAGTTCCACCACCGCCGCCGCCGCGCCGTCGCGCTGCCGGAGAACTCATCTACCTCTCCACTCCCTCTTGCTGGATCAAAAAGGTGGAGATCGTCATCGAGCTGTACGTGTGCTGAACGCGAAGGTGCCGTCCGTTCGGCGCTAGATCGGAAGGACCGTGATTGGATCGCGGAACGGTTCGTGATTGGATCGCGGGACGGATCGTGATTGGATTGCGGGACGCTCGGCGATTTGGATCGCGAAAACGTTCGACTACATCAACCGCGTTTCTTAACGCTTCCCACTTCGCGATCTACAAGGGTATGTAGACCACTCTCCCTCTCGTAGATGCTCATCACCATGGATAGATCTTGCGTGTGCGTAGGAAATTTTTTGTTTCCCATGCAACGTTCCCCAACAGGTTGATGTGTGGAGTAATAGAGGTAGATGCAGGCAGGAGTCGGTCTACCTATCTTGGACGTGATGCCTTTATAATGATCATCGCCTTGGATATCGTCATGACTATTCGATTTTCTATCAATTGCCCAACAGTAATTTGTTCACCCACCGTGCGCTATACTCATGAGAGAAGCCACTAGTGAACCCTATGGCCCCCGGGTCTACTTTTCCAACATATTGCTTTCCGATATATCTTTTTGCAATCTTTGTTTTCAGATCTACAAAACCAAAAACCCAAAAATATATTGCTGCATATTTTATTTGCCCTTTTTATTTTGTGCTCTTGAGAGATCTATCTCTCCTATCTATCATTACCTAATCTATCTTTTTACCGTAGAGAGATTGACAACCTCTCTTTCGCGTCGGGTTGCAAGTATTTGTTGTTTGTGTGCAGGTGCTGCTTATTGGGTGGTGGTGATCCTCCTACTGGTTCGATAACCTTGGTTTCATAACTGAGGGAAATACTTACCATCGCTGTGCTGCATCATCCCTTCCTCTTTGGGGAAATACCGACGCAGTCTCAAGCCACGTCAAAGGAATTTCTGGCGCCGTTGTCGGGGAGGAAGCGGTCTCTTCTACGTGCCTATCATAGGCGCCGAGGGGACTCCATCATCATCTACCAGGTTCCTGATCACAAATCTCATCTCCTTACAATTACATTATTTGCCATTTGCCTCTCCCCCACTTCACCAATTTGCCGTTTTATTCGCCCTCTTTTTCGTTTGCCTTTTTCTCGCCGGATCTCTTGTTTGCTTATCACCATGAGTGATTTTGGTATGGCAGAAACGGATGATGGCAGGACTCCTAAAATTGGACGTTCTGTTAATCTGGATTCTAAGACTTTTGTTATGGGGCAAGGGAACGTTATAGGAAAAGAAACTATCCAAGAGTTGTCCAATTGCGTTGGGAATTTGACTCTTGATGATACTCCTATTTTGAAAAGAACTAAATCTTATGCGGAAGCTATCTCAGCGCTAGTTCTAAAACTTGAAAATAGATTTATTCGTACCCATCCTACCTTGCAAAGATTGTTTTACGAGCTACCCCTCATAAAGCACCCTAAAGCTAGGAAGTTAGCTACACTTGTTCTTGTGCATGAATTTGATCACCTAGTATGGGAAGCTAGGGAGATCTTTGACTTTTATGGTATGAACCGTGAAAAACCGGTAATAGGAGAAATCCTGTACAATAGTGATTACATGATGAGATATTTGCTTGGAAATAATCAAATTTTTTATGAGAATCTCAAAAAGGAAGTCCCCGTTTTAGACATGATGCAACACGTTTTCAATGATGTGAACCAACAATATTCTTGGATCGTGGCCGGTAATCAAAGGGGATACGTAGAGGGACAACTTGATAGTGCTAAGGTTGCTATGGATGATGTGTTTCAAGTTCTATTCGCAAAACCTCTTACCAAAAACACCTCATCTAAAACCAAAGATGTCAATAATTGAATCTATGTGTTATGCCTAGCTAGGGGCGTAAAACGATAGCGCTTGTTGGGAGGCAACCCAATGAATAAATAAATTTTTGCTTTTTCCTTTCTGTTTTTGTGTATTGACACAATTATGCCTCTGTTATGATTGTGTTTTTATGGTTTATTTTGTGTTTGTGCCAAGTAAAGCCTTTAGGATGATTCAGAGGATGAGTAGAAGTGATGCTGAATCTGAAACATAAACTTTTCGTCCAGTATATGAATTTTCATTTTTTTCTGGAACGTGATCTTGAGCTGCAATTTTAACACAGTGTTGCTATACAAATTCCTTACGTTTTCCTAATTCTTCAGAATTTTTAGAGTTACATAAGTATGGTTAGAGTCAATGGTGAGGATATCGCTTATCGTTAGCGTCTCGACCAGCTGGGGATTAGAGATTAATCGGAAATCGGTCGATTAATCGATTTTATCGGTCGACTATTAATCGGCCATTTTTTGCAAATCCCAGGTTCCAAACACTGAAATATGTTATATTCAACACCAAAAATATATTGGACAAAAGTGTTGCCTTGATTCCTGACCTTTGAATCCTCGTATAATTACAAACAAAATAGGGCAATGGTACATATTGCATAACAAGGTCCACAACAACACAAATAAACATAGTTTTTGCAAACACAGTGCTAGGAAGGCCTGATTTATCGGTAGATTCCCGATAAATCGCTTGTTAGAGCGATAAATCGGCCCAAAAGATAAACGGTGAAGATAAGGCATAATCTTATCGGTCACCCCACGAGTAGCGATAAATCGGATGATAAATCGCTGAATCGGACGATTTTTTGAATAGTGGTTAGAGTACAGATTACTACAGACTATTCTGTTTAAGACAGATTCAGTTTTCGTTGCATTGTGTGCTTGTTTTGATGAATCTATGGGTTATATTGAAGGGTATGAGCCATGGTAAAGTTAAAATAAAGTAGGTATAATGCAATAATAAAATATGAATGGGTTTGCAACAGTACCTAAAGTAGTGATTTGCTTTATTATACTAACGGATCTCACGAAGATTTTGTTGAGTTTTGTGTGATTGAAGTTTTCAAGTTTTGGGTGAGATCACGATGGGTGAAGGAAGAAGGAGTGATAAAAAGCCTAAGCTTGGGGATGCTACCACACCCCCAAGATATATCCAAAGAGTAACAAGCAACTAAGCATGGGGATGCCCCCGAGTGGCATCCCCTCTTTCTTCTAACGACCATCGGTATTTTACTTGGAGCTATATTTTTATTTGTCACATATCATGAGTTTTGCTTGGAGCGTCTTGTAGCTTTGCTTGCTTTGTTTGTTAGTTTGTCATTTGTATCCTTGCTGGACACACCTATTTGAGAGAGCCAAAATTATGCTATGATTTGTTAGAATTGCTCTCTATGCTTAACTTAAACTTTTTGAGCTATAGAATTGCTCTAGTGCTTCACTTATATCTTTTTGAGCACGTTGTGCTTGGAATTTTTTGTAGAAATACTCTCATGCTTCACTTAGATAATTTTGAGAGTTAGAAATTTTGAAGAAATCCTCTCATGCTTCACTTATACTATTTTGAGAGATGAAATCTTTATGCTCATGTGCTTCACTTAAATTTGTTTGAGCTTGCCAAAAAGCAATGGCAATATATGAAACTAGTCCCAAAGTGATAGATATCCAAGGAGGATATAATAAAAACTTTCATGAAGATCATTGGGCAAATTAAACTTGATTCTTTGTAATAGTTTTTAAACATGATGATAGTAATATGTGAGTCATGCTAGTGAGTAATTATGCTTAGTAGGAATATTGGTGTTAAGGTTTGTGATTCCCTATGCATGCACAAAAGTCAATAGTTATGCAATGAAGTTACATCCTACTTGTGGTGCATTATTCGGTGTTAGTTATGCTCAATGCTCGCTTATGTGAATTTTCGTTTCTTGGTTTGGTTGCTTCCCAATCTATTTGCTAGCCTCCATTGGTACTAAGTAGAAATACTACTCTTTTTTTTTGAATAATTTAAATTGCTTACCACATATGTCATGTGATAAGTAGAAATACTACTTGTGCATCCAAAATCCTTAAACCAAGTTTTGCCTTATGAGTCCACCATACCTACCTATATGCGGTATTTCCATGCCGTTCCAAGCAACCATCAATAAATTTTCAAAATAAATTTTCTCTTTTGTGTGCCCGTACCGCTCATGAAACAGTGGGGAGTGTCCAATATTGTTTCATGCTAGATGTGTTATTCTCAAGATGAGTGTTTATTCACTTGTCATTGAACGAGAGTGCAGCAGTAATAGGGATGCCCATTCCCGAAATGAAAAAGAAAAAAATATTTACTTTATGTTGTCAAATAATAAATTCCTTGGAAAGTGTTGGTATGGAAGGCAAATGTGGATACGGCCCGCCATGGAAAGTGAAAGTTTGGTGGAAAACGGAATAAACTTTATTTTCTGTTTGGGAACCGCCTATGATATATCTAGCATGGAAAGTATTGTGAACTACTTTGTCGTTTTCGTTGACAGGAAAAGCATGCCACCCAAAATATTTTTCTCTCTCAATTTAAACCTTGATCTCTGGCACCTCTACAAATTCCTACTTCCCTTTGCGAAGGGCCTATCTATTTACTTTATGCAATTTTTATTTTTGCTTTGAGTCTCCATCTTCTCTTATAAGCACCAACTAGGGGGCACTATGATCGTACTTGAGCATTGGGCATAGTTAATACTTGAGTGTGTTTCATGAATGGATCAATGATTGAGCATGATGGGCTAGGGATAACTTTCTTTAGTGTTGATATTGGGCAAATTAAACTTGATTCTTTGTAATAGTTTTGAAACATGATGATAGTAATATGTGAGTCATGCTAGTGAGTAATTATGCTTTAGTAGGAATATTGGTGTTAAGGTTTGTGATTCTCTATGCATGCACGAAAGTCAATAGTTATGCAATGAAGTTACATCCTACTTATGGTGCATTATTCGGTGTTAGCTATGCTCAATGCTCGCTTATGTGAATTTTCGTTTCTTGGTTTGGTTGCTTCTCAATCTATTTGCTAGCCTCCATTTGTACTAAGTAGAAATACTACTTGTGCATCCAAAATCCTTAAACCAAGTTTTGCCTTATGAGTCCACCATACCTACCTATATGCGGTATTTCCATGTCGTTACAAGCAAATTTGTATGTGCCATCTCTAATTTTCAAAATAAACATCTCTTTTGTGTGCTCGTACCGCTCATGAAACGGTAGGGAGTGTCCAATATTTTTCCATCCTAGATGTGTTATTCTCAAGATGAGTGTTTATTCACTTGTCATTACACGAGAGTGCAGCGGTAATAGGGATGCCCATTCCTGAAATGAAAAAGAAGAAAATATTTACTTTATGTTGTCAAATAATAGATTCCTTGGAAAGTGTTTGTATGGAAGGCAACAGTGGATACGGCCAGTCATGGAAAGTGAAAGAATGGTGGAAAAGGGAATAAACTTTATTTTCTGTTTGGGAACCGCCTATGATGTATCTAGCATGGAAAGTATTGTGAACTACTTTGTCGTTTTCGTTGATAGGAAAGGCATGCCACCCAAAATATTTTTCTCTCTCAATTTAAACTTTGAGCTCTGGCACCTCTACAAATCCCTACTTCCCTCTGCGAAGGGCCTATCTATTTACTTTATGCAATTTTTTTTACTTTGAGTCTCCATCTTCTCTTATAAAGAACCAACTATGGGGTACTATGATCGTACTTCAGCATTGGGTGTAGCTAATATTTGAGTGTGTTTCATGAATGGATCAATGATTGAGCATGATGGGCTAGGGATAAATTTCTTTAGTGTTGATATTTTGAAAGACATGGTTGCTTGTTGACATGCTTGAGTATTGAAGTCATTATGTTGAAACTAGACTATTGCTTTGAATCTTTTACAAGTCCAAATGTCCATGCTATACAAAAGAAAAGAATATGATGAATATGTTAGGCAGCATTCCACATCAAAAATTCTGTTTTTATCATTTACCGACTCGAGGACGAGTAGGAATTAAGCTTGGGGATGCTGATACGTCTCCAACGTATCTATAATTTTTGCTTGTTCCATGCTGTTATATTATCATTCTTGGATGTTTTAAAATCATTTTATAACAACTTTATATCATTTTTTGGGACTAACCTATTGACATAGTGCCAAAGTGCCAGTTGCTGTTTTTGCTTGTTTTTTACTTCGCAGAAAATCAATACCAAACGGAGTCCAATCGTGACGAAACTTTTTGGAGATTTTTTCTGGACCAGAAGACACCCAGTGGGCCAAAGAAGTGCCGGGGGAGTGGGCCGAGTCAGGGAGTCCGGAATTAAGGGGTCATCGGACTACCGACCTATTCTTTATGGGCCGGACTCGTGGGTCACTCGTTGGAGGATCGGACTGACCGAATACCTCGTATCGAGGGGGGAGATCTCAGGAGCCGTGGCGTGCCCTTCAAGCTTAAGATGATAGAATAGGCATGTTTATTCCTTCGATAATCAACCGACTATGTGTAACCCTAGGGACCCCTGGTGTCTATATAAGCAAGAGGGTTTAGTTCGTAGAGACAGTTGCTACTTCTTGAGCATGCGTTGGTTTTCCCTTGAAGATGAAAGGGTGATGCAGCAAAGTAGATAAGTATTTCCCTCAGTTGTTGAGAACCAAGGTATCATTCCAGTAGGAGATACAAGCAAGTCCCCAATAGATGTACCTACACAAATAATCAAACACTTGCACCCAACGCTATAAAGGGGTTGTCAATCCCTTCATGGTTACTTGCAAGGATGAGATCTGATAGAGATAGATAGATAGGATTGCTAAAACGAAAAGTAAAACGAAAGTAAAAAGAATGCAGCGAGGTATTTTTGGTATTTTTGGTTTATAGATCTGAAAATATAAAATGGAAAATAGACCCGGGGGCCATAGGTTTCACTAGAGGCTTCTCTCATGAAGGAAAATAATACGGTGGGTGAACAAATTACTGTCGAGCAATTAATAGAAAAGCGAATAATTATGAAGATATCCAAGGCAATGATTATGCATATAGGCATCACGTCCGTGTCAAGTAGACCGAAACGATTCTGCATCTACTACTATTACTCCACACATCGACCGACTCCTGCCTGCATCTAGAGTATTAAGTTCATGAAGATGACATGATGTAGAGGGATAAACTCAAGCAATATGATGAAAACCCCATCTTTTTATCCTTGATGGCTACAATACAAATACGTGCCTCGCTACCCCTACTTTTTCACTGGGTGAGGACACCGCAAGATTGAACCCAAAACTAGGCACTTCTCCCATTGCAAGAATTATCAATCTAGTTGGCCAAACCAAACCAATAACTCGAAGAGACTTGCAAAGATATGAAATCATGCATATAAGAATTCAGAGAAGATTCAAATAATATTCATAGATAAGCTGAACATAAACCCACAATTCATCGGATCTCGACAAACACACCGCAAAAGAGTATTACATCAGATAGATCTCCATGAAGATCATGAAGAACATGGTATTGAAGAACAAAGACAGAGAAGAAGCCATCTAGCTACTAGCTATGGACCCGAAGGTCTATGGTAAACTACTCACGCATCATCGGAGGGGCAATGGAGTTGATGTAGATGCCCTCCGTGATCGAATCCCCCTCCGGCAGATTACCGGAAAAGGCTCCAAGATTGGATCTCACAGGAACAGAGGTTTCCGGCGGCGGAAAAGTATTTTCGTGGCTCTTTTTGGTATCCAGGGAATATTTGGGAAATTATAGGCCGAAGAATAGGGTTAGGAGGGCTGCCGTGGGGCCACAAGCCAGGGGGGCGCACCCCTAGGGCGCGCCCCTGTGGCTTGTCGCCACATGGCGGCTCTCCTGCCTTCATATCCAAGTCTTCTGGGTTTCTTCTGGTCCAAGAAAAATCATTCCGAAGATTTTATTCCGTTTGGACTCCGTTTAATATTCCTTATCTGCAATACTCAAAAACAAGGAAAAAACAGAAACTGGCACTAGGCTCTAGATTAATAGGTTAGTCCCAAAAATAATATAAAATAGCATATTAATGCATATAAAACATCCAAAACAGATAATCTAATAGCATGGAACAATCAAAAATTATAGATACGTTGGATACATATCAAGCATCCCCAAGCTTAATTCCTGCTCGTCCTCGAGTAGGTAAATGATAAAAACAGAATTTTTGATGTGGAATGCTACCTAACATATTTATCCATGTAATATTCTTTATTGTTCCATGAATATTCAGATCCATAAGCTTCAAAACAAAGGTCTAATATTGACATAAAAACAGTAATACTTCAAGCATACCAACAAGGCAATTGTGTCCTTTCGAAATAACATGGCCTTAGAAAGTTATCCCTAGAAAATCATATGGTGTGGCTATGCTCCATCTTCCCCACACAAAGTATCTAAATCATGCACAACCCCGATGACAAGTGAAGGAATTGTTTCACACTTTTTATGTTCTCAAACATTTTCAACTCTCAAGCAATACATGAGCGTGAGCCATGGATATAGCACTATAGGTGGAATAGAATATGGTGGAGGTTGTGAGGAAAAAGGAGAAGATAGTCTCACATCAACTAGGCGTATCAACGGGCTATGGAGATGCCCATCAATAGATATCAATGTGAGTGAGTAGGGATTGCCATGCAACGAATGCACTAGAGCTATAAGTGTATGAAAGCTCAAAAGAAAACTAAGTGGTTGTGCAAAAGATGAAAAATTCCACTAGTTATATGAAATTGACAAAATAGGAGACTCTCTATCATGAAGATCATGGTGCTACTTTGAAGCACAAGTGTGGAAAAAGATAGTAGCAATTGTCCCTTCTCTCTTTCTCTCATTTTTTTGGTGGGCATCTTTGGCCTCTTTTTTTATTTGGGCTTCACTGGCCTCTTTTATTATTTGTAAAGTCCGGAGACTCATCCCAACTTGTGAGGGATTCATAGCTTCTATCATCCTTTTCTCACACGGGACAATGCTCTAATAATGAAAATCATCACACTTTTATTTACTTACAACTCAAAAAGAAATTACAACTCGATACCTAGAACAAAATATGACTCTATAAGCAATATGAAAGTGATGGTGCGTGTCATGAAAAACGGAATGGTGGAAGTTGCATGGCAATATATCTCGGAATGGCTATGGAAATGCCATAATAGGTAGGTATGGTGTCTGTTTTGAGGAAAATATATGGTGGCTGTTTTGAGGACGGTAGGTTTGATGCACCGGCGAAAGTTGCGCGGTACTAGAGAGGCTAGCAATGGTGGAAGGGTGACAGTGCGTATAATCCATGGACTCAACATTAATCATAAAGAACTCACATACTTATTGCAAAAGTCTATTAGTTATCGAAACAAAGCATTAGACGCATGCTCCTAGGGGAGAGGTTAGTAGGAGTTAACCATCGCGCGCTCCTGACCCTCACACAAAGGTTGACAATCATTAAACAAATCATGCTCCGACTTCGTTACATAACGGTTCACCATACGTGCATGCTACGGGAATCACAAACTTTAACACAAGTATTTCTTCCAATTCACAACTACTCACTAGCATGACTCTCATATTACCATCTTCATATCTCAAAACTATATGCAAGGAATCAAACTTCTCATAGTATCCAATGCACTTAATATGAAAGTTTTTATTATATCCCTCTTGGATTCCCATTATATTAGGACTAAATTCATAACCTAAACCAATTACCATGCTGTTTAAAGACTCTAAAAATAATATAAGTGAGGTACGAGAGTTCAATAATTTCTATAAAATAAAACACCACCGTGCTCTAAAAAGATATAAGTGAAGCACTAGAGCAACATTGCCTAGCTCAAAAGATATAAGTGAAGCACATAGAGTATTCTAATAAATTCACGATTCAGCGTGTCTATCTCAAAAGATGTGTGCAGCAAGGATGATTGTGGCAAACTAAAAAGAAAAGACTCATATCATACAAGACGCTCCAAGCAAAACACATATCATGTGGTGAATAAAAATATAGCCTCAAGTAAATTTACCGATGGATTGTAGACGAAAGAGGGGATGCCTTCCGGGGCATCCCCAAGCTTAGGCTTTTTGGTATCCTTGAATATGGCTTGGGGTTCCTTGGGCATCCCCAAGCTTAGGCTCTTGCCACTCCTTATTCCATAGTCCATCAAATCTTTACCCAAAACTTGAAAACTTCACAACACAAAACTCAACAGAAAACTCATGAGATCCGTTAGTATAAGAAAAATAAATCACCACTTTAGGTACTGTTGTGAACTCATTTTTTATTTATATTGGTGTAATATATACTGTATTCCAACTTCTCCATGGTTCATACCCCCCCCCCCCCAATACAACCCATACATACATCAAAATAAGCAAACAACACAAAGAAAACAGAATCTGTCTAAAACAGAACAGTCTGTAGCAATCTATAGACTTCGAATACTTCTGTAACTCCAAAAATTCTGAAAAATTAGGAAAATCAGGGAAATTTGTATATCAATCTTGTGTAAAAATTTCAGATCAAAAGCACGTTCCAGTGAATTTACAAAATTCCTGGACTGAGAGCAAAAGTTTCTGTTTTTCAGCAAAATCAAATCACAAATACCGTAGACCATCCCAAAGGTATTACTTGGCTCAAACGCTAATTTAAACAAGAGAACACAATTACTACCGAGGTAATAATGTGTGAAACACTCAAAAACAGAAGCAAAAACAAAAGCATAAAAATAAAATTGGGTTGCCTCCCAACAAGCGCTATTGTTTAACGCCCCTAGCTAGGCATAACGCAATAGATCTAGGTATTGTCATCTTTGGTATGCAATCCATAAGTTGCACACTTATAAACCCTAGGAGATTCTTTGGTTTTATCAATAATCATACTCCTAGGCAAGAAGTTAAGAAATTCACTTGAGGTAATAGGTTCCCTAACAATATCGATAAAGCTGGGGTGAACACTTATCATCTTAAGATCTTCATCCCCTTTACTAGAGGATTCACCCTTATTTTTAGGAACATAAACAAACTTGGCAGTCTTAGAAGGAGAAAATTTTGGAGTGGTTTGAACAGAGGCAAAAGCGAAACCCAAGTTGGTAATAATGTCCTCTAGCTTTCCAATTCTAGAGGAATCTTGATCCAATTTTTCATTAACTATGGGTTCTTTTTCCCTTAGGTTTTTTAAAGTAACTCCTACCTTAGATCCATATTGAGTAATATGATTATGAATCTTTTTATCCAAGTTTTCAATGAGCTCAATAGTAGCAACTTTATTTTCAATAATATCAAGCCTTCGCATCACATGTTCCAAAGTTAAGATTGTTTCATTAACCATGAGAGGGGGTGAACCCACCAAATTTGTCATAGCATTATAAGAATCAAAGGTATGGCTACCCAAGAAATTTCCTCCCGTAATGGTATCCAAAACATATCTATTCCAAGGAGAGACACCCACATAAAAATTGCGAAGGAGAACGGTAGTAGATTGCTTACGAGTAGATCGATTTTGAGCATTGCAAATTCTATACCAAGCATCCTTTAAGTTTTCTCCCTCCCTTTGCTTAAAATTAAGAACTTCACTCTCGGGAGCACTAGCGATAGTGGCAAGGCTAGCCATGAGTTTAAGAAATCTAACACACAAGCAAACAAAAAAGCAAATGAAAAAACGAACGGAAGAAGGGCGAATAAAAAGGCAAATCTTTTTGGTTTTTTCTGAAAATCGTTTTAGAAGTGGGGGAGAGGAAAACGAGAGGCAAATGGCAAATAAAGTAAATGCAAGAGATGAGTTTGTGATGGGTACTTGGTAGTCTTGATATAGATCTCCCCGGCAACGGCGCCAGAAATCCTTCTTGCTACTTCTTGAGCATGCGTTGGTTTTCCCTTGAAGAGGAAAGGGTGATGCGGCAAAGTAGATAAGTATTTCCCTCAGTTGTTGAGAACCAAGGTATCAATCCAGTAGGAGATACAAGCAAGTCCCCAATAGATGTACCTACACAAATAATCAAACACTTGCACCCAACGCTATAAAGGGGTTGTCAATCCCTTCACGGTTACTTGCAAGGATGCGATCTGATAGAGATAGATAGATAGGATTGCTAAAACGAAAAGTAAAACAAAAGTAAAAAGAATGCAGCGAGGTATTTTTGGTATTTTTGGTTTATAGATCTGAAAATATAAAATGGAAAATAGACCCGGGGGCCATAGGTTTCACTAGAGGCTTTTCTCATGAAGGAAAATAATACGGTGGGTGAACAAATTACTGTCGAGCAATTGATAGAAAAGCGAATAATTATGAAGATATCCAAGGCAATGATTATGCATATAGGCATCACGTTCGTGTCAAGTAGACCGAAACGATTCTGCATCTACTACTATTACTCCACACATCGACCGACTCCTGCCTACATCTAGAGTATTAAGTTCATGAAGAACAGAGCAACGCATTAGGTAAGATGACATGATGTAGAGGGATAAACTCAAGCAATATGATGAAAACCCCATCTTTTTATCCTTGATGGCAAGAATTATCAATCTAGTTGGCCAAACCAAACCAATAACTCGAAGAGACTTGCAAAGTTATGAAATCATGCATATAAGAATTCAGAGAAGATTCAAATAATATTCTTAGATAATATGAACAGAAACCCACAATTCATCGGATCTCGACAAACACACCGCAAAAGAGTATTACATCGGATAGATCTCCATGAAGATCATGAAGAACATGGTATTGAAGAACAAAGAGAGAGAAGAAGCCATCTAGCTACTAGCTATGGACCCGAAGGTCTGTGGTAAACTACTCACGCATCATCGGAGGGGCAATGGAGTTGATGTAGATGCCCTCCATGATCGAATCCCCCTCCGGCAGATTACCGGAAAAGGCTCCAAGATTGGATCTCACAGGAACAGAGGCTTCCGGCGGAGGAAAAGTATTTTCGTGGCTCTTTTTGGTATCCAGGGAATATTTGGGAATTTATAGGCCGAAGAATAGGGTTAGGAGGGCTGCCGTGGGGCCACAAGCCAGGGGGGCGCCCCCCCCTAGGGCGTGCCCCTGTGGCTTGTCGCCACACGGCGGCTCTCCTGCCTTCATCTCCAAGTCTTCTGGGTTTCTTCTGGTCCAAGAAAAATCATTCCGAAGATTTTATTCCGTTTGGACTCCGTTTAATATTCCTTATCTGCAATACTCAATAACAAGGAAAAAACAGAAACTGGCACTAGGCTCTAGATTAATAGGTTAGTCCCAAAAATAATATAAAATAGCATATTAATGCATATAAAACATCCAAAACAGATAATATAATAGCATGGAACAATCAAAAATTATAGATACGTTGGAGACGTATCAACAGGTGAACTCATCGAGGGTTTAGCTACTTGATCTCCAGGTAGATCGACTCTGTAATCTTCATACACATCAATACAACCAAGCAGGACATAGGGTTTTACCTCCATAGGAGGGCCTGAACCTGGGTAAACACCGTCCCCTTCGTCCCCTGTTACCCATCGATTCTAGATCCACAGCTCGGGACCTGTCAGGGAAATATCTTTGGGTGAAACCCGCCCGTTCAGGGCCGGGTCTCGAGGAGTAAAACCATGAAGGGCCAGGTGGGCCGTAGTGTCTTCTATGGAGGCCCAGAAGGAGAGCCGCCCATTGAGGGGCCGGCCCAAGACCCGCTGAGAGAGGCAGTAAGTGCAAACCGCCTTAAGGTATAACTTAGGAAACAAGTAAGGGGAGTTGGGCTCGGATTGTTATCCCGGCCCGGACTCTTATGTGAGCCCCGGGGCCCCGCCTGTATATAAAGGGGAGCCCCCGGGGATAGAAGGGGGGGGGGAAATCTTTCGAGAGCTAGGGCTAGACAAGTCTCAAAACCCTTGTAATCAAGATCTTCAAATACATCTAGCAGGAGTAGGCTTTACCTCCTCGAGAGGGGCCGAACCTGGGTAAATCTTGCCTTCCGTGTTCCTCGTTTAACCCCTTTGATCTGCTACTTACGCGATGGCTTCGAGATTAAGTCCTATAAGGACATCTGCCGTGAAAATACCACGACAGTTGGCGCCCACCGTGGGGCTATCGCATGGTGGTGTTGAGTATTCGAAGGGTCCTCCCCGAAGACTCGAGGGATACGTGATTGGCCGGATGACCAGGAGTCGGCGCGGCAATCTGCTCGTCGACGACTCAGACTGGGGCCCCGAGGCCGACTCTCTGGAGTACGGTTTCCGGTCCCCTTTGGCGGAATTCATGTTTTCATTGGGAAGGCTGGCGGTTCTAAGCCAGTCACCTCCACGGAGGTCGTTGAGACGGCCCGCCGCGCGCAACCCGCCGTGGCGAGAGCCGCCCCTCGGCTTCCGGCTCCTGTGCACGCCGGCGGATCTGGATCTGGGCCGGATATCTTCGCCAACACCTTCAAGCCGGTCCAGGACACGCAGCCCGCCAGGCAGAGGCACGTCTTCATTGGCTTCACTCAAGGGGTGGAGTACTCTGGATCGTCAGCTTCCACAGAAGGCTCGGCGACTTACGATGATGGTGGCTATTCCTCTGGTGGAGAGTCGCTTTATTCTCTTCATCAGGAGGGTCTTGGGGGCTTTCAGCAGAACTCGCCGTCGCAGGATTCTTTAGGCCCGCCCGCTCGCCCTGTTGTCTACATGGCAGGGGCGGCTGACATGCCAGACCCGGCGGCAGATGCGGGAACTTCTAATGCGATGCCAAGAGTCTCGCCAGCGCAGGCTCTGGTGGGGCTGGCGACCACGTTGACAACATTGATGGCCACACAGGTTACAGCGGAGAATCAAGCAGAGCTCAATGCGGAAATCGCCAGGATCAAGGGTCAGATGGTGCAGGCTCAGGCTAGCATTGATGCGGAGAACGTCTGTCTGGCGACTCGTGAACGAGAGATACAGGAAGAGACGGCGCGTTTGCAACAGGAGAATTATCATCTGGAGAAACGCCGGGCAGAGTCTGATGCGGTTCATCACCGACGACACCGGAGCCGCTATATCTCCAATATTGAAGGTCAGGCCCTGCAGTTCAGCACCCCACCAGGGGAACGCATTCGTGGTCCTGCAACAGGAAGTCCCCAGAGGTCGCCAGACCCGGAAGCCCGCCACTTGGCGGGTTGTGAAGAGCCGCCACGGGTTGAGCCTAATTTACGCCGAGAGGCGCCGATGCTTACGGCGCAAGGGCATTTTACGAACCCTGTGGATAACCTTTATGCGGCCACTACCGCGCTGGCGCGACTTCCAATCAATGGAAACACGCCCCTGGAGATTGAGGCTCGCAACGCAATCGAGAAGCTGAAAACCGCTGTGGTCCAGCAAGCAAATTATTCTTACAGCCGGGAGTGACTGCATTCCACACCTGCTCCTAACAGAAGCCGCACTAGAAGCCGCCATGCTGAAAGTCCTGCAGTGTCTAGCACCCGCCATCATCGGGGTGCGCCTGGGGGCTTGCCATATTCACCAAATCCTATGGTCCCGGGGCACAGAGTACATGAGACTCACGCGGCACACACGGCGGCTCTCGCGGCAGATCAGACAGCGGCGCAGGCGGCGGCTCTCGCCGCTCAGGAGGCGGCTCTCGCACCAGTCGTGACTACAACAGTCACCCCAACAGGAAGATCCATTGGAGTGCCTTGCTTGAGCCCGGCTCTCCGAAGCGCGCCCCTGCCCCGAGATTTCAATGGCCCGCGGAAGGTGTCCAGTTATACACCAGACCAGAACCCGGCACAGTGGATAGAAAGTTATGAGTTGGCCATGGATATGCAGGGAGTCAGCGATGAGGCTTGTGCAAGATACTTCACCATGATGTTGGAAGGAGCAGCGCGGACATGGCTGAAGAATTTGCCCCCGAATTCCATCAACACATGGGTCGAGTTAAGGGAACGTTTTATCAAAAACTTCCAAGGTACCTGCAAACGTCCAAAGACTATCATTGATCTTCAGCATTGTGTTCAGCGGCAGGGAGAGTCGGCTCACCATTGGGTCGGCCGAGTTGCGGAGATTATCCGTTCTTCAGACAACATCTCTGCCCCTCAGGCAGTTTTGGTGCTGGAGAAGGCCTGCCACTATGAGCCTCTCACGCAGAAGTTAGGGCGGCTCAAACGGAGTGTCAAAGATATGGGGGAGCTCATGAATGCTCTCACCAAGTATGCCGAGTCTGATCCTACAAAGGACCCAGGAGTTGATGAGCCAGAGGTTCCTGATCCGAAGGGTAAAAAGCCTGTTGGTGGCAAAAGTCAGCAGCAGAACAATGATAAGAAGCGTAAGGGCCCAGAAGCCGGGTCAGAGCTGGTTGCTAATACAAATGCAGGTACAAAATTTCAGAAGGGTGGTCCTGATAACAGAGCTTTTAAGCCACAAAATTTTGAGGAGTTCCTGAAGGGGCCATGCCCAAAACACGGCACTAAAGAGCGTCCAGCCAAGCATACCTGGGAACAGTGCCATATAATGGATGCTTTTGCTCGGCGTTTCCAGAACCCGCCAGGTGGTGGGGGTGGAGGATACGGACCGGGTTCCGGGCCCGGGTTCGGACCACCTGGTGGAGGCTCGCCTGGCGGTTTTCAGCAACAGTCACACCACCCGGGCGGGTCTGGTGGCGGCTTCCAGGGGAATAGCAGCGGTCAGCAGTTTCAAGGGAATCAATACAACAATGGCCAGCATTTTCAGCAGATCCCGCAGAACAACAATCAGCAACAACAGAATAATCAGACCGGGTTTCAGAGCAATCCTAAGCAGTTAAGTAGTGGACAGTATCATGTGTTCACTACATGTGCAGATAAAAGGGATCGCAAGGTCAGGAGACGTTCTGTTAATGCGGTAGAGCCGGCAGTTCCAGAATACCTAAAGTGGTCAGAGATGCCGATTACTTGGAGCAGGGAGGATCACCCGCCCAGAATTGATAATCCGGGTCACCTGGCGCTTGTGGTAGCACCCCAAGTGGGAGGCTATGCTCTCACCAAGGTTCTGATGGATGGCGGAAGTAGTATCAATATTTTGTATTATGACACTTTCCGGCGTATGGGGTTGACGGAGAAAAACCTTACACCATCCAGCACAGTTTTTCATGGAATTATACCTGGCAAGTCAGCATACCCTGTTGGAAGGATCAAGTTGAATGTGGCTTTCGGGACGTCAGAGGATAATTCCAGATGCGAGTCATTGTCATTTGAGGTGGTCAGGATCAAGAGTCCCTATCATGCTCTCTTTGGGCAGCCTGCTTATGCCAAGTTCATGGCTAGGCCTTGTTATATTTATCTCAAGCTCAAGATGCCGGGTCCCAAGGGTCCAATCACAATTCATGGAAACCGGAAAGTCGCCATAGAATGTGAAGAAGGGGATGCCGCGTATGCCGAGGCGGCTTGTGCCACGGAGGAGCTCAAAATCTACGCCAGCAATGTAGACCCGGCGGATATGACGCCTCTCAAGAAGCCCTCTATAGAGGGAGAGCCGGCTCTCAAATTTCAGGCTCACAGAGATACTAAGGAAGTGGAGTTTACCCCTGGCGACTCTTCTGCTAAGTTCACTATCGGGTCTGATATGGATCCCAAATAGGAAAGCGCGCTCGTCGAGTTTATCCGTGAGAATCGGGACATCTTTGCATGGAAACCTTCTGACATGCCGGGTGTACCGAGAAAACTCGCCGAGCACCGCCTTAATGTGGATCCTAAGTTCAAGCCTGTCAAACAGTATCTTCGTCGTTTCAATGAGGAGAGACGCAAGGCTATTGGGGAAGAGTTAGCCCGGCTTCTGGCAGCCGGGTTTATCATAGAGGTTTTACACCCGGAGTGGTTGGCTAACCCGGTGTTGGTTCTAAAGAAAAATGGAACTTGGCGTATGTGTATTGATTATACGGATCTTAACAAAGTTTGTCCAGCTGATCCATTTGCTCTCCCTCGCATTGACCAAATTATTGATGCTACAGCGGGGTGTGAGAGGTTATGTTTCCTGGATGCATACTCTGGTTATCATCAGATCAAGATGGCAGTGGAGGACCAAGAGAAGACGGCCTTCATTACCCCTTTTGGCGCCTTCTGCTATGTTTCTATGCCTTTTGGGCTCAAGAGTGCCCAGGCGACTTACCAGCGTTGTGTGCAAAATTGCTTCCATGGGCAGATTGGTCGCAACGTGCATGCTTATGTGGATGATATTGTGGTCAAGTCAGCTAAGAAAGCAGCTTTATTGGAGGATCTCAAGGAAACCTTTGACAATCTCAGGATTTATCAGATGAAGCTTAACCCAGATAAATGCGTTTTTGGTGTTCCTGCAGGAAAGCTCCTGGGTTTCATGGTTTCTGAGCGTGGAATTGAAGCTAACCCGGAGAAAATCAAGGCCATCACCTCTCTGGCCGAGCCTAAGTGTATCAATGATGTCCAGCGCTTGGCGGGTCGCGTGGCGGCTCTAAGTCGTTTCATAAGCCGCCTAGGGGAGAAAGCTATTCCTCTGTATCAACTGTTGAAGAAAGCAGATGAGTTCAAGTGGACGAAAGCCGCCGCAGAAGCTTTTGAGGCTTTAAAGAAGCAGCTGGCAGAGCCACCCATACTGGCAGCTCCTATCACCAAGGAACCAATGCTCCTGTATATTGCAGCAAATAACAAAGCTGTTAGTGTTGCAATGGTGGTGGAAAGAAAGGAGGCAAACCGGGAGTATCCTATCCAGAGGCCGGTCTACTATGTTAGTGAGGTCCTGACTTTGTCCAAGCAGCGTTACCCACACTGGCAGAAGCTGGTTTTTGGAGTATTCATGGCAAGCCGGAAGCTGAGGCATTATTTTCTAGAGCATCCTATCACAGTGGTCTCTTCAGCTCCTTTGGGGGATATAATTCATAACAGAGAGGCTACAGGCAGGATTGCAAAGTGGGCCATTGAACTTGGACCCCATGATATCAGATACGTACCTCGAACAGCTATAAAGTCTCAGGCTTTAGTGGACTTCATCAATGACTGGACAGAGCTTCAAGCCCCGGAGGAAAATCCAGACAATACATATTGGACCATACATTTTGATGGGTCTAGGCAGCTGGAAGGCTCGGGGGCTGGAGTTATAATATCTTCCCCTCGAGGTGACAAGTTTTGCTATGTTTTACGGCTTATGTTTCCTTGCACTAACAACGTTGCGGAGTATGAGGCCCTTCTCCATGGGCTTCGGATTGCAAAGGAGATGAATCTCAGCCGGGTTAGGTGCCTGGGCGACTCTGATCTGGTGGCATAGCAAGTTTCAGGGACTTGGGATTCTAAAGACCCGCTCATGGCGGCTTACAGACAAGCTGTTACTAATGTGGCTGGTTGCTTCAAAGGTTATCAGGTGGATCACATTGATCGGCGGCAGAACGAGGCGGCTGATGCCTTGTCACGACTTGGATCACAGCGAAAGCCGGTGCCTCCGAATGTTTTCCTGGATGTGCTCCATAACCCGTCAGTTAAGTTGCCAACGGAGGAGGACCTTGCTGTCCCAGACCCGGAGGCCCAGCTGGTGGCGGCTCTCCATGAGATCCCGGATTGGACTGTCCCATACTTGGATTATCTGACTCGAGACGTCCTGCCGGCTGATGAAATCGAAGCCCGTCTGATCGTGAGAAGGTCCAAATCTATGACCATTGTCAATGGCGAGTTACACCACAGAAGTGCCACAGGCGTCTTTCAGCGCTGTGTATCACCTGATGAAGGCCGGAATATTCTCAATGAGATACACTCTGGTGACTGTAGTCATCATGCCGGCTCTAAGTCATTGGTGGCGAAGGCTTTCCGCCACGATTTCTTTTGGCTCACAGCTCATGCTGATGCGAAGAATATAGTTAGGAAGTGTGACGGCTGTCAGAGGTTTGCCCGCCAAGTTCATGTGCCGGCTCTGGAACTTCGGATGATCCCTGTCACATGGCCCTTTGCGGTCTGGGGGCTAGATATGGTGGGGCCTTTCAAAGCTTCTAGTGACAAAAAGACTCATCTCTTGGTGGCGGTTGACAAGTTTACCAAGTGGGTGGAGGCAGAGCCCATCAGTAATTTGGATGCAGAGACGACTGTTAAGTTTGTCAAAAAGTTAATCTTCCGTTTCGGATACCCGCACAGCATCATCACTGACAACGGCACGAACCTTTCAAAAGGCGCCATGAAGCAGTTTTGTGATCAGGAGCATATCAGACTTGATGTGGCGGCTGTTGCGCACCCGCAATCTAATGGGCAAGCTGAACGCGCCAATCAGGAGATCCTTCGTGGTATAAAACCCCGGCTTATGGTTCCTCTTCAGCGCACACCCGGCTGTTGGGTAGAAGAACTTCCCTCCGTCTTATGGAGCATACGAACAACTCCCAACAGATCGACGGGTTTCACGCCTTTCTTCATGGTTTATGGAGCAGAGGCCGTCTTACCGAGCGACATCCACCACGACTCGCCCCGGGTCTCAGCATACGTTGAAGAGGACAATGAGTTGGCTCGTCAAGACTCTCTGGATGCCTTGGAAGAGGAGCGGGACTTGGCAGCCGTCCGATCTGCTATCTACCAGCAGGACCTGCGTCGCTATCATAGCCGTAGGATCAGAAGCCGGACTTTCCAGGAAGGGGACTTGGTGCTTCGTTTAATTCAAGACCAGTCAGGCATGCATAAGCTTTGGCCTCCCTGGGAAGGGCCCTTCGTTGTCAGCAAAAATCTTTATAACGGGTCTTATTATCTGATTGATCTCCGGCCTGGAAAGGAATCTCGAACATCTGAAGAAGAGACCAGCAGGCCCTGGAACATAGCTCATCTAAGACCCTACTACACCTAGAGTTCCGGCTCTGGGGATCATGTACATACCTCTCATGTATATATTATCAATAATGAATAAAAGCTGGAGGCCCTGAAACTCGGGGTATCTGTCGTTTTCCATCCATCATATGGAGGACCCTGCACTTAGTCGAATAAAAAAGACCCATATGGGCTGTGCTTACTGGTAATCCAGAAGCCTTCACCATCTTGGGACCTTCCACCCTATGGGCCGAACTTACTGGTAGTCCAGAAGTCGCCACCATATTGGGTTAAAGTCCTAATAAACGGGTCGTGTTACTGGTAATCCAGAACCTTCATCCGTGTACAGGCACCCAATAAGCGGGTCGTGTTACTGGTAGTCCAGAACCTTCATCCATGTACGGGCTTAAAAGACTCAGATGGGATGATGCTTACTGGTAATCCAGAAGCCTTCACCATCCTGGGACCTTCAACCCTTATGAGGCTGAACTTACTGGTAATCCAGAAGTCACCATATTGGGTTAAAGTCCTAATAACCGGGTCGTGTTACTGGTAATCCAGAACCTTCATCCGTGTACAGGCACCTAATAAACGGGTCGCATTACTGGTAATCCAGAACCTTCATCCGTGTACGGGGGAAAAAACTTAGATGTGACGATGCTACTGGTAATCCAGAAGCCTTCACCATCTTAAAATCGATAACCTTATGGGCCGAACTTCATGGAAGTCGCCACCATACGGGAAGAAAAGAACTGGTTTGGTTGGGGTTATTGGTAATCCAAGAGCCGCCATCATACTGGGGGCTTTCGCATCCTTTCTTACGTCTTTACAAGTTTGACAAAACTTTCTTGAGATTTATTGCCTTTGCGAGTCTTACGATTTTTATGAACTGTTCTAAAAGTTCGTATTTGGCCAAGAGCCGCCAGTTTATTGCGCTGTTTACAGCATGTTTATGCAAGTTTGCTGGTTATAAGCCGCCATGACTAATTAGTTTTTGGTTAAATACTTGTTTCAAATGATGCATACCTCTTATCAAAGTATTATGATTATCTTGATATTTGGCTAAGAGCCGCCAGCGTCCACGAAGGATTCAATTTCTTTCAGAAGCAGCCAGAGTAATTTTTTATAAGGAAGCTTCATTCCAAGGTATTAGGCTTGCTTCCCAAGGAAGCCAGTGTGCATTTAAAAGCAAGAGGCCAAGATCTTTCTAAAGTCTATTACAAAAGGCCACTAGAGGGAATTTCATAATCATGGTTCAGATCATATATTACAAGAGGTTCGGCAGCTGGCGACTTTCAAGGTTCCAGCTTTACTCCTGGGTCTTGTCGCCTCCGGCTCGGTCCGCGTCTGCTGAAGGATTTATCTGGTCATGATCAGCATCCCAGTCAACGTCGGCAAAAGCCTCGAAGATCTCTTCAGCGTCTATAAGGTTTGAAGAGTCAATAGCAGGAGCGAATTCGTCCTTACGGCCTTTAGGAGATAATGTGAGAGGCAGCAGAGGGTCTAGTTTTTCCTTCTTTCCATCTTCGCCATAAGACGGTTGAACTCTTGCAAGCTTCATTTCTTTCACCAACAGACTTGCGGGGATGAAAGTTTCTTTCCTCAGAGCGTTGTAAGTCGCCTGATCGATCTTTTTCCCTTTGTAAGTTTCGGGAAAGCCGCCAACAAGAGTCTGCAGCTCCAAGTCCTCATAATGAGCTTTTGCGCGGGCCATAGTGTGCATCGTGGCGATACGGGCGCTGGATTCCTTCACAAACTTCAGTTGAGCAGGAAGAGTTGACAAGGCCTCCAGAACTCCCTTTATGGCGGAAGGTTTTTCCTTCCCATAAAAAGCAGCATGGATTGCGCGACGGCTTCCAGTATAAAGTTGCTCGAGGAAAGTATAAGCTGCTTTGAGCTGTGTGGCTGGATCCTTCTCCAGCTTATTGCTTCTGGGACCTGCAAAGAAAACGTCAGAATTTAAAAATTATTTAGGAGACTTGTGTAAAAAGCTTCAGGAAATCTGGCGGCTTACCGAAGATTGCATGGCTCATTTGACGGATGTGAAGTTTAAGGCCGCCGAGCTCTGTAGAGATAGGCAGAAGGCGTTTTTCAGCTTCTTCGGCGCGTTGAACAAGAAGTTGTTTCTCTTTCGCATGTTCAGAGGTCAGGGTGACCAACTTGGCGGCTGCCTCAGACGCAGCCTTTTCTAAGGATGTAACCCGCTCTTCTGCGGCGGCTCTCATTTCCTGTTCAGATTTCAGTTTCCTCTGAGAGTCGGCCAGCTGGGTCTCTAATGAAGACAATTGAGCCTGAAAGAAAAAGGAAGGATCAAATTACTTATGCAGATAAAGTTCCATACCGATTACAAGTAATCCACATGGCACTTGGGGGCTAATGCAAACCCGAAGTTTTTACAAAGAATTTTTTTCTGAAACCCATGAGGTTCTTTTAACTACATGTGGTTCTTTGATCTAAGACCCGGCTGTTTCAAGAAGACAGCCAGCTCTTGGGGACTACATGTGGTTCTTTGCTCTATTTAAAACACATGTGGTTCTTTGTTCTAAGACCCGGCTGTTTCAAGAAGACAGCCGGTTCTTGGGGACTACATGTGGTTCTTTGCTGTATTTAAAACGCATGTGGTTCTTTGCTTTAAGACCCGGCTGTTTCAAGAAGACAGCCGGTTCTTGGGGACTACATGTGTACATTTACGCATTTTTAAAATATAAATTGGTAAACCTCCATAAAACTATGAAATCAGTAATATGCAGGTTTGGGCGACTAATAAGGATTATGAATAAAAATGATGTTTATCTCACCTTTGGTTTATTAACCAAGGTTTTGGCGATCTCCTGACTCTCAAATAATCGAGTCTGAAGAGCTTCATGAAGGCCATCTAAATCAGCATTCTCTAAGGAGGAGAGGTTTAACTTGTCTTTCCCTTGAGAAGACATGGCTTCAAGGGAAGATTTGCCCAAAGCCGCCGGCGAGTCTGCGGCGGTGGCAATAGCAGCAGCAACAGTACCCTCCTCAATATTGTGCGAGGGCGGAATAACAGCGGCTTCTGAAAGTCGCACTTCCTGAATCGGTGAAGATATCGTTGCATCCGGCTGTTGGTCGATGTTATCAGCCGGTGCTTCCATCTCTGGCTCTAAAGATACCTGAGTTTCTGGAGGGTCATTGGTTATTTTTCAGTGTCCTTGGCTGGGTCTCCGGAGCCCGCCGGAGGTGAAGAGGAAGTTGAGGGCTTCAGTCTCTTGGAGGTAACTCTGCATATTTATTGAGATTTTAAATAAACTGATAGCTTTGAGATCACACAAGGGTGTGATAATAAGAGCGATCATAATCTTACCCTGGTTTGATAACGAAATCCTCTGGCGACTCTGAGGCGTCATCAGAGGAAGATGAAACCTGATAGTCCGAATCAGAGGGATTAAGCGGATGTTTAAACAAACCAGCTTTAGGGAGCAGAGGTGTTGGATGGAGAAGCACCTCACGCGGGCGCTTATGAGAGTCGCTTTTATTAACGACAGAACCGCTGGCGCCAGTGTTAGAGCCGCCACAATCAGATTGGAGAAAGGCGGCATGCTGAATTGTGTTTAACAAATAGTTGGGATCCAGGCGAGCAAAAGGATGTGAGAAAGGATATTTCCTCACAGTAATTCTGGGTTTCCTAGAAAAATGATTGTTGAACGGAGTGGAAGTTACCTCAGTTTCTCCCTGTTCGTCTTCTTCTTCTTCACCCTGGAAGGTGTCAAGATGGGGTTTCTCAGATCTATCTTGATACAAGATTTAATTCCTGATCATTGGAGGGATAGCAACGGCGCCATTTCCATGATGTAAGAGTACCAAGGTGCGGCCGGCGACAGTAGCCGCGGAGAGGCCGAGGCGGAGCTCGAGCCCGACAATGGCGGAACCCTAAGAAGGGTGAGAAGAACTGGGAATACCTGGATCGGATGGCCGTGCGGCGCGGTTGCAGACAGGTGACGGCGGTGCGTCGGGACTGTTTCTCCTTCCGATGGCCGGCGAGCTCGAAGGTGTGTCGTGAGGAGGCGTAAGCTCGGGCGGCAGGAGGAAGAAGATGGAAAAATGAGGAAAAGGACCTGAAAAGGGTATTTATAAGGGGGCGAGACACCGAAGGGTCGGGGCGAGATTTAAGGATCTACAGTAATCCGACGCCCCGATTTTCGCGCCTAATGAATTCATTTGAGATATTGGTGATGTCATGGAAAGATTCGTTCTGGAGATTCGGTGACGTCACAAGAAGAGCAGGACTGAAGGAAAGGCAGTTGAAATATTCAGAAGAGGCGGGTTCTGCTGAAGACTCGCCAAAATATCAAGGTTAAGTTTGAAAAGGACGAGGTTGTCTGGAACCAGTTCAAGCCAACCTGAGGGCTAATGTCAGGGAAATATCTTCGGGTGAAACCCGCCCGTTCAGGGCCGGGTCTCGAGGAGTAAAACCATGAAGGGCCAGGTGGGCCGTAGTGTCTTCTATGGAGGCCCAGAAGGAGAGCCGCCCATTGTGGGGCCGGCCCAAGACCCGCCGAGAGAGGCGGTAAGTGCAAACCGCCTTAAGGTATAACTTAGGAAACAAGTAAGGGGAGTTGGGCTCGGATTGTTATCCCGGCCCGGACTCTTATGTGAGCCCCGGGGCCCCGCCTGTATATAAAGGGGAGCCCCCGGGGATAGAAGGGGGGGGGAAATCTTTCAAGAGCTAGGGCTAGACAAGTCTCAAAACCCTTGTAATCAAGATCTTCAAATACATCTAGCAGGAGTAGGCTTTACCTCCTCGAGAGGGGCCGAACCTGGGTAAATCTTGCCTTCCGTGTTCCTCGTTTAACCCCTTCGATCTGCTACTTACGCGATGGCTTCGAGATTAAGTCCTATAAGGACATCTGCCGTGAAAATACCATGACAGGACCCCTACCCGAGATCCACCAGTTTTGACACCGACATTGGTGCTTTCATTGAGAGTTCCGCTGCGCGATTGTTAGAGGAATCAATGGCTTGCCTTGTCTTCAGCGATGAAGTCTGCAGCAAGGACGTTTTCGTTCCTGGACAGATCTTCGCGTTCGGCAGCATCGTATCGCATGCCAATCCGGCCGGCCATCTTGGCCAGGTCGGGTGTTTCATCCCCGCTCAGGAAGTCAGATTCGGGAACCTTGAGTTCGTCGCCGACTCCCGGGGTGATCTCGTTTTAACGAAACTCTCAGCTCTCATGGAGGAGCCCGCAGGCCCCGACGCCTTAACGCCGGAGGCAGCAGGTCCCACCGCTGAGGTTGCCTCTATCCCTGGGTCGGCCATAACGCCCAACCCAGCTAATATGCCCGGATCTGCCACGGCCGAATACAACCCGGGCACGTCATCGAGCGACCCTGGGACAACGGCGCTGCGGATCGACCCCATGCGCTCCAGCGACATGGACCCCACCGACATCTCGTCATTAAACGAGTTACTTGGTCAGATTCAAACCATGGGCGTAACTGACGGCCAAACGTCAATCTATGACCAGATCGGGTTTAAACCCGATGATAGGGAGATTCATACCCCACCGATCACTCACTTAGTCGCTACCGTTGAGTGTCCGGCCGGAGGCTCGTCCTCTCAACTACAGGAATTAAAAATAGTTTACATCCCGGTTTCCGACCGTCAGGATCTCTCCTACAGTACAGAATCCGGAACCCACACCGGAAGTAGTTCGGGATCGGAAGCCGATCTAGCGGGTGACCTAGAACCCATGCAGAAGGGTCCTGTTGATAATATGGACTCCGAACCCGCCACGCCGGATCCCGCGATGATGCGGGAGGCAAACGCCGGGATCCCGGACTCACATCCTGGCGAGAAACTAAAATTTTCCCCACCCACCACCCAAGTCGAGCACTCCTCAAGCGGCGCAGGAGAGCCCAAGTTATCAGGCTTATGGTAAGTTAAACAACAACCAGGGGAGTCAGTCCATCATTTTTGGGCTAGACTCCTCCTTGTTAAAGACAGAGTACCAAACTCTAGTGGCCAGGAGATAATAGCAACCTTCAGGCACAATTGCCACAATGAAGGAATCCTCAATGCCCTTGCCCGTCGTCACATTCATGACTTCACCGAGCTATCGGACCTGGTACAAAAATATTGCGCCATGGAAAGCACCTGGCAAGCCGAACGTTTGTTTTCGGAGCCGGTCCCTGCCGAACACCCTAGAGGAGCTCGGAAAAAGCGAATACCTCCGAAACGACCAGTCGAACACGAACCCGCCGAGAAAAATAATAGACCCCCTACGGGAGTCAGAACTGTCCTTGACGGACTATTAGACAAGCCATGCCCTATACACTCTGTATTACTGAACGCAAGCCCGACTCACAGCCTTAGAGCTTGCTGGGTCGTCAGGCAGGTCGCAAAAAGCGGAGAGGCCATCCTCGAGGCCATACCTCCAGGCAGACATTCAACAGCGCCACCAGAATGCAACGCCGAGATCCTGACGATTTACGAAATGTTTTCCTCCAGGAATAAGAGGAAGAGAGCTCTTCGAGAACTCGAACAAATCTATCAGGTGGTGGCAACGAATTCATGGACAGACACACCGATCACCTTCGGAGAAGCTGATCAACCAATCACCCGCCCCGGACGAACACCTGCCGCACTGGTCCTCAACCCCATCGTGGACGGTTTCAGGTTACAAAAGGTGCTAATGGACGGCGGCAGTGGTTTAAACCTCATTTACGAGGATACCTTGGAAAAAATGCAGTTCGACCGATCCCGCATCGAACATAGCAACACAACCTTTCGTGGGATCATCCCTGGGAAAGAGGCACGTTGTTCCGAACGCGTTACCCTCGATGTGGTATTCGGCACGCCCGAGAACTACAGATCCGAAGAACTTCTCTTTCATATCGTGCTCTTTCACAGTGGTGACCATGCTCTTTTGGGGCGTGATGCTTTCACAAGATTTCAGGCTATACCACATTACGGGTATATGAAGCTAAAAATGTCGGGCCCAAACGGGGTGATCGCAATCACAAGTGACCCGAATAGAGCCCTTCGAGCCGAAAACAGAACAGCAGCGCTCGCCCTCGAGGCACTAGCTGCGACCCTTGCAGCAGAGGAATTGACCGCACTCCGGTCAACAGTGGACAAGGATGATGTGGTCCTTAGCAAAAGGCCCAAACCCACGTCCTTTAAACCTACAGACGAAATCGTCAAATTTCAGGTACATCCAACGGACCCCAATAAAACAGCATCCATCGGAGCTCAGCTGGACCCCATGGTGGACGAAGCACTTCAAACATTTTTACGAGAAAACTGGGATATCTTCGCCTGGCATCCTTCAGATATGCCAGGAATCCCACAACGGCTAGCAGAACACAGTCCGAACATAATTGCAGGCTTCAAGCCCGTCAAACAGGCTTTACGCCAATTTTTCGAACCCAAGTGACAAGCTATGGGCGAAGAACCAGCAAAATTGCTGGAGGCCGGATTCATAAGAGAAATCAAACACCCCGAGTGGTTGGCAAACCTGGTGATGGTACCAAAGAAAGATAAATCCTGGCGGCTGTGTGTCGATTTCAAAGACCTTAATAAAGCTTGTCCCAAGGACCCTTTCCCCTTACCGCGCATAGACCAGATTATTGACGCCACAGCCGGACACGATTCATTGTGCTTCCTTGACGCTTATTCCGAATACCATCAGATCAAAATGAAGGAATCCGATCAAGCTGCAACTGCATTCATCACCCACTACGGGCCATTCTGTTTTAACACAATGCCTTTCGGGCTAAAAAACACAGGTGCTACATACCAGCGTATGATTCAGACATGTCTCGAAAACAAGTCGGTAAAACAGTCGAGGCATACGTGGACGACGTGGTCATTAAGACCAAACACGTCAGCCAGCTGATAGACGACCTCAGGCAAACTTTTGCTAGTCTACGGGAATATGATATATGGCTCAATCCGGGCAAATGTGTCTTCGGAGTTCCCGCTGCTAAACTACTCGGATTAATTGTTTCCCATAGAGGAATAGAAGCTAACCCTGCTAAGATCCGTGCCCTATCTCAACTAGAGATTCCTACAGAGCTAAAGCACGTCCAAAGGCTGGCGGGCTGCGTGGCGGCTTTGAGCCGCTTTATCTCCCGCCTTGGTGAAAAGGCTTTACCGCTCTACAGGCTGCTGAAACGGAACAAAAACTTTGAGTGGACCGTTGAACCAATGGATGCACTAGAGGAAATTAAAACACTGCTGGCCAGCAACCCCATACTCACGGCGCCAGGCGCCGATGAACCAATGTTACTGTACATCTCGGCCACCAATCAAGTGGTTAGTGCGGTGCTCGTTGTCGAACGAGAGGACGAGGGTCACAAATTCTGGGTGCAAAAGCCAGTCTACTATGTGTCAGAAGTACTAATGCCATGCAAGTCCAGATATCCGCACTACCAGAAGATAGTCTATACAGTGTTTATGGCATCACGAAAGCTCAGACACTACTTTCAAGAATGTTCGGTCACGGTGGCATCCGAAGTACCCCTGAACGATATAATCAAAAACAGGGACGCCACCGGCCGCAGAGCCAAATGGGCCATCGAACTCCTTCCTTTCGAAATCGCCTATAAGCCACGACGAGCTATTAAGTCTCAGGTGTTGCCCGATTTCCTTGTCGAATGGACAGAGGCCGAGCTCCCCAGAGAATATAGTACATACTCCCACTAGACGATGTACTTCGACGGATCCAAGACACTGGCCGGACTGGGGGCTGGAGTTATCCTCACATCTCCCACGGGAGACAACATCTGGTACGTGTTGCAAATCATGTACGCCGATTCTAACAATGCGGCCGAATACGAAGCACTATTGCACGGGCTTCGGATGGCAGCATCGATGTGCATACAACGGCTTGAAGTACGGGGAGATTCTAATCTCGCCATCTCCCAAATCAACGGAGAATTCGATGCTAAAAACCCAAAGATGGAAGCATACAGAAACGTCGTTCTTAAAATATCTGCACGGTTCGAGGGGCTAGAATTCCACCATGTCGCTAGAGGCAGCAATCAGGCTGCTGACAAACTCGCCCGTATGGCAGCCAAGCGCGACCCCGTCCCGAAAGACACCTTCCTTGAACGGCTTTTCAAGCCATCGGTGGTATGGCAGGATGAGAATAAGGGCGCTGGAGCCATCAGTACGGAAGAGATTGTCCCTCCTATAAATGAACCATATGAGCAAATCATCGGCGGGTCCATAATTGAAGAAACGCCTTCAGCTCATGAGGTCATGGCAGTAATCGCACCATGGACCGAGCCCTTCCTTGCCTACCTTTTCCGCCAAGAACTCCCCGACGACCAGACGGAGGCGAGACGCATAATTCGGCGATCCAAGGCCTATAAGGTCCACGAGATTGAGTTATATAAGAAAAGCACTACCGGGATACTCCAACGGTGCATATCTGAGGAAGAAGGAAGGCTGCTTTTGGCCGAAGTCCACGCAGGCATGGGCGGCCACCGCGCCGCAGCACGGGCCTTAGTAAGCAAAGCCTTTCGAGCCGGATTCTTTTGGCCCACCGCTCGAGCGGACGCCCAAGCACTTGTCCAACATTGTGTTGGATGTCAATTATTCACAAATCAAAGCCACATGCCCCCGACAGCTCTTCGGACTATTCCGATCACCTGGCCTTTCGCAGTCTGGGGGCTGGATATGGTCGGACCACTTAAAGGGGGGACCAAGAAAAATAAATATCTACTGGTCATGGTCGACAAGTTCACCAAATGGATCGAGGCAAAACCAGTAAAATCAGCTAAGTCCGGACCGGTAATCGACTTTATATCCGGCGTGGTACACCGTTATGTTGTCCCGCACAACATAATAATGGACAATGGATCCAATTTCTCCGCCCAGGTGGTGAAGGACTGGTGCGCAAACATGGGCATCAAGCTCAATTACGCCTCGGTGTATCACCCACAGACCAATGGACAAGTCGAACGGGCCAACGGCCTAATCATCAGTGGCATCAAACCACGTCTGGTCCGATCTCTTCATGAATCTGACTGCCATTGGGTAGAGGAGCTTGACTCCGTTCTGTGGGGTCTGCGTACCACCCCAGACGGGATACACACCGTTTTTTTATGGTCTACGGGGCAGAAGCAGTCCTTCCCTGTGATATCATTCACGATTCGCCTAGGGTGCGCATGTACGAAGAAAAGGAGGCCAAGTTAGATCGGTAGGACGACTTAGACGCCTTGGAAGGAGAGCGCGATATAGCTCGGGCCCGCTCTACTTTCTATCAACACCAGGCTCAGCGCTACCAAAGCAGGGAGGTTAGAGCGAAGGCATATAATGTGGGCGAACTCGTCTTATGACTCCCAGAGAAGCAGAAGCATAAACTCAATCCCAAGTGGGAGGGCCCTTTCATAATTGACGAAGTACTTACAGGAGGGGCTAATCGCCTCCGCAACCCGCCGGACAATCGCCTCGAACCAAACCCATGGAACGCAGCTCGTCTTTGGCGCTTTTACGGTTAGACCGGTGTCGTCGTATTTCTTACCTTTCTTTTTCTTTTTCTTTTCTCTCTTTTGTATTCCTTCCCTTCCCTTTTAGCTTTACAGGATTGGATATCTTTTCCCAGCATGTGTTCGGCTAAACCGAGCTTGCGCTAAGCTTTTCGGCATACATCTTCAAATGTCCTATCCGAAAAAACACCTGGGGGCTTCTTCTCGAAGCCGATTATTATATATTCTGTGCACCGATTCACATGTATTGTGCATGCACACTCCCCTTATCGTTCTTAAGCCATTATATGCATCAATTGGACCTAAGATTTTGGCCAAGCTGGGTTGCCTCGCTCCTGTGCTTACCCTCTACGTTCCCGATTGTTTGGCTAGAGGGTAAAGGGAGCACCTCTGCGATTGTTACGACCGGGTCATCCTGATACGTACCTCAGACGGGTGAAGCGGAAAGCTAGCTATCTTAAGAAGAAAATTGGTGGGCTACGACGGAAGTAAAAAACTTGTGGTGGTTATCACCATTACCGGGGATTATTTTCCCAAAAAAGCCATTATCCGCATACTAGTAGTATACGGCCATGATATCTATGATCTACGTAGCAACCTGAAGGAAGGTACCGGTAGAGGAACTATTTTCTTTGGAAGATGTTTCTTACATTAAGCAGTAATATAACATATCTCCCTATGCATGTTCTGTCTGTTCGCACCGAATGGCCGGATTGCCTGGTTCCCCGAAATAAGTTCCTTTTATCGGAGGACATTCAATACGGAACACTCCCAAGCTCTTAGCGAGGGAGGTCGAAGCCGATGGCCGGTTAAGACAACGTTTACAACATAGACGGAGCAGTTTTTGATTTAAAGTACATAGTAACATAGAATCAAACACCTGGATGCTGGTCAAGATTATCTATTAAGGTATCCACGGTGCAATCTTCTTGTGAAAGACGAGCGGCGGGCATCACTTGGTCGTAAACCAAATGAAGTGGCACTTCTTGACCATCCGTCCCTACCGGCCCAACCCGAGCCATATGCTCTGGGTTAAGTTTGGTAAAGCGGGTCTTGACCATTGCCCACGCCTCCCGCGCTCCCTCTCGACAAGCCGATGACTTCCATAATTCAAAACGACATCGGGCTCCTTTAAACCGATCAGCTAGTTCAGACATCCCTTCTGGAGGCATCTCGGCAGGCCAGAGTGCTTTGGCCATGCTCCTCCGGATCTCCGAGCCCGCTCATGTACGGCGGACAGTTCCTTCAGTAGGTTCCCTCGGAATGATCCGATTTCTTCCTCGGGCTGCCCGATCAGGAGACCTAGACACGAGATGAAGCATGTCCCTTACACATGATACAATAAAGGTACTTTTCGGAATTACGAAGATATAAGTGCACTTATAGAACAGGCCCCTCTGTAATCTCTGGTTCTCTTCTTGGGATTGAGTCAATTGAGTTTTCAAACTCTCAAGTTCTTTGGCTTGCCGCTGGTTTTCCGCCTTAAGCTGGTTCTTTTCCTCAAGTCTTCGGTTCAACACACGGCGGCCAGCCTCATGCTGAGATTCGGCATACCTTTGCGATTCTCGGGCTGTATCCAAATCTTTCTGCAACTGCCCTATGGACTCAGCTGTTATAAAGTACTCTCTCATCAGTACGGGAATGTCGGATAATTTGGCAAATTGACATACTCACCGTGCGCTTCTCGGGTGAAATTCTTCACTTGCTCAAGCTTGGCCTTCACGGTTTGTACCTGTGTTCGGCTATCCTCGAGTTCCTTGGCCAGCTTCTCATTTTGCTGCCTGGAAACCTACATTATAAATAAAACAATATTCAGATCCATAACTCGGCCGTTCCGACCAAATCAAGGCTCGGGGGCTACTGGATTAATATTTGTGTTCAGTTGTTAAAGCCGATTACTCACCTCCAGGCTGGACGTTATCAGTTTGGCGGCTCCCTCAAGCCCAGCTCGGGCAGCTCCGATGTATGCGTCCACCAAACTTAGGGCATTAAACTCTTGATCGGAAAACGCTTGGTGGCGCAGGGCTTCCTTTCGCCGCCGGTGATTCATCGCACTCTCTACCTCGTAGTTAGTGACCGAGACCTCCGCATCAAGTTCAGCGTGAGCAGAAGACCTTGATTCATGATGGTTGCCTGGTGCCTCGGCGGCATTCCCGGAGGAAGGTGGCTGTACTTGTCTCCTGAGTATTTCGACACGAGATTTTGTGAGTACTTGTTGCAATCATGACAATGGCCAAACTAAACGGTTAAATAAAGTACCTCTTGGTTGAGTGCACGGTCGAGGTGGTACCCACGGTTGGCTCACGATGAGGATTCCTGCTATTGCTCGGCACGGGCCCTGCTGCCGTAGACGACGTTCGACGCGTGGACCGACAACCCTTGGGAGTAGAGATCGGCACACTCGGGTTGGCAGGGGTCGCTCGCCCTTTACGGGAAGAGACCTTCTTCTTACCAGTGGTGGAAGAAGGAAGTGGTCCGGGGTGGTCGGCTAGAAGAGCCACCTTGGAGCCGTCAAGGCTCTCCTGGTAAAAGACCCCGTCCTCGTATTCAATTGATAGCTCCGGATCGTCATGAAATCCGGGATCGTCATCGTGAGAATAACTCTCTGGTTGAGGCACCGGACAGCTGACTGTCTCGACCCAGCGCCTCTAACTCTGTTCAGACAGATTGAAAGTTTCGATCAGAAGGATTATACATAAATATCCGAATTCAGAAAACAAAGCCAAAGGCTTACCCATTCGATGGGGTTATGACTCGAATAGCCATCCTTGGCTGACAGACGAGCAAAATCTTCTTTTTCTCCTTTGAAAAGATCGGCCAGTATGGCCGCCATTGCTGCCTGATTGGCAGGACCCTACCGTTGGGAACGGGTGGTGTCACTTGTTCCGTTGTAACGCCACAAGGGGTGTATCCTTTGCTGAAGGGGTTGAATGCATCGAGCGATGACGGTGGCCATCACATCGATGATGGTTAACTTAGTGTGAGCTAGTAGCCTCACTTGGGCGGCTAGGCGTTTTACTTCGGCACTTTCCTCTTGGGATGGACTCCTCAGCCGCCAGTTGAACCACTTCTTCAAAGGAGCGTCGGAGTATTCAGGCAGACCCCTCCGAGCTGGCTCGAACAGGGGAACGTCCTCAATATAGAACCATTCCGAGGTCCAGTCTTCGGACTCTTTCTTCAGAGTCCCTATGGGATACCCCGTCCCGGCTATACGCCATACTTCGGCTCCGCCCACTTCCCGAATTGTCCCGCCCCGAGTACGGGGGACAAGGCAGAAATACTTCCTCCATAAACCAAAATGAGCCTCGCAGCCCAAGAACATCTCGCAGAGGGCAACAAAGCCCGAAATGTGCAGGATGGATCCAGGGGTGAGATTGTGGAGTTAGATCCCGTAATATTCTAGCAGTCCCCTCAAGAAGGGATGAATGGATAATCCTAGGCCCCGTAAGAGGAAGGACACGAAACATACCCGCTCTCCCTTGCGTGGAATAGGGAAATTCTCTGCGAAGGCCTCGCCGTTCGAAGAAGTCAATCTAGCACGGGTAAACGCCAGATCCGAGGCGGGAAGATAACCCTGGGTCTAAAGGTTGCACAGCCGGAGGAGTGATACTAAACAACTTGCCCAATCTCCGGGAAGGGGGTCGTGAGGACGCGAGGAGGAGCCAGGGATGCTCGCCATGTTTTCAAGTTCTCTCGCTTGGGGCTTTTCGATGTTGAGGAAGAGGAAGGGATTGCCTAAGACACGATTCAGCCTGCTTAAATGGGTGGTTCCTCCCCTTCGCTTGCAGGAAGGGCAGTCCTGTAAAAGGCTGCTGGGCCACCAATCTCCCATTGGCGCACAGGGATCGAGGGGCGTCGTTAATTCTGGACGGCGAAGTTAATGTTGTGGGCCCCGCGACGTCTCGACGACCGAGAACGCACTAATAACCGGATTATTGTTTACCGAACAGAGAGGAGGAGGAGAACTCGCCTCGCAAGACGAAGACTTTGGGAGCGTAGGACCGTCTGGACCACATACCTTGGCATTGGAGGCTAGTTCGGGGGCTACTGAGGGAGTCCGGAATTAAGGGGTCCTCGGACTACCGGCCTATTCTTTATGGGCTGGACTCGGGGGTCACTCGTTGGAGGATCGGACTGACCGAATACCTCGTATCCAGGGGGAGATCTCAGGAGGCGTGGCGTGCCCTTCAAGCTTAAGATGATAGAATAGGCATGTTTATTCCTTCGATAAGCAACTGACTATGTGTAACCCTAGGGACCCCTGGTGTCTATATAAGCCAGAGGGTTTAGTTCGTAGAGACAGGTGAACTCATCTAGGGTTTAGCTACTTGATCTTGAGGTAGATCGACTCTGTAATCTTCATACACATCAATACAACCAAGCAGGATGTAGGGTTTTACCTCCATAGGAGGGCCTGAACCTGGGTAAACACCGTCTCCTTCGTCCCCTATTACCCATAGATTCTAGATCCACAGCTCGGGACTCCTACCCGAGATCCACCGGTTTTGACACCGACACCGAGGAGACCACAACCCACCAGGGCACGCCAGGGGGCCCCGGTGCGCCCTGATGGGTTGTGCCCTCCTCGGGGCCCCTCTGCACCGCCTCTGATGCCTATAAATTCCCAAATATTCCAAAAACCCTAAGGGAGTTGACGAAACACAATTCCAGCCACCGCAAGTTCCAGAACCTCGAGATCCAATCTAAACACCATCACGGAGGGGTTCATCTTCTTCATTGGTGCCTCTCCGATGATGCATGATTAGTCCACCATAGACCTACGGTTCGTAGGCAGTATCTAGATGGCTTCCTCTCTCTCTCTCTTATGATTCTCAATACAATGGTCTCTTGGAGATCTATTTGATGTAAACTTTTGCGGTGTGTTTGTTGGGATCCCATGAATTTTGAGTCCATGATCAGTTTCTATCCATCAATATTATTTGAGTCTTCTTTGATCTCTTATATGCATGATTACTTATAGCCTCTTTTTTCTTTTTCGAATCTTTGGTTTAGTTAGGCCGACTAGATCGATTTTTCTTGCCATGGGAAGAGGTGCTTTGTGATGGGTTCGATCTTGCGGTGTTTTTCCCAGTGACAGAAGGGGCAGCAAGACACACATGTATCGTTGCTATTAAGGATAATAAGATGGGGTCTATTCCTACATGAATAGATCTTGTCTACATCATGTCATCGTTCTTATTGCATTACTCCGTTTGTCCATGAACTTAATACACTAGATGCATGCTGGATAGCGGTCGATGTGTGGAGTAATAGAGGTAGATGCAGGCAGGAGTCGGTCTACCTATCTTGGACGTGATGCCTATATAATGATCATCGCCTTGGATATCGTCCTGACTATTCGATTTTCTATCAATTGCCCAACAGTAATTTGTTCACCCACCGTGCGCTATACTCATGAGAGAAGCCACTAGTGAACCCTACAGCCCCCGGGTCTACTGTTCCAACATATTGCTTTCCGATCTATCTTTTTGCAATCTTTGTTTTCAGATCTACAAAACCAAAAACCCAAAAATATATTACTCCATATTTTATTTGCCATTTTTATTTTGTGCTCTTGAGAGATCTATCTCTTCTATCTATCATTACCTAATCTATCTTTTTACCATAGAGAGATTGACAACCTCTCTTTCGTGTCGGGTTGCAAGTATTTGTTGTTTGTGTGCAGGTGCTGCTTATTGGGTGCTGGTGATCCTCCTACTAGTTCGATAACCTTGGTTTCATAACTAAGGGAAATACTTACCGTCGCTGTGCTGCATCATCCCTTCCTCTTTGGGGAAATATCGACGCAGTCTCAAGCCACGTCAAAGGAATTTCTGGCGCCGTTGCCGGGGAGGAAGCGGTCTCTTCTACGTGCCCATCGTAGGCGCCGAGGGGACTCCATCATCATCTACCAGGTTCCTAATCACAAATCTCATCTCCTTGCAATTACATTACTTGCCATTTGCCTCTCGTTTTCCTCTCCCCCACTTCACCAATTTGCCGTTTTATTCGCCCTCTTTTTCGTTTGCCTTTTTCTCGCCGGATCTCTTGTTTGCTTGTCACCATGAGTGATTTTGGTATGGCAGAAACGGATGATGGCAGGACTCCTAAAATTGGACGTTCTGTTAATCTGGATTCTAAGACTTTTGTTTTGGGGCAAGGGAACATTATAGGAAAAGAAACTATCCAAGAGTTTTTCAATTGCGTTGGGAATTTGACTCTCGATGATACTCCTATTTTGAAAAGAACTAAATCTTATGCGGAAGCTATCTCAGCGCTAGTTCTAAAACTTGAAAATAGATTTATTTGTACCCATCCTACCTTGCAAAGATTGTTTTACGAGCTACCTGTCATAAAGAACCCTAAAGCTAGGAAGTTAGCTACACTTGTTCTTATGCATGAATTTGATCACATAGTACGGGAAGCTAGGGAGATCTTTGACTTTTATGGTATGAACCATGAAAAACCGGTAATAGGAGAAATCCTGTACAATAGTGATTACATGATGAGATATTTGCTTGGAAATAATCAAAATTTTGATGAGAATCTCTAAAAGGAAGTCCCCGTTTTAGACATGAAGCAACACGTTTTCAATGATGTGAACCAACAATATTCTTGGATCGTGGCCGGTAATCAAAAGGGATACATAGAGGGACAACTTCATAGTGCTAAGGTTGCTATGGATGATGTGTTTCAAGTTCTATTCTCAAAACCTCTTAACAAAAACACCTCATCTAAAACCAAATATGACAATACTTGAATCTATGCGTTATGCCTAGCTAGGGGCGTAAAACGATAGCGCTTGTTGGGAGGCAACCCAATGAATAAATAAATTTTTGCTTTTTGCTTTCTGTTTTTGTGTGTTGACACAATTATGCCTCTGTTATGATTGTGTTTTTATGTTTTATTTTGTGTTTGTGCCAGGTAAAGCCTTTAGGATGATTCATAGCGCTTGTTGGTGGTGATCCTCCTACTGGTTCGATAACCTTGGTTTCATAACTGAGGGAAATACTTACCGTCGCTGTGCTGCATCATCCCTTCCTCTTTGGGGAAGTACCGACGCAGTCTCAGGCGACATCAATTAGCATAAGCAAGAAGAATGCGAATAGCTTCAAGTCTAGCAACGGGAGCATAGGTCTCACTGTAGTCCATACCTTCGACTTGGGTGTAGCCTTGAGCCACGAGACGTGCCTTGTTGCGTACGACTTGACCGTCTTCATCTTGTTTGTTCCAAAACACCCATTTGGTTGAGATGATGTTTTGCTCGTCCTTGGGCTTCTCCACTAGTGTCCACACTTCGTTCCTCTCGAATTTGTGTAGCTCCTCGTGCATGGCATTCACCCAATCCAGGTCCTGAAGATCTTCTTCTACCTTCAAAGGCTCATTACTAGAGATGAATGAATAATGCTCACAAAAGTTAGCCAATTGAGTTTTAGAGCGAGTTATCCTCCCGGTTTGTATGTCACTGAAGATTTGATCTAGAGGATGATTTTTGTTCACTCTTGCTCGAACTTGGGGTAGCTTTTGCTTGTTGGATGGTGGAGCTTCTTCATCATCATCTTCTTCTTTGTTGTCGTTGCCTTGAGGTGGTGGTGAAGGTGGTTGTGGTGGATCTTCATGATGAACTTCTTCCTCCTCTTCATCTTGTCGTGTACCGCTTGTGGATGCCTCCATGTCATGTTGAGGTTCGCCTTGACGCGAAGTAGGGGCTTCCACTTGAGTCGATGAAGTACTTTCCTTCACCTCCATGGGGCGAATCTTGCTGATGGACAACTCTTGGATAGCTTCCGAAGGTTCCTTATCTCCTACATCATTTGGCAATTGTTCGACTTGTGAACCATTAGATTCATCAAACTTCACATCTACCGTCTCTTCAACTTTTCGAGTGAAGTTTTTGTAGACACGGTAAGTGTGAGAGTTTGATCCGTAACCGAGTAGGAAACCTTCATGAGATTTAGGAGCAAATTTAGAACGACGATGCTTATCAAGAATGTAACACTTGGAGCCGAATACCCGAAAGTATCCAACTTGGGGCTTGTTACCGGTTAGTAGCTCATATGCCGTTTTACCGAGAAGCTTGTTAATGTAGAGTCGGTTCGTAGCATGACAAGCTGTTTCCACGGCTTCCGCCCAAAAGTGTCTTGGCGTCTTGTATTCGTCGAGCATCGTTCTAGCCATCTCTATAAGAGTCCGGTTCTTCCTCTCAACAACTCCATTTTGTTGAGGCGTGTACGTAGCCGAGTACTCATGTGAAATCCCTTCTTCGTCAAGAAAGGAATCTACATTTGTGTTCTTGAACTCCGATCCGTTGTCGCTCCGAACTTTCTTGATCTTCACTTCAAACTGATTTTGCACTTTGCGAGCGAAGTTCTTGAAGATCTGTTGCACCTGTGACTTATCATCAAGAAAGAATACCCATGTAAATCTCTAAAAATCATCAACTATAACTAGACCAAAGGAATTTCCACCGAGGCTCTTGTAAGCATTGGGACCAAAAAGATCCATATTAAGCAACTCGAGTGGTCTACTAGTAGTCATGATATTCTTTACGGGATGACTTCCACCTACTTGCTTTCCAGCTTGACAAGCACTACAATGTCTATCTTTGTCAAAGATAACATCTTTAACACAAAGTATGTGATCACCTTTGATGAGCTTGTCTAGATTACGCATACTAACATGTCCTAGTCTTCTATGCCAAAGCCAACCTTTAGAAGATTTTGCAATAAGACAAGTACGAGGTTTGGATCTCTTAGTGAAATCAACAATGTATAGATCACCTCTACGGAAACTGGTAACGACCATGCTATGATTATCTTGACGAAACACTTGGCAATCTACTTTGGTAAATAGCACATTAAAACCATAGTCGGCAAGTATAGATACGGAAAGAAGATTGTAGCCAAGGGATTCAACAAGCATGACATTTTGAATAGAGTTATCATGAGATATGGCCACCTTACCAAGACCAAGTACCTTACCCTTGGAATTGTCTCCAAAAGTCACATACCTTCGCGGTCCATGGTTTGGTGTGATTTCTTGAAACATGTCTCTATCTCCGGTCATATGATCGGTGCATCCATTGTCGAGAATCCACTCTTTTCCTTCGGACATGTAATCCTCGAAGTTTGCCATGAGACTTAGATTCTTCATAGTCTTCTCATACTCGATGTCGAACAACTCATCTTCATCATAGTAGCCATGTTCCACATTGTCATCATCAAGTGGGAAATCCTCGTCATAAGAAACAAGAGATTTGTTAGAGTTGTGATCATGACAATGTTCAAGATTATGAATGCGAATGGCTTCAACAATGATGTTGTTAATAGTTATGACATCTCCTTTAGCACGCATGAGGTCTCTAAGATCAAATAGATAATCATCAAACTTAGGATCACTAGGCATCATTTTGTGAAAAGCAATAGATTTATGAAGAATTTCATCAAGATTACTCAATGAATAATTTGGATATCGTTTCTCCAAATCATTCCACAAAATATAAGCACATTCAAAATTCTTCATTTCATCAATCACAATTCTAGGCAATCCTCTAATGATAAGATTAACAGTTCTAAGATTTCGTAGCATATCAATTACCTCTTCGTGTGTGGGATGTAAAGGATAAACGGGAGGTACATAGGGGTTCTTAACATACTTGCTCAAATGTAATTCATTGAATAACTCAAGCATCTCATATTTCCATTGACTATAGTACTCCCCATCGAGAACGGGCACTCTACAACTAAGACTCCCCAAACTAGACACATGCATCTTCCTCCAACGGTGATGAAACCGAAGCTTGGGAGACCAAAGCTATGATACCGATTGTGGGATCAATAGAAGGGATGTCTAGACGGGGGTGGGGTGAATAGACTACTTTGACAAATTAAAAACCTAACATTTTCCCAAGTTAAATGGTTGGCAGATTTTAGCAATTCTAACAAGTCTAATGCACCCTACACATGCTAGTCAACAAGTATGGCAGCGGAAAATAAAGAGAAGCATATGTAAGAGAGTTGAGATAGGAAGATCAAACGCAATATGGAGACGCGGAGATTTTTCCCGTGGTTCCGATAGGTGGTGCTATCGTACGTCCACGTTTATGGAGACTTCAACCCATGGAGGGTAACGGTCATGAGAGTCCACGGAGGGATCCACCCACGAAGGGTCCACGAAGTAGCAACCTCGTCTATTCCATGATGGCCTGCGTCCATGGAGGACTAACCTTACTCGGGGTAGATCTTCACGAAGTAGGCGATCTCCTTGCCCTTAAAAACTCGTGGTTCTACTCCACAATCACGAAAATGGAGGCTCCCAAGCGACACCTAACCAATCTAGGAGGCACCACCCTCCAAAAGGTAATCGATGTGGTAGTATGATGAACTCCTTGCTCTTGTGCTTCAAAAGATAGTCTCCTCAACACTCAATCACTCTCTCACAGGTTTGGCATGGGTAGAAGAGATTGATTGGATGGAAAGCAACTTGGGGAGGCTAGAAATCAAGATCCATATGGTTGGAGTGGATGATCTTGACCTCAACACAAGGGTAGGTGGTTCTCTCTTAGAAAATTGGATATGGCAAGTGGGTGTGTGTGTTCTGAGTGCTTCTCTTGCGAGTGAGTGGTGGTGGAGGGGTATATATAGGCATCTCCAAAAATTCAACCGTTACAACATTATTGCCCAACTCGGTGAAACCGAAGTAGAAACTCAGTGGCACCGACTAGTTCAAAATGTGGCAACTTTGGCGTTTTCGGTGGAACCGATATATGAATCTCGGTGGTACCGATATGGGTGACCTAGGAAGTTACCAAATCTCGGTGAGACCGATTCCTCAAACTCGGTGGGACCGATTTAGAGAAATGGGCTAACAGAAAGTTGGTCCAACTTCTCGGTGGTACCGACTCTCAAACTTGGTGGGACCGAATCTAGAAAATGGCTAGCCAGGAAGTTGGTCACTATTTTCGGTGGCACCGAATGAAAAGCTGGTAGTACCGAGATGCTAGGGTTTGGTTTGGCTTCTGTCTTGGATAAATTCGGTGGATTCGAATGGGAATATTGGTGGCACCGAATTTTGACTTTAGGCTTTGGACAGAGGATATGTGTGGGAAAGTGGGTGAGTATTTTTGGTGGCTACCTCTAAGCACTTGAGCAACCAGATCATCATATTTACCTCATCCCCTTTTAATAGTATTGGCTTTCCTATGGACTCAAAGTGATTTCTCACAAAATGTAAAATGTAGAGTCCTTGATCTTGAAGCATGGCCAATCCTATTCCTTCCTTTCCTTGGTGAGGTTCTCCACACAATCTTTTGGCCAATCCTCTTTGTGGACTTCATCTGAAATAAGCTAGATAAAACTATTAGTCCAAAAGACAATGTATGTTGTCATGAATTATCAAAACCACCAAGGGAGCATATGTGCTTTCAGTACCACCCATGTAGATTCGATAAGCAGCTATTGTGCCACGTAGTTCATCCCATGGTTCGTAACTTAGTAGGAAAAGGGTTGACTCAGATTTATGATTCAAGCATGCTAACATATATGGAAAAAGTTGCTCGCTTGAAGAATCGACAGCTACCTAGCTGGTACTATAACAATCAGAGTAATTTAGACATTTTTGTATGTAATGGAATTGATTAAATTGTGTGAACTTGTAAGTGGAGTTGCATGTATTTGAAATAAAATGTTCATAAGTAGCGTGAAAAAGATGCTTGTTGGTCTAGAGAGAAAAATGGAAAACACAAAAAAGGTTATTTCTTGAGAGAACATTTAAAAAAATACTTGTATGTTGGGAACACACCAACATTGCATTTAGTGTTGTTTTTTGTATGTTGGAAACATATATACTATGAATATACATGAAGGAGACGCAAGTCCATCCTCTCTCAGCCAACAATAAGATGTGGAAAACCATAAAAAGCACTGATGTCTACTACGTAACTTTATTCTTGTAGACTCTCTTGGGCCTCCAAGCGCAGAGTTTTGTAGGATAGTAGCAATTTTCTCTCAAGTGGATGACCTCAGGTTTATAAATCCGTGGGAGGTGTAGGATGAAGATGGTCTCTCTCAAACAACCCTGCAATCAAATACAGGAAATCTCTTGTGTCCCCAACACACCCAATACAATGTCAAATTGTATAGGTGCACTAGTTCGGGGAAGAGATGGTGATACAAGTGCAATATGGATGGTAGATATAGATTTTTGTAATCTGAAAATATAAAAACAGCAAGGTAATAAATGTAAAATAGCAAGCAAAACGGTATATTAATGCTTGGAAACAAGGCCTAGGGTTCATACTTTCACTAGTGCAATCTCCCAACAATGCTAACATAGTTGAATCATATGATCATTCCTCAACGTGCAACAAAGAATCACTCCAAAGTTCCTATCTAGCGGAGAACATGAGATGAAATTGTTGTAGGCAGTAAGAACCACCTCAAAGTTACCCTTTCCGATCAATCTATTGGGCTATTCCTATAGATGTCACAAACAGCCCTAGAGTTCATACTAAAATAATACCAATGATACATATCAATCAACCCTAATGTCACCTAGATACTCCAATGTCACCTCAAGTATCCATGGGTTAATTATTCGACATGCATCAAACAATTTCAGATTCATCATATTCAATCCAACACAAAGAACTTCAAAGAGTACCCCAAGATTTCTATCGGAGAAGGTAGGACAAGAACGTGTGTCAACCCCTATGCATAGATTACCCCATTTTCACCACGGGAATTCGCAAGTTGAGTACCAAGACATATATCAAGTGATCTCAAATCCAATATTCAATCCGACATAACAAAATCTCAAAGGGAAGATTAAATTCATCACAACAAGATAGCAAGGGAAGAACACCATATGATCCAACTATATTAACCAAGCCCGTGATACATCAAGATCGTGCCATCTCAAGAACATAAGAGAGAGAGAGAGAGATCAAACACATCTCTACTAGTACATACCCTCAGCCCCAAGGGTGAACTACTCCCTCCTAGTCATGGCCTCTGCCGGGATGACGAAGATGGCCACCGGTGATGATTTCCCCCTCCGACAGGGTACTAGAAAGGCTCCAGATGGGTATTTCTTCGATACAGAGAGGTGCGGCAGTGGAGCGGAAGTTCTAGGTTAACTTTCGGGGGTTTCTGGATTTATAGGATTTTTCAGCGTTGGAATTACGTCAACCGGAGCCACGTGGGCCCCACAAGCTAACAGGGCGCGCCCAGGGGGGTGGGCACGCCCTGTTTCCTTGTGGCCCATAGGTGGCTCCCCTCCGGTGGTTCTTCGCTCCGGTATTTCTCATTTTCTCCAGAAAAAATCATAAAAAAGTTTCTAGCGATTCCGAGAACTTTTATTTTCTGCACAAAAACAACACCACGGTAATTTTTTTTCTGAAAACAGCGTCAGTCCGGGTTAGTTCTAAATAAATCATATAAAGTGCATCAAAACCATATAAAAGTATTGTAAACATAGGCAAATATGGCATGAATACTTCATAAATTATCGATACATTGGTGACGTATCGGCATCCCCAAGCTTAATTCCTACTCGTCCTCGAGTAGGTAAATGATAAAAGAAGTAATTTATGAAGTGTGAATGCTAGCATAGTGAATAGTTTTGATCATTGATAAGTTCAGTCACTTTTCTAGCATCATAACCAGCAACTTTTTCTCATAAAAATCATCATGATAGAGTAGCAATCAATTTACATGTCATGGTTCAAACAATGCATTTCTTGAAACTTAACAACCTATGTTATTAGTCATCAAACAATTTCAGTGCATCATCAAGTCTAAGTAAGAGTTCCACATACTCAATTATCATATAGTCCTCTATGATTGCTAATACTCAAAGCATATTTTTAGAACAAACAACATCCATTGAACACAAAGAAAGATAGGGGCTTAATGTTTCGCCTCCCAACATACTTATCATAAAGGTAATTGTCAACAATAATGAATCATGATCAAATATATTTGACTGGATATATGTGTTTGGCTCTTTCCCCACCACATGATGCTTGCCAACTAATAGATTCAGGTTGGAATAAGAAGTTGACTCAACATGAAAAGTAAATAACATAAAAGTAAATAGATTGTCCCTTCGTAGAGGGAAGCGGGGATTTGCAGAGGTGCGAGAGCTCATTGTTTTAAAACAGAGATGAATATGTAATTTTGAGTGGTATACTTTTCCTGTCCGCGTCACAACAGAGTTTTCAATATCTTCCATGCTAAACAAATTATTGGTGGTTCCCAAACAGGATTGAAATTTTACCCCCCTCCACCATTCAAACACATTCCATGGCTGGCCATATCCGCGGTTGCCTTCCAAATAATCAACCTTCTAGGGGGGGTTCTTGTTTATTTATTTTTGTATTATGTAGGACTGGGAATCCTTTTTACTAGCCTCTGTCGTGCAATGACATGTGAATAAACACTCATCATGAGAATAACCCGCTTAGCATGGAAGATAATGACCGCCCAGTCGCTCCTTGAGCGGTACGAGCACACAAAATGGATGTTTATTTGAATGTTTAGAGGTGGCACGTGCAAATTTACTCTGGATGGCAGTTTAATACCATATATAGGTAGGTATGGTGGACTCTCATGGAAGAAACTTGGCTCAAGGATTTGGATGCACAAGTAGTATATCTACTTAGTACGAAGTTTTGGCTAGAAAAAGGTTCTAAACAAGCACCGCATGTTGGAGGATCCATAACAATATAACTTCTATGCAAATATACCCAAATATAACCATTATGTTGTCTTCCTTGGACAACTTCAACTATTTGATCATGGTTGAAAATAATTAATGGGTATTCACAATCATAAAATATGTCCAAGATAATATATTTGTATGTGAAAGTTCTCTTTCTTATACTAACTGTTCATGAATTGCTTGTATGACCAATATTGTGATTGTCAAACTTCAATAGATTTTACTTTCTAAACCAGATGTAAAACAACTACTACGCATAAAGCACATTGATAATTTCAGATTTATGATATTTCATTCATTCGCAATTTACTCTTAGGATATAAGTGAACCACAAGAGGAAACATCAAACTACTCTCAATAGATACAAGTGAAGATCAATGAGTAGTTAAACAATTAAGTAGCTATGCGGGGAATCTCTCTCAATAAAGACTTTCAGATCTGATAATTTTATTCAAACAGAAAATAAAACAAAAGACACTCCAAGAACAGCACATATCATGTGAACGAATAAAAACTTAGGATGAACATAGGCTAACTGATAATTGTTGATGAAGAGAGGTGGGATGCGTAGCATCCCCAAGCTTAGATGCTTGAGACTTCTTGTAATATTGAATTGGGGAGCCTTGGGCATCCCCTAACTTGAGCTTTTGTGTCTTGTTAATTCCTCTCATATCACGATTTCACCTAGGTCTCAAAAACTTCATCCACACAAAACTTGAAAAGAACTCGTGAGATAGGTTAGTGCACATAAGAATAAATCCACACTTTATGTACTGACAAGACAAGTTGCATAATAATTTTCAAACATTATCTACTGTATACTAGCATTTCCATAATTTATATCTACCAATATAAGTCATGAAAACTATAGGAGAAGTAGATAACAAAACTATAACAACAATCTGTCTAAACAGGACAGTCTATAGCAATTAATTTACAAAGTGTACTTCTGTAACTCCAAAAATTCTAAACATTTAGGACATGATAAAAAATTTATATGGAAATATTGTGTAAAAATTTCAGAAACTTTTCACGTTCAAGTAAAGTATGAAAATTCAAACACTACAGCAAAAGTTTCTGTTTTTACACAGCACAAAACATGTAATTCAAGCATCCTAAAAGGAAATTCTTGGAAAAAAAATATTGGAAAATAAGATTATAAATAATAGCAAGCAAAATGTAACAAAATAAAATTACCCTCCAAGCAAAACTCATATTATGTGATGAATAAAAATACAGCTCTAAGTAAGATATACCGATAGTGTTGAAGATGAAAGAGGGGATGCCTTCCGGGGCATCCCCAGGCTTAGACGCTTGAGTCTTCCTTGGATATTACCTTGGGGTGCCTTGGGCATCCCCAAGCTTAGGGTATTACCACTCCTTATTCTCCCCATATCGGTATCTCACCCAAAATATTGAAAAGTTCAGTCACAAAACTTAACGGAACTTCGTGAGATGGGTTAGTATAATAAAAATAGATCATTCACTTAGGTACTGTCAAGACAAGATTCATAAGTGTTCTCACATAATACCTACTGTATTCTATCATTAGGATGTAAATGGTGTTGTGACCCACTAGTCCCACATATGCCATCCACCAAAAAACGTTATGTGGCGTTCGTGGACACCCACGAAAACTAACTAGCGTAAATGGGCAGCCCAGAAAAGACCATCGAGCTAGTGGCAGGATGTCCAGAGTCCACAAATCTCCATCGCGTCCTTCCCCACTCCCCAGTCAATCGCCATGCCCTAGGCTATGGCGCCGTCTCCGCCGCCGCCATCTCCACCGCACCACCTCCCGCTTCCAATGGCGCCGCCGTCGCGTCCTTCCAATGGAGCTGAAGAGGACATCACCGGCGACCGAGCCGAGCCTTGCGGGGATGCCTCCTCTGCTCTCTCCCCTAACTTGTTGATGCCTACTTCAACTCCTGCTCCTCATCTGCCGTCAAGGGGAATAGCCAGGGACGACGCTGATATGGGGACGTCTAATCAAACTTTGTCATATCTATGCATAACTTGCCATTATGTCACAAAGTGGGCTTTGAGAAAATAGATCATAAGGTTTTTTATGGTAGAAACTCCACATAATGGAATATCAATGTTTAATGTTTTATTAAAGAGCTTGCAAGATTGGAATATTGAGGACAAACTCTTTAGTATAACATTAGATAATGCAGCTGTTAATGGCACAATGGTTGATTATCTAAGAAAAAATCTCAACAGCAAGCATATGTTGCCTATCAAAGGTCAATTACTTCACATTTGTTGTGCATGCCATGTGCTAAATTTGATTGTCCAAGATAGGTTGACAGTGATGAAAGGTGTAATAGATAATATAAGAGAGAGTGCAAAGTACGTTAAGAGTTCCCCCTCCCGGTTGGAAAATTTTAAAGAAGTAATTGCAAAAGTCGGTATTTCATGCAAACTCCCCTCAGTCGATGTGCCAACGCCTTGGAATTCCACCTTCCTTATGTTAGAGTCATCTCTCTGATGACCCACAAGTATAGGGAATCAATCGTAGTCCTTTCGATAAGTAAGAGTGTCGAACCCAACGAGGAGCAGAAGGAAATGACAAGCGGTTTTCAACAAGGTAATTTCTGCAAGCACTGAAATTGTAGGTAACAGATAGTTTGATAGCAAGATAATTGGTAGCAAGCAAGTAACGGTAACGGTAAACAAGGTGCAGCAAGGTAACCCAATCCTTATGAGGCAAATGACAGGCCAGAACCATCACTAGTAATAGGCAAAGTGTTCTTGAGGGTACACGGGAATTTCGTCTAGTCACTTTTATCATATTGGTTTGATTCGTGTTCGCTACTTTGATAGTTTGATATGTGGGTGTACCGGTGCTAAGGTGCTGTTCTTACTTGAACTAACAACCTACTTATGATTAACCCCCTCACAAGCATCCGCAACTACGAGAAAAGTATTAAGACAAAGTCTAACCATAGCATTAAACATGTGGATCCAAATCAGCCCCTTACGAAGTAGCGCATAAACTAGGGTTTAAGCTTCTGTCACTCTAGCAACCCATCATCTAATAACTACTCCACAATTCATTCCCTTAGGCCCATGAATGGTGAAGTGTCATGTAGTCGACGTTCACATGACACCACTAAGGGAATCACAACATACATATCATCAAAATATCGAACACATATCAAATTCACATGATTACTCGCAACGTGACTTCTCCCGTGACCTCAAGAACAAAGGTAACTACTCACAAATAATAAGCATGCTCAAGATCAGAGGAGTATTGAATAGCATAATGGATCTGAACATATAATCTTCCACCAAATAAAACATATAGTAATCAACTACGCAAGGTAATCAACACTACTAGTCACCCACAGGTACCAATCTGAGGTTCCGGTACAAAGATTGAACACAAGAGATGAACTAGGGTTTGAGAGGAGATGGTGCTGTTGAAGATGTTGATGAAGATTGGCCTCCCAAAGATGAGAGGGGTGTTGGTGATGACGATAGCTTCGATTTCCCCCTCCGGGAGGGAAGTTCCCCCGGTGAAATCGCTCCGTCGGAGGGCAAAAGTGCTCCTGCCCAAGTTCCGCCTCGAGGCGGCGGTGCTTCGTCCCGAAAGTCCTCCTCTGATTTTTTCTAGGTCAAGAGAGACCTTATACCAGAAGATGGGCACCGGAGGTGGGCCAGGCTAGGCACAACCCATCAAGGCGCGCCCAGGGGGGCCTGGCGTGCCCTGGTGGGTTGTGCCCACCTGGGGGCCTCCTTCGGTAGTTTCCAGCTCCAGTATTTTTTATTAAATGTAAAAATAATCACCATAAAATTTCAGCTTCATTGGAGTTGTGCAGAATAGGTATCTCTGACGTGCTTTTCTTGGGTCCAGAATTCCAGCTGCCGATATTCTCCCTCGTTGTATAAACCTTGCATATTATGAGAGAAAAGGCATTAGAATCACTCCCCAAAGCATTATTAATCAACAAAACAAAGTAAATAACGGTAGGAAATCATGATGCAAAATGGACGTATCAACTCCCCCAAGCTTAGACCTCGCTTGTCCTCAAGCGAAAGCCGATATTGAAAACCATGTCCACATGGTTTGAGAGAGAGGTGTCGATAAAACCAAAATACGGACATAGAAGCATAATGCTTATTAACATAACAGAAACAAACTCTAACAAAGGAACTTATTTCAATACATTTTTATCATATAGCTTCTCATGAACAAGTAACGATTCATCACAACATAGTAGTATGAAGCATAAACCTTATTGGGAACCAACAAACTATGTTCTCAGTCAACTTTGCAACTACAATTCATCATCTTTTCAGGAAGGGTCTCATGTAGGAGCCTTTTAGCAAGTCCACATACTCAACCATCATTTAGTCTTCGATGATTGCTAACGCTCACGACATACCCATGAATAAAAAGTTTCAACCGGACACGTAGGAAGATAGGAGCTTATAGTTTTGCCTCCAAACGTATTCACCTCAAGGGTGATTTCAACAATAATAACTCATGCCCACTCATATCCAACTGGATATATGTGCCTAGATCTTTCCTCACCACATGATGCTTGTGAAAGAAAAAGAAAAAGGGATAGGGAAGAATACTTTGACTCTTTGCATAGAAGTAAGTGCATAAAAGTAAAAGATAGGCCCTTCGCAGAGGGAAGCAGAGGTTGTCTTGCGCTTATTGGTTTGTATGCCCAATCCCTTAATGTAAAAGAACGTCACGCTATATTGCCCCCTATGATAGCAACCTTTATTATGCAGTCCGTCGCTATTATTACTTTGCCATCATAAGTTCATATAACGCTCAATTTTCTCTTACACTAATTGATCAAAACACTTTTAGAAGCAATTTTTATTGCCTTGTTGCACCGATGATAACTTACTTGAAGGATCTTTCTCGATGCATAGGTAGGTATGGTGGACACTCAAAGAAATAGTTTGGTTTGGGGTTTTGGATGCACAAGTAGTATCTCTACTTAGTACGGAATTTTTGGCTAGCAAAGATATTGGGCAAGCACCACATGTTAAAGGATCTATGACAATATAACTTCTATGTGGATATGAACAAACATAAATCATTACGTTGTCTTCCTCGTCCAACGTCAACAATTTTGACATATAATATTTGATGGGGGCTCACAATCATAAAAGATGTCCAAGATAGTGTATTTGCATGTGAATCTTCTCTTCCCTTATTAATTCTTTCATGAATTGCATCATTGACCAATGCTATGTTTGTCAATCTCCAAAAAAATTTACTACTTATACTTTTCCTTATGTGATGTCATTACTCACCATAAGATTAGCATATGATTTTTTATTTGTTCCTTTTCCTTTATTTGATTGCAACAAGAAAGTAGAGAGGCAAAAACTCAAACTAAGCTTTATTATATAACTTTCACTCGATTACATAGATAGATAGGCCACGGGACTAACACACGAAAATAGATCATACTAAACTTTTATTCAACTAAAGCAAAGGGAAACTAAAGATCGAACTAAAATAGGTAAAGGTGAATCAAAGTAGTGGTGATACGATACCGGGGCACCTCCCCCAAGCTTGGCTTAAGCCAAGGGGAGTGCCCATACCCGCGTGCTCAAATCTCCTGTGGTGGTGGTGATGAAGGTGGAGGTGTTGATGTAGGTGGTGGTGATGATGTAGCAAGCTTGTCCTCCAGCTTCCAGGGCAAGGGCTCCCCATCAAAGGTTGACGTGAGAGTCCCCTGAGTCATGCAACTGGCAGCTAAACTCATACCTTTAAATCTCGCTTCATATTCGAAGACTTGGTTTTGAAGATCATAAACTTGGCTCTGGAGAAAGTTGATTTGCTCTTTGAAGTTGGAGATGATGTCCTTCACAGACCGGCCATCCACCGTTTGATCACGGGTGAATTTCGTGATCATGGAGTGATTGGCACTAAGTCCACGCTCCACCATCTTCTGGCACTTTAAGATTTCCTGTTCCACCGCCTCGAGCCTAGCCTCCACGCTTCCGGTCTTCTTGGGTCCTTTAACATCGCGGATGTGGAGCACCCCCTCACGCATCTCAATGGCTTGAGGGTGCTTCATCACCTCCGGCAAATACGGGTTGATGACCTTCTCGAAGAACTTGTCCTTGGAGGAGCTTGGTGGAGCCATGGAGATCTAGATCTGACGAGAGAACAGCAAGAAACGAGAACAGAGGATTTTTCTGTGATCCGGTCGTCAAAACAGTCGGGGGTATATATAGAGAATTTTTATTCTTGGGAAACAAGTATTTGGAAGGAAAACGGAGTCGGGAAGGCACCCGAGGTGGGCACAACCCACCAAGGCGCGCCCAGGGGTGCCTGGCGCGCCCTGGTGTATCGTGCTCACCTCGATCACCTTCCGGTTTATTTTTTTATTTCCAAAATTCTAAAATAATCCAAAACTGACAAAAAATATTTTTGTGGATTTTTCGGAGTCTGTTTACTTACCGTATCACGTACCTCCTATTTTTAAGTATTCTGGAGTGTTCCGGAAGGTTTCTTTTATGTGTTCCTCTGGTGTCATGGTTTGGATAACATTGCTTTCAACGTTAATAGGCGTACCTGAGATATAATGCTTAATTCTTTGTCCATTGACTACCTTCGGTTTAGTACCTTCGGCGTTATTAATCTTGATAGCTCCAGAGCGATAAACCTCTTCGATAATATATGGTCCTTCCCATTTTGAGAGAAGCTTTCCTGCAAAAAATCTTAAATGAGAGTTGAACAAAAGAACATAGTCTCCTATTTTGAATTCCTGCTTTTGGATTATTTTGTCATGCCATCTTTTTACTTTTTCTTTGAATAGCTTGGCATTTTCATAGGCTTGGGTTCTCCATTCATCCAGTGAGCTAATATCAAATAACCTCTTTTCACCGGAAAGTTTGAAATCATAGTTGAGTTCTTTAATTGCCCAAAATGCTTTGTGTTCTAGTTCTAGAGGCAAATGACAAGCTTTCCCATATACCATTTTATATGGAGACATACCCATAGGATTTTTATAAGCTGTTCTATAGGCCCAAAGTGCATCATCTAATTTCTTAGACCAATTCTTACGAGACCTATTGACAGTTTTTTGTAATATTAATTTTATTTCTCTATTGCAAAGTTCAACTTGACCACTAGATTGAGGATGATAGGGTGATGCAATTCTATGGTTAACATCATATTTAGCAAGCATCTTACGAAAGGCACCATGAATAAAATGTGAACCACCATCGGTCATTAAATATCTAGGGACTCCAAACCTCGGGAAGATAACCTCTTTGGTGCCGGTAACGAGATTGAACTAGGTATAGAGATACCGACGATCGAATCTCGGGCAAGTAACATACCGATAAACAAAGGGAACATCGTACGGGATTAACTGAATCCTTGACATAGAGGTTCAACCGATAAAGATCTTTGTAGAATATGTAGGAACCAATATGGGCATCCAGGTCCCACTATTGGTTATTGACCGTAGAGGTGTCTCGGTCATGTCTACATAGTTCTCGAACCCGCAGGGTCTGCACACTTAACGTTCGGTGACGTTTCGGTATTATTGAGTTATGTATGTTGGTGACCGAAGGTTGTTCGGAGTCCCGTATGAGATCCCGGACATCACGAGGAGTTCCGGAATGGTCCGGAGGTAAAGGTTTATATATGGGAAGTCATATTTTGGCGACCGGAAAAGTTTCGGGTTTTTCCGATATTGTACCGGGAAGCTTCTAGAAGGTTCTGGAAACTTCCGGAGGAGTCCGGAAGTCCACCAAGGGTTCCACCACGTCCCAAGGGTTTGCATGGGCTTAGGGAAGGTGCCCTGGCCTTATTGGGCCAGGCGCACAAGTCCCTCAAGACCCATGTGGCTTGGGAGAGGTGGAATTCCACCTGTTTATGGAAAGGGAGGGAATTGGACTAGGAGCCCAACCCCTCCCCATTGGCTGTGCCCTAGGGCATGGAGGGGCTGATCTCCACGCCCATCCAGCTATATATAGAGGGGAGGGGGCGCCCCAAGAGCACACACGAAGCCCTTGGCGCCCCTCTCTCTCCCTAGATCGTTTTCTCCTCCGTTCGCAGTTTCGGTAGCGCTAGGCGTAGCCCTGCCGGGATAGCACCACCACCACCGCCACCATGCCGTCGTGTTGCCGGAGAACTCATCTACCTCTCCGCTGTCCCTTGCTAGAGCAAGGAGGCGGAGATCGTCATCGAGCTGTACGTGTGCTGAACGCGGAGGTGTCGTCCGTTCGGCGCTAGATCGTGATTGGATCGCGGGACGGCTTGGGATTTGGATCGCGAAGACGTTCGACTACATCAACCGCGTTTCTTAACGCTTCCCGCTTAGCGATCTACATGGGTATGTAGATCCACTCTCCCCTCAAAGATGCTCATCACCATGGATAGATCATGCGTGTGCGTAGGAATTTTTTTGTTTCCCATGCAACGTTCCCCAACAGTGGCATCATGAGCTAGGTCTATGCGTAGATGAGATCACGAGTAGAACACAAAGGAGTTTGTGGGCGTTGATGCTCAGATTGCTTCCTCCCTTGGTCTTTTCTTGATTCAGCGGTATTGTGGGATGAAGCGGCCCGGACCAACCTTACTCGTATGCTTACGAGAGACCGGTTTCATCAACTGACATGTGACTTTGTTGCATAAAGATGGCTGGCGGGTGTCTGTCTCTCCCACTTTAGTTGGATCGGATTCGACAAAGGCGGTCCTTGAGAAAGTTGAATAGCAATTTGTGTATCACCGTTGTGGTTTTGCGTAGGTAAGAATCGTTCTTGCTAGATACCCATAGCAGCCACGTAAAACATGCAACAACAATTAGAGGACGTCTAACTTGTTTTTGCAGGGTATGTTGTGATGTGATATGGCCAATTACATGATGATATATATGTGATGTATGAGATGATCATGTTTTGTATAGAATATCACGACTTGCATGTCGATGAGTACGGCAACCGGCAGGAGCCATAGGGTTGTCTTTAATTTATTTTCGCCGTTTTTGCTTTACTTTATTGCTATGAGTTAGCACTAGTCGTAGAAGCAACAGTTGGCGTGACAACCTCATGGCGACACGTTGATGGAGATCAAGATGATGGAGATCATGGTTTCACGCCGGTGACGATGGAGATCATGCCGATGCTTTGGAGATGGAGATCAAAAGCACAAGATCATGGCCATATCATGTCACTTATGATTTGCATGTGATGTTAATCCTTTTATGCATCTTATTATGCTTAGGTCGACGGTAGCATTATAAGGTGATCCCTCACTAAAATTTCAAGATAAAATTGTGTTCTCCCCGAGTGTGCACCGTTGCGAAAGTTCGTCGTTTCGAGACACCACGTGATGATCGGGTGTGATAGACTCTACGTTCGCATACAACGGGTGCAAGCCAGTGTTGCACATGCGGAACACTCGGGTTAAACTTGACGAGCCTAGCATGTACAGACATGGCCTTGGAACACAGGAGACCGAAAGGTCGAACATGAGTCATATAGTAGATATGATCAACATGGAGATGTTCACCATTGAAACCACCTCATCTCACGTGATGATCGGACTTGGGTTGGTGAATTTGATCATGTGACACTTGAATGACCAGAGGGATGTAAATTTGAGTGGGAGTTTTTTAAGTAATATGATTATCTAAACTCATTATCATGAACATAGTCAAAATGTCTTTGCAAATTATGTTGTAGATTACTAGCTCGCGCTGTAGCTCCCTTGAATTTTTTATATGTTCCTAGAGAAATAGAGTTGAAAGATGATGGTAGCAATAATGCGGACTAGGTCAGTGATCTGAGGATTGTCCTCATTGCTGCACAGAAGGCTTATGTCCTTAATGCACCGCTCGGTGCACCACCACCCTAAAGCGTCGTCTGTAGATGTTGTGAACATCTGACAGGCACGTTCTGATGACTACTTGATAGTTCAGTGCGTCATGCATTACGGCTTAGAATTGAGGCTCCAAAATGTTTTGAACGTCACGAAACATATGAGATGTTCTAAGAGATGAAATTGGGATCTCAGGCTCGTGCCCGTGTTGAGAGGTATGAGACCTCCAACAAGATTCTTTGCCTGCAAGATGAAGGAGAATAGCTCAATCGGTGAGCATGTGCTCAGATTGTCTAGGTGCTATAATCGCTTGAATCGAGTGGGAGTTAATCTTCTAGATAAGATAGTGATTGATATAGTTCTCCAAGTCACTGTCACTAAGCTACTAGAGCTTCGTGATGAACTATAAAATGCCAGGGATGGAAATAATGATCCCTGAGCTATTCGCGATGTTTGACACCGCGAAGGTAGAAATCAAGAAGGAGCATCAAGTGTTGATGGTTAGTGAAACCACTAGTTTCGAGAAGGGCAAGGGCAAGGAGGGAAACTTCATGGATGGCAAACCAGTTGCTGCTCCAGTGAAGAAACACAAGGTTGAACCCAAACCCGAGACTAAGTGCTTCTATTATGAGGAGGGCGGTCGCTGAAGCGGAACAACCCTAGATACTTGGTAGATAAGAAGGCTGGCAACGTCAACAGAAGTATATTTGATATACGTTTTATTCATGTGTACCTTACTAGTACTCCTAGTAGCACCTGGGTATTAGATACCGGTTCAGTTGCTAAATGTTGGTAACTCGAAATAAAAGCTATGGAATAAACGAAGACTAGCTAAGGGTGAGGTGACGATGTGTGTTGGAAGTGTTTCCAAGGTTGATGTGATCACCATCACACGCTCTCTCTACCTTCGGGATTAGTGATGAACCTAAATAAATGTTATTTGGTGTTTGTGTTGAGCATGAACGTGATTAGATCATGTTTATTGCAATACGGTTATTCATTTAAGTCAGAGAATAATGGTTATTCTGTTTACATTAATAATACCTTCAATGGTCATGCACCCAATGTGAATGGTTCATTGAAACTCAATCGTAGTAATACACATGTTCATTTGATGCCAAAAGATGCAAAGTTAGTAATGATAGTACCACATACTTGTGGCACTGCCGCCAAGGTCATATTGGTGTAAAGGACATGAAGAAACTCCATGCTGATGGATCTTTTGACTCACTCGATTTCGAATCGATTGAGACATGCGGACCATGCCTCATGGGCAAGACGACTAAAACCCCGTTTTCTGGCTTGATGGAGCGGGGAAGTGACTTATTCGAAATGATACATGTTGATGTAGCTATCCAATGAGTGTTGAAGCATGCCGTGGATATCGCTATTTTCTTACCTTCACTGATGATTTGAGTGGATATGGGGATATTTACTTAATGAAACACAAGTCTGAAATGTTTGAAAAGTTCAAACAAATTCAGAGTGAAGTTTGAGATCATCGTGACAAGAAGATAAAATGTCTACGATATGATCGTGGAGGTAAATATCTGAGTTACGAGTTTGGAATACAACTCAAGACAATGTGGAAGTAGTTTCACAACTCACGCCACCTGGAACACCATAGTGTGATGGTGTGTCCGAACGTCGTAGTTGTGCTCTATTGGATATGGTGTGCACTATGATGTCTCTTATCGATTTGCCACTATCGTTTTGGGGTTATGCATTAGAGACAACTACATTCACTTTAATAGGGTACCATCTAAATCCGTTGAGATGACACCGTATGAATTATGGTTTGGCAGAAACCTAAGCTGTCATTTCTTAATGTTTGGGGCTGCGATGCTTATGTGAAAAAGGTTTCAACCTGATGAGCTCAAACCCAAAGCGGACAAATGCATCTACATAGAATACCCTAAGGTAACAGTTGGGTATACCTTCTATCTCAGATCCAAGCGCAAAGTGTTTGTTGCTAAAACGGGTCCTTTCTCGAGAAAGAGTTTCTCTCGAAAGAATTGAGTGGGAGGAAAGTAGAACTTGATGAGGTTATTGAACCGTCACTTCAGTTGGATGGTAGCACGGCGCAGAAAGATGTTTCTGCGGTGCCTGCACCAAATTGAAGATGAAGCTAATGATGATGATCATGAAACTTCAGATCAAGTTACTACCGAACCTCGTAGGTTGACAAGGACACATACTACCCTGAGTGGTACGTCAATCCTGTCTTAGAAATCATGTTGTTAGACAACGATGAGCCTACGGACTATGAAGAAGAGATGGTGGGCCCGGATTCCAACAAATGGCTAGGAGCCATGAAATCTGAGATAGGATCCATGTATGAAAACCAAGTGTGGACTTTGGTAGACTTGCCCGATGAACGGCAGGCCGTTAAGTACAAATGGATCTTTAAGAAGAAGATAGACGCTGATGGTTATTGTCACCATTTATAAAGCTCGACTTGTCGCAAAGAAGTTTCCGACAAGTTCAAGGAGTTGACTACGATGAGACTTTCTCACCCGTAGCGATGCTGATGTCTGTTGGTATTATGTTAGAAATTGCTGCATTTTTCGATTATGAAATCTGGCAGATGGATGTCAAAACATCGTTTCCTTGATGGTTACCTTGAGGAAAGGTTGTATGTGATACAACCGGAAGGTTTTATCAGTCCTAAGGATGCTAAAATGTATGCAAGCTCCAGCAATCCTTCTATGGACTGGAGCAAGCATCTCGGAGTTGGAATATACGATTGATGAGGTGATCAAAGTTTTTAGGTCTATACAAAGTTTATGAGAAACTTGTATTTACAACAAAGTGAGTGGGAGCACTATAGAATTTCTGATAAGTATATGTGGATGACATATTGTTGATCGGAAATGATGTAGAATTTCTGGAAAGCATAAAAGGTTGTTTTGAAAGGAGTTTTTCAAAGGAAAACCTGGAATGAAGCTACTTAAATATTGGGCATCAGGATCTATAGAGATAGATCAAGACGTCTGATAAGACTTTCAATGAGTACATACCTTGACAAGATTTTTGAAAGAGTTCAAAATGGATCAGTCAAAGAAAGAGTTCTTGCCTGATTTGTAAGGTGTGGAGTTGAGTGAGACTCAAAGCTCGACCATGGCAAAAGAAAGAGAAAGGACAAAGGTCGTCCCCTATGCCTTATCCATAGGCTCTGTATAGTATGCCATGCTGTGTACTGCACCTGGTGTGTGCCTTGCCATGAGTCTGTCAAGGGGCACAAGAGTGGTCCAGGAGTGGATCGCTGGACAGCGGTCAAAATTATCCTTAGTAACTAGAGGAGTAAGGAAATGTTTCTCGATTATGGAGGTGATAAAGAGTTCGTCGTAAAGGGTTACGTCGATGCAAGCTTTGACACCAATCCGTATGACACTGAGTAGCAATCCGGATACGTATAGTGGCGCAGCCATTTGGAATAGCTCCAAGTGGAGCGTGGTAGCATCTGTAGTATGACATATAGATTTGCAAAGAACACACGGATCTGAATGTTGCAGGCCGTTGACTAAAACCTCTCTCACATGCAAAGCATGATCGAACCCCAAAACTCATTGGGTGTTAGATTCATAACAATGTAAATCACATGGTGATGTGAACTAGATTATTGACTCTATTGCAAGTGGGAGACTGTTGGAAATATGCCCTAGAGGCAATAATAATTTAGTTATTATCATATTTCCTTGTTCATGATAATCGTTTATTATCCATGCTATAATTGTATTGATTGGAAACTCAAATACATGTGTGGGTACATAGACAACACTGTGTCCCTAGTATGCCTCTAATAGACTAGCTCGTTGATCAAAGATGGTTAAGGTTTCCTAGCCATAGACATGAGATGTCATTTGATAATGGGATCACATCATTAGGAGAATGATGTGATGGGCAAGACCCAAACTATGAACATAGCATACGATCGTGTCAGTTTATTGCCATTGTTTTATGCATGTCAAGTATCTGTTCCTATGACCATGAGATCATGCAACTCACTGACACCGGAGGAATACCTTGTGTGTATCAAACATCGCAACGTAACTGGGTGACTATAAAGATGCTCTACAGGTATCTCCGAGGGTGTCTGTTGAGTTGGCATGGATCAAGACTGGGATTTGTTACTTCGTGTGACGGAGAGGTATCTCAGGGCCCACTCGGTAATACAACATCACAATGAGCCTTGCAAGCAAAGTGACTAAAGAGTTAGCCACGGGATCTTGTATTACGGAACGAGTAAAGAGACTTGCCGGTAACGAGATTGAACTAGGTATAGAGATACCGACGATCGAATCTCGGGCAAGTAACATACCGATAAACAAAGGGAACATCGTGCGAGATTAACTGAATCCTTGACATAGAGGTTCAACCGATAAAGATCTTTGTAGAATATGTAGGAACCAATATGGGCATCCAGGTCCCGCTATTGGTTATTGACCGTAGAGGTGTCTCGGTCATGTCTACATAGTTCTCAAACCCGCAGGGTCTGCACACTTAACGTTCGATGACGTTTCGGTATTATTGAGTTATGTATGTTGGTGACCGAAGGTTGTCCGGAGTCCTGGATGAGAGCCCGGACGTCACGAGGAGTTCCAGAATGGTCCGGAGGTAAAGATTTATATATGGGAAGTCATATTTTGGCGACCGGAAAAGTTTTGGGTTTTTCCGGTATTGTACCGGGAAGCTTCTAGAAGGTTTCGGAAACTTCCGGAGGAGTCCGGAAGTCCACCAAGGATTCCACCACGTCCCAAGGGTTTGCATGGGCTGAGGGGAGGCGCCCTGGCCTTATTGGGCTAGGCGCACAAGTCCCTCAAGGCCCATGTGGCTTGGGAGAGGTGGAATTCCACCTGTTTATGGAAAGGGAGGGAATTGGACTAGGAGCCCAACCCCTCCCCATTGGCTGTGCCCTAGGGCTTGGAGGGGCTGATCTCCACGCCCCTCCAGCTATATATAGAGGGGAGGGGGCGCCCCAAGAGCACACACGAAGCCCTTGGCGCCCCTCTCTCTCCCTAGATCGTTTTCTTCTCCGTTCGCAGTTTCGGTAGCGCTAGGCGTAGCCCTGCCGGGATAGCACCACCACCACCGCCACCATGCCGTCGTGTTGCCGGAGAACTCATCTACCTCTCCGCTGTCCCTTGCTAGAGCAAGGAGGCGGAGATCGTCATCGAGCTGTACGTGTGCTGAACGCGGAGGTGTCGTCCGTTCGGCGCTAGATCGTGATTGGATCGCGGGACGGCTTGGGATTTGGATCGCGAAGACGTTCGACTACATCAACCGCGTTTCTTAATGCTTCCCGCTTAGCGATCTACCAGGGTATGTAGATCCACTCTCCCCTCGTAGATGCTCATCACCATGGATAGATCTTGCGTGTGCGTAGGAAATTTTTTGTTTCCCATGCAACGTTCCCCAACACAACACAACTAGTTGGAATAGCTTCTACCCACTTAGTGACATAATCAACCGCAACTAAAAGATGAGTGTACCCGTTGGAGGAAGGAAAAGGCCCCATATGATTAAAACCCCAAACGTCAAATGGTTCAACAATAAGTGAATAATTCATAGGCATTTTCTGACGCTTACCGATATTACCAATTCTTTGACATTCATCACAAGACAAGACAAACTTACGGGCATCCTTGAAGAGAGTAGGCCAATAAAAACCAGATTGCAACACCTTATGAGCACTTCTATCTCCCGCATGATGCCCTCCATAAGCTTGGGAATGACATTTCTGTACGATTTGTTCATGTTCATGCTCAGGTACACAACGTCTAATAATACCATCTACTCCTTCTTTATAAAGATGTGGGTCATCCCAAAAGTAATGTCTCAAGTCATAGAATTTTTTTCTCTTTTGTTGATAAGTAAAGCTAGGTGGTATATATTTAGCGACAATGTAGTTAGCATAATCAGCATACCAAGGTGTGTGTTGTGAAACACTTATTGCAGCTAGCTGTTCATCAGGGAAACTATCATCAATAGGTAGTGGGTCATCAAGAATATTTTCTAACCTAGACAAGTTGTCAGCTACGGGGTTCTCGGCTCCCTTCCTATCAACGATGTGTAAGTCAAATTCTTGGAGCAAAAGAACCCACCTAATGAGTCTAGGTTTAGCATCTTTCTTTTCCATAAGGTATTTTATAGCAGCATAATCAGAGTGAACAGTGACTTCGGAATCAACAATATAAGATCTATATTTATCACAAGCAAACACAACTGCTAAAAATTCTTTTTCAGTAGTAGCATAGTTTCGTTGGGCACTGTCTAGAGTTTTACTAGCATAATGGATAAAATTCAATTTCTTATCAACTCTTTGTCCTAGAACAGCACCAACAGCATAATCACTAGCATCACACATAATTTCAAAAGGCAAGTTCCAATCAGGTGGTTGAACGATAGGTGCAGAGGTTAAGGCTTTCTTGAGTGTTTCAAAGGCTTCCACACAATCATCATCAAAAACAAAAGGAATATCCTTTTGCAAAAGATTAGTAAGAGGCCTAGAAATTTTAGAGAAGTCTTTAATGAACCTCCTATAAAAACCAGCATGGCCAAGGAAACTTCGAATACCTTTAATATCTTTAGGACATGGCATTTTCTCAATTGCATCAACTTTAGCTTTATCCACCTCAATACCTCGTTCAGATATTTTATGCCCCAAGACAATGCCTTCATTAACCATAAAGTGGCCCTTCTCCCAATTCAATACAAGATTAGTTTGTTCACATCTCTGCAAAACTCGATCAAGGTTGCTTAAGCAATCATCAAAAGAAGTTCCGTAAACGGAAAAATCATCCATGAAAACCTCCACAATCTTTTCACAAAAATCAGAGAATATAGCAGTCATACATCTTTGAAAGGTAGCAGGTGCATTGCATAAACCAAAAGGCATATGTCTATAAGCATAGGTTCCGAAAGGGCAAGTAAAGGTAGTTTTCTCTTGATCAGATTGTGACACAGGTATTTGAGAGAAACCAGAATATCCATCTAAGAAGCAAAAGTGTGTGTGCTTAGATAGTCTCTCTAACATTTGATCAATGAACGGTAGAGGGTAATGATCTTTTCTAGTAGCTTTATTTAATTTTCTAAAATCAATTACCATTCTATAGCCAGTAACAATTCTTTGTGGAATGAGTTCATTCTTATCATTAGGAACAACGGTAATACCTCCTTTCTTAGGGACACAATGAACGGGACTTACCCATCTACTATCAGCAATAGGATAGATTATACCTGCTGCCAGAAGTTTTAGTATTTCAGTTCTTACCACTTCCTTCATCTTAGGATTCAATCGCCGTTGGTGATCAATAACGGGTTTAGCATCAGGTTCCATATTGATCTTGTGCTGACATAGAGTGGGACTAATGCCCTTAAGATCATCAAGAGTATATCAAATAGCAGCTCGGTGCTTCCTTAGAACTTTTAATAGTCTTTCTTCTTCATGTTCTGAAAGGTTAGCACTAATAATAACAGGATATATCTTTTTCTCATCAAGATAAGCATACTTCAAAGTGTCAGGCAATTGTTTCAATTCAAACACAGGATCACCTTTAGGTGGAGGAGGACCTCCAAGAGTTTTAATAGGCAAATTGTGTTTCAAGAGAGGTTGTTGTTCGAAGAAAATTTGATCTATTTCGTTTCTTTCACGCAAATGCATGTCATTTTCATGGTCGGGCAAATATTGTTCTAATGGATCAGTAGGAGGCACAACAATAGAAGCAAGACCAATTATTTCAACCCTACTAGATAACTCTTTATCACGAGGTTGTCTACTAAACTTGGAAAAATTAAACTCATGAGACACATTACCGAAACTAACACCGACAGTTTGTTTTTCACAATCTATCTTAGCATTGACGGTGCTCAAGAAAGGTCTACCAAAGATAATGGGACAAAAGTCATCTTGTGGGGAACCAAGGACCAGAAAATCAGTAGGGTATTTTACTTTCCCACACAAGACTTCAACATCTCTAACAATCCCAAGTGGTGTGATAGTGTCTCTATTAGCAAGTTTAATAGTGACATCAATGTCTTCCATTTCAGCAGGTGCTATTTCATCCATAATTTCTTGGTACAAGGTAAAAGGGATATCACTCACACTAGCACCTATATCACATAAACCATGATAGAAATGATCTCCTATTTTGACTGAGACAACAGGCAAGCCTTCTATGGGTCTATGTTTATCTTTTTCATCAGATTTAGCAATTCTAGCAGCTTCATCACAAAAGTAGATAACACGCCCATCAATATTTTCTACCAAGAGATCTTTGACCATAGAAACACTAGGCTCTACTTTAATTTTCTCAGGGGGTTTAGGTGCTCTTATATTACTCTTACGAACCACAGTTGATACCTTAGCATGCTCCTTTATCCTAACAGGGAAAGGTGGTTTTTCAATATAAGTGGTAGGCACAACTGGATCAACATTGTAAAAGATGGTTTCTTCTTTAGCTATGAACGGTTCTTTAATTTCTTCTTTAATAGGGGGATGATATTTCAACCACTTCTCCTTAGGGAGCTCAATGTGAGTAGCAAATGCTTCTCAGAAAGAGGCTACTATCTCAGAGTCAAGTCCATATTTAGTGCTAAACTTGTGAAAAGCATCGGTATTCATAAAAGATTTAACACAATCAAATTCAAGCTTTATACCTGACTCATTACCTTCGTCGAGTTCCCAATCTTCAGAGTTGCGTTTAATTCTTTAGTCTTCATCATAAGAGATCCCACATGAATTCAATAGTCTTCATCATATAAGAACCAGCACAAGAAGTATCGAGCATGGATTGATCATTATGAGAAAGCCGAGCATAAAAATTCTAAATGATAACTTCCCTCAGAATATCATGATTGGGGCATGAATATAACATTGCTTAAGCCTCCCCCAAGCTAGAGCAATACTTTCTCCTTCACGAGGCCAAAAATTATATATATAATTCGGATCATGATGAACTAGATGCATGGGATAAAACTTTTGGTGAAATTCCAATTGCAAACGATTCCAGTTCCACGATCCAAGATCATCACATAGCCTATACCATGTCAATGCTTTTCCCTCCAAAGATAAAGGGAAAACCTTCTTCTTAACTTCATCTCCGAGTAAACCTGCAAGCTTAAATAATCCAAAAATCTCGTTGACATATAAAAGGTGCATATCAGGATGTTCAGTTCCATCTCTTGCATAAGGTTTAGCAAGAAGTTGTTCTAGCATACCCGAAGGAATTTCAAAAGTAAAATTTTCAGTAGGTGTTATAGGTTGAGGGGCAACTAATTGTGGTTCCGGTCGAGGTGAAGATACCCCGAACAAACCCCTCAAATGATTGTTCTCCATAGTAGCAAGTAGCAATAAATTTCAGCACGTAGTATAAGTTTTTCCTTACCGATTTCCACTTACCAAGAGCGCTTCACTCCCCGGCAACAGCGCCAGAAAAGAGTCTTGATGACCCACAAGTATAGGGGATCAATTGTAGTCCTTTCGATAAGTAAGAGTGTCGAACCCAACGAGGAGCAGAAGGAAATGACAAGCGGTTTTCAGCAAGGTAATTTCTGCAAGCACTGGAATTGTAGGTAACAGATAGTTTGATAGCAAGATAATTGGTAGCAAGCAAGTAACGGTAACGGTAAAAAAGGTGCAGCAAGGTAGCCCAATCCTTTTGAGGCAAAGGATAGGCCAGAACAATCACTAGTAATAGGCAAAGTGATCTTGAGGGTACACGGGAATTTCGTCTAGTCACTTTTATCATGTTGGTTTGATTCGTGTTCGCTACTATGATAATTTGATATGTGGGTGGACCGGTGATAAGGTGATGTTCTTACTTGAACTAACAACCTACTTATGATTAACCCCCTGATACGTCTCCAACGTATCTATAATTTATGAAGTATTCATGCCATGTTTGCAATAATTTTATATGATTTTGGTATGATTTTATTAGAACTAACCCGGACTGACGCTGTTTTCAGCAGAACTACCGTGGTGTTGTTTTTGTGCAGAAATAAAAGTTCTCGGAATGAGCTGAAAATTTACGGAGAATATTTTTGGAAAATATAAAAAATACTGGAGCGAAAAGTCACCGGAGAGGAAGGCCGAGGAGGCCACAAGCATAGGGGGCGCCCCCCCTAGGGCGCGCCCCCCTAGCTTGTGACTTCCTCGGAAACCTTCTGGACGTGGGACCAACGCCATATACTCCTATAAAACCCAAACCGCCGAAAAGAAACCTAGATCGGGAGTTCCGCCGCCGCAAGCCTCTGTAGCCACCAAAAACCAATCGGGAGCCCGTTTCGGCACCCTGCCGGAGGGGGAAACCATCACCGGATGCCATCTTCATCATCCCGGCGGTCTCCATGACGAGGAGGGAATAGTTCACCCTCGGGGCTGAGGGTATGTACCAGTAGCTATGTGTTTGATCTCTCTCTCTCATGTTCTTGAGATGACACGATCTTGATGTACCGCGAGCTTTATTAATATAGATGAATCATATGGAGTTTTCCCCTCTCTATCTTCTTGTGATGAATTGAGTTTTCCCTTTGAAGTTTTCTTATCGGATTGAGTCTTTAAGGATTTGAGAACACTTGATGTATGTCTTGCGATGGGATGTCCGTGGTGACAATGGGATGTTCTATTGATCCACTTGATGTATGTTTTGGTGATCAACTTGCGGGTTCCATGACCTTGGGAATCTATGCATAGGGGTTGGCACACGTTTTCGTCTTGACTCTCCGGTAGAAACTTTGGGGCACCCTTTGAAGTTCTTTGTGTTGGATTGAACATGATGAATCTGAAATTATGTGATGCATATCGTATTATCCAGCCCATGGGTACTTGTGGTGACATTGGAGTATCTAGGTGACATTAGGATTTTGGTTGATGTGTATCTTAAGGTGTTATTTTAGTACGAACTCTAGGGCTGTTCGTGACACTTATAGGGATAGCTCATAAGATTGATCGGAAAAGATAACTTTGAGGTGGTTTCGTACCCTACAATAATTTCTTCATTTGTTCTCTGCTACTTGTGACTTTGGAGTGAACTCTTTGTCGCACGTGAGGGATTTATATATGATTCAACTATGTTATTATTGTTGAGAGAACTTGCACTAGTGAAAGTATGAACCCTAGGCCTTGTTTCTAAGCATTGCAATACCGTTTGTGCTCACTTTTGTTACTTGCTACCTTGCTGTTTTTATATTTTCAGATTACAAAAATCTATATCTACCATCCATATTGCACTTGTATCACCATCTCTTCGCCGAACTAGTGCACCTATACAATTTACCATTGTATTGGGTGTGTTGGGGACACAAGAGATTTCTTGTATTTGATTGCAGGGTTGCTCGAGAGAGACCATCTTCATCCAACACCTCCCACGGATTGATAAAACTTACGTCATCCACTTGAGGGAAATTTGCTACTGTCCTACAAAACTCTGCGCTTGGAGGCCCAACACGAGTCTACAAGAAGAAGGTTGCGTAGTAGACATCAAGCTCTTTTCTGGCGCCGTTGCCGGGGAGGTGAGTGCTTGAAGGTATATCTTTAGATCTTGCAATTAAATCTTTTAGTTTCTTGTTTTTCACTAGTTTGGTTTTATAAAAGAAAACTACAAAAAAATGGAGTTTAGGTTGCATCAATTGGTTCGTCTTTTTAATGTCTTTCGTGAAAATAAGGATTCAGAAAATTGTGCTCAATTGGTAGAGGAAGAAACTATGAAAATACTTAATGAGAATTCCTTGAATGATGAGCATGATTGCAATGTTGTTAGTATGAATTTTCTGAATATCCATGATGCTAATGATATGCAAAGCCACAAGCTTGGGGATGCTATGTTTGATGAAGATGATATTTTTAGTGCCCCAAGTTTTGATGAGCAAAATTATTATGATGATAGCATGCCTCCTATATATGATGATTATGATGACATGTATGCTATAAAGAGTGATAGTAACCATGAAACTTTTCATCATGATTTTAACATTCAAAGTGGTTATGTCAATCAAGTATCTCATGATATTTACTTTGTTGAGTTTGCTCCCACTATTATGAATGAGAAGAAAATTGCTTATGTGGAGAGTGACAAATTTTATATGCTTGTGAATCATGAAAAGAATGCTTTATGTGATAGTTATATTGTTGTAACATGATGATTTAAATGATGCTAGTTGATTCTTGCTCCCATAAATTGTTTGCTCACAAAATCCCTATGCATAGGAAGTGGGTTAGACTTAAATGTGCTTGTCATGAGATTCATGATGCTCTTTTGCATGTTTCAATTATTATTCCTTTGTGAGCATCATTTAAATCATCATGCCTAGCTAAAAGGCTTTAAAGAAAAGCGCTTGTTGGGAGACAACCCAACACTTTTCCTTTCTGTTTTTGTGTGTTAACATGATTAAGCTACTGTATTAATCATGTTTTATGCCTTTTTATTTCAATAAAGTGCCAAGTAAAGCCTTTGGGATGACTCACAAGATGAGTAGAATTGATGCTGAACCAAAACAGCAACTTTTGACTCCAGTACAGGAATTTTCATTTTTTACTGGAGCGTTATAATGATCTGAATTTTTTACACAGTTTTCATATACCAATTCTTCAGGTTGTCCTAATTTTTCAGAATTTTTAGATACAGGGAAGTATGGTTACACTACAGATATTCACAGACTGTTCTGTTTTTGACAGATTCTGTTTTGCATGCATAGTTTGCTTGTTTTAGCATTTCCATAGCTTATATTTGGTGGTATAAATTATGGGAATGATAGAATACAGTAGGTATCATGTGGTAACAACTATTAATCTTGTCTTGACTGCACCTAAGTGAATGCTTTATCTTTATTACACTAACCCTTCTCACGAAGTTTCGTTAAGTTTTGTGTGATTGAAGTTTTCAAGTTTTGGGTGAGACACCGATATGAGGAGAATAAGGAGTGACAAGAACCTAAGATTGGGGATTCCCAAGGCACCCCCAAGGTAATATCCAAGGAAGACTCAAGCGCCTAAGCTTGGGGATGCCCCGGAAGGCATCCCCTCTTTCGTCTTCAACATTATCGGTATATCTTACTTGGAGCTATATTTTTATTCGTCACATAATATGAATTTTGCTTGGAGCGTCATTTTATTTTCTTGTTTTCTGTTAGGTGTTATTTATAATCTTTTTTTTCAATAAAAAGTTCCAAGAATTGCCTTAGGATGCTTGCATTGCATGTTTGATGTGTGCTGTGTAAAAAACAGAAACTTTTGCTGTAGTGTTTGAATTTTCATATTTTACTGGAACGTGGAAAGTTTCTGAAATTTTTACACAGTGTTGTCATATAAATTTTATAGCATTTCCTAAATTTTCATAATTTTTTGAGTTACAGAAGTACACTGTTTTCATAAATTTCTACAGACTGTTCTGTTTGGACAGATTGCTGTCATAGTTTCGTTATCTACTTATCCTATGGTTTCCATAGCCTATATTGGTAGATATAAATTGTGGAAATGATAGTATACAGTACCTAATGTTTGGAAATTATTATGCAACTTGTCTTGGCAGTACATGAAGTGTTGATTTATTATTATGTGTACTAACCTATCTCACGAGTTCTTTTCGAGTTTTGTGTGGATGAAGTTTTTGAGAATAGGTGAAACCGGGATATGAGAGGATTGAACGAGATTCAAAAGTTCAAGCTTGGGTATGCCCAAGGCACCCCAAGTAAATATTTCAAGAAGTCTCAAGCATCTAAGCTTGGGGATGCTGCGCATCCCACCTCTCTTCATCAACAATTATCGGTTAGCCTATGTTGAGCCTAAATTTTTATTCGTTCACATGATGCGTGCTATTCTTGGAGTGATATTTATTGAGAGAGAGAGAGTCCTCACATAGCTACTTAATTGTTTGACTACTCATTGATCTTCACTTATATCTTTTGAGAGTAGCTTGTCATTTCCTCTCATGCTTCACTTATACCTTTTTTGAGGGATGAAATCTTTATGCTCATGTGCTTCATTTAAAATTGTTTGAGCTTGTCAAAAAAAAGCAATGGCAATATATGAAACTAGTCCCAAAGTGATAGATATCCAAGGAGGATATAACAAAAACTTTCATGAAGATCATGGGACAAATTAAACTTGATTCTTTGTAATAGTTTTGAAACATGATGATAGTAATATGTGAGTCATGTTAGTGAGTAATTATGCTTTAGTAGGAATATTGGTGTTAAGGTTTGTGATTCCCTATGCAAGTACGAAAGTCAATAGTTATGCAATGAAGTTACATCCTACTTGTGGTGCATTATTCGGTGTTAGTTATGTTCAATGCTCACTTATGTGAATTTTCGTTTCTTGGTTTGGTTGCTTCCCAATCTATTTGCTAGCCTCCATTTGTACTAAGTAGAAATACTACTTGTGCATCCAAAATCCTTAAACCAAGTTTTTCCTTATGAGTCCACCATACCTACCTATATGCGGTATTTCCATGCCGTTCCAAGCAAATTTGTATGTGCCATCTCTAAATTTTCAAAATAAATTTTCTCTTTTGTGTGCCCGTACCGCTCATGAAATCGTGGGGAGTATCCAATATTTTTCCATGCTAGGTGTGTTATTCTCACGATATGTGTTGATTCACTATCATTCACGAGAAAGTGGCTGGTATTCGGGATGCCCAGTTCCATGCTCAAAATTCAAATCAAAATATAATGAAACAAAACTCCCCCAGGATTGTTGTTTGTATGGACGGTACCCGTGGATTCGGCTCGCCATGGAGTGTGATTGATTGGTGGAGGGGGAGTAAAAATTTTACCATTCTTTTTGGGAACCGCCTATAATGTATCTAGCATGGAAAGTATTGTGAGCTACTTTGTTGTTTTCGTTGACAGGAAAAGCATGCCACTCAAAATATTTTTCTCTCTCAATTTAAACCTTGAGCTCTGGCACCTCTACAAATCCCTACTTCCCTCTGCGAAGGGCCTATCTATTTACTTTATGCAATTTTTATTTTTGCTTTGAGTCTCCATCTTCTCTTGTAAGCACCAACTAGGGGGCACTATGATCGTACTTGAGCATTGGGCATAGCTAGTATTTGAGTGTGTTTCATGAATGGATCAATGATTGAGCATGATGGGCTAGGGATAACTTTCTTTAGTGTTGATATTTTGAAAGACATGGTTGCTTGTTGACATGCTTGAGTATTGAAGTCATTATGTTAAAACTAGACTATTGCTTTGAATCATTTACAAGTCCAAATGTCCATGCTATACAAAGAAGAAAAGAATATGATGAACATGTTAGGTAGCATTCACACTTCATAAATTATTTCTTTTATCATTTACCTACTCGAGGACGAGCAGGAATTAAGCTTGGGGATGCTGATACGTCTCCAACGTATCTATAATTTATGAAGTATTCATGGCATGTTTGCAATAATTTTATATGATTTTGGTATGATTTTATTAGAACTAACCCGGACTGACGCTGTTTTCAGCAGAACTACCGTGGTGTTGTTTTTGTGCAGAAATAAAAGTTCTCGGAATGAGCTGAAAATTTACGGAGAATATTTTTGGAAAATATAAAAAATACTGGAGCGAAAAGTCACCAGTGAGGAAGGCCGAGGAGGCCAGAAGCCTAGGGGGTGCCCCCCCCTAGGGCGCGCCCCCCTGGCTTGTGACTTCCTCGGGAACCTTCTGGACGTGGGACCAACGCCATATACTCCTATAAATACCCAAACCGCCGAAAAGAAACCTAGATCGGGAGTTCCGCCGCCGCAAGCCTCTGTAGCCACCAAAAACCAATCGGGAGCCCGTTCCGGCACCCTGCCGGAGGGGGAAACCATCATCGGAGGCTATCTTCATCATCTCGGCGGTCTTCATGACGAGGAGGGAGTAGTTCACCCTCGGGGCTGAGGGTATCTACCTGTAGCTATGTGTTTGATCTCTCTCTCTCGTGTTCTTGAGATGACACGATCTTGATGTACCGCGAGCTTTATTAATATAGATGAATCATATGGAGTTTTCCCATCTCTATCTTCTTGTGATGAATTGAGTTTTCCCTTTGAAGTTTTCTTATCGGATTGAGTCTTTAAGGATTTGAGAACACTTGATGTATGTCTTGCGATGGGATATCCGTGGTGACAATGGGATGTTCTATTGATCCACTTGATGTATGTTTTGGTGATCAACTTGCGGGTTTCATGACCTTGGGAATCTATGCATAGGGGTTGGCACACGTTTTCGTCTTGACTCTCTGGTAGAAACTTTGGGGCACTCTTTGAAGTTCTTTGTGTTGGATTGAACATGATAAATCTGAAATTATGTGATGCATATCGTATAATCCAGCCCATGGGTACTTGTGGTGGCATTGGACTATCTAGTGACATTAGGGTTTTGGTTGATGTGTATCTTAAGGTGTTATTTTACTACGAACTCTAGGGCTGTTCGTGACACTTATAGGGATAGCTCATAAGATTGATCGGAAAAGATAACTTTGAGGTGGTTTCGTACCCTACAATAATTTCTTCATTTGTTCTCCGCTACTTGTGACTTTGGAGTGAACTCTTTGTCGCACGTGAGGGATTTATATATGATTCAACTATGTTAGTATTGTTGAGAGAACTTGCACTAGTGAAAGTATGAACCCTAGGCCTTGTTTCTAAGCATTGCAATACCGTTTCTGCTCACTTTTGTTACTTGCTACCTTGCTGTTTTTATATTTTCAGATTACAAAAATCTATATCTACCATCCATATTGCACTTGTATCACCATCTCTTCGCCGAACTAGTGCACCTATACAATTTACCATTGTATTTGGTGTGTTGGGGACACAAGATATTTCTTGTATTTGATTGCGGGGTTGCTCGAGAGAGACCATAGCATTAAACATGTGGATCCAAATCAGCCCCTTACGAAGTAGCGCATAAACTAGGGTTTAAGCTTCTGTCACTCTAGCAACCCATCATCTAATAACTACTCCACAATGCATTCCCTTAGGCCCATGAATGGTGAAGTGTCATGTAGTCGACGTTCACATGACACCACTAAGGGAATCACAACATACTTATCATCAAAATATCGAACACATATCAAATTCACATGATTACTCGCAACATGACTTCTCCCGTGACATCAAGAACAAAGGTAACTACTCACAAATAATAAGCATGCTCAAGATCAGAGGAGTATTTAATAGAATAATTAATGGATCTGAACATATAATCTTCCACAAAATAAACCATATAGTAATCAACTACGCAAGGTAATCAACACTACTAGTCACCCACAGGTACCAATCTGAGGTTCCGGTACAAAGATTGAACACAAGAGATGAACTAGGGTTTGAGAGGAGATGTGCTGTTGAAGATGTTGATGAATATTGGCCTCCCAAAGATGAGAGGGGTGTTGGTGATGACGATAGCTTCGATTTCCCCCTCCGGGAGGGAAGTTCCCCCGGCGAAATCTTTCCGCCGGAGGGCAAAAGTGCTCCTGCCTAAGTTCCGCCTCGAGGCGGTGGCGCTTCGTCCCAAAAGTCCTCCTCTGATTTTTTCTAGGTCAAGAGAGACCTTATACCAGAAGATGGGCACCGAAGGTGGGCCAGGCTGGGCACAACCCATCAGGGCGCGCCCAGGGGGGCATGGCGCGCCCTGGTGGGTTGTGCCCACCTGGGGGCCTCCTTTGGTAATTTCCAGCTCCAGTATTTTTTATTAAATGTAAAAATAATCTTCGTAAAATTTCAGCTTCATTGGAGTTGTGCAAAATAGGTATCTCTGACATGCTTTTCTTGGGTCCAGAATTCCAGCTGCCGGTATTCTCCCTCCTTGTATAAACCTTGCATATTATGATAGAAAAGGCATTAGAATCACTCCCCAAAGCATTGTTATTCATAAAAACAAAGTAAATAACGATAGGAAACCATGATGCAAAATGGACGTATCACTCTCCCATTCCGAAGAGCATTTCGTACTTTGGTGTAGCGGGACAAGTATTCGAAGTTATGTCCGTCCTTGGAAGAGTGGAAAAGAGCTCAAACTGTTTGTGCTATGTTAAGAGTTTTTCACACAACCACAGAAGTAGTTTCTGGTTCAAGTTATCCTACCTCAAATACGTACTTCCATCAAATATGGAATGTGAGAGTGTTGCTGGAGAAGGAAGCATTGGCAGAGGATGATGTTAGTCGAGCAATGATTGTTGTGATGCAAGCAAAAGTTTGACAAATACTGGATCGAGTCATATTTGCCCAATTGTATAGCTATGATTTTTTATCCTCAATTCAAACTAAGCTTCATTGAGTTTCGGTTAAAACAAGCATTTGGTTCAGATATAGAGAAGCACTTGGATGCAGTGAAAAAAGCTCTTAACAACCTGTTTGAAGAATATTCTTCACAAATGGCAGATGCACTGGGTTAGTCAACTCAAGGACAGGAAAATGATGAGGTTGTGATTGAAGAGAATGATCCTTTTGCAGATTGGGATCAACACTTGCACAAGAAGCAATGCTAATATGCTAATGAGCTTGTTAGATACTTAGAGGAAGAGACATTCGATCGCAAAGTAGATTTCAACATTCTTCAATGGTGGTATATCCACTCTTCGAAGTATCCCGTCCTTTCTTGTATAGCTCGTGATGTCCTTGTTGTACCATCTTCCATGGTACAGTCCGAATAGCTTTCAGTACCGGACATCGTGTGGTAAGCGACTATAGAAGTAGACTGAGCAACAAGACGGTCGAAGCCTTGATCTGCCTCCAAGATTGGTATATATCTGATATTCAATGTGACATTGTTGAGGAAGAGCGCTACTATTAACCGAGGTATGTGTGCACTACAAATTTACTTTCAAGTTTCTTGTCCATCTACAAATTTACTTTTAAATTAAGGGAGTTGGTCAAGGCCAGTCCATGTCACACGATTTATAGTAAGTGTTTTTTCCCAACAAATTTAGAGTAATTGTTGAACGGAAATTGTTGAAGTGGTGCCATTGTGCTGATTTAGCATGTTGTATCAGAATGACATTCTGAGAATGTTATTTGACACATACATAATTTACTTTCCTATATTTACTGTTAGAATTAGCTCTGCTTGGCTGCACAGTTTTGTCCAATTGCTAGGTAGTATTCCTCAAGATCCCCACCATTTCCCCTTTGGATTCATCTAGAACAATAGCTTTTTTCTTGTACTAGAATAAATTATGATTGATCCATGCCAATTAGTTCTCTGATCCTTGATTAGTTCCATTTTTTTGCAGATGCAGACTCGGGTTGAGGCATACATATGGAGATACAGACTTGATCGTCTAGAACAGTTCCAATTATGATACATGGTTGGATGGAAGAATTACTGAAGTGGTAGATGGAAGCATACACAGCAGGATGGAGAAGTTGCTGAACTGGTAGATGGAAGCATACATGTTGTAAAATGCAAATGAATAATTTCATTTGAGCTAAAATGCTAGAAGCTTTGTCGATATTCTTGTTTCCTCTGCTATGAATGCTACTCTAAATTTTTATTTTTATTTGAGACAATCTAAGTTGTAGTGTAAATGCTGAATCTGGATGCTATTTGGTGTGTACGGAATAGATGTAAATGCTGAATTCTTTTGAGATGTGATAAAGTGCACATGAATTTCATTAGTGGCAATATGTGGACGCCACATTAGCCACATAAATATTAAGTGGACTTCCACATAATCCCGTATAAAGAATTGTGGTTGGTGTGGGCAAGTCCCATGACGTCCAACAACCTATCCATTTATATCCTGATTCTATCATTCCCACAATTTATATCACTAAATATAAGCTATGGAAACACTAAAACAAGCGAACTATGCATGCAAAACAGAATCTGTCAAAAACAGAACAGTCTGTGAAGATCTGAATGAAATCCATATTTCCCTATCTCTCAAAATTATGAAAAATGAGGAAAACGCAGAGAATTTTTATAGACAAACTGTGTAAATTTCAGAATGTTTTGACCTTCCAATAAAATCATAGAAATTATGCACTGGACGTAAAAGTTTCTGTTTTTGCACAGAATCAAACTAACAAGTATCCACACTATCCCAAAGGCTTTACTTGGCACTTTATTGACATAAAAGACACAAAACATGATTACTACAGTAGCTTAATCATGTGAACACACCAAAACATAAAGTACAAGTGTTGGGTTGTATTCCAACAAGTGCTTTTCTTTAAAGCCTTTTTAGCTAGGCATGATGATTTCTATGATGCTCACATAAAAGTAAAGAATTGAAACACAATGGGAGCATCATGAAGCATATGACAAGCACATTTAAGTATAACCCACTTCCTATGCATAGGGATTTGTGAGCAAACAATTTATGGGAGCAATAATCAATTTGCATAGAAAGGCAAAACAAGCATAACTTCAAAACTTTGAACACATAGGGAGGAAACTTGATATAATTGCAATACCTACAAGCATATGTTACTCCTTCATAATAATTTTCAGTAGCATCATGAAGGAACTCAAAAATATAACTATCACATAAAGCATTCTTTTCATGATCCACAAGCATAGAAAATTCATTAGTCTCCCCACAAGCAAACTTCTCATACATAATAGTGGGAGTATCATAGGGGACTCGAATGCTGTAAATTGTTTCCACATTAAAAGAATAATGTTCAGAAAAAGGGTATTCATTATAATCATCACTATTTTTTATAACATAAGTATCATCACAATAATCATCATAAGTAGTAACTTGGTTCTCATCATAATCAATTGAAACCTCTTCCAAGATAGTGGAATCATTACTAAATAATATCATGACATCTCCAAATCCACTTTTATCATTATAATAAGATTCAACACCCTCCAAAATAGTGGGATAATAATCATCTAAAGTTGACACTCTTACAATCCCACTTTCATAAAAACTGCAATCATCATAAATAGTAGGCATGCAATCATCATAACAAATTTGATCATTGAAAGTAGGGGAACTAAAAAGATCATCTTCATATAACATTGCATCCCCAAGCTTGGGATAAACATTATTTTCAGCAAATAAATTATCAAACATGTCATTTTCATCAAACATAGCATCCCCAAGCTTGTGGGTTTGCATATCATTAGCATAATCATCAATAGCATGAATGGCACCAATAGTATAACAATTATTATCTTCATAATTTTCCAAGTTAGTGCCAAAAAGGTTTTCAATATCATAAGGAGTATCATTATCTTCCCAATCATCCTCATCACAACAAGTAGTAGGCATAACAAAATAATCGTGAAGTGTATCATCGTCCATACTACTTTCGGATTCATTCTCAATAATGATAGGAACAACATTATTTGAGAGTGATACCTTTTTACCTCTACTTTTCCTTTTCTTCTTCTTCACCACCTTATTTGTGGGTTTAAGTATTTTTTTCGAGCTTCTTATTGAAGAGATTGGAAGCTCCTCCTTGCAACCTGATTCATTATGAGAAACTATAGGAGGGTATTGTGAGACCTTTACCCTTTCATTAGTATACCTTTTATTTCTATTGGTTTCTCATTATTTCTATAGTTGGCAATATAAGAATTCTCATTGCAATGTACTACACAAAACATAAATATTTCCTGTAGATTAGTTTCATTATCATTAGTGATAAGGAGTATATCAAACCAATCATTTTTATGTGACAATTCTTCACACCCCAAAAATAAATAAAGTTCATTGTCGAGTTCACTAGAGATCAAATTATCACAATATTTGGAAATGGTTTGATCATGAAAATGCATGCATTGGAAATTAAGATGACCAACCCTATTGCAAAGTTCACAAGTAATGGGATGAAGAGAGCATAATCTTGTGGCAAATTCATCTATCACTTTAAGCCATCTATTAGTTTGATCATGTTTATGCTTCTTACAAAATCTAACATCCCTATATGGCATGTCTTCAAAAAAATTATTCACTCCACAAAAATTGGCATGCTTATAGGAAATCTTTTTATCATGACTAGTGCAATCAGCATTAGCATCGTGGATATTCAAGAATCCATGCCAACAATATTACTATCATGCTCATCTTTCAAGGAATTATCATTAAGTATTTTTATAAATTCTTCCTCTAACAATAGAGAACAATTTTCCGAACCATCATTTTCATGAAAGACATTAAAAAGACGAAGCAATTGAGGCAACCTAAACTCCATTTTTTTTGTAGTTTTCTTTTATAAAACCAAACTAGTGAAAGACAAGAAACTAAAAGATTTAATTGCAAGATCTAAAGATATACCTTCAAGCACTCACCTCCCCGGCAACGGCGCTAGAAAATAGCTTGATTTCTACTATACAACTTTATTCTTGTAGACTCTGTTGGGCTTCCAAGCGCAGAGTTTTGTAGGACAGGATCAATGATTGAGCATGATGGGCTAGGGATAACTTTATTTAGTGTTGATATTTTGAAAGACATGGTTGCTTGTTGACATGCTTGAGTATTGAAGTCATTATGTTAAAACTAGACTATTGCTTTGAATCATTTACAAGTCCAAATGTCCATGCTATACAAAGAAGAAAAGAATATGATGAACATGTTAGGTAGCATTCACACTTCATAAATTATTTCTTTTATCATTTACCTACTCGAGGACGAGCAGGAATTAAGCTTGGGGATGCTGATACGTCTCCAACGTATCTATAATTTATGAAGTATTCATGGCATGTTTGCAATAATTTTATATGATTTTGGTATGATTTTATTAGAACTAACCCGGACTGACGCTGTTTTCAGCAGAACTACCGTGGTGTTGTTTTTGTGCAGAAATAAAAGTTCTCGGAATGAGCTGAAAATTTACGGAGAATATTTTTGGAAAATATAAAAAATACTGGAGCGAAAAGTCACCAGAGAGGAAGGCCGAGGAGGCCAGAAGCCTAGGGGGTGCCCCCCCCCCTAGGGCGCGCCCCCCTGGCTTGTGACTTCCTCGGGAACCTTCTGGACGTGGGACCAACGCCATATACTCCTATAAATACCCAAACCGCCGAAAAGAAACCTAGATCGGGAGTCCCGCCGCTGCAAGCCTCTGTAGCCACCAAAAACCAATCGGGAGCCCGTTCCGGCACCCTGCCGGAGGGGGAAACCATCATCGGAGGCCATCTTCATCATCTCGACGGTCTTCATGACGAGGAGGGAGTAGTTCACCCTCGGGGCTGAGGGTATCTACCTGTAGCTATGTGTTTGATCTCTCTCTCTCGTGTTCTTGAGATGACACGATCTTGATGTACCGCGAGCTTTATTAATATAGATGAATCATATGGAGTTTTCCCATCTCTATCTTCTTGTGATGAATTGAGTTTTCCCTTTGAAGTTTTCTTATCGGATTGAGTCTTTAAGGATTTGAGAACACTTGATGTATGTCTTGCGATGGGATATCCGTGGTGACAATGGGATGTTCTATTGATCCACTTGATGTATGTTTTGGTGATCAACTTGCGGGTTTCGTGACCTTGGGAATCTATGCATAGGGGTTGGCACACGTTTTCGTCTTGACTCTCTGGTAGAAACTTTGGGGCACTCTTTGAAGTTCTTTGTGTTGGATTGAACATGATAAATCTGAAATTATGTGATGCATATCGTATAATCCAGCCCATGGGTACTTGTGGTGGCATTGGAGTATCTAGTGACATTAGGGTTTTGGTTGATGTGTATCTTAAGGTGTTATTTTACTACGAACTCTAGGGCTGTTCGTGACACTTATAGGGATAGCTCATAAGATTGATCGGAAAAGATAACTTTGAGGTGGTTTCGTACCCTACAATAATTTCTTCATTTGTTCTCCGCTACTTGTGACTTTGGAGTGAACTCTTTGTCGCACGTGAGGGATTTATATATGATTCAACTATGTTAGTATTGTTGAGAGAACTTGCACTAGTGAAAGTATGAACCCTAGGCCTTGTTTCTAAGCATTGCAATACCGTTTGTGCTCACTTTTGTTACTTGCTACCTTGCTGTTTTTATATTTTCAGATTACAAAAATCTATATCTACCATCCATATTGCACTTGTATCACCATCTCTTCGCCGAACTAGTGCACCTATACAATTTACCATTGTATTGGGTGTGTTGGGGACACAAGATATTTCTTGTATTTGATTGCGGGGTTGCTCGAGAGAGACCATAGCATTAAACATGTGGATCCAAATCAGCCCCTTACGAAGTAGCGCATAAACTAGGGTTTAAGCTTCTGTCACTCTAGCAACCCATCATCTAATAACTACTCCACAATGCATTCCCTTAGGCCCATGAATGGTGAAGTGTCATGTAGTCGACGTTCACATGACACCACTAAGGGAATCACAACATACTTATCATCAAAATATCGAACACATATCAAATTCACATGATTACTCGCAACATGACTTCTCCCGTGACATCAAGAACAAAGGTAACTACTCACAAATAATAAGCATGCTCAAGATCAGAGGAGTATTTAATAGAATAATTAATGGATCTGAACATATAATCTTCCACAAAATAAACCATATAGTAATCAACTACGCAAGGTAATCAACACTACTAGTCACCCACAGGTACCAATCTGAGGTTCCGGTACAAAGATTGAACACAAGAGATAAACTAGGGTTTGAGAGGAGATGTGATGTTGAAGATGTTGATGAATATTGGCCTCCCAAAGATGAGAGGGGTGTTGGTGATGACGATAGCTTCGATTTCCCCCTCCGGGAGGGAAGTTCCCCCGGCGAAATCTTTCCGCCGGAGGGCAAAAGTGCTCCTGCCCAAGTTCCGCCTCGAGGCGGTGGCGCTTCGTCCCAAAAGTCCTCCTCTGATTTTTTCTAGGTCAAGAGAGACCTTATACCAGAAGATGGGCACCGAAGGTGGGCCAGGCTGGGCACAACCCATCAGGGCGCGCCCAGGGGGGCATGGCGCGCCCTGGTGGGTTGTGCCCACCTGGGGGCCTCCTTTGGTAATTTCCAGCTCCAGTATTTTTTATTAAATGTAAAAATAATCTTCGTAAAATTTCAGCTTCATTGGAGTTGTGCAAAATAGGTATCTCTGACATGCTTTTCTTGGGTCCAGAATTCCAGCTGCCGGTATTCTCCCTCCTTGTATAAACCTTGCATATTATGATAGAAAAGGCATTAGAATCACTCCCCAAAGCATTGTTATTCATAAAAACAAAGTAAATAACGATAGGAAACCATGATGCAAAATGGACGTATCACTCTCCCATTCCGAAGAGCATTTCTTACTTTGGTGTAGCGGGACAAGTATTCGAAGTTATGTCCGTCCTTGGAAGAGTGGAAAAGAGCTCAAACTGTTTGTGCTATGTTAAGAGTTTTTCACACAACCACAGAAGTAGTTTCTGGTTCAAGTTATCCTACCTCAAATACGTACTTCCATCAAATATGGAATGTGAGAGTGTTGCTGGAGAAGGAAGCATTGGCAGAGGATGATGTTAGTCGAGCAATGATTGCTGTGATGCAAGCAAAAGTTTGACAAATACTGGATCGAGTCATATTTGCCCAATTGTATAGCTATGATTTTTTATCCTCAATTCAAACTAAGCTTCATTGAGTTTCGGTTAAAACAAGCATTTGGTTCAGATATAGAGAAACACTTGGATGCAGTGAAAAAAGCTCTTAACAACCTGTTTGAAGAATATTCTTCACAAATGGCAGATGCACTGGGTTAGTCAACTCAAGGACAGGAAAATGATGAGGTTGTGATTGAAGAGAATGATCCTTTTGCAGATTGGGATCAACACTTGCACAAGAAGCAATGCTAATATGCTAATGAGCTTGTTAGATACTTAGAGGAAGAGACATTCGATCGCAAAGTAGATTTCAACATTCTTCAATGGTGGTATATCCACTCTTCGAAGTATCCCGTCCTTTCTTGTATAGCTCGTGATGTCCTTGTTGTACCATCTTCCATGGTACCGTCTGAATTAGCTTTCAGTACCGTACATCGTGTGGTAAGCGACTATAGAAGTAGACTGAGCAACAAGACGGTCGAAGCCTTGATCTGCCTCCAAGATTGGTATATATCTGATATTCAATGTGACATTGTTGAGGAAGAGCGCTACTATTAACCGAGGTATGTGTGCACTACAAATTTACTTTCAAGTTTCTTGTCCATCTACAAATTTACTTTTAAATTAAGGGAGTTGGTCAAGGCCAGTCCATGTCACACGATTTATAGTAAGTGTTTTTTCCCAACAAATTTAGAGTAATTGTTGAACGGAAATTGTTGAAGTGGTGCCATTGTGCTGATTTAGCATGTTGTATCAGAATGACATTCTGAGAATGTTATTTGACACATACATAATTTACTTTCCTATATTTACTGTTAGAATTAGCTCTGCTTGGCTGCACAGTTTTGTCCAATTGCTAGTTAGTATTCCTCAAGATCCCCACCATTTCCCCTTTGGATTCATCTAGAACAATAGCTTTTTTCTTGTACTAGAATAAATTATGATTGATCCATGCCAATTAGTTCTCTGATCCTTGATTAGTTCCATTTTTTTGCAGATGCAGACTCGGGTTGAGGCATACATATGGAGATACAGACTTGATCGTCTAGAACAGTTCCAATTATGATACATGGTTGGATGGAAGAATTACTGAAGTGGTAGATGGAAGCATACACAGCAGGATGGAGAAGTTGCTGAACTGGTAGATGGAAGCATACATGTTGTAAAATGCAAATGAATAATTTCATTTGAGCTAAAATGCTAGAAGCTTTGTCGATATTCTTGTTTCCTCTGCTATGAATGCTACTCTAAATTTTTATTTTTATTTGAGACAATCTAAGTTGTAGTGTAAATGCTGAATCTGGATGCTATTTGGTGTGTACGGAATAGATGTAAATGCTGAATTCTTTTGAGATGTGATAAAGTGCACATGAATTTCATTAGTGGCAATATGTGGACGCCACATTAGCCACATAAATATTAAGTGGACTTCCACATAATCCCGTATAAAGAATTGTGGTTGGTGCGGGCAAGTCCCATGACGTCCAACAACCTATCCATTTATATCCTGATTCTATCATTCCCACAATTTATATCACTAAATATAAGCTATGGAAACACTAAAACAAGCGAACTATGCATGCAAAACAGAATCTGTCAAAAACAGAACAGTCTGTGAAGATCTGAATGAAATCCATATTTCCCTATCTCTCAAAATTATGAAAAATGAGGAAAACGCAGAGAATTTTTATAGACAAACTGTGTAAATTTCAGAATGTTTTGACCTTCCAATAAAATCATAGAAATTATGCACTGGACGTAAAAGTTTCTGTTTTTGCACAGAATCAAACTAACAAGTATCCACACTATCCCAAAGGCTTTACTTGGCACTTTATTGACATAAAAGACACAAAACATGATTACTACAGTAGCTTAATCATGTGAACACACCAAAACATAAAGTACAAGTGTTGGGTTGTATTCCAACAAGTGCTTTTCTTTAAAGCCTTTTTAGCTAGGCATGATGATTTCTATGATGCTCACATAAAAGTAAAGAATTGAAACACAATGGGAGCATCATGAAGCATATGACAAGCACATTTAAGTATAACCCACTTCCTATGCATAGGGATTTGTGAGCAAACAATTTATGGGAGCAATAATCAATTTGCATAGAAAGGCAAAACAAGCATAACTTCAAAACTTTGAACACATAGGGAGGAAACTTGATATAATTGCAATACCTACAAGCATATGTTACTCCTTCATAATAATTTTCAGTAGCATCATGAAGGAACTCAAAAATATAACTATCACATAAAGCATTCTTTTCATGATCCACAAGCATAGAAAATTCATTAGTCTCCCCACAAGCAAACTTCTCATACATAATAGTGGGAGTATCATAGGGGACTCGAATGCTGTAAATTGTTTCCACATTAAAAGAATAATGTTCATAAAAAGGGTATTCATTATAATCATCACTATTTTTTATAACATAAGTATCATCACAATAATCATCATAAGTAGTAACTTGGTTCTCATCATAATCAATTGAAACCTCTTCCAAGATAGTGGAATCATTACTAAATAATGTCATGACATCTCCAAATCCACTTTTATCATTATAATAAGATTCAACACCCTCCAAAATAGTGGGATAATAATCATCTAAAGTTGACACTCTTACAATCCCACTTTCATAAAAACTGCAATCATCATAAATAGTAGGCATGCAATCATCATAACAAATTTGATCATTGAAAGTAGGGGAACTAAAAAGATCATCTTCATATAACATTGCATCCCCAAGCTTGGGATAAACATTATTTTCAGCAAATAAATTATCAAACATGTCATTTTCATCAAACATAGCATCCCCAAGCTTGTGGGTTTGCATATCATTAGCATAATCATCAATAGCATGAATGGCACCAATAGTATAACAATTATTATCTTCATAATTTTCCAAGTTAGTGCCAAAAAGGTTTTCAATATCATAAGGAGTATCATTATCTTCCCAATCATCCTCATCACAACAAGTAGTAGGCATAACAAAATAATCGTGAAGTGTATCATCGTCCATACTACTTTCGGATTCATTCTCAATAATGATAGGAACAACATTATTTGAGAGTGATACCTTTTTACCTCTACTTTTCCTTTTCTTCTTCTTCACCACCTTATTTGTGGGTTTAAGTATTTTTTTTCGAGCTTCTTATTGAAGAGATTGGAAGCTCCTCCTTGCAACCTGATTCATTATGAGAAACTATAGGAGGGTATTGTGAGACCTTTACCCTTTCATTAGTATACCTTTTATTTCTATTGGTTTCTCATTATTTCTATAGTTGGCAATATAAGAATTCTCATTGCAATGTACTACACAAAACATAAATATTTCCTGTAGATTAGTTTCATTATCATTAGTGATAAGGAGTATATCAAACCAATCATTTTTATGTGACAATTCTTCACACCCCAAAAATAAATAAAGTTCATTGTCGAGTTCACTAGAGATCAAATTATCACAATATTTGGAAATGGTTTGATCATGAAAATGCATGCATTGGAAATTAAGATGACCAACCCTATTGCAAAGTTCACAAGTAATGGGATGAAGAGAGCATAATCTTGTGGCAAATTCATCTATCACTTTAAGCCACCTATTAGTTTGATCATGTTTATGCTTCTTACAAAATCTAACATCCCTATATGGCATGTCTTCAAAAAAATTATTCACTCCACAAAAATTGGCATGCTTATAGGAAATCTTTTTATCATGACTAGTGCAATCAGCATTAGCATCGTGGATATTCAAGAATCCATGCCAACAATATTACTATCATGCTCATCTTTCAAGGAATTATCATTAAGTATTTTTATAAATTCTTCCTCTAACAATAGAGAACAATTTTCTGAACCATCATTTTCATGATAGACATTAAAAAGACGAAGCAATTGAGGCAACCTAAACTCCATTTTTTTGTAGTTTTCTTTTATAAAACCAAACTAGTGAAAGACAAGAAACTAAAAGATTTAATTGCAAGATCTAAAGATATACCTTCAAGCACTCACCTCCCCGGCAACGGCGCTAGAAAATAGCTTGATTTCTACTATACAACTTTATTCTTGTAGACTCTGTTGGGCTTCCAAGCGCAGAGTTTTGTAGGACAGTAGCAATTTTCCCTCAAGTGGATGACCTCATGTTTATCAATCTGTGGGAGGTGTAGGATGAAGATGGTCTCTCTCAAACAACCCTGCAATCAAATACAAGAAATCTCTTGTGTCCCCAACACACCCAATACAATGGAAAATTGTATATGTGAACTAGTTCGACGAAGAAATGGTTATACAAGTGCAATATGGATAGTAGATATAGGTTTTTGTAATCTGAAAATATAAAAATAGCAAGGTAGCAAGTGGCAAACAACAAGCAAAACGTTGTATAAATGCTTGGAAATAAGGCCTAGGGTTCATACTTTCACTAGTGCAATCTCTCAACAATGCTAACATAATAGAATCGTATGATCATCCCTCAACATGCAACAAAGAATCACTCCAAAGTTCATATCTAGCGGAGAACATGAGATGAAATTGTTGTAGGCAGTAAGAACAACCTCAAAGTTACCCTTTCCGATCATTCTATTGGTCTATTCCTATAGTGTCACAAACAACCCTAGAGTTCGTACTAAAATAACACCAATGATACATATCAATCAACCCTAATGTCACCTAGATACTCCAATGTCACCTCAAGTATCCGTGGGTTAGTTATTTGATACGCATCTAATAATTTCAGATTCATCATATTCAATCCAACACAAAGAACTTCAAAGAGTACCCCAAGATTTCTATCGGAGAAGGTAGGACAAGAATGTGTATCAACCCCTATGCATGGATTACCCCATTTTCACCACGGGAATTCGCAAGTTGAGTACCAAGACATATATCAAGTGATCTCAAATCCAATATTCAATCTGACATAACAAAATCTCAAACAGAAAGATTCAATTCATCACAACAAGATAGCAAGGGAAGAACATCATATGATCCAACTATATTAACAAAGCCCGAAATACATCAAGATTATGCCATCTCAAGAACACCAAAGAGAGAGATCAAACACATAGCTACTGGTACATACCCTTAGCCTCGAGGGTGAACTACTCCCTCCTCATCATGGCCTCTGCCGGGATGATGAAGGTGGCCACCAGTGATGATTTCCCCATCCGGTAGGGTACTGGACAGGCTCCAGATGGGTATTTCTTCGACACAAAGAGTTGCAGCGGTGGAACGAAAGTTCTAGGTTAACTTTCAAGGGTTTCTGGATTTATAAGATTTTTCAACGTTGGAATCACGTCAATCGGAGCCACGTGGGCCCCACAAGCTAACAGGACGCGCCCAAGGGGGGTAGGCGTGCCATGTTGCCTTGTGGCCCACAGGTGGCTCCCCTCCGGTGGTTCTTCACTCCGGTGTTTCTCATCTTCTCCAGAAAAATCCATAAAAAAGTTTCGGGCGATTCCGAGAACTTTTATTTTCTGCACAAAAACAACACCATGATAATTCTGGTGAAAACAGCGTCAGTCCGAGTTAGTTCTAAATAAATCATATAAAGTGCATCCAAACCATATAAAAGTATTGTGAACATAGGCAAATGTGGCATGAATACTTCATAAATTATCGATACGTTGGAGACATATCAAGCACCGCAATATTGCATTCACTTTATGCAAGTTTTTTGGCTTCATTTTATATTCAATGTAATAAAATGAATTGTGCAACTCAAAGGATCGAGATGGACCTATAGGAGGGGTGAATAGGTACAGTTACTACTTTTACTTATTTTTAGCAAGTTTAGGCAAAGCAGAATATGGAAGGTTAACCTAAACAATATGGTGAGAACACAAGCATAATATGATGAGTTCAACAAGCTAATAGTGCAAGCAAGGTCAAGTGACAAAAAGTAACCACAAGTATGGAGCTAGGGTTTGGGATAACCAAAACTACGGAGACGAGGTTGTCTCCCGATGTTCAGTTCCTTGAAGGGAAGCTAATCACCGTTGGAGGGGTGAGTGTTACCACAAAGGCACACCAACACCACACAGGCTTGCCTATTCTCCTTGAGATATCACAACGAACGTGATTCTCAATTACTAATGGTAGACCTTAATTAAGGCGGCCTGCAAACCTTCACAAGCTTCACGGGATAAATCGCACTTTGATTCCTCACCAAGAACTCCTACCACCTAGGAGTCTCCACCACCAAGAGTAACAAGATCAATCAAGGAAACAAAGGGGAATCAACTTTTGCTTTGGTGAAAATGTATGTCGGGCACTTCTCTTTCACTTCCCAAAGAATCAACAAGTTTTGGTGGCTAGGCAGGGAACTCTCTAAGAAACCCAGCTCAAATCAACACAGGAGAGAGAATGGATTTGTCATCTTCTTCGTGGGGAAGAAGGGAGTTATTTATAGGTGGACTTCAAACCCAATCTTCACCACACATTTTCTGTGTGGCCTAGAAGTTCTGGCCAAGATCCTAAACTTTGCACGAACTGTGCAAACGCTTGAACCCCGAAAATTGGTTAGATGATGTAAGGAGGTACCTGGGCCAGGAAGTTCCGGCCACCGGAAGCTCTCTCCAAATGCCCTGGAATTATCGGGGTCTTGAAGTTTTGGGCATATGCTAAAGTTTCGGGATACCAAGAGCATATGTGCCATGAGCAGATTGGGGGTAATTTGTCTCTAATCATAGGTATTTCTTGGGTGCATTTTTACTTATGTGTAGTTAATTCAGTATCTCCAAGATGCACCCCTGATACGTCTCAAACATATATGTATTTTTTTATTGTTTTATTGTATTGTATTGTCACTTTTGAGTACTTTTTATATCAAGTTTATATCATTGCCGAGAGCCAGTTGTTGTTTTCTGCATGTTTTTGACTTTTATGAAAATCCATATCTACGAAGCTACAAAAGCCTTGAGGATTTAATATGATTTTTTCCAAGTTAGGAGGAATCCTTAAAGTGTTGGGACCAAGGGAACCCTAGTTACTAGTCATGCGGCTAGGTGGAACAACCAAGGGAACCCTAGCTACTAGGTCGTGAGGGCCCCTTGTGAACCACCTTTTTCCCATTCTTTCACCTATAAATCTCATATTTTGTGAAACCCTTCGTACCAATTTTCTACGGGTTTTTTCGCTGTTGCGAGTTCTTGTTTCGAGGGATTCAATCTGGAGACCTGTTTCGACACATTCCCGGAGGGGGAATCCACGATTGGAAGCTTCTTCATCAATCTTGCTGCCTCCATGACCATGTCTGAGTAGTTACCTTGGGACCTTAGGGTCCATAACAATTCCTAGATGGTACTCTCTCTCCTCTGTGATTCTATATAAAGGTCTCGTGAGCTGCCTCACATGGCCAAGATCAATATGATGTGACGGGGTGGTGTGTTTGTTGGGATATGATGAAATGTCACTTTATGATCAGATTGTTCAGTAAAATTTATTGAATCTTTCGAAGTTTCTTTATTGTATAATTAAGTAGATATGTATGATGTCTGGTCTATTTGTTTTCTTTGGCTAAGATTGATGGGTAGTTCAACACAGGAAGTGGTGCATAGTAGTGGGTTCAATCTTGCGGTGATTCATCCTAGTGGTATAAAGCGAACTGAAACGTATTGCATTGTTGCTACTAAGGATAAAGTTATCACACTTGGATGATAGTTTTATTGTCTACATTATGTCATCATGCTTATTGCAATGCGCTGTTTGTTATAACCTTAATACTTCGAGATGCATGCTGGATAGCGGTCTTGGGGTGGAATATCAGTTGTAGATGCAGCTGCATAACATTTTACATATCACAGACATAATTCCTATATGAGATTATACCATGAATGATCATATTCGTAAATATAAATATTGCAACTTAATTGCCACTCAACTGTAATTTGTTCACCACACCACACTTGTCTTCTTGGAGAGATGCCACTCAAGATCCTTTTATTAAATACCTATGGTTCACCAAAAATATTATTCGTTGCTATACCGTTTATTCTATTTTATCTATCTATCAATTCCTACCATACGGTGCAATTTAATATTGTAACTAAGAGGACAAGAAGCTTGACAACCTTCTTGAAGTGTTGGGGAGCAAGTTTGTATTGTGTTTTGTGTGCAGGTGCCCGTGAATTTGTTTGCTGGAAGAACTCCTTCTGGATTTATAAAACTTGTGTCTCTACCGAGGGACATACTTATTATTAGGTTAGTTCACCCTTATACTTGGGGGCTACCCAACTACTCTTACGAGAGAGCAAGCAATTCCCTCTTAATAGTGCGTTTATCTTATCAAATCAATATTACGGTGTCTAGATATCCCTGCGTCTCGAGGTCGCGCAATCGAAGCCTTGACACCGCGCAGCTGGCCCAGTCGCCCGGGAGGTTGCCGTGAGGGCGCGAGGATGAGCCTGAGACGCTAGACATATCTCTGGGCTCCTGGATCTCCTCTTCTCTTGACGGTTGGGAAAATGGGGTGCGTTGTTCGTGGTACATTTGGCCTATTTAAATAGGCGTTTTCCTCCTCCGGTGCCTCGAAGAGGGCAATTATGTAAAAGATTGTTGGGCTGCTAACCTCCTGGTGGCTGATACGTCCATTCTGCATCATGATTTCTTATTGATATTTATGTTATTCTTGTTCATTATTCCCTATTATCATACAATTCTTATGCTCTTTCTCTCTGAATATGCAAGGTACATCACAAAGAGGGAATTATCTGGAAACTGGAATTCTGGACTGAAAACCGAGGAAAAGGCAGAAAAATTACCAGACTCCAAATGACCTGAAACTTCACGGAGAATTATTATGGAATATTGAAGAATTTCGGGGCCAAAAATATACCAGAGGGGGGCCACCTGCTGACCACAGGCCAACAGGGTGCCCCCCAGGCCGCACCTTGATGGCTTGTGGGGCCCCTGCTGGCCTCCTGACGTCCCTCTTCTCCTATATGGTGTGTTTTACCCTAGAAAAAAATCATAAGCAACCTTTCGGGACAAAGTGCCGCCGTCTCGAGGCGGAAACCTGGGCAGAGGCCCTTTTGCACTCCGGCAGTCAGATTCTGCCGAGGAAATTCCTCTCCGGGAGGGGGAGATCGAATCCATCGTCATCACCAATGCTTCCTCCTTCGTGGGAGGACCAATCCTCATCAACATCTTCACCAGCACCATCTCATCTCCAACCCTAGTTCATCTCTTGTATTCAATCCTTGTCTCAAAACCTCAGATTGGTACCTGTGGGTTACTAGTTGTGTTGAATACATCTTGTAGTTGATGCTTGTTGGATTAGTTGGTGGAAGACATTATGTTCAGACCCTTAATCATTATTATTACACCTCTGATCTTGAAAGTGTTGATGAGGTGTGAGTAGTTACTATTGTTCCTGAGGACATGGGAGAAGTCTTGTTATAAGTAATCATGTGAAGTTGGTATTCGTTCGATATTTTGATGATATGTATGTTGTTACTTCTCTTAGTGGTGCCATGTGAACATCGACTACATGACACTTCACCATGTTATGGACCTAAGGGAAGTCATTGTGGAGTAACAAGTAGATGATGGGTTGCTAGAGTGACACAAGCTTAAACCCCAGTTTATGTGTTGCTTCATAAGGGGCTGATTTGGATCCACATGTTTCATGCTATGGTTAGATTTATCTGAATTCTTCTTTCGTAGTTGCGGATGCTTGCGGGAGGGGGTAATCATAAGTAGGCTGTTAGTTCAAGTAAGAACAGCACCTTAGCACCGGTCTACCCACATATCAAATTATCAAAGTAGCGAACGCGAATCAACTCAACATGATGAACATGACTAGACAGAAATTCCCATGTGTCCTCGGGAGCGCTTCCTAAATATAAGAGTACTCTTAGGCCTGTCCTTTTCTATAAAAAGGATTGGGCTACTTTGTTGCACCTTTTTTTACTATTGTCACTTGTTACTTGTCACGAATTTTCTTGCTACAAAACTATCTACTATTGTTACTTACAGTACTTGCAGAGAATACCTTGCTGAAAACCGCTTGTCATTTCCTTCTGCTCCTCGTTGGGTTCGACACTATTACTTATCGAAAGGACTTCAATTGATCCCCTATACTCGTGGGTCATCAGTGACGCATGAGAATCGAAAAATGCCATTAATCCTGGGCAAAAAAATCAACATCGTGGGCCCCGCGACGCTTCAAAAATCAGGAAGTCATCGGCGGCCAGATTGTTGCAGCCGAACATGAGGGGGGATGGGAACTCGACCCACAAACCGAAGACTTTGTGCAGGACAGTCGTGATCGGGAACCTCAGCCTTGGAGGCTAGTTCGGGGGCTACTGAGGGATTCCGTGACTAAGGGGTCCTCGGGCCGTCGACCTATTTCCCATAGGCCGGACAGATGGACCACTCTGGGCCCAATACATGGAGGCCGAACTACAAGCCAACCTCGTGTTTGGGAAGGAAAGCTTAGATGTCTTGGTGTGTTCTTCAAGTCAAGATGGCAAGATTGGCAGGTTTACCCCTTGATGATAACCGACCATGTGTAACCCTAGGTTTCCCTGGTGTCTATATAAACCAAAGGGTTTAGCTCATAGAGGCAAGAACCATTACCCCGACTCATCTAGGAATTAGTTCATCTGATCTCGTGGTAGATCGACTCTGTAATCGTCATACACCCATCAATACAATCAAAGTAAGACGTAGGGTTTTACCTCTTTGAGAGGGCCCGAACCTGGGTAAATACCGTGTCTACGTTCCTTGTTGCCCATTGATCCAAGATCTATAACTCGGGACCCCCTACCCGAGATCTGCCGGTTTTGACACCGACAGCTGCCCCCGTATGCGTGGATACCTTGGAGGCATCGCATCTACGGTGCTTGGACGAACCGTTCGAGGGATCCGCGAGGAGCTGTTCGTGGGAGATCACTGCTCGTGGGAGATCGGCTACATGAGGAGTAGACGACTCGGCTGATCGACTACACGCATCACCAACTCTACCTCCACTGCGGTGACTGCGCGTCTAGTGGTAAACCCTATCCCATGATCTATTTCCAGCAGCATGTTCTTGGGTGCACGGTAGAAATTTTTATTTGGCGCTATGCAATTAGGGAGATCTCACCGGCCCCATCCCTCCCTTTAGTACCATAATTTCTGAATTTTCTTCGTACTTTACCAGAAATTGTACATAATGACCAACCAATTATTTTCCTCCATGCCTCATAGAATCATCTCGCAAATGGCAGCATTGCCATAGCAGAAATGAACTTCTGGCTCGATTCTCGACATTGCAAGGTACACCCAATCATTCCTTGTACGCCGAAACTAAAACTCGCCTAGTAATCCCCAAATGTCTCTCATTTCATTTCTTAGAGCTCTACTCTTTGTACAAGAGATCAATGCATGGAATTCATCCTCTTTTCCATTCCCACAGATGATGCAAGTGTTGTCTTTCTTCAAGGTTCGTCTCCATTTATTCTTTTTCGTAGCCAGCATACCAGTAGCAACTCTCCACCCAAAGACTGGTTTCTTGTGACACTTTCGCTTTCCAAATAAGGTCCCAAATATTGGTATTATTGACATCGCAAGTAGATCTTGAAGCTGGTGGATTGTCCCGTGATTGCAATATGGTAGCCCGTCTGTACACACTCCTGATAGGGAAATTACCCGACTTCTCATAATTCCATGCTAGACAATCCTCAACTTCTAGTGAAGGGATTTTTATGTTGCAGATGGCTTCCGCGTCAAAAGGATAAAGCAATTGATGGATCGGGGGGCATTCCACATTCTCTTGTCCGACTACATCAGTTGATTAGCCCATCTCAATCTTGATCTTTTGATGAAACTTGTCATCTTCAAACCCTGTTTCCGTGGTATCATTGATCCCTTTGGATTTGGATCCTCCTTCCATTACCCACTCTCCAAATAAGACCTTTCTTTAACATTCAAGACCGTGTTCAATGCCCGCCAAACTAGGGAAGCATCCACCACAAAAACTGTATCCAGGACCTCCCCATTTGGATAATATTTTGATTCCAACACACAAGCACAAAGGCTATCTCGTTGTTGGATCAATCTCCACCCCGGTCTAGCAAGGAAAGCTTGGTTAAACAATTTCATGTTTCGGAAACCTATACCCCTCCTCTTTTAGGTTTGACCATTTGGTCTCGAGTCAACCAATGCACTTTACGGTGTCCATCCTCGTCACTAGGGGCGGAGCTTAGTTAGGGCCGAACTAGGCCATGGCCTGCCCAAGATATTTGCACTTTTTCTTTTATCTAGGCTTTGGTGAGACTAGCCCAGCCCATCACGCAGTACATTAAGGCACCGCATCCTATTTGCCCGATCGATCCAAGCCCACCCTGTGAAGGCTCCGTCCTCACTCACGTGCATGTAGCAGGCGCGCGAGCCGATGAGCACTCCTGGCAGCTGCACATGCACAACTGCACAGAGAATTCCCCCTCCCCAAATTCTCAGTCAATACGTATTCTCCTAATGGTTATTGGCTATTGCACTCGAATAGTCTCAAATTCAATTATCTAACAAACAAAGGGTGTATTATGCACTCACTAATTTCTACGGAAACTGGTAGCAGGGCTGAAAATTTGAAAATTTTGGTTCTCTTCTTTGGTTGGCCCGTTCAGCTTTTTCTTCGAAGCTCCGCCACTGCTCGTCACCACACCATAAGTCTCTGATAAGCTTCTGATATTTCTCACAAAAAAAGTTGTGTCATTTTGAAGATCCCCGTGACTTAAGTCAGAATAGCTTGAACCACGAACTTCACATAAACTTCTTTGGCGGCATATGACATAAACCTCTCGGACCAATCCATACATCTTTTGGTGAATTTCTCCATGATAGGTTGAAAATTTCTTCCTTCATGTGGCCCTTGGGGGTGGGGAGCCCAAGGTATTTGCTTTCAAAAGTGGATTTTTGAACATCTAACGTAAGTTTAATCTTCTGTTGATTCTGTACCGGGCAACAATCACTAAACAAAATTGATCATTTGTTGTTGCTCAACAGTTAGCCAGTGCATCTCTGAAATATCTTGAGTGACTCCCTAAGAGCCACAACTTGTTCGACTTATGCTTTAAAGAACAACAAGTTGTCAGCCGCAAACAGTAAATTGGAAATGCTCGGACTACCACGGGCTCCCATCGCTGCACTTCTTCTCAAGGATTCGGGCAAGCCCATCCGCCACAAAGAAGAACGGATATGGACTTAACATGCTCCCTTGTCTCAACCCTCTTGTGGGGGAGAAGAAATCCAGAATCTCGCATTGCACTTCATAGCATACTCCACAGATTTGACACATTTCATGACCCAACTCGTCCAGGTATTATTGAACCCCAACTTTGTGAGGACTCTTTCCAAGAAACCCCAATCAACTTGATCATAAGCCTTGGCTAGATCAAGTTTATAAGCATAGTGGGTATTAGTGCTCACTCTGCTATGTTGAATTTTATGAAAGCATTCAAACGCAATAGTAGCATTATCCAAAGTCAATCTACCCGGGATAAATGCACTCTAGATTTCGGATTTGAGGTCATCCAAGAGGGCCGTAAGCATTTCACCATACATTTAGAAATCATCTTATATAAATTAAGCTGCAAAGGTTGATCGGCTGGAAGTCCTTCAAACTTCCTGGGTTATTACCTTTGGGAATAAGTAGAATCACTGTGTCGTTGACCCCTTCTAGCATAATAGCATCCTTAAAGAATTTCAACACTACCTTCACCACATCCTCTTTCAGTGTAGCCCAGTTCCTTTGAAAGAAGCGTGCTGGAACTTGGCCACGCTTCAATCACATATCTGGATCCCTTTTCTCCAAATATGTGCGCATCACTCCCAATATCGCATCTCGACAGACATTCCAGGACACGTTCACTGATGATGATTCTTAGAGCATGCCAGTGGTCGTATCGGAGGATAGAGCCGGTCGATCCCCCCATCGGACAGATGATACACATGCATCCGGATCCACCGCGTCCTCGGAGATAATAAAGCAGGCGGTACTACGCCTGCTGCATTCGCGTAGGCAGCAGATGTGCCCATCATCTTATCTCGCTATCCTGTCTCCGCTGTGCAGCGAGTATCGATCAGTCGGCGGCGGCGGGCTGGCTGGTTCCCTCGTGTTTAACGAGACCGATTGGGAGTACTACTGGGATTTAACTCCGAACTGTAGAGGGCGGTGAGTGAAAGTTACTCCGGTATAGTGCTGCAGCAAGAACTGAACTTTCTGCACGTGCCGTTGATCTCCAAAGAGAAGATGTTTATGCGCTCAGGCGGATTGGCTAGCCTCTTCTTCTGTTCATTGTAGAATATCATCAGACCTCGGATTGCTTCGTTTCTGAAGCATGGCGCGGCTGTAGTGCTGTTGGTGCTGGACTCCAACCCATTGGTAGGTCCGATCCAGCACTGTGCTGCTCGCCTACTCTGCAACCTGGGGGCGTGCGGTCCACTGTAGCCCACCGCAGGTCGGCGGCGCCCCAGCGCTTCCCGTTCACACGCACGCACACGCATGAAGATACGTACTGTATCGATCACCTGCCATGTTCCCACGCTTTCAGGCACGTCCAATCGAGACAACGCTGGGTCGGGCCCCCGGGGCGCAGCAACTGCAGAAGCCGGCGCAGGACAAGGAGGCAACAGCATACTCTCGCGGCTAAATTTCGTCTTTTAACCGTTTTACGAAAGTTGATTCTGATCTGATCCTAGTTTGTATTTTTTTGGGATTTGACCATTTTCCAACCGCCGGGATCCATGGCGGTAGGGGTAGAACAGCCTACCGCTGAGGACCCTCGGCAATAGGGTTTTACAGGCTACCGCCAGCCTATTTGGCGGTAGGGATGCGTCGTGCTGAAATTGATAAGTTTCCTACCGTCAAAGACCTCGACGGTAGGCTGTTATACCCAACCGCCATGGACCCTGACTGTAGGAAAGGGGTCAGATCCCGAAAGGTTTACAAGCCAGGGTCAAATCTCGAACAACTTTCGTGAAAGGGTCAAAACACGAAATTTTGCCTACTGTCACTCCTTTCACCGCGAACAAGCGCAGATCTCGCACAACTGCGGATGTCGGTGTTCCACGATGTATTGGGGCACCAAGCCGACTTAGAGCATTTACAACCGCACACCCATACCCGCCACAAACCCTCGAACGGACTATCTGATCACGGAAAAACGTTATCCAATCGGCCTTCTCATAACGGGCCCAAACGCTTGGACTGACCAACACTCCCTGTACGCGGCCCAAATCTGGAGCGGATATAGGGACGTCCGGACGTGCCCGGGCACGCCTGTCACGTCGGATCCGACCCACACTGGCCCACCCGACCCCACATAAAATGGACCCTATCCGCACCTCCGGCCAAAACTCTAGCCGCATTCCACTCCCATTCAGTCCACTCCCAAGCTCCTCTTCGGTCAACTCCGGCGTCCTCCTCCATGGCGGCGCATGAATCCGACTCCGACATGTTCGGATCTGAGGACTGGGAGCTCATCCCTTGCAGCCTCGAGGAGCAGATGGCCATCCGCTCTGGTCTCGACGCTCCTAGGAGGAGTGTGCCCTCCCGCGGTCTTCAACGAGCCGACGGGAATCCGTTGTTCAAATGGCATCCGGATCCGGTGGCGGAGGATCTCATGGCCGGTCGCCGGCAGCGGTCACCACGACCGCATGTTGCAACCCCTCCATGTCGCGGAACATTTTAGGTGGCACCTTGTCCCCGTGGCGTCGAGCACCGAAACGGAGGCCATTTGCGCTTCCATGAGCCGACACGAATCCAAAAAGGAGGCGCGGTGTGGCCTCCGTGCTAGGCTTCAGGCGCGGCTTCAAGCGGAGGAGGCTTCGACAACCCACGAGGTGGCGTCAAAGGAGGCCCTTCGTGCCCGCATAGCCAAGATGCGGCGGAGGAGGGCGGTCAAGGCAATGGCAAAAGAGCAAAGCTGAGAGGCATGCGCCATGGCCGGACTGCCCCCAAGGAGGAGAAAGACGAGGACGGCGACAGATCAGACAGTTCTGGCAGTGAGCAGACCTGCCTCGATCCATTCTGTTTCGTCAATCGTTGATGTACGACGAAAATGGCAAGGGCAAGGCCGGCCGTGGATGAACTTCTTCGGTCACCGCTCTCGTTCGTAGTTAGTAGGGCATATCAATTTTTGGTAGTCCGATGGCATGTGTTTAGCTATGTAGAACGTTACATGAGTTAATATGAATTTGAGTACTTAGTTTAGATACATCCGTTTATGGAAGACCAATTTTGTGTGTTGTTCGGTCACTGTCCGCGAACGATTTCTGATGCGTCCTCGGGCGTTCAGTGACCGAAATTAGATACTTGTGGTTGTAGATGCTCTAGGAGCCGTTTGGTTAGCGCCCAAGACTTCTAGACCAAACCAGGGTGAGCCAATTAATTGGCGGAAGAATCAGACGCCGCTAGTTTTCTTAAAACAAACACCCAAGACTTTATTTATTAGAAAAAATAGTAACATCGTTTTTTAGGAGAGTTACAATTTCAATTGAAGGTTCTTCAAGCCAATCTAACGTTGAAGAAAATCTAGCCAACCTAACAGACTTGTGAGGAGCTTTATTTGCGTCCCTATTACAGTGCTTGAACCTAGCTAAAGTAAAGTCACCGCGACCATCCATCGCCGCTAGATTGATTGCCAGCCATCCCCGAATAGGAAATGGTAGGCGGATAATTTTCTCTAAAAGGTTGCTTGTGCTTCTGTGGAAGCTACTGCAAGAGTATCTATAGTCGCACCTAGCTAATTCGACCTCTTAAACGCCCGCAGACGGTTTTATAAAGAACACATGCCAGAGTCGTATGTCTTTGTCTTAATAGTGGGGAAAATGAGTTTCTACAAGCATTGTTACAAAGCCGCTCATAGGAGGGCCACCTCCTCTATGAAATGTAAGGAATACTCGCTATATTCTCCGCCGGTGCATGACTTAGCCCACAACGCAAATTTTGCCCTATGCATGTCGATACCGTAGCCGCCGTGGAAGTCTTCGACCGACAGTGACTGGTTACCCCTTATTTTACTTCCTTCATAGTTGTTCACCTGACATCCGATCCATCAAAATCATGCAAGCCATCCAACGTACTAGTAACTACGTAGATCAATGCACTTAGCAACAAATGGACATATTTCACATACTAGCGGACGGACATAGTCATCATACATCAAAAGATCTCATGGTTCATCGCCGGACAATACTAATTCATACTAGATAAAACAGAGTCGGGGAAGGGCGAAAGAAATCATCATATCCTCGCCGGCCCCTTCCCCACGTGGCTGCCAGTGTGGTTGTACCCCTTCGTCTAGGCATCGGCAGCGGGAAGGGCGGAGTCGACGGAGCTGGAGCCGTGGGAGCCGTCAGAGTCGTCGAACGAGGAGATGGCACTGACCATCCCTTGGACCGCATGTGTTTGCACCTTCGCCAGCCGGGCGACATTCACTTTGACCGCCGCATCTGTCGCGCCTCGCGCTCCGACTGCTTGATGGCGAGCGAGAGGGCCGTCACGAGGAGTCGGCTCCCTGGATCCACCGATGAGCGCGCCGGCCCGATGGGCGGACAACGGCTCCCTCATCACCGACCTCTCACACGCCTGCTCCCTCTCGTGACGTGTGGCACGCATCTCGGATTCGGGCGTCTGCATCCTCGTCGGCGCCGACACAGGCACGAGGACCTAATAGTGACCGGGGATTCTGTCCGGAGCAGGTAGAGAAGGCGGAGAGGGGTGTGAGCAAGGTAGATCAAGAGCGGCGCGGAGCGCCTAGAACTAGACGCGATGATCATGCGTTGTCCTCCACACTGCGGCGTCGAGCTATGGGGGGCGGTGCAGATCGAGAGCTTTTGCTGCCACACCGGCCTAGTCGTGCGGCATAGCGCGATGCGGTGGACGAACTCCTACACATCGTCGTCGACGCCGGATCAGCTATTGGAAGATACATTGCTGTCGTCGCTCGCCATGGATTGGAAGGGGAGGGACGTGGAAAGGAGGAAACGGAGAGCAGTGGAGTGAGGTTTGACTGTGATCTAGGGTTCGTCCCATGTCAAGATATATGTGGGGTCGGGAGGACAGGGTGGGCTGCTCCGACTTGGTGGACACGTCCGAACTTTTCCGTACCCGTCCGAGATTTGGGCTGGGTTTGAGGGTGTCAGTCAGCCCAGGTGTCCGCTTCCAGTTTAAGGAGGCCGATGGGATCACGGTTTTGAAACCGGCACTGCCCGCTCGATTAGTTTGGAAGTCCCGATGTAGATGATGTTACCCAGCAATGGAAAATCACTGCGAAGTACGTGTGTTTTAGAATCTGCTATGACCTCAGGGCCCTTTGGTTGGGATTTTAGCCTTTTCACCATTAAAGTTGGGCTACAAAGTCGAACCAAATGGATCCTAAATTATGTACCTGCACCAAATAGTCAAGGGGGGAAATGGTATGCATTATTGTGGCATGAGACTTCTTTCTGTATGGCCTTATATTATCATAAGCGAGAAATGGTGTGTTCTAAGTAGAAATTGCCATCGAAGTGAGTCGAGGATCCGAGTGACGTGCAAGCGCTACTACTTGGTTGAGTGCCATAGATGTGCTTGTAGGAGGAATTTCATCATTGGGTGTTGGTGTCTTTAGCATTTTCACGTGTGAACCAAAGCCATGTTGGCTAATGAAATTAGAACGAATATTCCGCTCTATATGATGATGTAATTCTCAAACAGTAGTTGGACCTCCATGCACGGGTGAACCCGCCAACGTGCCAAAGTTTCTCTTCGGTATTTTTTTATCTACAAAGACCTTTTGGTCCGAAATGAATGACAATCCCAAATCCATGTCGCTTGTTTTACTACACTTTAATTTTAAACGCCCATAGCATGAGGCTAGACCTTCAAAAACTTAAATGTCGGTGACAACTATGACATGTACTCAATTTTGGTAGCATGTGCTTTCAGTCCTTACCAGATTAAGCATGTTGTGATAATTCAAATAAATTATTGTTCTCGCATTTTTTTGACTAACTTCTGCGGAGCAGCAACCCGACAACCTTCTTGTTTCAACCAAACAAAGATTAAGTATAAAATATCTAAAACGAGATAGGGGGAAAGAGAAACATAACATACCTACTTACTTATCTATCTAATGGAGGTTGTTATACAAGCCAAGAGCTTTAGTTTGATACAAGCCTTAACTCTATGTGCATAAGAGAAATAGCATGTAAAAATGTTCAATGCCCGGTGGCAATGGTAGACCTCTCCCTTTTGAAGATCTTGACATTTCTAAGGACCCAGATATTCCATGCCATAGAGAACACCGCCTCAAAGAGGACAGGGTGTCCATTACTCTTGCGAGCATCATCTTGTATAAGTCGAGATCCTATGACTGAAGCTGCAAGACAAGAACAATTTGTCCCTCTCTTCATGATCCTGGATAGGAAAAAGAACACCATGGATTTTATCCTGAGGAGAACGCCAATGTCTTCGAGGGAGCCTGGCTCGAGTATTTAGGCAGGATGTCAAATAAAAAGAAACATGCAAAAACCTTGATCTTCATGGTGCACCTCCTCTACCATATCCATTTGCAAAGCTCATCAATGGGCAGATACTTGAGCATCATACAGCAGAAGCTCTTGGCAGAGAAGGAGTTGTTAGGTCCTGGCCAACTCCGAACATAAAACATGGTTGTGTTACGTTGAAGGCCAGCAACCAGCCTTCCAGAAGTTGAAATATATCACCTCAACAAAAATTGGCACATGCAATAAAGTAGCATCATCAGGGATCTCCAAAAAATCTCACTGAAAGTTTGTTATCCAATGCAAAGAGAACAATTTGGACAACACTGGCGAAGAGGATGTGCAGAAATGTCAAACAAATATGTGTCAAATGAGAACAAGGCAGAATCTACCATGTTAATCTTTATTAAAGAGATGGTCCTATACTTGTTAATCTTGATTAAAGAGATGGCCCTATACTAGTCATTAAGTTACAAAAATATCTTGTTGGAAATATTCCCTAAAGGCAATAATAAATTGGTTATTATCATATTTCCCTGTTCATGATAATCATCTATTATCCATGCTAAAATTGTATTGATCGGAAACTCAGATACATGTGTGGATACATAGACAACACCGTGTCCCTAGTGAGCCTCTACTAGACTAGCTCGTTGATCAAAGATGGTTAAGGTTTCCTAACCATGGACATGAGTTGTCATTTGATAACGAGATCGTATTGATAACCCACAAGTGTAGGGATCGTTTGTAGCCTTTTTCGATAAGTAAGAGTGTCGAACCCAACGAGGAGCTAAAGGTAGAATTAATATTCTCTCAAGTTCTATCGACCACCTATACAACTCTACGCACGCTAACACTTACTTTACCTAGAACAAGTATGAAACTATTTTGCGGGAAGGAAACTAGAAATACTTAGTAGGAGCAATAGATAGTTTTGCAAGGTAATAAAGAACAAGTAAATAAAAGCTAGGGGCTGTTTTAATAAAGATTAATTAAGTTAGTTGTTTAGTAGAAAGCTTTTTTGTAATGCAAGAGAAAGATTGTCCATAGGCAATTGAATATAACACGATAGATACTTGTCATATGCAATGAGGGAGAGGCATACGCTAACACACTTTCCGTATTTGGAACATATGCACTTATGATTAGACCTCTATCAAGCGTCCACAACTACTAGAAATCATTAAGGTAAACCCAACCATAGCATTAAACTTTTGGGGAACGTTGCATGGGAAACAAAAAATTTCCTACGAACACACAAGATCTATCTATGGGGATCAACGGCTACGATAGGGGGAGTGCATCTACATACCCTTGTAGATCGCTAAGCGGGAAGCGTTAAGAAACGCGGTTGGTGTAGTCGAACATCTTCGCGATCCAATCACGATCCGTCCCGCGATCCAATCTTGTTCCATTCTGATCTAGCGCCGAACGAACGGCACCTCCGCGTTCAGCACATGTACAGCTCGATGACGTCTCCGCCTCCTTGATCCAGCAAGCAAGGGCGAAGAGGTAGATGAGATCTCCGGCAGCACGATGGCGTGGTGGCGGCGGTGGTGGAGCTATTTCGGCAGGGCTTCGCCAAGCACTACCGAAACCGATCTAGAGGAGAAACTGATCTAGAAGGAGGGAGAGGGTTGCACTGTGGCTTAAGGGTCCGGCTGCCCTCTCCTCCCTCAAGTATATATAGGGGGAGGGGTGGAGGTGCGGCCGCCCTAGGGTTTCCCCTAGGGTTGGGTGGCGGCCAAGGGGCCAGCCTTCGCCCCCAAGGCAAGGGGGCAGCGGCCACCCTTGGGCCAGCCCTTGCCCTGGCCGCATGGGCCTTGGGGTGGTGGGTGCGGCCAGCCCACCAGGGGATGGTGCGCCACCCCTCTCTGCCCATGGGTCCCTCCGGGGAGGTGGACCCTCCCGGTGGACCCCCCCAGAACCCTTCCGGCACTTCCGATGAAACCCGGGCAAACCCTGAAACTATTCCGGTGCCCGAATACCAACTTCCCATGTATGAATCTTTACCTCCGGACCATTCTGGAACTCCTCGTCACGTCCGGGATCTCATCCGGGACTCCGAACAACTTTCGATCACCAACATATACATCTCAACAATACCAAATCATCACCGAACGTTAAGTGTGCAGACCCTGCGGGTTCGAGAACTATGCAGACATGACCGAGACACTCTCCGGTCAGTAACCAATAGCGGGATCTGGATGCCCATATTGGTTCTTACATATTCCACGAAGATCTTTATCGGTCGAACCACGATGTCAAGGATTCAGGCAATCCCGTATACAGCTCCCTTTGTCCATCGGTATTTTACTTGCCCGAGATTCGATTGTCGGTATCTCCATACCCAGTTCAATCTCGTTACCGGCAAGTCTCTTTACTCATTCCGTAATACAAGATCCCATGACTAACTCCTTAGTCACATTGCTTGCGAGCTTCTTGTGATGCTGTATTACCGAGTGGGCCCAGAGATACCTCTCCGTCATACGGAGTGACAAATCCCAGTATCGATCCACGCCAACCCAACAAACACCCTCGAAGAAACCTGTAGAGCACCTTTATAGTCACCCAGTTACGTTGTGATGTTTGATACACACAAGGCAGTCCTCCGGTGTCAGGGAGTTGCATGATCTCATGGTCGTAGGAACAGATACTTGACATGGATAAAGCAGTAGCAATAAACTAACACGATTAGATGCTATGCTTACAGTTGGGTCTTGTCCATCACATCATTCTTCTAATGATTTGATCCCGTTATCAAATGACAACTCATGTCCATGGTCAGGAAACCTTAACCGTCTTTGATCAACGAGCTAGTCTAGTAGAGGCTCACTAGGGACACAGTGTTGTCTATGTATCCACACATGTATCTGAGTTTCCAATCAATACAATTATAGCATGGATAATAAACGATTATCATGAACAAGGAAATATGACAATAACTATTTTATTATTGCCTCTAGGGCATATTTCCAACAGTCTCCCACTTGCACTAGAGTCAATAATCTAGTTCACATCGCTATGTGATTTACATTGTAATGAATCTAACACCCATAGAGTTCTGGTGATGATCATGTTTTGCCCATGGAAGAGGCTTAGTCAACGGGTCTGCAACATTCAGATCCGTATGTAATTTGCAAATATTTTTGTCCTCCTCCTTGATGTAATCGCAGATGGAATTGAAGCGGCACTTTATGTGTCTGGTCCTCTTGTGAAACCTGGGCTCTTTGGCTAGAGCAATGGCGCCAGTGTTATCACACAAGTGAGTTATCGGATCCAGTGCACTGGGCACAACTCCGAGATCTGTCATGAACTGCTTCATCCAGACTCCTTCCTTCGCTGCTTTCGAAGCAGCTATGTACTCCGCTTCACATGTAGAATCAGTTACCACGCTTTGCTTGGAATTGCACCAGCTTACCGCTCCACCATTCAGAATATATACGTATCTGGTTTGAGACTTAGAGTCATCCGGATCTGTGTCAAAGCTAGCATCGATGTAACCCTTTACGACGAGCTCTTGATCACCTCCATAAACGAGAAACATTTCCTTAGTCCTTTTAAGGTACTTCAGGATATTCTTGACCGCTGTCCAATGTTCCATTCCTGGATCACTTTGAAACCTCCCTGCCATACTTATGGTGAGGCTGACATCTGGTCTTGTGCACAGCATCGCATACATGATAGAGCCTATGGCAGAAGCATAGGGGATGACACTCATCTTTTCTCTATCCTCTGTAGTCGCTGGGCATTGAGTCTTACTCAACTTCACACCTTGTAAGACAGGAAAGAACCCTTTCTTGGACTGATCCATTTTGAACTATTTCAATACCTTATCAAGATATGTGCTTTGTGAAAGTCCTATTAAGCGTCTCGATCTATCTCTATAGATCTTGATGCCTAATATGTAAGCGGCTTCTTCGAGGTCTTTCATTGAAAAACTCTTGTTCAAATATATCGTCACGCTTTCTAAAAGTTCTATATTGTTTCCAATCAGCAATATGTCATCCACATATAATATTAGAAACGCTATAGAGCTCCCACTCACTTTCTTGTCAATACAAGCTTCTCCATAAACTTGTATGAACCCAAACGCTTTGATCACCTCATCAAAGCGAAGATTCCAACTCCGAGATGCCTGCACCAGTCCATAAATGGATCACTGGAGCTTGCACAGTTTGTTAGCATTTTTAGGATCAACAAAGCCTTCTGGTTGCATCATATACAACTCTTCCTTAAGGAAACCATTAAGAAACGTTGTTTTGATGTCCATCTGCCAGATCTCGTAAAAAATGCAGCTATTGCTAACATGATCCTGACGGACTTAAGCATCGCTACGGGAGAGAAAGTCTCATCATAGTCAACTCCTTGAACTTGTGAAAACCCTTTTGCAACAAGTCAAGCTTTATAGACGGTGACATTACCGTCCGCGTCCGTCTTTTTCTTAAAGATCCATTTATTCTGTATGGCCTTACGATCATATGGTAAGTCCTCCAAAGTCCACACTTTGTTCTCATACATGGATCCTATCTCGGATTTCATGGCCTCTAGCCATTTGTTGGAATCCGGGCCCACCATCGCTTCTTCATAGCTCGTAGGTTCACTGTTGTCTAACAACATGACCTGCAAGATAGGATTGACGTACCACTCAGGGGCGGTACGATTCCTTGTCGACCTACGAGGCTCAGTAGTAACTTGATCTGAAGTTTCATGATCATCATCATTAGCTTCCTCTTCACTTGGTGTAGGCACTACAGAAACATCTTTCTGCGTCGCGCTACCATCCAACTGAAGTGACGGTTCAACAACCTCATCAAGTTCTACCTTCCTCCCACTCAATTCTTTCGAGAGAAACTCTTTCTCGAGAAAGGACCTGTTCTTAGCAACAAACACTTTGTCCTCGGATCTGAGATAGAAGGTATACCCAATTGTTTCCTTAGGGTAACCTATGAATACGCATTTGTCCGCTTTGGGTTCGAGCTTATCAGGTTGAAGCCTTTTCACATAAGTGTCGCAGCCCCAAACCTTAAGAAACGACATCTTAGGTTTCTTGCCAAACCATAGTTCATACGGTGTCGTCTCAACGGATTTTGATGGTGTCCTATTTAAAGTGAATGCGGCTGTCTCTAATGCATAACCCCAAAACGATAATCGCAGATCAGTGAGAGACATCATAGATCGCACCATATCCAGTAGAGTACGATTACGACTCTCGGACACACCATTACGCTATGGTGTTCCAGGTGGCGTAAGCTATGAAACAATTCCACAATGTCTCAAATGCATACCAAACTCATAACTCAGATATTCTCCACCACGATCAGATCGTAGAAACTTTATCTTCTTGTTACATTGATTTTCTACTTCACTCTGAAATTCCTTGAACTTTTCAAATGTTTCAGACATGTGTTTCATTAAGTAAATATACCCATATCTACTTAAATCATCAGTGAAGGTAAAAAATAACGATATCCACCGCGCGCCTCAACACTCATTGGTCCGCACACATCAGTATGTATGATTTCCAACAAGTCACTTGCCCGCTCCATTATACCGGAGAACGGGGTTTTCGTCATCTTGCCCATGAGGCATGGTTCGCATGTATCAAGTGATTCAAAATCGAGTGATTCCAAAAGTCCATCAGCATGGAGCTTCTTCATGTGTTTTACACCAATATGACCTAAGCGGCAGTGCCACAAGAAAGTGGTACTATCATTATTAACTTTGCATATTTTGGCATCAATGTTATGAATGTGTGTATCACTACTATCGAGATTCAACAAGAATAAACCATTCACATTGGGTGCATGACCATAAAAGATGTTACTCATATAAATAGAACAACCATTATTCTCTGATTTAAATGAATAACCGTCTCACAATAAATGACGGGGGAATAACCCCGGGGTAGCCTGAGCCGGGCCTTTACCCCAACTTTTCGAAACGACTGCAGGACGAGCCGCCTCCCACTACAGTCCGGCTCCGCGCAGCTGGTTGCGCCCGCCAGCCGGCTAGGGGCGGGGATGCCTGGCCCCCTAGCCGGCGGTGCTGCAGGTACCGCGGTCAGAGCACGCGTGGCTACAGAGGCCCCCGTCGCATCGGGGGTCAGTGCCCGCATGGCCACAGTGGAGGCGACAGTGCCTCTGACTCCGGCCGACCGCGACCGGGCATATGGCACAGTGCCGGCACGCCCTCAACCACTCCATTACCTGCCCCGGCATGGCTACAGCGCGGCCGGCCGTACCGCTGACCTCGGCCGGCCGCCGCTAGACGACGCCCCGAAGGACGACCCGTGCCGTGGTGTGACGGGCGCCAGGGCCCACCAGGCGGGCCCCCTCCGGCTCCCGACGGGACCCCGCAGCCGGCAGGCCCTACCAGCGACAAGACCTCTCAGCCGGGGGCCCCAAGGCCGGCTGGGGAGACCGCCAGCTGGGGCCCTCCGGCGCCTCCTACCCGTACTGTAATCCGGGGGGTTGGCCTATAAAACCCCCCGGAGATCCCCCATGCACGGGGGCGATCACTCTTTCCCTAGCGCCACACACACACACACACGTAGAGAGGCGGAGAAGGCAAGCTAGCTCCTTCTTCCTCCTCTACCCACACAGCTCGAGGAGCACCATTGTAGCTCCCTTTGGTTCATCAACCAGACTAGCAGGACTAGGGGTATTACCTCCCACGGAGGGCCCCGAACCTGGATACATCGCGTGTCCCGCACCATTTGTCCCCGATCTCGCTCCCAGAGTCCGCCGGCGTCCATCGGCCCCAACCACTCTCGATAAGCCTCCCCATGGCATCTGTCGTGAGAAAACGACGACAGTTGGCGCCCACCGTGGGGCCGTCCACGGCGCCGGCCGGAGTCACGCTCCAGGCGGGACCCTTCACCACATCCCCCGGCCACCCCGCGTCCGGGCGGAACTGCACGCTCATGGGGCTTGCTCCCGCGGGGCGGGACCCCATTCCCGCTGACCCTGCGGGCGACGCTGCCGTCCTCTCCAATGAGCGGGGCGGCAGCGACGCTCTGTTCGACGTTGCCATCCTCACCGAGCGCGTCGGCAGGCCGAGCCTCGCCAACGAGCCAGCTGCCGACGAGTACCCTAGTCAGGTACTCGACTGCCTCGACCCACCCTCGTTCGTGGGCGCACTCGCCCCGGGCGAGGCCAATGACTCCCGCGTCCGCGCGGGGGTTATGGCCACCGACTCCTCCATGACTTCCGGCCGCGTCAGGGCGGAGGCAGAGGCGGCCGCCGCGGCCGCCAGCGCCGGCACCCCCAACCCCCTCGGCTCCATGCTTTGGGGCCTCAGCACCCCCGTCGCGCCTACGACGAACCCAACCACGGCTACGGCTGAGCTGGAAGCTGCTCGCCGGCTGCTGTCAACGAGACGACCGCGCTCGCCACCACCAAGCGCCAGATGGAGTCCGCGCAGCGCGAGTATAACTCGGCCTAAGGCCTCACCCCCGCCGGCAACGAGCCCAGCCGGCGCGGTGACGTCCGCAACCGCGGCCGTGTGGTCGCGGAAATCCAGGTGGCCTACGCCGACCTTGCCGACCTAGTGGGCGAGGAGCGAGAGCAACAGGACCGGCACATCCAAGACCTCATCGCCACAGCCAACGCCCAACAGGCCCGGCTTGACGATGCCTGTGCCGGCTCCGAAATTCCCGTCCCCGAGGGGGACGCCCCGCCAACTGCTGGCCAGCGCCGGCCGGTCCAGCAGGCCTCTTCCCCCCGCGGCTCCGGCCGGCGGGGCGCCGGGTCCCATAACGGACGCTCCCGGCAGAGAGACGAGCAGCCGGCCGTCAACAGCCGGCATAACGACGCTCCGGCTGGCGGCAGCCGGCGCAGCCGGGACCATGCCTTGCCCCCATGGCGGGAGCGCGCACGCTCACCTGCCCCGGCTGTCCGCCCCGAGCTCGCCGCTCGGCTCGGCCCGCGCGTCCCGCGGAGCGAGAACGACGCCCGGACCCGCATCGACCTGCTGGCACAATCCGCCCTCCTGGAGGAGGAGGGTCCGATCGGCCCGGCGTGCTTCGGCCCTCGGATCCGCAACGAGCCGTTCCCAACCGGCTTCACGCTCCCTCGCGACACCCCAAAGTACAATGGCACCGCCAAGCCGGAAGACTGGCTGGTCAACTACACCACCGCAGTCGGCATAGCCAGGGGGAACAAGCGCATAGCCGTGCGCTACGTCCCCCTCATGCTGATCGGCTCGGCCCGGACCTGGCTCAACAGCCTATCCGCCGGCAGCATCAACACCTGGACAGACTTCGAGGAGGCGTTCGTCCGCAACTTCACCGGCACCTACAAGCGGACGGGCCGGCCCCGCGAGCTGGCCATGTGCGTCCAGGGGCCGGACGAGTCCCTCTGCGACTACCTCACGTGCTGGACCGAGCTTCGCAACTCCTGCGAGGGAGTGCACGAGGTGCAGGCCATCCAGTATTTCAGCTAGGGTTGCCGCGATGGCACCCACCTCAAGCACAACCTTTTGTGCTCCGAGTCGGCTACCCTGGCGGACCTAATGGCCAAGGCCGACAAGTACGCCATGGCCGACTCCGCAATGCGGATGAAGGTCGCCACGCCAGCCAAGCCGACCCCGCCGCCTGCCGTGCCGCGGGCGGCTGCCGACAACCGGCAACAGCAGAACAACAAGCGCAAATCCGACCAGCCGGATCCCCGCTATGGGAGCCGGCAGGTTGCCACCATCGAAGAAGAGCAGCCGGCTGCCCAGGCCTCCAGCCAGTGTCAGAGAACCGGCAAGGCCGCCTGGCAGCCCAACCTCACCTTCGAACAGATGCTCGACACACTCTGCAGGATGCACTCTGGGGCCAAGCCGGCCACGCACACGCTGCGGCAATGCAGTTTCTCCCAGTGGCTAGCCCGAGGCGAGGGCCTCCCGGTTCCTCCGCCTCCGACTCCCCGCGCGCCAGCTCCGGCTCCGGCCCAGCCGCCCGCACCGGCTCCGGCTGCCAACGACGGCCGCCTTCACGACCAGTTCCCCAACCAGGATGGGTCCTACGTCGTCTTCACCAGCGAAGGTACCGACAAGCACAGCGTGCGCCAGTGTCGGCATGAGGTGAACGCCACCGTCCCCTCGGTCCCCCAGTTCATGCACTGGTCCGAGAAGCCGGTCACCTGGAGCCGGGCGGATCACCCGGCCGTGATGCCAAACCACGGCAGCTACGCCCTCGTCCTCGATCCCACCATCGCCTCCAAGAGGCGCACCTGCCGTTTCTTGCGGGTGTTGATCGACGGGGACAGCAGCATCAACATCCTCTATCGCGACACGCTGCTCAAACTGGGGCTCGAGGAGAAAGACCTGCGGGCGAGCCGGACGGTTTTCCACGGCATCATGCCGGGAAAGTCCTGCACCCCCATCGGCAAGATCGAGCTCGACGTTCTCTTCGGCAACCAGAGCCACTTCCGCCGCGAGCCGGTATGGTTCGAGGTGGTGGACCTCGACAGCCCCTACCACGCGCTGCTGGGCAGGCCGGCCCTCATCAAGTTCATGGCGATCCCCCACTATGCCTACCTAAAGCTCAAGATGCCAGGTCTCAAGGGTATCATCACCATCGCCAGCGACTACAAGATGTCGATCGAGTACGCTCGCGACGGCAGCCGGCTGGCCGAGGCCCTGGAGATAGCGGAGGAGAGGCGGCGGCTCGACCGGCTCGTGGCTCACGCCTCCGACCCGCCGGCCGTGCCGGCTCCTCCGTCCCAGTCGGTCGGCGAGGCGTCGTTCCAGCCGTCCAAGGACACCAAGCAAGTGCCGCTCGACCCGGCGAACCCCAAGCAGTGCGTCACCATCGGCGCCAACCTCAGCAGCAAATAGGAAGGCGAGCTCGTCGACTTCCTCCGTGAGAATCGGGACATCTTTGCATGGTCACCCAAAGACATGTCGGGTGTTCCGAGGAAGTACGCCGAGCACAAACTTCATGTCCGGCTAGACGCGAAGCCGGTCAAGCAACCCCTATAGCGTTTCTCCGAGGAGAAGCGGCGCACTATAGGAGAAGAGATAGCCCGGCTGCTCGCAGACGGCTTCATCATGGAAGTGTTCCACCCGGACTGGCTGGCCAACCCTGTCCTGGTGCTGAAGAAAAACAAGACTTGGCGCATGTGTATAGACTACACGAGCCTGAACAAGGCATGTCCCAAGGACCCGTTCGCCCTGCCACGGATCGATCAAGTCATCGACTCCACGGCCGGCTGCGATCTGCTGTCCTTCCTGGACACCTACTCCGGCTACCACCAGATCAAGCCGGACCCGGCCGATCGGCTGAAGACCTCCTTCATCACCCCTTTCGGGGCCTACTGCTACATCACCATGTCTTTCGGCCTGAAGAATGCAGGCGCTACCTTCCAGCGCTGCATGTAGAAGTGCCTCCTGCCCCAGATCGGCAGGAACGTCCACGTCTACGTTGACGACATCGTCGTCAAAACCAAGAAGCATTTCAGCCTCCTTGACGACCTCCGGGAGACCTTCGTCAACCTGCGCGAATACAAGGTCAAGCTCAACCCGGAGAAGTGCGTTTTCGGCGTCCCAGCCGGCCAACTCCTGGGTTTCTTCGTGTCCGCTCGCGGCATCGAGGCCAACCCAGAGAAGATCAGGGCGATCGAGCGAATGCCCAAGCCGACCCGGCTCCGCGACGTCCAGAAGTTCACCGGCTGCCTCGCTTCGCTCAGCAGGTTCGTCATCCGGCTGGGAGAGACGACCCTGCCCCTCTACCATCTCATGAGGAAGACAACGCTTATCGAGCCGGGCACCGACTCCACCAGGAAGCCAACCAAGTTGGAGTGGACCGACCAGGCGGACGAGGCATTCCGCGACCTCAAACGAGTCCTCACCAGCGCGCCCATCCTGGCCGCGCCGGCTGAGAAGGAGCCCCTGCTCGCATACATCGCGGCAACCACGCGCGTCATCAGCGTCGTCCTGGTAGTGGAGCGGCCGGAGGAGGGCAGGGCGCTGCCAGTCCAGCGCCCCGTCTACTACCTCAGCGAGGTCCTCTCCGCCTCCAAGGAAAACTACCCCCACTACCAGAAGATGTGCTACGACATATACTTCGCCGCCCAGAAGATCAAGCAGTACTTCCAAGAACATGCCATCACCGTCGTTAGCACAGCGCCGCTGGGCGAGATCATGAGCGGCCGGGATGCCACCGGCCGGATCGCCAAATGGGCCATCGCCCTCGCCGACTACGAGATCCGATACGAGCCTCGCACCGCTATCAAGTCACAGGCGATGGCCAACTTCCTCGTCGACTGGGCCGAGACCCAGTTCGTGCCGCCTCCCCCGGACTCTACACATTGGTGCATGCACTTGGACGGCTCGAAGATGAGGACCGGCCTGGGTGCCGGCATCGTCTTGTCATCTCCGAAGGGAGACCAACTCAAGTATGCGCTCCAAATCCACTTTGCCGCCTCCAACAACGTGGCCGAGTACGAGGCGCTCGTCCACAGCCTCCGGCTCGCAAAGGAGATTGACATCTGGCGCATCTTGTGCTTCGGCGACTCCGACCTCGTGATGCAGCAGGTCTCTGGCGAATGGGACGCCAGGGACGCCAACATGGCCAGCTACCGCTTCCTTGTCCAGCAGCTTACCGGCTCCTTTGAGGGCTGCGAGTTCCATCACGTCCCCCGGGCGGATAACGAGGCGGCCGATGCCTTGGCGAAAATCGGCTCCACCCGCCAGGCCATCCCGGCCGGCGTCTCACTCGAGCAGCTGCGCAAGCCTTCGATCAAACCTTCCGCCGAGTCGGAGTCCATCTTCGTGCCCGCGGATCATGCCGGCTCCTCGGCGGTCCCGGGGGCTCCACCTGCTCCACCGGCTACGCCCGCCGCGCCGGCTCCGGCCGCTGTCGTTCCAGCGACGGTCGGCTCCGAGCCCGCAGCCGTCATGATGGCCGTCGACCGTCCGGACCCGGGGGCTAACGTGTCTGGCCCGAGGGCTTCGGGGACAGACCCGGGGGCTCCGGCTGCCAAGGTTCTTCAGCCCGAGCCGGAGCCAGCCCCGGTCTCGGCTCCGTCGTGGGCCAGGCCAATCCTGGCTTTCCTCTTGCGTGGCGAGCTCCCCCCCGACGAAGACAAGGCCCGGCAGATCCAGCGCCGCGCTCCCGCCTACAGCATCATCAACCGTGAACTGGTCCACCACAGCACAACCGGCGTGTACCAACGCTGCGTCGAGTCCGAGAAGGGCCAAGAGATCCTCCGAGATATCCACCAGGGCGAGTGCGGACATCACGCCGCCTCAAGGACCCTGGTGGCCAAGGCGTCCCGCCACGGCTTTTACTGGCCGACTGCCCTTGAGGAGGCGACGCAGCTCGTCGACAGGTGTGAGGGGTGCGAGCGTTTCCGCGCGCAAATCCACCTGCCGGCTGCGGCACTCAAGACCATCCCACTGTCGTGGCCCTTTGCCGTATGGGGGCTCGACATGGTGGGACCATTCAAGACCACTCGAGGCGGCATGACGCATCTACTGGTAGCCGTCGACAAATTTACAAAGTGGATCGAGGCCAGACCTATCAAGAAGTTGGACGGCCCCACCGCCGTCCGATTCATCGAAGACATCACAGTCCGCTACGGCGTCCCACACAGCATCATCACCGACAACGGCACCAATTTCGCCAAGGGCGCGCTAGCGCGTTTCTGCGCCAAGCAAGGCATCCAGCTCGACCTAGCCTCCGTCGCCCACCCGCAGTCGAATGGCCAGGCCGAAAGGGCAAACGGCATAATCCTGGCCGGCATCAAGCCCCGGCTCGTGGCACCACTCGTCCGATCAGCCGGCTGCTGGAACGAAGAACTCCCGGCGATCTTATGGAGCCTCAGAACCATGCCCAACCGATCAACCGGCTTCACGCTCTTCTTCCTCGTGTATGGGTCCGAGGCGGTCATCCCCATGGACATCGAGTTCGACTCGCCTCGCGTCACCCTGTACACAGAGACGGACGCAAAGGAGGCAAGGGAAGACGGCGTCGACCTCCTCGAGTAGGCCCGCGAGCTAGCACTAAGCCGAACGGCCATCTACCAGCAAAAGCTCCGGCATTACCACAGCAAGCGGATCTGACCCCTCTCCTTTCGCGAGGGGGACCTGGTGCTCAGGCGGATCCAGCGAACCGCCGGCCAGCACAAGCTGTCCTCCCCATGGGAGGGCCCGTTCATCGTCAGCAAGGCGCTACACAACAACGCGTACTATCTAATAGACGCCCAGAAGCCACAGAAGCGCAAGAGAGACGCCTCCGGCGAGGAGACGGAGCGCCCGTGGAACGCGGCGCTCCTCCGTCCGTTTTACTGCTAAGGACCAGTGTATGTATGTACCTTCCCTTTTGGGCTTATGAATGCAACGGGTGCCCCAAGTCAGCTCTTGGGGCACGCCTCTTTCGTTTCCTCCCAAACTAGTTCGCCTCACTCACCGGCTCCCGGACCCGGTCCCACGGTCTCGGGGGCTCGCCGGCTAGCCTTGACGTCACTCCCCGAAGCCGGTCAAGGAATGTGAACTAAAATAAAACCCTCCCACCCCTCCCAGCTACAGACCGGTTCCCGGCTGTCCGGCTGATGGGTTCTCGGGACGGTAAACTTAGCGCACACGAAAAACGGTCATAAGGGGTCGCCGGCTAGGGCTAGCCGAAGCACTTTCCTTGGCCTCTGCCGCTCACCTTAACCAAAGCCATCCTAGCGGCTCCCAAACTCACGACCGACTCCCCCGAGGCGGATGCCCCGTCCCAGCTACAGACCGGCTCCCGGCTATTCGGCTGGCGGGGCCGATACCGAAGGGGACAAGGCTTTGGGCAGATGGAGCCAAAAGGGGCAAAAAGCTAAGGCCGAGCCGGCATGCATAAAAAACTTTGGCAACCAAAAGCATTAAAACTTATATATACAAAAAGCGTGACCGGCCCACGGCCACAAGTTCATTACATTTACACCCCAGTGGGTGGAATTGCAGTCTAACTAAATACAGGAAAGAAAGAAGATCCTAAATAGCGGCGGCGCCGTCCTCTCCCCCAGCATTCTCTTTGGCGGCCGAAGTAGAGGCCCCGTCCTTGGCCACGGCACGATCCGTGTCGGCTCCCGCATCCAAGTCCTGAGCCGGCTCGGAGTAGGCATAGTCGTCGGTGCTGGACCCAGCATCTTCGTCGCCCATCTCCGCGGCACTACCCTCCGGATCGTCGAGGGCGAGCGTGAACGGGTCCTCCGGGATCACCTCGCCGTCTGCCGTGCGCTCCGGGATGTACTCGTCCCACGCGGCGAAGGAAGCAAGGTCACTGGCCCGCACGGCCAGCGCATCGGCAACCGCCTCCAGCTCCGCATCAGTGCCGGCGCGCTGGGCCGTAAGCAACCCCAAGTCCAGCTCGGGGTACCATGACCTCGCGATGCGAAGCGCCATGGCCGCTCCGGCGCGCACGGCGGAGGCCCTCTAGGCATTCACCCGTGGTCCCGAACTCCAGCCACCTCGACAGCCGGCTCATGGAGTTCGGCTCCACCGCGTCCGGCCAGAGGGTGTGAACCAGCGCTGTGCCGGCTGCCTGGAGCCGCTTCAAGGCCCAGACCACCTCGGTCAGACGCACCCTGGCGGCGATCCCCACCTTGTCCAGCGTCCAGGGGGCGAGCTGCCCAACGGGGACTCCCTGCGCCCGCTGGTCCTCGCGGTGGGCCTTCACGGCCGCCTCCGCGGCCCCTTGCGTGCCTGGGAAAAGCCCTAAGGAAGAAGAGGATGCGGGATGAACAACGAAGGAAACCAAGTACCCTAAAAGAAATGGGCGGTAAAAAGCAAGACAACGAAACTTACCGGCCTGAAGCCGGCCCACCTCGTGCCCTTGCTCCTGCAGCGCAGCCTCCCTAGCCGACAACTCCTGGAGCCGGCGCTCATGCTCGGCCCGGGCCATCTGCGCCTCCTCGGCCGCCTCCGCCAGCAAGGCGTCCTTGGCCTCCAGCTCCTGGCGGTGGGCCGTCTCCCGCTCCTCCGACTCCCGGCGAAGAGCCGCCTCCTACTCCTCCAGCTCTCGGCGGTGGGCCGCCTCGCGCGCATCCTTCTCCGCCTGCGCCCGATCCGCCTCCTGGCGGAGCAGGTCGCACTCCGCGGTCAGGAGGTCCCGCCATTCGCCAAGCTGCACCACCTGGCGACGGAGGCTGACCGACTCGGTGTGGGTAGCTTCCCGGGATGAGGACGCCTCTGTCAGAAAGCAAACAAAGAAAGGGATTCAGCCCGCCTCCGGAGTAGCCGGCCTGAATCCCGGGGGCTACACCCAGTGGGTGCGCTCGCTCGCCCCCACTGGAAATTCGCAAGAGCCTTACCTCGTAGGTCGGCGGACAGGACAACCAGCCGGCTCTCGGCCACACGATACAAGCTTAGCAGTGTATTGTACGCGGCCACCCGACGGTCGTGCGCAGCCTGCAAGGAACACAGAAAGCAAAGACGCCGTTAGACTCGACCCGCCTGCGGCCCAACCGGCCCGAGTCTCGGGGGCTACACCCAGTGGGTGCGCTCGCGCGCCCCCACTGGAATAAACCAAAGCAAAACACAAGGCTTCGGGCCCTTACCGCGACGGATTGCTCAAGGTGCACCAGCCGGTCGCTGGCGGCCTGTGCTTCTTGCGCCGTCTGGGCGCGGCAGGCGGCGAATTCCGCGACGACGATAGCCACCGCTGCCCCAAGGGCACTCGGCGCGTCGTTGATGGCCGCGCCATCGGCCGCGGCCCAGGTCTCCTGCGGCCGTCCCCCGTCGGCAGGTCCGAGCGCACCCTTCGCCGCGGTCACCAGGGGACCCACCCCTCCCAGAACCATGGATTGGCAATATAAGGATTCTCAATGCAATTTACCACGCAATACATATAGATTTCATTTAGATCAAAGTCAATCATTTTCATGAGAACCCAAGCTGGAACATCCTTAGTTTTATGTTTCATTTCTTCATACCCCAAAAATAGACTAAGTTCATTATGATGCTCAAGGGTAATGAGGTTATCACAATTTTTGGACACAATTCGATCATGAAATAATTCACATTGGAAATTAAAATGACCACTTTCATTGCAAAGTTCACAAGGACGGCGAGAAATATTAAGTCTTTCAGCACAAACATATAGCCTCTCTTGCAACCATTTAGTTTCTAAATACTTATGCCTCTTACAAAATCTATCTTCCCTTTTAGGCATGTCTTCACAAACTCTATGCACTCCACAAAAATTGACATGCTTATAAGAAATCTTTTTATCATGACTAGTGCAATCATCATTAGTACTATGGATACTCAAAGAATTCATACTAACAACATTGCAATCATGCTCATCACTCAAAGATTTAGTGCCAAACATTTTAATAACTTCTTCTTCTAACACTTGAGCACAATTTTCCTTTCCATCATTTTCATGAAAGACATTAAAAAGATGAAGCATATGAGGCAACCTCAATTCCATTTTTTGTAGTTTTCTTTTATAGACTAAACTAGTGATAAAACAAGAAACTAAAAGATTCAATTGCAAGATCTAAAGATATACCTTCAAGCACTCACCTCCCCGACAACGGCGCCAGAAAAGAGCTTGATGTCTACTACGTAACCTTCTTCTTGTAGACTCGTGTTGGGCCTCCAAGCGCGGAGTTTTGTAGGACAGTAGAAAATTTCCCTCAAGTGGATGACCTAAGGTTTATCAATCCGTGGGAGGCGTAGGATGAAGATGGTCTCTCTCAAACAACCCTGCAACCAAATAACAAAGAGTCTCTTGTGTCCCCAACACACCCAATACAATGGTAAATTGTATAGGTGCACTAGTTCGGCGAAGAGATGGTGATACAAGTGTAATATGGATGGTAGATATAGGTTTTTGTAATCTGAAAATATAAAAACAGCAAGGTAACTAATGATAAAAGTGAGCACAAACGGTATTGCAATGCTTAGAAACAAGGCCTAGGGTTCATACTTTCACTAATGCAAGTTCTCTCAACAATACTAACATAGTTGAATCATATGTAAATCCCTCACGTGCGACAAAGAGTTCACTCCAAAGTCACAAGTAGCGGAGAACAAATGAAGAAATTATTGTAGGGTACGAAACCACCTCAAAGTTATCTTTTCCGATCAATCTTATGAGCTATCCCTATAAGTGTCACGCACAGCCCTAGAGTTCGTACTAAAATAACACCTTAAGATACACATCAACCAAAACCCTAATGTCACCTAGATACTCCAATGTCACCACAAGTACCCATGGGCTGGATTATACGATATGCATCACATAATTTCAGATTCATCATGTTCAATCCAACACAAAGAACTTCAAAGAGTGCCCCAAAGTTTCTACCGGAGAGTCAAGACGAAAACGTGTGCCAACCCCTATGCATAGATTCCCAAGGTCACGGAACCCGCAAGTTGATCACCAAACCATACATCAAGTGGATCAATAGAACATCCCATTGTCACCACGGATATCCCATCGCAAGACATACATCAAGTGTTCTCAAATCCTTAAAGACTCAATCCGATAAGAAAACTTCAAAGGGAAAACTCAATTCATCACAAGAAGATAGAGAGGGGAAAACTCCATATGATTCATCTATATTAATAAAGCTCGCGGTACATCAAGATCGTGTCATCTCAAGAACACGGGAGAGAGAGAGAGAGATCAAACACATAGCTACTGGTACATACCCTCAGCCCCGAGGATGAACTACTCCCTCCTCATCATGGAGACCGCCGGGATGATGAAGATGGCCTCCGGTGATGGTTTCCCCCTCCGGCAGGGTGCCGGAACGGGCTCCCGATTGGTTTTTGGTGGCTACAGAGGCTTGCGGCGGCGGAACTCCCGATCTAGGTTTATTTTAGGAGGTTTCTCGATTTATAGGAGCACTTGGCGTTGGAATCACGTCAGGGGGGTGCCCGAGGGGCCCACAAGCCAGGGGGCGCGCCCTAGGGGGGCGCCCCCAAGGCTTGTTTCCTCCTCGGTCACTTCCTGGCCCAGCTTTTTGCTCCAGTATTTTTTATATTTTCCAACAATATTCTCCGTAAATTTTCAGCCCATTCCGAGAACTTTTTTTTCTACACAAAAACAACACCACGGTAGTTCTGCTGAAAACAGCGTCAGTCCGGGTTAGTTCTAATAAAATCATACCAAAATCATATAGAATTATTGTAAACATGGCATGAATACTTCATAAATTATAGATACGTTGGAGACGTATCAGCATCCCCAAGCTTAATTCCTGCTTGTCCTCGAGTAGGTAAATGATAAAAGAAATAATTTATGAAGTGTGAATGCTACCTAACATGTTCATCATATTCTTTTCTTCTATGTATAGCATGGACATTTAGACTTGTAGATGATTCAAAGCAATAGTCTAGTTTTAACATAATGACTTCAATACTCAAGCATGTCAACAAGCAACCATGTCTTTCAAAATATCAACACTAAAGAAAGTTATCCCTAGCCCATCATGTTCAATCATTGATCCATTCATGAAACACACTCAAATATTAGTTATGCCCAATGCTCAAGTACGATCATAGTGCCCCCTAGTTGGTGCTTATAAGATAAGATGGAGACTCAAAGCAAAAATAAAAATTGCATAAAGTAAATAGATAGGCCCTTCGCAGAGGGTAGTAGGGATTTGTAGAGGTGCCAGAGCTCAAGGTTTAAATTGAGAGAGAGAAAAATATTTTGAGTGGCATGCTTTTCCTGTCAACGAAAACGACAAAGTAGCTCACAATACTTTCCATGCTAGATATATCATAGGCGGTTCCCAAACAGAAAGTAAAGTTTTTACTCTCCCTCCACCAATCAATCACACTCCACGGCGAGCTGAATCCACGGGTACCGTCCATACAAACAACAATCCTGGGGGAGTTTTGTTTCATTATATTTTGTTTTGATTTTTGAGCATGGAACTGGGCGTCCCAAATACCAGCCACTTTCTCGTGAATGATAGTGAATCAACACATATCGTGAGAATAACACACCTAGCATGGAAAAATATTGGATACTCCCCACCGTTTCATGAGCGGTACGGGCACACAAAAGAGAAAATTTATTTTGAAAATTTAGAGATGGCACATACAAATTTGCTTGGAACGGCATGGAAATACCGCATATAGGTAGGTATGGTGGACTCATAAGGCAAAACTTGGTCTAAGGATTTTGGATGCACAAGTAGTATTTCTACTTAGTACAAATGGAGGCTAGCAAATAGATTGGGAAGCAACCAAACCAAGAAACGAAAATTCACATAAGTGAGCATTGAACATAACTAACACCGAATAATGCACCACAAGTAGGATGTAACTTCATTGCATAACTATTGACTTTCGTACTTGCATAGGGAATCACAAACCTTAACACCAATATTCCTACTAAAGCATAATTACTCACTAACATGACTCACATATTACTATCATCATGTTTCAAAACTATTACAAGGAATCAAGTTTAATTTGTCCAATGATCTTCATGAAAGTTTTTATTATATCCTCCTTGGATACCTATCACTTTGGGACTAGTGTCATATATTGCTATTGCTTTTTCGACAAGCTCAAACAAATTTAAATGAAGCACATGAGCATAAAGATTTCGTCCCTCAAAAAGGTATAAGTGAAGCATGAGAGGAAATGACAAGCTACTCTCAAAAGATATAAGTGAAGATCAATGAGTAGTCAAACAATTAAGTATCTATGTGAAGACTCTCTCTCTCTCTCAATAAATATATTCAGATCTGAGTATTTTATTCAAAAAGCAAACTAAACAAAAATAGAACTCCAAGAATAGTACGCATCATGTGAACGAATAAAACTTTAGGCTCAACATAGGCTAACCGATAAATGTTGATGAAGAGAGGTGGGATGCGTAGCATCCCCAAGCTTAGATGCTTGAGACTTCTTGAAATATTTACTTGGGGTGCCTTGGGAATCCCCAAGCTTGAGCTTTTGTATCTCGTTCAATCCTCTCATATCATGGTTTCACCTATTCTCAAAAACTTCATCCACACAAAACTCGAAAAAAACTCGTGAGATAGGTTAGTACACATAATAATAAATCAACTCTTTATGTACTGCCAAGACAAGTTGCATAATAAATTTTCAAACATTAGGTACTGTATACTATCATTTCCACAATTTATATCTACCAATATAGGCTATGGAAACTATAGGATAAGTAGATAACAAAACTATGACAGCAATCTGTCCAAACAGAACAGTCTGTAGCAATTTATGAAAACAGTGTACTTCTGTAACTCAAAAATTTATGAAAATTTAGGACATTCTAAATAATTTATATTACAATACTGTGTAAAAATTTCAGGAACTCTCCATGTTCCAGTAAAATATGAAAATTCAAACAGTACAGCAAAAGTTTCTGTTTTTACACAGCACACATCAAAACATGCAATGCAAGCATCCTAAGACAATTCTTGGAACTTTTTATTGAAAAACAAGATTATAAATAACTCCTAACAGAGAACAAGAAAATAAAATGACACTCCAAGCAAAACTCATATTATGTGACGAATAAAAATATAGCTCCAAGTAAGATATACCGATAGTGTTGGAGACGAAAGAGGGGATGCCTTCCGGGGCATCCCCAAGCTTAGGCGCTTGAGTATTCCTTGGATATTACCTTGGGGTTGCCTTGGGAATCCCCAATCTTAGGTTCTTGTCACTCCTTATTCTCCTCATATCGGTGTCTCACCCAAAACCTGAAAACTTCAATCACACAAAACTTAACGGAACTTCGTGAGATGGGTTAGTATAATAAAGATAGATCATTCACTTAGGTACTGTCAAGACAAGATTCATAATTGTTCCCACATGATACCTACTGTATTATATCATTCCCATAATTTATATCACTAAATATAAGCTATGGAAACACTAAAACAAGAAAACTATGCATGCAAAACAGAATCTGTCAAAAACAAAACAGTCTGTGAAGATCTGTAGTGTAACCATACTTCCCTGTCTCTAAAAATTCTGAAAAATTAGTACAACCTGAAGGATTTATATATAAGGACTTTGTAAAAAATTCAGATCATTATCACGCTCCAGTAAAAAATGGAAATTCCTGTACTGGAGTCAAAAGTTTCTGTTTTGGTTCAGCATCAATTCTACTCATCTTGTGAGTCATCCCAAAGGCTTTACTTGGCACTTTATTGAAATAAAAGACAAAAACATGATTACTACAGTATCTTAATCATGTGATCACACAAAAACAGAAAGGAAAAGTGTTGGGTTGTCTCCCAACAAGTGCTTTTCTTTAATGTCTTTTAGCTAGGCATGATGATTTTAATGATGCTCCTATAAGAATAGTAGTTGAAACATGCAAGAGAGCATCGTGAAGCATATGACTAGCACATTTAAGCCTAACCCACTTCCTATGCATAGGGATTTTGTGAGCAAACAATTTATGGGAGCCAGAATCAACTAGCATAGGAAGGAAAAACAAGCATAACTTCAAAACTTTGAACACATAGAGAGGAAACTTGATATTATTGCAATTCCTACAAGCATATGTTCCTCCCTCATAATAATTTTCAGTAGCATCATGAAGGAATTTAACAATATAACCATCACATAAAGAATTATCTTCATGATCCACAAGCATAGAAAATTTGTCACTCTCCACACAAGAAAATTTCTTCTCATGACTAATAGTGGGAGTATCATAAAAGAATTGAATACTACAAATTGGTTCCACATTAAAAGAGTAATATTCAGTAAAACGATATTCATAATTATGACAATAATTATCACTAATCTTTATAACATAAGTATCATCACAATAATCATCATAAGTAGCAACTTTGTTCTCATCATAGTCAATTGAAACCTCTTCCGAAATAGTGGAATCATTAATAAATAAAGTCGTGACCTCTCCAAATCCACTTTTATCATTATAATAAGATTCAACACCCTCCAAAATAGTGGGATAATTATTATCTAAAGTTGACACTCTTCCAAACCCACTTTCATAAATATTGCAATCATCATAAATAGGGGGTATGCTATCATCGTAATAAATTTGCACATCAAAACTTGGGGGACTAAAAACATCATCTTCATTAAACATAGCATCCCCAAGCTTGGGACAAACATTAATTGCAGAAAATAAATTCTCAAACATGTCATTCTCATCAAACATAGCATCCCCAAGCTTGTGGCTTTGCATAACATAAGCATAATCACTCTCATCATTAATAGTATGAATAGCACCAATCGTATAAGAATTATTATCATCACGATTTTCTAAGTTGGTGCCAAAAAGATTTTCAAGATTATAAGGGGTGTCATTATTTGGGAGAGATACATCTTTACCTTTACTTTTCCTTCTTTTCTTCTTCTTCACCACATTATGTGTGGGTTTATTTAATTCCTCCAAGCTTCTTTTTGAAGAGGATGGTTGAATAAAAAGCTCCTCCTCGTTACCTGATTCATCATAAGAAAAAATAGGAGGATATTAGGAAACCTCTTCCCCTTCATTAGTATTCTCTTCATCTTCTATTTGTTTTCTTGTCTTTAAGTAATTGGCAATATAAGGATTCTCAATGCAATTTACCACGCAATACATATAGATTTCATTTAGATCAAAATCAATCATTTTCATGAGAACCCAAGCTGGAACATCCTTAGTTTTATGTTTCATTTCTTCATACCCCAAAAATAGACTAAGTTCATTATGTTGCTCAAGGGTAATGAGGTTATCACAATTTTTGGACACAATTCGATCATGAAATAACTCACATTGGAAATTAAAATGACCACTTTCATTGCAAAGTTCACAAGGACGGTGAGAAATATTAAGTCTTTCAGCACAAACATATAGCCTCTCTTGCAACCATTTAGTTTCTAAATACTTATGCCTCTTACAAAATATATCTTCCCTTTTAGGTATGTCTTCACAAACTCTATGCACTCCACAAAAATTGACATGCTTATAAGAAATCTTTTTATCATGACTAGTGCAATCATCATTAGTACTATGGATATTCAAAGAATTCATACTAACAACATTACAATCATGCTCATCACTCAAAGATTTAGTGCCAAACATTTTAATAACTTCTTCTTCTAACACTTGAGCACAATTTTCCTTTCCATCATTTTCATGAAAGACATTAAAAAGATGAAGCATATGAGGCAACCTCAATTCCATTTTTTTGTAGTTTTCTTTTATAGACTAAACTAGTGATAAAACAAGAAACTAAAAGATTCAATTGCAAGATCTAAAGATATACCTTCAAGCACTCACCTCCCCGACAACGGCGCCAGAAAAGAGCTTGATGTCTACTACGCAACCTTCTTCTTGTAGACTCGTGTTGGGCCTCCAAGCGCAGAGTTTTGTAGGACAGTAGCAAATTTCCCTCAAGTGGATGACCTAAGGTTTATCAATCCGTGGGAGGTGTAGGATGAAGATGGTCTCTCTCAAACAACCCTGCAACCAAATAACAAAGAGTCTCTTGTGTCCCCAACACACCCAATACAATGGTAAATTGTATAGGTGCACTAGTTCGGCGAAGAGATGGTGATACAAGTGTAATATGGATGGTAGATATAGGTTTTTGTAATCTGAAAATATAAAAACAGCATGGTAACTAATGATAAAAGTGAGCACAAACGGTATTGCAATGCTTAGAAACAAGGCCTAGGGTTCATACTTTCACTAGTGCAAGTTCTCTCAACAATACTAACATAGTTGAATCATATGTAAATCCCTCACGTGCGACAAAGAGTTCACTCCAAAGTCACAAGTAGCGGAGAACAAATGAAGAAATTATTGTAGGGTACGAAACCACCTCAAAGTTATCATTTCCGATCAATCTTATGAGCTATCCCTATAAGTGTCACGAACAGCCCTAGAGTTCGTACTAAAATAACACCTTAAGATACACATCAACCAAAACCCTAATGTCACCTAGATACTCCAATGTCACCACAAGTACCCATGGGCTGGATTATATGATATGCATCACATAATTTCAGATTCATCATGTTCAATGCAACACAAAGAACTTCAAAGAGTGCCCCAAAGTTTCTACCGGAGAGTCAAGATGAAAACGTGTGCCAACCCCTATGCATAGATTCCCAAGGTCACGGAACCCGCAAGTTGATCACCAAAACATACATCAAGTGGATCAATAGAACATCCCATTGTCACCACGGATATCCCATCGCAAGACATACATCAAGTGTTCTCAAATCCTTAAAGACTCAATCCGATAAGAAAACTTCAAAGGGAAAACTCAATTCATCACAAGAAGATAGAGAGGGGAAAACTCCATATGATTCATCTATATGAATAAAGCTCGCGGTACATCAAGATCGTGTCATCTCAAGAACACGAGAGAGAGAGAGATCAAACACATAGCTACTGGTACATACCCTCAGCCCCGAGGGTGAACTACTCCCTCCTCGTCATGGAGACCGCCGGGATGATGAATATGGCCTTCGGTGATGGTTTCCCCCTCTAGCAGGGTGCCGGAATGGGCTCCCGATTGGTTTTTGGTGGCTACAGAGGCTTGCGGCAGCGGAACTCCCGATCTAGGTTTCTTTTCGGAGGTTTCTCCATTTACAGGAGCACTTGGCGTTGGAATCATGTCAGGGGGGTGCCCGAGGGGCCCACAAGCCAGGGGGCGCGCCCTAGGTGGGACGCGCCCCCCAGGCTTGTGGCCTCCTCGGTCACTTCCTGGCCCAGCTTTTTGCTCCAGTAATTTTTATATTTTCCAAAAATATTCTCCGTAAATTTGTAGCCCATTCCGAGAACTTTTATTTCTGCACAAAAACAACACCACGGTAGTTCTGCTGAAAACAGCGTCAGTCCGGGTTAGTTCTAATAAAATCATACCAAAATCATATAGAATTATTGTAAACATGGCATGAATACTTCATAAATTATAGATACATTGGAGACGTATCACCCGCCGCATGGGGTCGTGCTTGTCCTTAGATCTCCTCTCCCGGCCAAGGGGAAAAGGCTCCCACGACTGGCCGGCTACCTCTGCGCTGGCCCTTCCCGGCGTCTGCTTCCGCGCCGCCTCCTCCCACGGGCGGCGTTCCTCTTCGCGCAGCTCCCGCTCGGCCGCCTCGAGGTCCCGCCACGCCTCGCACTCCCTATCCTCGGCGGCGGTCGGCGGCGATGTCCCCGCCGTCTCGACGGCCGTGGCCCTCCTGAGGGCGCGTGGGTCCCTAGATGAACAAGATGAGGAAAGGAGGCCAACCAAAAAGAAAATCAAGCGAGTACTTCGCAAAGCAACTTACCCGATGGTAACAGGATCCGCCCGCCTGGCGGGACCCGTCCGGGCGACGCGCAGCTTCTTCCCGCCGCCTCCACGGCTGCCACCCGGTTGTCCGGTGGCCGCTCGTTTGGGAGCCGGCCTAGAGCTGGCCCACTGCTTCCCCCTGTTGCCGGCGGCCGCGTCGTCCCGGCTAAGCTCACGGTCGGCGCGGCGAACGCGCCTCCTCGGCGTCGTGGTGTCATCTCCCAAAACTTCGGGGTCCTCCGGGGCCGCTGCATTACGCACCTCTTCCATTTCAGCGTCGTCGTCGGTCCAGTCCTGCAAAAGTGAGTGGGGAGGGAACTCACCCGCTGACTCAGTTGCCTCCGTCTCCGTCCCGCCGATGTCGGACGCGCCGGCTCGCTCCGATTCGGCCGGCTCCACATCGTCGGCGTCCTCGACCTCCTCGGGGTCCGACTCTGCCACGTCGGCAGCCAGCACGCCGTAGTTCTGCAGCTGTGGGAAGACCTGCACGCAAGAGAGGCCCTCCGTCGTCAGGCCGGGGAGGGGGGCCGGCTTCAACAAAAGAAGGGGTGGGGGACGGCTCGCCACGCACCCGCGGTGCCGGACGGTCCCGGCTGTACGGGGCCTTCCCCCATCGCCATTCTCCCTCGTTCATCTTGGCGGCCGAGATGGTGTTTACCCTCCTCGCCACCTGCACCGCCTTCAGCTCTTTGGTGGAGAGCCGGCAAGGGTCGCGCCGCCCTCCCATCTGGCAGATGAGGTGCGGCCGGCGCTGCAGCGGTTGCACCCGGCGCGCCACCATCGTGGCCAGGAGGTCCGCGGCCGTCAGCCCCTCCGTCCTGGTCATCACCACCAGGCGCTCACAGAGCCGGTCCGCCGTCTCGGGCGATCCGGGCGGAGGCGTCCTCCAGTTTAGCATCGAGACCGGCGGCTGGTCGACGAAGTCGGGAAGGTTGATGTAGTCTTCCTCCGGCTTCACGTTCTTCATGTAGAAGAACCCTTTCTGTCAGTTCTTCACTGAATCCTGCAAGGGGAGCTGCGGGAACCCGGCTCCGGCGCGGAAGTGGATCAGAGCGGCTCCACAGGCGGTCATGACCTTCTGACCGGTTGCCGGGCTCTTTACTGTCTGGCGCTTGAGGTAGAAGAGCCGGCACCAAAGGTCGAGCCGCGGCTCCACCCCCAGGAAGCCCTCGCAGAGGGTAACGAACGCCACCAGCTGCAGTATGGCGTTGGCGGCCGGGTGATGCGGCTGCAGTCCAAAACGCGTGAGGAACCGCCGGAAGAACGGGCTCGCCGGCAGGCCGAGCCTGCGGAGGAAGTGCTCGGTGAAAACCACCACCTCGCCCTCCCGCGGGGCCGGCGCGTTCTTCGCCTCGACGATGTGTGCCTCCAGGTGCTCCGCCGGCGGCAGCTTGCGGCGATGACGGAGGTGCTCGATGAAACCCTCATCGACGTCGCTGCCATCCTAGGACCCCTTTCTCGCCATTGCCCTCGAGGGTTTCGCGCTCGCGGCGGCGGGGCGCGAGGGCTCTGACGCGGTGCGGCTCTCAGCGACGGCGGGCGGCGGTGGCGAGCGCACGGCCTTCGCTCTCTCTCTCTCTCTCGAAATGGGGATGGGAGGGGCGACAAAGACGAAGCACTACGGCGGAGGAAACGAATGCACCGTTCCGATCCTCTCCCCCCCCCCACATTTAAACCCCCGCGCGGAGGTGGTGGGGAGCGGATCTGTCGTGCATGATCCCCACCACTTCCGCCACGCGCGGGAAGGGCATTAACGCGTTTCGGGAACGCCAACTGACGGCCCGGGCCGCAGAAGATCCGCGCACGCGGGTCGAGGCCGCGGCCGAAGTGGGCCCCGCCCCTCGGCCCGGTCTTGTCCTCCGCGTGGCTTGTCAAGTCGCGGCCCGCTGCGCTTCCCACGTGGCGCGTCACCTCCGCCCGCCGGGGCTTTCGAGGTGTCCCGCGAGCCGCCGCGCTCCCGCGTCTTCCGGCCCCTGGATCGCGCATAATACAAGACCACGAGACTCAAGCCGGCGAGGTCCACCGCAGTTCACCGGCAAACCTCCCCTGCTTCGGGGACTACTGACGGGGGGATAACCCTGGGGTAGCCTCAGCCGGGCCTTTACCCCAACTTTTCGAAACGACTGCAGGACAAGCCGCCTCCCCCTGCAGTCCGGCTCCGCGCAGCCGGTTGCGCCCACCAGCCGGCTAGGGGCGGGGACGCCTGGCCCCATAGCCGGCGGTGCTGCAGGTACCGCGGTCAGAGCACGCGTGGCTACAGAGGCCCCCGTCGCATCGGGGGTCAGCGCCCGCATGGCCACAATGGAGGCGACAGTGCCTCTGACTCCGGCCGACCGCGACCGGGCATATGGCACAGTGCCGGCACGCCCTCAACCACTCCATTACCTGCCCCGACGTGACTACAGCGCGGCCGGCCGCCGCTAGACGACGCCCCGAAGGACGACACGTGCCGCGGTGTGACGGGTGCCAGGGCCCACCAGGCGGGCCCCCTCGGCTCCCGACGGGACCCCGCAGCCGGCGGGCCCTACCAGCGACAAGACCTCTCAGCCGGTCGCCCCAAGGCCGGCTGGGGAGACCGCCAGCTGGGGCCCTCCGGTGCCTCCTACCCGTACTGTAATCTGGGGGGTTGGCCTATAAAATCCCCCGGAGCTCCCCCATGCACGGGGGCGATCACTCTTTCCCTAGCGCCACACACACACACCCACGTAGAGACGCAGAGAAGGCAAGCTAGCTCCTTCTTCCTCCTCTACCCACACAACTCGAGGAGCACCATTGTAGCTCCCTTTGGTTCATCAACCAGACTAGCAGGACTAGGGGTATTACCTCCCACGGAGGGCCCCGAACCTGGGTACATCGCGTGTCCCGCACCGTTTGTCCCCGATCTTGCTCCCGTAGTCCGCCGGCGTCCATCGGCCCCAACCACTGTCAATAAGCCTCCCCATGGCATCTGTCGTGAGAAAACGACGACAATAAACAAGATCCAGATATAATGTTCATGCTCAACGCAGACACCAAATAACAATTATTTAGGTTTACTACTAATCCCGATGGTAATTGAAGAGCGAGCGTGCCGATGGCGATCACATCAACCTTGGAACCATTTCCGACGCGCATCGTCACTTCATCCTTCGCCAGCCTCCATTTATTCCATAGTTCCTGTTTCGAGTTACAAATATGAGCAACCAAACCGGTATCAAATACCCAGGCACTACTACGAGAGCTAGTGAGGTACACATCAATAACATGTATATCAAATATACCTTTGTTGGCGTTGCCAGCCTTCTTACCAGCCAGGTACTTGGGGCAATTCCGCTTCTAGTGACTAGTCCCCTTGCAATAGAAGCACTCGGTCTTAGGTTTGGGTCCAGACTTGGGTTTCTTCACAGGCACGACAACTTGCTTGCCACCCTTCTTGGATTTACCCTCCTTTCCCTTGCCTTTCTTGAACTAGTGGTTTTATTCACCATCAACACTTGATGCTCCTTTTTGATATCTACTTCCATGACTTTCAGCATCGCGAATAGCTCAGAGACAGACTTTTCCATCCCTTGCATATTATAGTTCATCACGAAGACCTTGTAGCTAAGTGGCAGTGACTGGAGAATTCTATCAGTGACCGTTTCGGGCGGAAGCTGGACTCCCAAATCATTCAAATGGTTGTAGTACCCAAACATTCTAAGTAGGTGCTCACTAACAGAACTATTCTCCTCCATCTTGCAGGCGAAGAATTTATCAGAGGTCTCATACCTTTCAATCCGGGCATTTGCTTGAAATATTAACTTCAACTCATGGAACATCTCATATGCTCCATGGCGTTCAAAACGCTTTTGAAGTCCCGATTCTAAGCCGTACAAGATGGCGCACTGAACTATAGAGTAGTCATCAGAATGTGCCTGCCAGACATTCACAATGTCCACAGACGACGCTGGAGGGGGTGGCACACCAAGCGGCGCATCAAGGACGTAAGCCTTCTGCGAAGCCGTGAGGATAATCCTCAGATTACGGACCCAGTCCGCATAGTTACTTCCATCATCTTTCAACTTAGCTTTCTCTAGGAACGCATTAAAATTCAGGGGAGCTACTGCGCGAGCCATTGATCTACAACATAATTTTGCAAAGACAACTTTAGACTATGTTCATGATAATGAGTTTAATTAATCATATTACTAAAGAACTCCCACTCAAATCAACATCCCTCAGGTTGTCTAAGTGTAACATGATCCAAATCCACTAACCCAAGTCCGATCATCACGTGAGATGAGGTGGTTTCAATGGTGAACATCTCCATGTTGATCATATCTACTATATGACTCATGTTCGACCTTTCGGTCTCCTGTGTTCCGAGGCCATGTCTGTACATGCTAGGCTCGTCAAGTTTAACCCAAGTATTCTGCGTGTGTAAATCTGGCTTACACCCGTTGTATGCGAACGTAGAGTCTATCACACCCGATCATCACGAGGTGCTTCGAAACGACGAACCTTCGCAATGGTGCATACTCGGGGAGAACACAATTTTATCTTGAAAATTTAGTGAGAGATCATCTTATAATGCTAACACCGTTCTAAGCAAAATAAGATGCATAAATAGGATAAACATCACATGCAAATCATATAAGTGACATGATATGGCCATCATCATCTTGTGCTTTTGATCTCCATCTCCAAAGCACCGGCATGATCTCCATCGTCACCGGCATGACACCATGATCTCCATCATCATGATCCCCATCATCGTGTCATCATGTGGTTATCGCGCCAACTATTGTTTCTACAACTATTGCTAACTCATAGTGATAAAGTAAAGCAAAAGAAGACGAAAATAATTAAAGACAACCCTATGGCTCCTGTCGGTTTCCGTACTCATCGACATGCAAGTTGTGATAATCTATACAAAAACATGATCATCTCATACATCACATATATCACATCATGTCATTGGCCATATCACATCACAACATGCCCTGCAAAAACAAGTTAGACGTCCTCTACTTTGTTGTTGCAAGACGTGGCTGCTATCGGCAACTAGTAAGAACATTTCTTACTTACGCAAAGCCACAACGGTGATGATCAATTTGCCTTTTAACCTTCTACAAGGACCGCCTCTGTCGAATCCGATTCAACTAAAGTGGGAGAGACAGACACCCGCCAGCCATCTTTATGCAACAAGTGCATGTCAGTCGATGGAACCGGTCTCTCGTACCTGGACGAGTAAGGTTGGTCCGAGCCGCTTCATCCCAAAATACCGCCGAATCAAGATAAGACTAAGGAAGTAAGCAATCTGAACATCAACGCCCACAAACTCTTTTGTGTTCTACTCGTGCATGTTATCTACGCATAGACCTAGCTCATGATGCCACTGTTGGGGAACGTTGCATGGGAAACAAAAAATTTCCTACGAACACCCAAGATCTATCTATGGAGATCAACAACTACGAGAGGAGGAGTGCATCTACATACCCTTGTAGATTGCTAAGCGGGAAGCGTTAAGAAACGCGGTTGGTATAGTCGAACTTCATCGCGATCCAATCACGATCCGTCCCACGATCCAATCTTGTTTCGTTCCGATCTAGCGCTGAACGGACGACACCTCCACGATCAGCACACGTACAGCTCGATGACGTCTCCGCCTCGATCCAGCACGCGAGGGCGGAGAGGTAGATGAGATCTCTGGTAGCACGACGGCGTGGTGGCGGTGGTGGTGGAGCTATTCCGGCAGGGCTTCGCCAAGCACTACCGAAACCGATCTAGAGGAGAAACTGATCTAGAGGGAGGGAGAGGGCTGCACCATGGCTTAAGGGTCCGGCTGCCCTCTCCTCCCTCAAGTATATATAGGGGGAGGGGTGGAGGTGCGGCCGACCTAGGGTTTCCCCTAGGGTTGGGCGGCGGCCAAGGGGGCAGCCTCGGCCCCCAAGGCAAGGGGGCGACGGCCACCCTTGGGCCAGCCCTTGCCCTGGCCGCATGGGCCTTGGGATGGTGGGTGCGGCCAGCCCACCAGGGGCTGGTGCGCCACCCCTCTCTGCCCATGGGGTCCTCCGGGCAGGTGGACCCTCTCGGTGGACCCCCCGGAACCCTGCCGACACTTCCGATGAAACCCGGGCAAACCCCGAAACTATTCCGGTGCCCGAATACCAACTTCCCATATATGAATCTTTACCTCCAGTCCATTCCGGAACTCCTCGTCACGTCTGGGATCTCATCCGGGACTCTGAACAACTTTTGGTCATCAACATATACATCTCAACAATACCAAATCGTCACCGAACGTTAAGTGTCCACACCCTGCGGGTTCGAGAACTATGCAGACATGACCGGGACACTCTCCGGTCAATAACCAATAGCGGGACCTGGATGCCCATATTGGTTCCGACATATTCCATGAATATCTTTATCGGTCGAACCACGATGTCAAGTATTCAGGCAATCCCGTATATAGCTCCCTTTGTCCATCGGTATTTTACTTGCCCGAGATTTGATCGTCGGTATGTCCATACCTAGTTCAATCTCGTTACCGGCAAGTCTCTTTACTCGTTCCATAATACAAGATCCCATGACTAACTCCTTAGTCACATTGCTTGCAAGCTTCTTGTGATGTTGTATTACCGAGTGGGCCCAGAGATACCTCTCTGTCATACGGAGTGACAAATCCCAGTCTCGATCCACGCCAACCCAACAGACACCCTCGGAGATACCTGTAGAGCACCTTTATAGTAACCCAGTTACGTTGTGACGTTTGATACACACAAGGCACTCCTCCGGTGCCAGGGAGTTGCATGATCTCATGGTCGTAGGAACTGATACTTGACATGGATAAAGCAGTAGCAATAAACTAACACGATCAGATGCTATGCTTACGGTTGGGTTCTGTCCATCACATCATTCTTCTAATGATGTGATCCCGTTATCAAATGATAACTCATGTCCATGGTCAGGAAACCTTAACCATCTTTGATCAACGAGCTAGTCTAGTAGAGGCTCACTAGGGACACGGTGTTGTCTATGTATCCACACATGTATCTGAGTTTCCAATCAATACAATTATAGCATGGATAATAAATGATTATCATGAACAAGGAAATACGAAAATAACTATTTATTATTGCCTCTAGGGCATATTTCACATCAAGTCCTCTTTACTCCCATACGCAAACAATCCCCTTACTCGGGTGTAAGCTTCTGTCACTCTAGCCACCCACTATAAGCGAGTCATGAACATATTACGAACCCTCCAGCGGGATTCCCTCACATGTGCGCGGCACGGAGGGCACCTTAGAACAGCACCATATCAACATACAACTCATATCAATAATATCATACCACAATTAACCCATAGGACAAAAGAAATCGACTCAAACATCATAGGATAGCCACACATCACTGGATAATAATATATAGAATTAAGCACCATGTTTAAGTAGAGATTACAGTGGGGAAGATAGGTTTTTCACCACTACATAGAGGGGGAGAGAGTTGGTGGTGACGGCGGCGAAGTTGTTGGTGTAGATCGCCGCACGATGGTTGCCCCGGTGGCGCTCCGGCGCCACCGGGAGAGAGGGGGAGAGAGCCCCCCTCCTTCTTCTTCTTCTTCCTTGGCCTCCTCCCTAGGTGGGAGGACAGTTTACCCTCTGGCCCATGGCCGCCATGGCTCCTGGAGGGTAGGAGCCCCTCCGAGATTGGATCTATCTCTCTGTTTATCTTCTGTTTTCGCGACTTTTTTCTGACCCCTTCACCGTTTCTTAAATATCCGGTGATCCGTAACTCCGATCGGGCTGAAATTTTGAGGGGATTTTTATCGGAAAATTATCTTTCTTGGGGAGAAAGTAGGGGCCCAACCGACTTAAGGGGGAGGCACAAGCTATCAGGGCGCGGGCAACCCCTCTGGTCACGCCCTGTTGGCGTGTGCCTCCCTCGGGCATCGTGTTGCGTTGATTCTTCTTCCCAAAATTCACATATATTCCAAAAAATCTCCGTAAATTTTTATCGTGCTTGGAATTCGTTTGATATGGAATTTCTGCGAAACAAAAAATACACAAAAAATAGGAACTAGCACTAGGCACTGGATAAGTAAGTTAGTCCCAAAAATAATATAAAACGTTGCCAAAAGTATGTGAAAGTTGTAGAATATTGGCTTGAAACAATCAAAAATTATAGATACGACGGAGACATATCAGCATCCCCAAGCTTAATTCCTGCTCGTCCTCGAGTAGGTAAATGATAAAAAGACAATTTTTGATGTGAAATGCTACATACTATTGAACAAATGTCTAATCATGGCATTAATATTAAGATACAAGTGATTCAAGGCAATAGTCTATCAGTTGACATAAATACATAAATACTCAGGTTTACTAGCAAACAATCATGTCCTTTCAAAATAACAATGCTAAAGAACGCTATCCCTAAAAAATCATATAGTCTGTCATGCTTGGTCTTCCTAGCGTCAAACCAAGCAATTGGATCGTACTTCTTAACGCGCTTCAGCTTTTTATTAATCACTCAATACATGAGCGTGAACCATGGACATAGCATATAGGTGGAATAGAATATGGTGGTAGGTTTCAAAAAGGGGGAAAAGTGGAGGAGAAAGTCTCGCATCAACTAGGCGTATCAACGGGCTATGGAGATGCCCATCAATAGATATCAATGCAAGGAGTAGGGATTTCCATGCAACGGATGCACTAGAGCTATAAGTGTATGAAAGCTCGACTGGAGCTAAGTGGGTGTGCATCCAACTTTCTTGCTCATGAAGACCTCGGGCATTTGAGGAAGCCCATCATCGGAATATACAAGCCAAGTTCTATAATGAAAAATTCCCACTAGCATATGAAAATAACAACTCAGGAGACTCTCTATATGAAGAACATGGTGCCACTTTGAGGCACAAGTGTGGTAAAGGATAGTAGCAAAGTCCCTTATCTCTTTTTCTCTCATTTATTTGTTTATTTTTTTCGCCTCCCCCATTTTTTTTATTTTTGTGGTGGGCTCATTTGGCCTCCCCCATTTTTCATTTTTAGTCTGGAGTCTCATCCCGACTTGTGGGGGAATCATAGTCTCCATCAGCCTTTCCTCACTGGGACACAATGCTCTAATAATGATGATCATCACACTTTTATTTACTTACAACTCGATATGAAGACCTATGAAACAATATGAATCAATATGAATGCCTCTGGCAGTGTACCAGGATGTGCAATGATCTAGCGTAGCAAAAGATATAAAAAAGCATACAAGCCATGAAAATATCATGCTAGCTATCTTACGATCATCCAAAGCAATATTAAAATGGGTGTACAAGTCATATGATGTGACGGTGGAAGTTGCATGGCAATATTGTTGGGGAATGTAGCATGGGAAACAAAAAATTTCCTACGCACACACAAGATCTATCCATGGTGATGAGCATCTACGAGAGGGAGAGTGAATCTACATACCCTTGTAGACCGCTAAGCGGAAGCGTTAAGAAATGCGGTTGATGTAGTCGAACGTCTTCGCGATCCAAATCGCAAGTCGTCCCTCGATCCGATCACGAACTAGTGCCGAACGGACGGCACCTCCGCGTTCAACACACGTACGGCTTGATGACGCCTTCACCTCCTCGATCCAGCGAGCGATGATGAAGTAATAGATGAGTTCCGGCAGCACGACGGCGTGGTGATGGTGGTGAGGAACAATCTCTGCAGGGCTTCGCCAAGCACTACGGAGATTATGACGGGAGAACTAGAGGGTTAGGGTTGCCAGCACACGGCTTGGGAAATCTTGATGTGTCCCGTGTGCTAGCCCTGCCCCTCTATTTATATGTTGAGCCCTGGGGTCTAAACTTGGAGAGAAAGCCTCCACAAGGTCGGTTTTGCCCGCACAAGGTCGGTTTGGCCCGCACGGAAAGAGTCCCACTCGGATTCTAGCAGTACCGCGTACAAGCGGTGGTACCGCTCACGAGCGGTAGTACCGCTTTCACACGAGCGGTAGTACCGCTTACGCGGTAGTACTGCCTTACCAGCGGTAGTACCGCTTAAGGCAGCAGCAAAACTTCCTTTTGCACTTTCCAATACCTCGTGGGCTTTACCCCTTTGGCCCATATAAAGTGTTGCTGCACCCGAACACTTCGGTAAACATCCGGAACTCCTTCCGGTGAATTCCGTAACCCTTCCGGAGATCAAAACACTATTATCACATATATCAATCTTTACCTTCAGACTCTTCCGGAGTTCCTCATCATGTCCGGGATCTTATCCGGGATTCTGAACAACCTTCGGTCACCAACAAAATAACTCAACTATACTAATCGTCACCAAACGTTAAGTGTGTAGACCCTGCGGGTTCGAGAACTATGTAGACATGACCGAGACACCTCTACGATCAATAACCAATAGCGGGACCTGGATGCCCATATTGTCTCCTACATATTCTACGAAGATCTTTATCGGTTGAACCTCTATGTCAAGGATTCAGTTAATCCCGTATGCTGTTCCCTTTGTTCTTCGGTATGTTACTTGCCCGAGATTCAATCGTCGGTATCTCTATACCTAGTTCAATCTCGTTACCGGCAAGTCTCTTTACTCGTTCCGTAATACAAGATCTCGTGGCTAACACTTTAGTCACATTGCTTGCAAGGCTCATTGTGATGTTGTATTACCGAGTGGGCCCTGAGATACCTCTCCGTCACACGGAGTAACAAATCCCAGTCTTGATCCATGTCAACCCAACAGACACCCTCGGAGATACCTGTAGAGCATCTTTATAGTCACCCAGTTACGTTGCGACGTTTGATACACACAAGGTATTCCTCCGATGTCAGGGAGTTGCATGATCTCATGGTCATAGGAACAGATACTTGACATGCAGAAAACAATAGCAATAAACTGACAAGATCATATGCTATGTTTATAGTTTGGGTCTTGTCCATCACATCATTCTCCTAATGATGTGATCCCGTTATCAAATGACATCTTATGTCCATGGCTAGGAAACCTTCACCATCTTTTGATCAACGAGCTAGTTAACTAGAGGCTTACTAGGGACACAGTGTTGTCTATGTACCCACACATGTATTTGAGTTTCCAATCAATACAATTATAGCATGGATAATAAACGATTATCATGAACAAGGAAATATAACAATAACCAATTTATTATTGCCTCTAGGGCATATTTCCAACAGTCTCCCACTTGCACTAGAGTCAATAATCTAGTTCACATCACTATGTGATTTACATTGTAATGAATCGAACACCCATGCAGTTCTGGTGTTGTTCATGTTTAGCCCTTGGAAGAGGTTTAGTCATCGGATCTGCAACATTTAGATCCGTGTGTACTTTGCAAATATTTATGTCGTCCTCCTTGATGTAATCGCGGATGGAATTGAAACGTCACTTTATGTGTCTGGTCCTCTTGTGAAATCTTGGTTCCTTGGCTAGAGCAATGGCACCAGTATTATCACAAAACAGAGTCATTGGGTTAAGCGCACTAGGCACTACTCCAAGATCTGTCATGAACTCCTTCATCCAGACACCTTCCTTCGCTGCCTCCGAGGCAGCGATGTACTCCGCTTCGCATGTAGAATCAGCTACCACGCTTTGCTTGGAACTGCACCAGCTAACCGCACCCCCATTAAGAATAAATACGTATCCGGTTTGCGACTTAGAGTCATCCGGATCAGTGCCAAAGCTTGCATCGACGTAACCCTTTACGACGAGCTCTTGATCACCTCCATAAACGAGAAACATGTCCTTAGTCCTTTTCAGGTACTTCAGGATATTCTTGACCGCCGTCCAGTGTTCCACTCCTGGATCACTTTGAAACCTTCCGGCCATACTTATGGCAAGGCTGACATCGGGTCTTGTGCACAGCATTGCATACATGATAGAGCCTATGGCTGAGGCATAGGGGACGATACTCATGTTTTCTCTATCTTCTGCAGTCACTGGGCATTGAGTCTTACTCAACTTCACACCTTGCAATACTAGCAAGAACCCCTTCTTGGACTGATCCATTTTGAACTTCTTCAAAACTTTGTCAAGGTATGTGCTTTGTGAAAGTCCTATTAAGCGTCTCGATCTATCTCTATAGATCTTGATGCCTAATATGAAAGCAGCTTCTCCTAGGTCCTTCATTGAAAAACTCTTGTTCAAATATTCCTTCACGTTTTCCAACATTTCTATATTGTTTCCAATCAGTAATATGTCATCCACATATAATATTAGAAACGCTATAGAGCTCCCACTCACTTTCTTGTAAATACAAGCTTCTCCGTAAACTTGTATAAACTCGAACGCTTTGATCACCTCATCAAAGCGAAGATTCCAACTCCGAGATGCTTGCACCAGTCCATAAATGGATCGCTGGAGTTTGCAAACTTTGTCAGCATTCTCTGGATCGACAAACCTTCTGGTTGCATCATATACAACTCTTCCTTAAGGAAACCGTTAAGGAACGCTGTTTTGACATCCATCTGCCAAATTTCATAATCGAAAAAGGCAGCTATTGCTAACATGATTCTGACGGACTTAAGCATCACTACGGGTGAGAAGGTCTCATCATAGTCAACTCCTTGAACTTGTGAAAAACCCTTTGCCACAAGTCGAGCTTTATAGACGGTGACATTACCGTCCGCGTCCGTCTTCCTCTTAAAGATCCATTTGTTCTGAATGGCCTTACGCCCTTCAGGTAATACTTCCAAAGTCCACACTTTGTTTTCATACATGGATCCCATCTCGGATTTCATGGCCTCTAACCACTTCTCGGAATCCGGGCCCATCATCGCTTCTCCATAGCTCGTAGGTTCATCGTTGTCCAACAACATGACCTCTAAGACAGGGTTGCCGTACCACTCAGGAGCAGTACGCGTCCTTGTCGACCTACGAGGTTCGATAGCAACTTGATCCAAAGCTTCATGATCATCATCATTAACTTCCTCTTCAGCTGTTGTAGGCTCTACAGAAACATCTTTCTGTGTTGCGCTACTTTCAGGTTGAAGTAAAGGTTTAACAACCTCATCAAGTTCTATCTTCCTCCCACTCAATTCTTTCGAGAGAAACTCTTTCTCAAGAAATGTTCCGTTTTTAGCGATAAACACTTTGCCTTCGGATCTGAGGTAGAAGGTATAGCCAACTGTCTCTTTTGGGTATCCTATGAAGACGCATTTCTCCGCTTTGGGTTCCAGCTTTTCAGGCTGAAGCTTTTTGACATAAGCATGACATCCCCAAACTTTAAGAAACGACAGCTTTGGCTTCTTGCCAAACCAAAGTTCATATGCCGTCGTCTCAACGGATTTCGATGGTGCCTTATTTAAAGTGAATGCAGCTGTCTCTAATGCATAACCCCAAAATGATAGTGGCAAATCGGCAAGAGACATCATAGATCGCACCATATCCAATAAGGTTCGATTACGACGTTCGGACACACCATTACGCTGTGGTGTTCCAGGCGGTGTCAGTTGTGAAACAATTCCACATTGTCTTAAGTGACTGCCAAACTCATAACTCAGATATTCTCCTCCTCAATCAGATCGTAGGAATTTAATCTTCTTGTTACGATGATTCTCAACTTCACTCTGAAATTGTTTGAACTTTTCAAATGTTTCAGACTTGTGTTTCATTAAGTAAATATACCCATATCTACTTAAGTCATCAGTGAAGGCGAGAAAGTAACGATAACCACCGCGCGCCTCAATACTCATCGGACCACACACATCAGTATGTATGATTTCCAACAAGTCACTTGCCCGTTCCATTGTTCCAGAGAACGGCGTTTTAGTCATCTTGCCCATGAGGCATGGCTCACATGTGTCAAGTGATTCAAAATCAAGTGACTCCAAAAGTCCATCAGCATGGAGCTTCCTCATGCGTTTTACGCCAATATGACCTAAACGACAGTGCCACAAGAAAGTGGTGTTATCATTATCAATTCTACATCTTTTGGCATCAATGTTATGAACATGTGTATCATTACTATCGAGATTCAATAAGAATAAACCCCTCACATCGGTTGCATGACCATAAAAGATATTACTCATATAAATAGAACAACCATTATTCTCTGATTTAAATGAGTAACCGTCTCGCAATAAACAAGATCTAGATATAATGTTCATGCTTAACGCAGGCACTAAATAACAATTATTCAGGTTCATCACTAATCCCGATGGTAATCGAAGAGCGAGTGTGCCGACGGCGATCACATCAACCTTGGAACCATTTCCCACGCGCATCGTCACTTCGTCCTTTGCCAGCCTCCGTCTATTCCGCAGTTCCTGTTTTGAGTTGCAAATATGAGCAACCGCACCGGTATCAAATACCCAGGCACTACAACGAGAGTTGGTAAGGTACACATCAATAACATGTATATCATATATACCTTGTTTGTTGTTGGCCGCCTTCTTGTCAGCCAAATACTTGGGGCAGTTCCGCTTCCAGTGTCCAGTTCCCTTGCAATGAAAGCACATAGTTTCTGGTTTGGGTCCAGCCTTGGGTTTCTTCACGGGAGGAGCAACTGCTTTGCCACTCTTCTTGGAGTTACCCTTCTTACCCTTGCCATTTTTCTTGAAACTAGTGGTTTTATTGACCATCAACACTTGATGCTCCTTCTGAATTTCAGACTCAACGGCTTTCAGCATCGCAAACAGCTCGGTGACTGACTTGTTCATCCCGTGCATGTTATAGTTCAACACGAAGCTCTTGTAGCTAGGTGGCAATGATTGAAGAACTCTGTCAGTGATAGCTTCTGGCGGAAGGGGCATCCCCAATTCAGCCAGACGAGTGGAGTACCCAGACATTCTGAGTACGTGATCACTGATAGACCCGTTCTCCTCCATCTTGCAAGCATAGAACTTATCGGAGATCTCATATCTCTCGATCCGGGCATTCTTCTGAAAGATAAACTTCAACTCCTGGAACATCTCATATGCTCCATGACGTTCAAAACATCTTTGAAGTCCCGGTTCTAAGCCATACAATATTGCACATTGAACTATTGAGTAATCTTCAGAACGAGCCTGCCAGGCGTTCACAACGTCTAGAGACTCAACTGGAGTGGGTGGATCACCAAGCGGTGCATCAAGGACATAAGCCTTCTGGGAAGCCGTAAGGATAATCCTTAGATTACGGGCCCAGTCCACAAAGTTACTTCCATCATCTTTCAACTTAGCTTTCTCTAGGAACGCATTAAAATTCAGGGGTGCTACTGCGCGAGCCATGATCTACAACATAAATATAGCAAAGACAACTTAGACTATTGTTCAAGATAATGAGTTTAGTTAATCATATTACTTAAAAACTCCCACTCAAATTGACATCCCTCCGGTCATTCGAGTGTAACATGATCCAAATCCACCAACTCAAGTCCGATCCTCACGTGAGTTGAGGTGGTTTCAATGGTGAACATCTTCATGTTGATCATATCTACTATATGAATCATGTTCGACCTTTTGGTCTCTTGTGTTCCGAGGCCATGTCTGTACATGCTAGGCTCGTCAAGTTTAACCCGAGTGTTCCGCATGTGCAACACTGGCTTGCACCCATTGTATGTGAACGTAGAGTCTATCACACCCGATCATCACGTGGTGTCTCGAAACGACGAACTTTCGCAACGGTGCACACTCGGGGAGAACACAATTTTATCTTGAAATTTAAGTGAGGGATCACCTTATAATTCTACCGTCGTCCTAAGCAAAATAAGATGCTTAAAAGGATTAACATCACATGCAAATCATAAGTGACATGATATGGCCATGAACTTGTGCTTTTGATCTCCATCTCCAAAGCACCGGCATGATCTCCATCGTCACCGACATGACACCATGATCTCCATCATCTTGATCTCCATCAACGTGTCGCCATGAGGTTGTCGCGCCAACTGTTGCTTCCACGACTATTGCTAACTCATAGCGATAAAGAAAAGCAAAACGGCGAAAATAATTAAAGACAACTCTATGGCTCCTGCCAGTTGCCGTACTCATCGACATGCAAGTCGTGATATTCTATACAACACATGATCATCTCATACATCACATATATCTCATCATGTAATTGGCCATATCACATCACAACATACCCTGCAAAAACAAGTTAGACGTCCTCTAATTGTTGTTGCAAATTTTACGTGGCTGCTACGGGTTTGCAAGAACCGTTCTTACCTACGCAAAACCACAACGTGGTGTAGTGATTGCTTTTTGATCTTCTAAAAGAACCCTCTTCATTGTAATTGATTCAACTAAAGTGAGAGAGACAGACACCCGCTAGCCATCTTTATGCAACGAAGTTACATGTCAGTTGAAGGAACCTGTCTCGCGTAAGCGTACGCGTAATGTCGGTCCGGGCCGCTTCATCTCACAATACCGCCGAATCAAGTATCAACTAGTAACGGCAAGCAATATGTATACACCCACGCCCACAACTCGTTTGTGTTCTACTCGAGATCTCATCTACGCATAGACCTAGCTCAGATGCCACTGTTGGGGAACGTAGCATGGGAAACAAAAAATTTCCTACGCACACACAAGATCTATCCATGGTGATGAGCATCTACGAGAGGGAGAGTGAATCTACATACCCTTGTAGATCGCTAAGCGGAAGCGTTAAGAAACGCGGTTGATGTAGTCGAACGTCTTCGCGATCCAAATCGCAAGTCGTCCCTCGATCCGATCACGAACTAGTGCCGAACGGACGGCACCTCCGCGTTCAACACACGTACGGCTTGATGACGCCTTCACCTCCTCGATCCAGCGAGCGATGATGAAGTAATAGATGAGTTCCGGCAGCACGACGGCGTGGTGATGGTGGTGAGGAACAATCTCTGTAGGGCTTCGCCAAGCACTACGGAGATTATGACGGGAGAACTAGAGGGTTAGGGTTGCCAGCACACGGCTTGGGAAATCTTGATGTGTCCCGTGTGCTAGCCCTGCCCCTCTATTTATATGTTGAGCCCTGGGGTCTAAACTTGGAGAGAAAGCCTCCACAAGGTCGGTTTTGCCCGCACAAGGTCGGTTTGGCCCGCACGGAAAGAGTCCCACTCGGATTCCAGCAGTACCGCGTACAAGCGGTGGTACCGCTCACGAGCGGTAGTACCGCTTGAGCGGTAGTACCGCTTTAACATGAGCGGTAGTACCGCTTACGCGGTAGTACTGCCTTACCAGCGGTAGTACCGCTTAAGGCAGCAGCAAAACTTCCTTTTGCACTTTCCAATACCTCGTGGGCTTTACCCCTTTGGCCCATATAAAGTGTTGCAGCACCCGAACACTTCGGTACACATCCGGAACTCCTTCCGGTGAATTCCGGAACCCTTCCGGAGATCAAAACACTATTATCACATATATCAATCTTTACCTCCGGACTCTTCCGGAGTTCCTCGTCATGTCCGGGATCTTATCCGGGATTCCGAACAACCTTCGGTCACAAACAAAATAACTCAACTATACTAATCGTCACCAAACGTTAAGTGTGTAGACCCTGCGGGTTCGAGAACTATGTAGACATGACCGAGACACCTCCACGATCAATAACCAATAGCGGGACCTGGATGCCCATATTGGCTCCTACATATTCTACGAAGATCTTTATCGGTCGAACCACTATGTCAAGGATTCAGTTAATCCCGTATGCTGTTCCCTTTGTTCTTCGGTATGTTACTTGCCCGAGATTCGATCGTCGGTATCTCTATACCTAGTTCAATCTCGTTACCGGCAAGTCTCTTTACTCGTTCCGTAATACAAGATCTCGTGGCTAACACTTTAGTCACATTGCTTGCAAGGCTCATTGTGATGTTGTATTACCGAGTGGGCCCTGAGATACCTCTCCGTCACACGGAGTAACAAATCCCAGTCTTGATCCATGTCAACCCAACAGACACCCTCGGAGATACCTGTAGAGCATCTTTATAGTCACCCAATTACGTTTCGACGTTTAATACACACAAGGTATTCCTCCGATGTCAGGGAGTTGCATGATCTCATGGTCATAGGAACAGATACTTGACATGCAGAAAACAATAGCAATAAACTGACACGATCATATGCTATGTTTATAGTTTGGGTCTTGTCCATCACATCATTCTCCTAATGATGTGATCCCGTTATCAAATGACATCTTATGTCCATGGCTAGGAAACCTTCACCATCTTTTGATCAACGAGCTAGTTAACTACAGGCTTACTAGGGACACAGTGTTGTCTATGTACCCACACATGTATTTGAGTTTCCAATCAATACAATTATAGCATGGATAATAAACGATTATCATGAACAAGGAAATATAACAATAACTAATTTATTATTGCCTCTAGGGCATATTTCCAACAAATATATCTCGAAATGGCTATGAAAATGCCATAATAGGTAGGTATGGTGGCTGGTTTGAGGAAGATATAATGAGGCTTATGTGCAACAGAGCGTATCATGTCACGGGGTTTTGATGCACCAGCAAAGGTTGCACCGATCCTCAAGGTGAGAATGGGCAATGCACAGTACCGAAGAGACTAGCAAATATGAGGTGGTGAGAGTGCGTATATCCATGTATTCACATTAGTCATAAAGAACTCACATACTTATTGCAAGGTTTTATTAGCTCTCTCGAAGCAAAGTACTACTCGCATGCCCCTAGGGAGGAGGTTGGGAGGATTTAACCATCGCGCGCCCTCGATTATAACAGCACAAAGGATTTCAATCAAGGATAAATTATGCTACAACTTCATCGCATTACTAGAGACTATACGTGCATGCTTCGGGAATCACAAACCTTAACATCAATATTCTTACTAGACCACAATCATTCGGTACATATTACCATCTTAATGTCGCAAAACTATTGCAAGGAATCAAACATATCATATTCAGTGATCTACAAGTTTTATGTAGGATTTTATGACTAACCATGTGAATGACCAATTCCTGTTGACTCTCTAAATAGGTATAAGTAGAGCATGAGAGTTTAATTTCATTCTACAAAAGACCATGCTCTAATAAATATAAGTAAAGCAAAAGAGCATTCTGCAAATAATGGTTTTCTATATGTAGAGAAACAGACATCCAACTTCAAATGATATAAGTGAAGCACATGAAGCATTCTATAAAGCCATACTCAAAAGATATAAGTGAAGTGCAAAGCGCATTCTATAAATCAACCATGGACTTTCCCATACCAGCATGGTGCATTTCTAAAAGGAAAATAAAAGGCACACGACGCTCCAAGAATTTATGCATATCATGTGAACAAAACAAAAACTGAGACATACCGATAATTGTTGAAGAAGAAAGATGGGATGCCTTCCGGGGCGTCCCCAATCTTAGACGCTTGAGTCTGCTTGAGTATTTACTTGGGGTGCCTTGAACATCCCCAATCTTGAACTCTTGCCTCTCCTTATTCTTCTCATATCGATACCTCTTCGATCTTCTAACACTTCATCCACACAAAACTTAACGAAACTTTTATTAGAAAGGTTACTACATATAACACCAAATCCCATCATGTCTTGCCATAACATTATTGTATAATTATAATCCAACATTACCTACTGTATGTTATCACAATTATATGGCTCCCAAGTCAATGGGGCTCAACAAGAACTCAAACATAAGCAAACAAAGCAACTATACCAGCAATCTGTGAAAAACAGGGCTGTCTGTAAATATGCAGATGAAACCTATACTTCCATAACTCAAAAGATTCTGAAAAATTAGTAAGTGATAAAAAATTGCATAAAAGTACAGTGTAAAAAATTCAGAATTTTTGCATGCTCCAGTAAAATATGAAAATTCAAACACTATAGCAAAAGTTTGTATTTTTACACAACACATATCAAACAAGCAATTTAAACATCCTAAAGGTAACTCTTGGCACATTATTTTTATAATACAATGGATTTATACAAGGGGATAATTATTTTTGTGGAAAAGTTTCTGTGCTCATCCTTCTCACTAGAGGATTATACAAGGGGATTTATACAAGGGGATAATTATTTTTGGACTTTGTTTGATATGGAATTTCTACGAAACAAAAAACACACAGAAAACATGAACTTGCACTAGGCACTGGATAAGTAAGTTAGTCCCAAAAATATATAAAATGTTGCCAAAAGTATGTGAAAATTGTAGAATATTGGCATGAAACAATAAAAAATTATAGATACGACGGAGACGTATCACGCATCATTAGAGAATGATGTGATGGACATGACCCGACTATAACCATGGACATGAGTTGTCATTTGATAATGGGATCACATCATTAGGAGAATGATGTGATGGCAAGACCCAACAGTAAGCTTAGCATATGATCGTATCACTTATGTTTATTGGTACTGCTTTCTATATGTCAAGTATTTGTTCCTAAGACCATGAGATCGTGCAACTCCCTGACACCGCAGGAATACCTTGTGCACTATCAAACTTCACTTCGTAACTGGGTGATCATAAAGGTGCTCTACAGGTATCTCCGAGGGTGTCTGTTGGGTTGGCGTGAATCGAGACTGGGATTTATCACTCCGTATGACGAAGAGGTATCTCTGGGCCCTCTCTGTAATACAACATCACAAGAAGCTTGCAAGCAATGTGACTAACGAGTTAGTCATGGGATCTTGTATTATGCAACGAGTACTGAGACTTGATGGTAATGAGAATGAACTAGGTATGGAGATACCGACGATCGAATCTCGGGCAAGTAACATACCGATGGACAAAGGGAATTGAATATGAAATTGACTAAATCCTTGACTTCGTGGTTCGACTCATAAAGATCTTTGTGGAATATTTAGGAACCAATATGGGCATCCAAGTACCGCTATTGGTTATTGATCGGAGAGGTGTCTCGGTCATGTCTACATGATTCTCGAACTCCTAGGGTCGCACGCTTAACATTTGGTAGTGCTAGGGTAATGTTGAGATATTAATACTAGAAAGTCTGAAAGTAGTCGGAGTCCCAGATGGGATCTGGGCCATCGCGAGGAGTTCCGGAATGGTCCGAAGGTAAATATTTATATATGGGAAGTCATATTAAGGGTTCTGAAAATTTTCGGGAATTTTTCGGTAGAGTACTGAGAAGGTTCTAGAAGGTTCCGGGGGTTCCACCGTGGGGCCCAACGACCCGGGAAGGGCCCACATGGACCGAAGGGTGGGGATACATCCCACATGGGCTGGCTTTACCATTCCCCAAGGCACATGTCATTTAAATATAGAGATAAGATCTTATCTCTAAATTTAAAGGGTTGAATCTAGAGATAAGATGTTATCTTCATGTTTAAAGGGATTTCTCCCTTGTGGCCGGTCCTAGGAAGGTTTTGGACACCCTCCCCTGCCCTCTAGCCTACATATAGAAGGGGGTGCATGGGGGCAACCACCCCTTCACCCTTGCCCATTGGCTCTCCCAACTCCTCCCACGTTTCTCCGTACGCGCTTGGCGAAGCCATGCCGGAATTCCGCTGCCACAACCACCACCAAGCCGTCATGTTGGATCAGATCTCATCTACCTCTTCTCCCGCTCATGCTGGATCACGGAGGAGGATATGTCACCGAGCCGGACGTGTGCTAAACTTGGAGGTGTCGCACGTGCGGTGCTTGGATCAGATTGGACCGTGACGCGAGTATGACTACGCCAACCACGATCTCTAGATCATTAACACTTTCGGTCTACAAGGGTATGTAGACACCTCTCCCTCTTGTTGCTAGCATCTCCATAGAATAGATATTGGTTGTTTCATAGGAAAATTTTTGTTTCCCATGCAACGTTCCCCAACAGTGGCATTGTATGCACGAGTAGAACACAAAGAAGTTGTGGGCGTTGATGTTTAGATTGCTTACCTCCCTTGTCTTATTTTGGTTCGATGGTATTGTGGGATGAAGCAACTCGGACCAACTTTACTTGTCCTTGCACAAGATACCGGTTCCGCCGACTAACATGCAACTTGTTTTGCATATGGTGACTGGTGGGTGCCTGTCTCTCTCACTTTAGTTGAATTGGATTTGAAATATGATGTCCTTGTAGAAGGTTAAAATGCAACTTGATTATCACCGTTGTGGCTTTGCGTAGGTAAGAACGGTTCTTGCTAGTTGCAGCAGCCACGTAAAACTTGCAACACAAAAGTAGAAGACGACTAACTTGTTTTTGCAGGGCATGTTGTGATGTGATATGGCCAAGACGTGATTTGATATATGCTAATGTATGAGATGATCACGTTTTGTAATAGTTATCACGACTTGCATGTCGATGAGAACGGAAACCGGAAGGAGACACATGGTTGTCTTTAATTTAATTTATGACCTACATGTCAATCATTAAATGCGTTAACAATAGTTGTAGAAGCAATAGTTGGCGAGACAACCACATGATGACACGATGATGGAGATCATGGTGTCATGCCGGTGACGATGGAGATCATGCCGGTGCTTTGGAGATGGAGATCAAAAGCACAAGATGGCCATATCATGTCACTTATTGATTTGCATGTGATGTTTATCCTTTTATGCATCTTATTTTGCTTAGGATGACGGTAGAATTATAAGATGATCCCTTCACTAAATTTCAAGATAAAAATGTGTTCTCCCCAAGTATGCACCGTTGCGAAAGTTCATCGTTTCGAAGCACCTCGTGATGATTAGGTGTGATAGACTCTTTGTTCACATACAACGGGTGTAAGCTAGTTTTGCACATGCAGAATACTTGGGTTAAACTTGACGATCCTAGCATGTACAGACATGGCCTCAGAACATGGAAGACCGAAAGGTCGAACATGAGTCATATAGTAGATATGATCAACATGGAGATGTTCACCATTGAAACCACCTCCTCTCACGTGATGATCAGACTTGGGTTGGTGGATTTGGATCATGTAGCACTTAGACAACTTGAGGGATGTTGATTTAAGTGGGAGTTAATTAGTAATTTGATTAATTTAAATTATTATCATGAACATAGTCTAAAGTTGTCTTTGCAAAGTATGTTGTAGATCAATGGCTCGCGTAGTAGTTCCTCTGAATTTTAGTGCGTTCCTAGAGAAAGCTAAGTTGAAAGATGATGGAACAACTATGCGGACTAGGTCCGTAATCTGAGGATTATCCTCACGACTGCACAAAAGGCTTGTGTCCTTGATGCACCGCTCGATGCACCATCCCCTCCAGTGTCGTCTGTGGATGTTGTGAATGTCTGGCAGACACGTTCTGATGACTACTCGATAGTTCAGTGCGCCATGCTTTACGGCTTAGAACCATGACTGCAAAGACGTTTTGAACGTCATGGAGCATATGGGATGTTCCAGGAGCTTAAATTTGTATTTCAAGCTCATGCACGGATTGAGAGGTATGAGACCTCTGATAAGTTCTTTGCGAGCAAGATGGAGGAGAATAGTTCTATCAGTGAGCATATACTCAGAATGTCTGGGTACTACAATCGCTTGAATCAGTTGGGAGTTGAGCTTCCTCCTGAGATGGTTGTTGACAGAGTTCTTGAGTCACTGCCACCTAGCTACAAGAGCTTTGTGATGAACTATAACATGCAAGGGATGGATAAGACGATTCTTGAGCTATTCATGATGCTTAAGGCTGCGGAAGTAGAAATCAAGAAGGAGCATCAAGTGTTGATGGTTAAAAAACCACTAGTTTCAAGAAAGGCAAGGGAAAGAAGGGAAACTTCAAGAAGAATGGCAAGCCAGTTGCCACTCCCGTGAAGAAACCCGAGGTTGGACCCAAACCCGAGACTGAATGCTTATATTATAAGGGGAACGGTCACTGGAAGCGGAACTAACCCAAATACTTGGCAGACAAGAAGGTTGGCAAAGTCAAACAAAGGTATATTTGATATACATGTTATTGATGTGTGCCTTACTAGTGCTCGTAGTAGCGCCTAGGTATTTGATACCGGTTCAGTTGCTAATATTGGTAACTCGAAACAAAAGCTACGGAATAAACGAAGACTAGCTAAGGGCGAGGTGATCATGTGTGTTGGAAGTGTCTCCAAGGTTGATGTGATCACCATCGCACTCTCCCTCTACCTTCGGGATTAGTTTTAAACCTAAATAAATGTTATTTGGTGCCTGCGTTGAGCATGGACATTATATGGATCTTGTTTACTGCGAGATGATTATTCATGTAAGTCGGATAATAATGGTTGTTCTGTTTACATGAATAATATCTTTATGATCATGCACCCAATGTGAATGGTTTATTGAATACTCAATCATGGTGATACACATGTTCATAATATTGATGCCAAAAGATGCAAACGTTAATAATGATAGTACCACATATTTGTGGCACTGCCGCTAAGGTCATATTGGTGTAAAGTGCATGAAGAAACTCCATGATGATGGATCTTTGGACTCACCCGATTTTGAATCGCTTGAGACATGCGAACCATGCCTCATGGGAAAGATGACTATGAACATGTTTTCCGATACGATGGAGCGGGTAAGTGACTTTTTGGAAATAATACATAATGATGTAAGTAGTCCAATGAGTGTTGAAGCACGCGGTGGATATCGTTATTTTCTTACCTTCACAGATGATTTGAGTAGATACGGTATATTTACTTGATGAAACACAAGTCTGAAATTTTGAAAGGTTCAAGCAATTTCAGAGTGAAGTTGGAGATCATCGTGACAAGAAGATAAAATGTCTATGATATGATCATGGAGGTGAATATATTTGTCACTAGTTTGGTATGCAATTTAAGATAATGTGGAAATTGTTTCACAACTCACGCCACCTGGAACACCACAATGTAATGGTGTGTCAGAACATCGTAATCGTACTCTATTGGATATGGTGCATTCTATGATGACTCTTACCGATTTGCCACTATCATTCTCGGGTTATGCATTAGAGACAGCTACATGCACTTTAAATAGGGCACCATCAAAATCCATTGAGACGACACCGTATGAATATGGTTTGGCAAGAAACCTAAGCTGTTGTTTCTTAAAGTTTGGGGCTGCGACACTTATGTCAAAAGGTTCAGCCTGATAAGCTCGAACCCAAAGCGGAGAAGTGTGTCTTCATAGGATACGCTAAGGAAGCAATTGGGTATACCTTCGATCACAGATCCTAAGGCAAAAATATTTGTTGCTAAGAATGGATCCTTTCTAGAGAAGGAGTTTCTCTCGAAAGAAGAGAGTGGGAGGAAGGTAGAGCTTGATGAGGTTATCAAACCTTCACTTCAAATGGAGAGTATCGCAGCACAGAAAGATGTTCATGTGATGCCTAACCCAGTTGAAGAGGAAGCTAATGATGATGATCATGAAGCTTTGGATCAAGTCACTACCGAACCTCATAGGTCGACAAGGACACATACTGCTCCCAAGTGGTACGGTAATCCTGTCTTGGAAGTCATGTTGTTGGACAATGGTGAGCCTACGAACTATGAGGAAGCGATGATGGGCCCGGATTCCGACAAATGGTTGGAGACCATGAAAACTGAGATAGCATCCATGTATGATAACCAAGTATGGACTTTTGTAGACTTGCCCGATGACCAGTAGGCCATTAAGTACAAATGGATCTTTAAGAAGAAGATAGACGTTGATGGTAATGTGCTATCTATAAAGCTCGACTTGTCACAAAGGGGTTTCAGACAAGTTCAAGGAGTTGACTACGATGGGACTTTCTCACCCGTAGCGATGCTAAAATCTGTCGGGATTATGTTAGCAGTTGCTGTATTTTTCGATTATGAAATCTGGCAGATGGATGTCAAAATAACGTTTACTTAACGGTTTCCTGAAGGAAAGGTTGTATGTGATACAACCGGAAGGTTTTGACGATCCTAAGGATGCTAAAAGGTATGCAAGCTCTAGCGATCCTTCTATGGACTGGTGCAAGCATCTCGGAGTTGGAATATACACTTTGATGAGGTGATCAAAGCTTTTGGGTTTATATAAGTTTGTGGAGAAACTTGTATTTGCAAGAAAGTGAGTGGGAGCTCTATATCATTTCTAATAAGTATATGTGGATGACATATTGTTGATTGGAAATGATGTAAAATTTATGGAAAGCATAAAGGGTTGTTTGAAAGGAGTTTTTTCAAAGGAAGACCTGGGTAAAGCTGCTTACATATTGAGCATCAAGATCTATAGAGATAGATCAAGACGCTTGATAAGACTTTCACACAGCACACACCTTGACAAGATTTTGAAGGAGTTCAAAATGGATCAGTCAAAGAAGGAGGTTTTGCCTGTATTGTATGGTGTGAAGTTCAGTAAGACTCAAAGCTCGACCACGACAAAAGAAAGAGAAAGGATGAAGGTCTTCCCCTATGCCTCAGCCATAGGCTCTATTACATATGTCATGTTGTGTACCATACCTAATGTGTGCCTTACCATGAGTCTGTCAAGGGGGTTCAAGAGGGATCCAGGAGTGGATCACTGGACAACGGTCAAGATTATCCTTAGGTACCTACACAAGACTAAGGAAATGTTTCTCGGTTATGGAGGTGATAAAGAGCTCGTCGTAAAGGGTTATGTCGATGCAAGCTTTGAAACCGATCTGAATGACTCTGAGTCACAAACCGGATACGTATAGTGGAGTAGTCATTTGGAATAGCTCCAAGTGGGGCGTGGTAGCAGCATCTACAGTATGACATAGAGATTTGCAAAGTACACACGAATCTGAATGTTGCACACTCGTTGACTAAAACCTCTCTCACAAGCAAAACATGATCAAACCCCAGAACTCATTGGGTGTTAATCACATGGTGATGTGAACCAGATTATTGACTGTAGTGCAAGTGGGATACTGTTGGAAATATGCCCTAGAGGCAATAGTAAATTGGTTATTATCATATTTCCCTGTTCATGATAATCGTCTATTATCCATGCTAAAATTGTATTGATTGGAAACTCAGATACATGTGTGGATACATAGACAACACCGTGTCCCTAGTGAGCCTCTACTAGACTAGTTCATTGATCAAAGATGGTTAAGGTTTTCTAACCATGGACATGAGTTGTCATTTGATAACAGGATCACATCATTAGGAGAATGATGTGATGGACAAGACCCAACCGTAAGCTTAGCATATGATCGTATCACTTAAGTTTATTGCTACTGCTTTCTACATGTCAAGTATCTGTTCCTAAGACCATGAGATCATGCAACTCCCTGACACCGGAGGAATACCTTGTGTGCTATGAAACATCACTTTGTAACTGGGTGATTATAAAGGTCCTCCACAGGTATCTCTGAGGGTGTCTGTTGGGTTGGCGTGGATCGAAACTGGGATTTGTCACTCCGTATGACGGAGAGGTATCTCTGGGCCCTCTCAGTAATACAACATCACAAGAAGCTTGCAAGCAATGTGGCGAATGAGTTAGTCACAGGATCTTGTATTACGGAACGAGTAAAGAGACTTGTCGATAACGAGATTGAACTAGGTATGGAGATACCGACTATCGAATCTCGGGCAAGTAACATACCGATGGACAAAGGGAACTGCATACGAGATTGACTGAATGCTTGGCATCGTGGTTCGATTGATAAATATATTCATGGAATATGTAGGAACCAATATGAGCATCCAGGCCCCGCTATTGGTTATTGATCAGAGAGGTGTCTCGGTCATGTCTACATGATTCTCGAACCCGTAGGTCGCACGCTTCACGTTCGGTAGCGCTAGGGTAATGTTGAGATATTAATAATGGAAAGTACAAAAGTAGTTCGGAGTCCCGGATGGGATCCCGGACATCACGAGGAGCTCCGAAATGGTCCGGAGGTAAAGATTTATATATGGGAAGTCATATTCATGGTTCCGGGGAAGTTCGGGAATTTTTCGGTAGAGTGCCGAGAAGGTTATAGAAGGTTCCGGGGGTTCCACCATGGGGCCCAATGACCAGGGAAGGGCCCATATGGACCGAGGGGTGGGGCTACAACCCACATGGGCTGGCTGTACCATTCCCCAAGGCACATGTCATTTAAATCTAGAAATAAGATCTTATCTATAAATTTAAAGGGTTGAATCTAGAGATAAGATGTTATCTTCATGTTTAAAGGGATTTCTCCCTTGTGGCCGGCCCTAGGAGGGTTTTGGAAGCCCTCCCCTGCCCTCTAGCCTATATATAGAAGGGGGTGCATGGGGGCAGACACCCCTTCACCCTTGCCCATTGGCTCACCCAACACCTCCCACGTTTCTTCGGTACGCGCTTGGCGAAGCCCTGCCAGAATTCCGCTGCCACCACCATCACGCCGTCGTGTTGGATCAGATTGGATCGCGACGCGAGTACGACAACGCCAACCACGATATCTAGATCATTAACACTTTCAGTGTACAATGGTATGTAGACACATCTCCCTCTTGTTGCTAGCATCTCCATAGAAGAGATCTTGGGTGTTTCGTCTGAAATTTTTTGTTTCCCATATAACGTTCGACAACATATCTCGCCACCAAAAGGAGCCATGGAGGCGGAGACCTTCAAAACAAAATTATGTGTTTAATCGTGTTTTCGTTGTCGTAATGGGAATGATTTATATTTTTAGAAAATGTACCACCTTTTGGAATATGTTGAAGTTCAAAAAAGGGAGTACCACAATTAAAGCTTTATTTTTTCATTTCTAAAGAGGCACTTTTTTTCCTATACATGATGTAGACTTGTGGTCACGGATACAAACAAGATTAGTCATATCACCTGTACGAAAACACGAAATTGATGCGTCACCGCTTAGCACTCAAGGCTAGAGTGAAACTATAGTAATCAATCAGAAATAGATTTTATCATAGTTGTTTTGTAAACATTTACATAAGGGGGGCAAACTAAGAAATATTTTTGAAAAAAAACAAATATGAACAACGTCGTACACAATGTGAAACAAATACAAAGAGAAGTCCAAACAAAATCTATTCTTGGATTATAACTAACTTTGAAAACATTCCCCAAAAAAACACTTTGAAAATCATGATTCTCTAGATTCAAAAGTTTAATGAGAAGTTGTGTGAACTTAAGCCCAACTAACTCCAATTTAATGTTTATTTGGTACTTTTTGTATCTCAACTTGCATATGTAAAACCGTTTAGCTAACTAACTAACTTAGCGTAATGAGAACGTGCATACTTGGAAATATTTCGCACCATATGGATTAATTCGTCTATAAATGTTTCAATGTGTATCCTTGAATTTGTATCAGCACTCAATAGAGTTTATTTGGTACCTTTGTAGGATATTTCAGTTTTAAGTATTTCTTTGAATATTAAAGACACTCCCTCCATCCCAATATGTAGGACGCCCTTGAGTTTTGAGGTTCAACTTATTATTGTATAATAGTACATGATACTCGGGGGAGTTCAATTACTTCGTAGCAGACACCGCCGGAACGTCAACACTCTTCCAACATCAGCTTAGTGAAATCCCTTATAAGTCGTATGCAAGATGCAAACCAAGACGACGTGTCCATGTGAATATCCTACAATTCGCACGTTATAAAAGGATATGAGCTAAAACACACAAGTGAGTATGTGATGGGCGAACCAATAGCGTAGCCACTCTATCGGTTTTTATCCCAGTTTATCCTTTCCATTTATTTCTCTAGCATTGGTTTTCTTCCTTTTTCTTTCTCCATGTTCTTCTTCTTCTTAGCTCTATTCTGAATACATGAATCGTTAAACTCATGATTTTCTAATAATTAACATTTTAAAAAGTCGTTATCATTTTAAAGGTCATTTTTTAAATTCACGAACACTTTTAATTCATAAAATAATTTTAATGCATGGAAATTTTGAAAACATAAAAAAAATGCAGAATTTAAAAAAAAATAATGACCATTTTAAATATTAAAATTCTTCGTATTTTTTAAAATGGGCTTGTCATAAGCAAGAACTACAATTCTTCAACCGGTTTTTAGTACTATTTTATTCCGAAAGATAGTAGTTAGTTGGGCCAGCCCACGGTAGTAATCATGTGCTTTAGTTGTGGCTACAAGCCTAGGGGAGCTCCTATTCAGGCCTTGCTTAGCAGGGGTGCTTAGATAAATAAACGAGTGTTTCTCTAAGCACCGGTGTTTATTTGTGAATGGTAGACACTTAATTAGACATCTCTCCTATAGAAATAGACACTAGTGCTTCAAATAAAACTGTTTTATTTTTCTAAGCACTTCGCATTGTGCAAGGCCTCAGCACGTTGGGCGCTGGGGAAGTTGCAACGCGCAACTTGAGAGATACAGGTGTGGGCGGTCTTCCCTATTTTTTCCCTTTCTTTTTATTTTGTGCTTTATTTTTGTTTTTGTTTTTCGCTTTTTAAAAAGAGTTTGTGATTTAGAAAAAATAGAATTTTCAAAAAATGTTAACTAATGAAAAAAAATCAGAAATTCAAAAATATAACAATTTTTAGATTTTGATGAACATTTTTCTAAATTTGATGAATGAAAAATTGACATTTTTATGAATATTTTTCTAATTTAGATAAACATTTCTGGTATTACATGAACAAAAATGAATTTCAGTGAGTATTTTTCGAATTTTTATGAACAATTTCTAAATTATATGAACATTTTTTAAATACGATTTTTTTCAAAAATGCATGAACATTTTGAAAATAATGATTTACATATTTTTAGTCCAAATACAAAATCTTTAGTTCGCAAAATATTCACCCGATTCAAAACAATATTTGAATTTAAAAAATGTTAATCGATTTGAAAAACTCTTCCCGGATTTCAGAACATTGTTTCTTGTTTGATAATTTTTTTTTGAATGCTATGAATATTTTGAAAACATGGTAACCATTTTGAAAACAATTATGAACATTACCGAAGAAATGATGAATACTTTTCAAATTCGATGAAAAAAATTTGAATTCAAAAATGTTCGCTCTGATTCCAAAAAACGTTCACGGATGTTGGGAAAAAATCATAAAATTTGGAAAGAACGGAAAGAAAAAGAAAAAAGGAAAATGCAAATTAAAAGATAAAGGAAAAAATAAAAAGAAAAGGAGTAGAACCAAAAAGAAATAATAATAAAAAGTTCGGGAAGGTTCTTGAACCTTCAGAAATATGGACATGATATAGTTGGGCCGGCCAACATATACGCAGTGGGGGAGGGGGGGGGTACGCATGTGCTCGCCTCCACGCAACTTACTTGCGGAATAGTATCCCACAAGCCTAGAGTGGGGTATCCAATTCCCTGCTTGGGGACGATATATGAACGCCTATGTCTCACTTATAGCGTGATGTAAGGTACCCTCACATGAAGACGAGAGCCAAAGGGACCGAACCAGGCGCACGGGAGGCCACGTCCTCATTTTGATTTATTTATACCATGTTTTTTTTGCATTTTTTGTTACTTTTGTTTATAATTCCAAATATTCTAAATGTATGTATTAAAAACGCTCTATGTAACACATTTGAAAAATATTAATTGTGTATAGAGAAAATCTTTCTCACGTATACGATTTTTTTGCAATGTGTATGCAACATTTGATCATGTATTTTAAAACTATTAATCCAGTATCTAGAAAAATGTTGAACAAATATCTGAAAAAACTTTATGTATTAAGAATTATTAATCTTGTATTTGAAACAAAATTAATGAAGCCTTTGAATTTTTTAATCTTTTATTTTAAAAAATTAATCAATCATTTGAAAAATGCTAAAAATGAGCATGGAAATGCTTTTACCATGTACTCAAAGAATGTTTAACTTGTATTTGAAAAATATTAAAATTAGAAAAATTTATTAGATATGTACTAAAATTGAACATGTGTATGAGAAAGTTTTCCGATGCACACGGAAAATGTTAAATGTGTATTAAAATGGATAAACCCATAAAAAACAAAACAAAACAGAGAAACCAGAAAAACAAAACAAAACCATGAAAAAACAAAAAAACTAAAGAAAAGAAGAAAAGAAACAAATAAATAAGAAAAATAAAACTAAAGAAAACCAATGCAAAAGAATGGACAACCCGAGAAATAAACAAAGGAAAACGAAGAAAACTATTGAATAAAGGGAAAAGGAGGAAAAAAATTTCAAGAAACTAAGAAAGAAAAGATAAAATACCAGTGAAAACCAAAAAAGAAAATGGTCTTCTTCATGACTATGATAAGGGGCCTGCCATAAAAAATGGTAAAGTTACAGAATTCCTTGGGCCATGTGGATATGCAGAAGGAAATCTTCTATCCAGATGCCCGTCTTTGTCGTGCCGACATATTGATCGATCTTAATGGATTTAAATCCTTCTGGAAACTGATGTTCCATGACCTCGTCTGTAAAACAGATTGGGTGTGCAGGAGCTCGATGTCGGAGCGCGTCCTGTCTGGTGTTGGCGATCGCTCCCTTCTTAGTTCGCGAGCTCGGCCTTGCATGTGTATCCAAGCGTTGTACCCTTCCCGGCCGGCAGGCACATAGTCCCGCACTCCTTAGATGGATCGGGGAGTCGATCTCTCCCTGCGTATTTTAGTGGGCAAGTCATAAGGCTCGGGATAGTCAACTGGGCTTTTACCGTGAGGGTGGGGCTTCGTCGGAGGTTCTTTGCCTGCCCTCGTTGGCCAATCGCGTCCTCTAGGTGGACGATAAGCTTGCTCTTTGTGTCCGTATGTGAGAGGATTGAAGTCCAACTCGTCTTCGAATTCAGGCAGTAGGCATCGTCGTGGAAACAACTTGGCTGCTATACGCCGTGCTTCGAGGTCTTCTTTGGCCACAAGTACTTGGTCCCATTTTTCATTGAGCAGGGTTTCATGAGAGTGTAGTTCTTGCTATTTTCTCTTCATGCTCCGTGCGGTTACTTCTAGCCGACGTTGGAAGTGTGATAACCCACAAGTATAGGGGATCGCGACAGTCTTCACGGGTAGTATTTCATTCTAATTTATTGGTTCGACACAAGGGGAGCCAAAGAATATTTATTGGCCTTGACAATTGAGTTGTCAATTCAACCGCACCTGGGATATCTCTCTGCAGCAAAGGTTTAATAGCGCGGCAAAAAGTAGCTGCAAAGTAACAGTAGTAGTGACAGCAGTAATTTTGTAGCAGCTGTGACAGTAGCAGTATCAATAGTAACTTAGCAAGATTCGGTATATGTAAAGCGTAGGCACGTGGATCGGTGATGGATAATGATTTAGATGACATTGATCATATAACAGTTACACACTAGGATTGCATTATATCTACTATATTCTAACTTTACCATGGCTTATACCCTCCAATATAACCCATAGATTCATCAAAATAAGCACACAATGTAACGAAAATAGAATCTGTCAAAAACAGAACAGTCTGTAGTAATCCGTACTCTAACCATACTTCTTTCACTCAAAAAATTCTGAATCATTAGTACAACGTAAGCAATTTGTATATCAATCTTGTGTAAAAATTTCAGAATTTTTCGCCACTTCTGTGATGTTTAAAAATTCTGCTACTGGACGCAAAAGTTTCTGTTTTTCAACAAGATAAAATCAATTGTCACCCAACATGATCCCAAAGGCTTTACTTGGCACAAACACTAATTAAAACATAAAAACACAACCATAACAGTAGCATAATTGTGTCAACACTCAAGAACAGAAAGAAAAATGCAAAAATAAAATTTATTCATTGGGTTGCCTCCCAACAAGTGCTATCGTTTTATGCCCCTAACTAGGCATAATGCATAGATTCAAGTATTGTCATCTTTAGTTTTTGCTCCATAGGATGCCCTCATGATTTATTCATATGGTGGCTTAATTCTTGTTCTAGGGAAGTGCTCCATACTCTTTCTTAGTGGAAATTGAAATTTAATATTGCCTTCTTTCATATCAATCACGACACCTATAGTGCGTAAAAATGGTCTAGCAAGTATAATGGGACAAGACGGATTGCAATCAATATCAAGAACAATAAAATCTATGGGCACATAGTTCCTATTTGCAAGAATAAGAACATCATTAATTCTTCCCAAAGGCTTTTTAATAGTAGAATCCGCCAAGTGCAAATTAAGAGAACATTCTTCAATATTGGTAAGACCAAGCACATCACATAGAGATTTCGAAATTGTGGAACCGCTAGCACCCAAATCACATAAAGCAAAGAACTCATAATTTTTAATCTTGACATTAATGGTAGGTTCCCACTCATCATGTAATTTTCTAGGGATCAAAATCTCTAACTCCAACTTTTCTTCAAAAGATTTCATCCTGGCATCAACAATATGTTTAGTAAAAGCTTTATTTTGTTCATAAACATGGGGTGAATTTATCATGGATTGTAACAAATAAATACATTCAATCAAAGAGCAACTATCATAATTAAAGTCTTTGTAATCCAAAATAGTGGGCACATCACTAGTTAAAGTTTTGACCTCTCCAAACCCACTTTCATCAATTTTTTCATCAAGATTTTCACCCTCCAAATCATTGGGACGCCTTCTAGCTAAATTTAACTCTTCTTCAGTCCCTTTATCATCAATTTTAATATTACTAAACAAGGAATCAATAGAATAAACAGCAATCACTTTAAGATCTTCATCATTTTTATGAAAGAAATCACTAGAAAACGCTTTTTCTAAAAATTCTCTTTTAGCTCTAAGCATAGCGGTTCTTTTCTTAATTTCATCCATATAAACATATAAAGCTTTAATTGATTCGTCAATATTAGGTGGAAAGGCTTTCAACTTGAGATTTTCTACATTATGTGAAATTCTATCAATGCTTCTAGACATATCATCAATCTTATTCAACTTTTCTTCTATCGTAGTATTGAAAACCTTTTGAGCATTGATAAATTCTTTAATAGTACTCTCAAGATCAGAGGGGTTCCTATTATTATTGTAAGAAGAATTACCATAGGAATTACCATAATTATTAGAGGAATTTCCAGGAAAAGGCCTAGGATTAAAATTACCTCTATAAGCATTGTTATCAAAATTGTTTCGCGAGATGAAATTCACATCTACGGGATCACTATTTTGCTCAATCAAAGTAGACAAAGGCACATAATTAAGATCAATAGGAGCATTTTACTAGCAACCAACTTCCTAAGAGCATCAAATTTTTCACTCAAAGTACTAATTTCTTCAACCGAATTAACTTCTTTACTAGTAGGTGCTCTTTCAGTATGCCATTGTGAATAATTTGCCATAATATTATCTAGCAATTTAGTAGCTTGACCCAAAGTAATTTCCATAAAAGTACCACCCGCGGCGGAATCTAAAAGATTTCTAGAGACAAAATTCAATCCCGCATAAAAAATTTGCATGATCATCCAAAGATTTAAACCATGAGTAGGACAATTTCTTAGCATCAATTTCATTCTTTCCCAAGATTGTGCAACATGTTCATGCTCAAGTTGCTTAAAATTCATGATTTAATTTCTAAGGGAAATAATTTTCGCGGGCGGAAAATACTTAGTAATAAAAGCATCCTTGCACTTATCCCAAGAATCAATACTATTGCGAGGCAAAGAAGAAAACCAAAATTTTGCACGATCCCGCAAGGAGAAAGGAAATAATTTCAACTTCACTATATCATTGTCCACATCTTTTTTCTTTTGCATATCACACAATTCTACAAATGTGTTTAGATGGGACGCGACATCCTCATTAGGAGTACTGGGAAATTGATCTTTCATGACAAGATTCAACAAAGCGGCATTAATATCACAAGACTCCGCACTAGTGGCGGGAGGAGCAATCGGAGTACTAATAAAATCATTATTATTGGTATTGAAAAAATCACACAATTTGGTATTTTCTTGAGTCATCGTGACTACGCAAACAAGATTGCAAGCAAACAAGAGATCTGACGAGAAAAAGGCAAACGAAAAAGAGGGCGAATAAAACGACAAATTTTTATGAAGTGGGGGAGATGAAAACGAGAGGCAAATGGCAAATAATGTAAATTGCAAGGAGATGATATTTGTGATTAGGAACCTGATAGAAGTTGATGATGTCTCCCCGGCAACGGCGCCAGAAATTGGCAAGTTGACGGGAGACTACCTTCGTACCTCCTTCCCAGCAACGGCGCCAGAAATTCTTTTGACGTGGCTTGAGACTGTGTCGGTATTTCCCCAAAGAGGAAGGGATGATGCAGCACAGCTACAGTAAGTATTTCCCTCAGTTATGAAACCAAGGTTATCGAACCAGGAGGAGGACCACGCAACACTATGTAAATGGTACCTGCACACAAAGAACAAATACTTGCAACCCGACGCGTAAGAGAGGTTGTCAATCTCTCCAAGGTAAAAAGATAGATTGGTTTGTATTAGATTGGATAAATAGATCGCACAAGAACACAAAATAAAAGATGCAAATAAAAAGTGCAGCAAGGTATTTTTGGGTTTTTGGAATAATAGATCTGAAAACAAATGCGGAAAAAGATAGATCGGAAAGCAATATATTAAAAGAATAGACCCGGGGACCGTAGATTTCACTAGTGGCTTCTCTCAAGAAAATAGCACACGGTGGGTAAACAAATTACTGTTGGGCAATTGATAGAAGATCAAATAATCATGACGATAACCAAGGCAATGATCAATATATAGGCATCACGTCCAAGATAAGTAGACCGAAACGGTTCTGCGTCTACTACTATTACTCCACACATCGACCGCTATCCAGCATGCATCTAGTGTATTAAGTTCATGGAGAAACGGAGAACGATGACATGATGTAGACAAGATCTATTCATGTAGGAATAGACCCCATCTTGTTATCCTTAATAGCAATGATACATGTGTGCCTCGCTGCCCCTTCTGTCACTGGGAGAGGACACCGCAAGATCGAATCCATCACAAAGCACCTCTTCCCATGGCAAGAAAAATCGATCTAGTTGGCCTAACTAAACCAAAGATTTAAAGAAGAAATACGAGGCTATAAATAATCATGCATATAATATATCAAAGAAGACACAAATAATATTCATGGATAGAAACTGATCATGAACTCAAACTTCATCGGATCCCAACAAACACACCGCAAAAAGTCATTACATCAAATAGATCTCCAAGAGACCATTGTATTGAGAATCAAAAGAGAGAGAGAAAGCCACCTAGCTACTGCCTACGGACCCGTAGGTCTATGGTGGACTACTCACGCATAATTGGAGAGGCACCCATGAGGATGATGAACCCCTCCGTGATGGTGTTAGTGTTGGGGAACGTTGCATGGGAAAAAAAATTCCTACGCACACGCAAGATCTATCCATGGTGATGAGCATCTACGAGAGGGAGAGTGGATCTACATACCCTTGTAGATTTCTAAGCGGGAAGCGTTAAGAAACGCGGTTGATGTAGTCGAACGTCTTCGCGATCCAAATCACCGAGGTTCCCGCGATCTAATCACGATGCGTCCCGATCTAGCTCCGAACGGACGGCACCTCCGCGTTCAGCACACGTACAGATCGATGACGATCTCCGCCTTCTTGATCCAGCAAGTGGGATCAGAGAGGTAGATGAGTTCTCTGGCAGCGCGACGGCGTGGTGGCGATGGTGGTGGAACTATTCCGACAGGGCTTCGCCTAAGCACCGCCGAAACTAGACTAGAGGAGAAAACGATCTAGATGAAGTAGAGGGAGCACGTGGCAATTAGGGTTAGCCCTCACCTCTAAACCTCTAGTATATATAGGAGGGAGGGGAGGGGCTGGCCGGCCAAGACCTCCTCCTAGGAGTCGGCCGAAGTGGGAGGTGGAGTCCTACTCCAATCCTACTAGGAGTAGGATTCCTCCTCTCCACTTGGAAACCTTTTCCACCTTCCCTTCCTTTGGGTTTTTCCCACCTCCAGCCACATGGGCCTTGTTGGGGGGTTCGGCCAGCCCACCAGGGGCTGGTTCACCTCCTCCCACAGCCCATGAGGCCCCTTGGGTCGAGAGGCCCCTCCCGATGGTCCCCGGTACCCTCCCGGCACTCCCGGTACGCTACCGAAGTACCCGAAACTTTTCCGGTGACCAAAACAGGACTTCCTATATATCAATCTTTACCTCCGGACCATTCCGGAGCTCCTCGTGACGTCCTGGATCTCATCCGGAACTCCGAATAACCTTCGGTTACCACCATACATAACTCTACTATACCGAAACGTCACCGAACCTTAAGTGTGCAGACCCTGTGGGTTCGAGAACTATGTAGACATGACCGAGACACCTCTACGGTCAATAACCAATAGTGGGACCTGGATGCCCATATTGGTTCCTACATATTCTACGAAGATCTTTATCGGTTGAACCTCTATGTCAAGGATTCAGTTAATCCCGTATGATGTTCCCTTTGTTCTTCGGTATGTTACTTGCCCGAGATTCGATCATCGGTATCTCTATACCTAGTTCAATCTCGTTACCGGCAAGTCTGTTTACTCGTTCCGTAATACAAGATCCAGTGGCTAACACTTTAGTCACATTGCTTGCAAGGCTTGTTGTGATGTTGTATTACCGAGTGGGCCCTGAGATACCTCTCCGTCACACGGAGTAACAAATCCCAGTCTTGATCCATGCCAGCTCAACAGACACCTTTGGAGATACCTGTAGAGCATTTTTATAGTCACCCAGTTACGTTGTGACGTTTGATACACACAAGGTACTCCTCCGGTGTCAGTGAGTTGTATGATCTCATGGTCATAGGAACAGATACTTGACATGCAGAAAACAATAGCAATAAACTGACACGATCATATGCTACGTTCATAGTTTGGGTCTTGTCCATCACATCATTCTCCTAATGATGTGATCCCGTTATCAAATGACATCTCATGTCCATGGCTAGGAAACCTTGACCATCTTTGATCAACAAGCTAGTCTACTAGAGGCATACTAGGGACACAATGTTGTCTATGTATCCACACATGTATCGGTGTTTCCAATCAATACAATTATAGCATGGATAATAAACGATTATCAATGAACAAGGAAATATAATAATAACTACTTTTATTATTGCCTCTAGGGCATATTTCCAACAGTTAGATTGGATCTCGTGGTTCTGGAACTTGCGGCAGCTGGAATTGTGTTTCGTCTCCTCCCCTAGGGTTTCTGGAATTCTGAGGATTTATAGAGCTGAGAGGCGGTGGAAAAGACCTCCGTGGGCCTCACGATACATCAGGGCGCGCCAAGGGCCTCTGGCGCGGCCTGGTATATCGTGGGCCCCACGGGCCTCCCCCAGGTGCTTCCTTGGCTCCCAAGTTGTTTTCTGGTCCAAAAAAATTTCCAAAAAGTTTCGTGGCATTTGGACTCCGTTTAGTACTGATATTCTGCGAAGAAAAAAACAAGCAAAAAACAACAACTGGCACTGGGCACTCTGTCAATAGGTTAGTCCCAAAAAATGATATAAAGTTGCGATAAAATGATTATAAAACATCCAAGAAGGATAATATAACAGCATGGAACAATCAAAACTTATAGATACGCTGGAGACGTATCACGCTGTCTTTGGCCCGGAGTACTTGAGAGCACCAACCGAGTAAGACACCCGAAGGCCGATGACTAAGATAAAGGCAAGAGGATGGCCAGGAAGCTTGGATCACTTGACTGTATGCACTGGAGATGGAAGAATTGTCCTGCAGGATGGAAGGGTTAGTACAAAGGCCACACCAATAATCCAACGATCATTCTTGAGGCAGTTGCATCGTAGGATCTCAGGATATGGCATTCATTCTTTGGTATGCCTGGCTCTCACAATGACCTGAATGTTCTCTCGAGATCACCACTGTTTTCGAGGCTTATTATAGGTGAAGCTCTTGCTTGCAACTACTCGGTCAACGGCCACAACTACTCGACGGGTTACTACCTTGCATAATGTGCCACCTTGGTCAAAACAATTTCGCGTCCAAAAGGTAACAAAAACATTCACTTTGCCCAATGTCAAGAAGCTGCTAGAAAAGATGTTGAGAGAGCCTTCGGTGTCCTCAGAAGCGCCTTGCAATTGTTCCTGGCCCCGCTGAGTACTTTAACTACAAGTTCTATGGTGGGTCATGACTTGTTGCATCATATTGCATAACATGATCATTGAAAACGAGAGGGATATGCCTGAGAACTTTCAGTACATCACCAACGGGACTCCGGTTGAGCGAGAGTATGATACGAACATGATCTTGGCATTCCTTGAGGAGCATCGCAAGATCGAGAACCGTCAAGTTCATGCTCAGCTCCAACAAGATCTTGTTGAGCATCACTAGCAAATTCTTAGCGAGTCCTAGTTCTTTTATCACATGTTATTTGCTACATTTGAACCATTTGACGTGTTTAAATTTGAATATCGGATTGTAAACTTTGAATTTGGCTTGTAAACTATATTCGTGATTTGTTTGAACATTCAAATTTATGTTTAGTTTCTATATGTGTGCTAATATGTAGTTGCAATTTATACTAGAATTGCAAAGTTTAGACAAAATAAAAACGTACTCCGTTAAATATAGGGGATCGGCTAGAAACGGCCAAAACTTAGTGGAGTAAATATACTCCACTAAGGTTTGACTCCACCGGATACTCCACTATTTTTAGGGGATCGGTTAGAAATGGCCTAAAGGTCTTGTTCCTAGAGCAATTTTATTTAATAAGGTTTACTTTATTTTAACGGATCTAGTCTAATAAATCATGACTGTTATAGTTTTACAACAAAGCTTACTAAATGCTTGAGGCATTGTTCTGATGCATAACCTGAGCTCAGTTTTCTGGTTTCTAGTTATTTTCCCTGAATTTAAACGTGGGCTACTGAGGTACATTTACTACTATGGCCAATTGGCATGTACATGTCTGCTGTCTTGCCCTATTATACATGCACCCGTTTTGGTTAAACAAGCATGCAAACAAAACATTCACTCAGGCAGACATCACTAAATTTGATATGCTAGCAGAAATAATCCTTTAGCAAATCCACTAAATTTTCAGAGATATGCCTGTGTATTTGTTCAATCAACAATCAAGTATATAATCTAGCAGGTAGTGTCCTACAGGCTACAGGAATGAGCTTGTGTAGCTAACTATGCAACTCTATACAAACTTTACTGAACATGTGTATCACAGGTTTCCATTTGTGGCGACGTGCAATGATTAAATGACCTGAACCTGATTCATGTTGCATATGTATCCTTCCCTGACATTATCTATTTTGCTGCTACAATATACACTAACCATGATATTTCTTCCTTTGTTATGGTCAGAATCAGAATCTGTTACTAACCCCCTAATCATATTTCATAAGCTGACATGAGAGTGATCCCACACTGAATGGTTTTGTAACTGCTACTTGTTTAGCATGATAAAATAGATGTCTCCTAATTGTTGTCTCACACACTAGAATAGATTACAGTATGACCCACAAGATCAAACATTGATTCCTGTTATACTTTGGTACTTCTGATCCCCCATTCTTTCTATCAAAATTTGAATTATTCTTTCCTATCTGCATTTAGATTATTTCGTGGTGGCATTTTAATTCATAGAGCTGATTTGTCTCTAACATGGGAATCTGATAAGAATAGAGACTAACCCTGAAACAAATCGATGATTAACTTAACTGAAGCTAAATACGTTTTTTTAACCAAGCATCAAGAAGACAATACCAGCCACTCTGAACTTACTTTGACTAAATAGCAGAACCGACCGCAATCAAAGAAAGTTAGCGAAAGGAGAAGATCACATCCCCATCAACCAGAACCAAGGATCCATTGCCCGGCGAGATGGCAGTGATCCAGTGCCTATCTGGGCTTGCAACCCAAAAACGCAAGGAAAAGATCAAATCCCCACAACAAGTTTTTCACGAAACATTCCCTAAAACAAGTTTTTCACGAAACATTCCCTAAAACAAGTTTTCCACGAAACATCAGGTACTGATACATTAATCCTGTCCCCCAAATGAAGCCAAATCCTTCCTGAGTTCAGATAGTAGATATAGAAGGCTAAACTCATAACATATCCAACATTAGACAGAAAATAGTAACATAGTAGTAAACTGCCCATGGGCAAGTATGGTCTGGCCCTTCTTGTCGCCACTCTTGAGGTTCCAAGATGCTCAATCATCGGCAGCTAAGCAAAGACAGGGCGCTGGCAAATAAGACAATGAACAGGGTAAAGCCTTCCATCAAACAATGCCCAAGATCAAACGAACACAGCACAAGAACTGAATTACCTGCAGCATGTTGTAGACGGTCATGGCGAGGCTCACAGCACCGGCGACCCCGGCGATGATCAGGTCCCGGCAGCTCGGCTCGGTCGCAAACCTGCCGTTCATGTCCGCGTAGATCACGTAGTAGAGGGCTCCGAACAGCCACACGATGATGCCCATGCTCCACTGGTTCACGGCAGGCGGAAGCACCGACGGCGACGGCTTCTCCGACAGCGCGATGGCGAGCAGCGCCTGCAGCAGGACGGTGACGAACGTGAAGAAGAAGCAGGTGATGAGGGCTTCCACGGCCAGGCCGTAGCGGCGGGACTCGACGTGCTGCGACCAGCGAAGCGACGACATCCACATCGTCGTGAGAAGCACCATGTACAGTATGCAGAGCGTCCCCAGGTCGATCTTTGCTCCTGCAGCGCCCAAGTTGCGGCCTTCAGAGTTGAGACAAGACAAGAGGTGGGTTAAATCTTGGCAGGAAATAGAAGAGCAAAGAAACAAGCAGATCAAATCTTGGCAGCAAATAGCAGAGCAAAGAAACAAGCAGATCAAATCTTGGTAACATGACAAGGAAACCCCCAACAATTCCGAAGAAACGAAGACAAGAAATTTCACCCGGGAGAACGGAGAACGGAGAGACACAGATTCTGGTAAGCGGCACAGATTACCAAGAGAAAACCCAACTCATGAATCAAACGGTAAAGTGAAGCTTACAAGCCATCTCACTTCGTCTCGGTGGTCAGGTCCAAACTCCAAACCCGAGAGACAAGATTTTTGTTGCTCTGTTGTGGAATCCCTGGCAGATGGCTCTGTAGAAGCAAATCAAGTAGTTACGGCCTATATAGGCAGACGCGGAAGTGGGAGGGGGGATGGTTGTGAGTTGTGATTTTTGAGTGGTCAAGGTGGTGAGGTCGCGAAGATGCTCTGTCTCTGCGGCAGGAGGGCAGGATCGACGCAGCTTTTCCAGTTTTGAGCTTTCTGAACTGTCTCCTTTTTCTTTATGAGTTTGGTGGACGTAGTGAGGTTTTGCCCGTTCGTGACAGACAGACTGCAGTTGTGACTTTATAACCATGAAGAAGAAGTGGCTGCAAATTACTACCGCGTCAAGAAAGAGAAATGCTGCTCACGAAATAGGGTACAAATTCAAATAAGTACGGCTTCAGCTAACCAATTTCAAATCCCGTCCCAGTTCATACGACAGACAGACAGACAGCCAGTCTAAACCCAAGTACGCACATTCTGGCAAATTGAAACTAAAACTTCTAACTTGGCAGAAACTAAACCAAACGGCGCATCTCCAGACTCCAAAAAGATCCGTCTTCGATCCTTCGGCAGGCGCAGCTCACCTAGGCACCATCCTCCACAGCCGCGGGGCACTGACAGAAACGGCGAGTGCAAGTTAATCAGCCCGAAACTTGACAAAGAACAGAGCAGACGGACATTAGCGCCCAAAACTTGAGAAAGAAGAGACGGCCACAGCGCAAAGACTCACGGGCACCATGATCATGCACAGCTTGAGCGCGAGCGCCACGAAGCATGCGACGGCGCCCACCACGTAGTAGCGCCGGGCCGCCGGCGTCCGCGCCCAAAGGGCCTTCCTCGTCAGAAGAAGGCCCAGGTTGATCTGGGAGAGCATGCGGACCTGGTCACGGCCGTCGGGCACCATGGAGACCATGGAGATAACCGCCACCGTGAGCAGCAGCACCAGCATGGCCAGCACCGGCACCGCTATCACGATGATCTTGGCCTGCAGGAAAGAAAAGCGTGTGATCGATTATCAGATGGAGAAATAGGCGCAGAGGAAGTCGAGAGATCGATTATGAACATGCATGTGGGAGCTCTTTTTAATACCTTGTTCCGCCTCGGCCTCGCTCGATCAGCTCCTGCAGCACCCAGAAGATGGCCGCCTTCAAAGTTGAGAGAAGAAACAAGAAGATGATCAAATCTTGGTGACATGACAGGGAAATAGCAGAGCAAGATCATCAAGGATAAACTTGGCGAGAACCGAACAAAAAGGCCCCCAATGGAGCCTTTGCCATGGAGAATAAGAGGAACACGGCACGGAGAAAAAGAAACCAAGGAAGAACATTCATGTGGACATGTTGAGCGCGAATTTCCACCAGAATAGTAAGCAGAACTAATCACCGACAGGAAAACCCAAGGAAGATTAATCAAGAGGGATGGATCAGTAGATGCAGGCATACCATCCATCTCTCTAGTCTAGCACCACTCGTTTCCCTGACCACGGAGAGTTTTGGAGATATTGGCGGGGCTCTGGATGAAACAGCGGTGGCGCTTTCTGAAACGAAATCGCCATGGGGTTCGGGGTCTACTTTATATGCAGCACAGCAGACAGGTGAGGAGGAGGGACACGGTCGTGGCTTGGTCTCCACATCGGTCAAGGTGGGGGTGGTACATCCATGGACGGGCGGCAGCATTTTCAGTCTGGAGGGAGCAGGAGACGCAGCCTTTTCAGGTTTCAGTTTCTTCATTTCAGAGCTGAATTGCCACCTTTTTCTTTTCTTCTTGCATTGAGTAACTTACCACTCACGCGCAATTCTCTTACTACCACGGTAGTTTCTTATTGGTTCAGTAAAACCGACTGCTTGTTTTTACCTGGTTTTGCTTTTCGAAAATGGACATGAAGAGTAATTGCAAGCTTACCGGCGACCATCTCTGTCTTCTCCTAATTTTTGTTGTTGTGTAGGGGAAACCTTGGCTTGGCGCTGGAGAGGCAAATCGTGTAGCTGCTGCCTATATATGTAGGCAGGCCAGCAAGCGGAGGAGGTGTGACGGTGGTCAGGTCGTGGAAATGCTCCGTGGCAGGAGGGCAGGATCAACCCACCTTTTCCAGTTTGCAGTTTTCTGAACCGTCTCCTTTTTCTCTTCTCTTTTCTGAGTCGAGTAACTCTAGGAAGAGAAATGTTTCACTTGCATTCCCTTTTTTTTTGTGCAGAATTACTCATGTGTGCACAACGTGCCGGCGGGTGTGTGCTTTTGTCACAGCTTCGTATCATTCCTTCAAACTATCAGAACATTGACAGATTGTGGTGGTTTTGTAAGGCCAAAGAGGCAAAATGAACGAATCTGACCTAAAGATGCAACAAACTCATAAAATGAACTGTTTAAAAAAAAAAATTCACTCGCGTAACCTTTTTGTGTGGCGTCTTTGCCTTAGACGCCACACGCCACACTGTGTAGTGTGGCGTCTTGCTGTCGGGCGCCACACAAAAAGGTTACGCGAGTGAAAAAAATTCGGAACCGGTTCACTTTGTAAATTTGTTACGTCTTTAGGTCAGATGTGTCCATTTTGCCGGCCAAAGACGTCTGTTTTGTTGAAATTTTGTTCATTTGGATCGACGAGCGAATGACTATATCCGGATTTGGGTGGGGGAGTGTGCCTATGCCCAACGCGGCCAATACATTTCAAACCATGTCATTTTTTAACTTAAATTTGAACGTAAAAAACATTAAAAAACTTAGACTTATATATTACTAAAGTCCAAATTCAGTCCAAAAGTACTCCCACTCCATTAAACTAGAAATTAAACTAAAAGGAAAAAATGATCGGTTGTAGCGGTCCTCGTCGTCCTAGTCCTTGTCGTCGTCCTCGATGAGGTCGATGCACGGCAGGGGCTGCCATAGGTGGGCATGTGGCGCTTGCACGTGGGTCTTGCGGCTGCCCACGGGGTGGTGATTACAATTCGGCGCCCACCCAGGAGGCCGGTGCAGGCACCACCTTCGGCGTGCAGGGCAACGTGGACGTCCAGCTCCAGGACTACCCCATCCATGTCGGATCCCTGGTCATGGCTGGCGGCTCCAGAACAACGCCGTCCTCTGGCTCCGGGTAGGCCACATCTCTCGTGGCACACAGGGCCATCTGCACCTCCAGCCCATGCCACCGAACGCGCGTGTACTTGAGGACCGAGTCCTCGAGCACCCTCTTCACGAGCTCCTCCTCCTCTTCGGCGCTCATGGTCGGCGGCACTAGTGGCGGTGGTGACGGTAACGATGTGCGCTCCCGTGCGCACAGGCCGGGTTGGGAGCGCTCGCACGAAGAGGGCTCTGAGCATGACTTGCTACCACGTATCCCATAGGGGAGAGTCGACGTCGTACATGCGGTCTACGAGGAGATGAGGCGGAATATCAGCCCACGGCGGTTGATCTCCAAGAGACGTGCGCAGCCGCTCGTCGTGATGGCCGGCACTGGCACCCAATCCGGGCTCAGATGCCACCCATTAGGGAGGTGAGCATTGGGTTAAGGAAGCAGGGTCACCGTCTCCTAGTACCATTGGCAGAATTCCACCTTCACCTAGGGCCAATGGCGTGACGCGGTGGCCGACGGGGAGAGGAAGAAACTGATTGCGCTCCCTGACGAAGTAACAGAGGTCGGACGACCTGTTTCGTGGTCGTTCTTGGCCGTCTTGTTAGGGATCCTCTTCCACATCCCCATTCTAGTTTGTGGGCGGCGGTTGACGGCGTGCTCTAGGGTTTGTCGGGGCTCAAGGAGGCATGAACGCTTTGGAAAAGGTAAACGGCATTGGACTTGCGAGTCCACGGCTTCGCCATTAAAAAGGACGTTTCGTGGGGCGGCTGGGTGGCCGACATGCGGGCTCAAGGCGGACGACGAGAGAGCGCGTGTGCGTCCATCCGCGTGCCTGTCCAGACACAAATCCGATCCGTATTTACGCTGGATTTAGGTTAAGGCGGACACGAGACTGGACATAATTTAGGATTGCTCTCGCGCGTTGGGCGGTCACAATTGTCCGTTTCAGCTCAAACAGACTGCGACGGTTGAAATGAGGTCGCGTCGTTGGAATTGGCCTAACACTAGGGTAAAAGCGTAGGGATTGCACAGGCAATCGAGCGAGACCAGACCGCGTGCTGCAATTACCACATCGGGTAGCCTCAAGTACGTGCTCGGCTCGGCTCTCTTCGTCCCACCTGCAACGCGTGCCGCCTGTGATTTAACATGAACACACATAGACATAGGGAATGTGCACATGAAGATCTGGTTGCAAACTACTGCCGCGTCAAGAGTATGAAATGTTGCTCACGGAATAGACTCACTGTCTTCAGCTAAACAAATTCAAATCCAGTCTGAGTTCATAGTTCATACATAGGCTAGAAGAGGGCGGCACCCCAAAGCTGCTGCTACAAACATACAGACAGTCCAAACCCCAACGGAAGAAGACAGCAACAAAACAAAATGGTTTCTAAGACAGTCTTGTACCCAAGTACGAACATACTGGCAAACTGAAACTAAAAAACCTCATGACAGGCCCCTTCCAAACTTGCAACTTAGCAGAGTATTTGGTAATAACCAAACGAAACGGCGCATCTCCAGACTCCAAACCGACCAATCTTCGATCCAGACTTGCGCGACGAGCCTAAACACCATCCTCCACAGCCGCGGGGCACTGACAGAACAGCCTGAAACTTGAGAAAGAACAGAACAGAAGAGACGGACACGGCGCAAGGACTCACCAGCACCAGGATCATGTACAGCTTGAGCGGGAGCTCCAGGAAGCACGCGACGGCGCCCACCGCGTAGTAGCGCCTGGCCGCCGGCGCCGGCGCCAGAACGGCCTCCCTCGCCAGAAGACGGCCCATGTTGATCTGGGAGACCACGCAGATCATCAGGAAGTAGTTGCTGCGGACGATGGAGCGGAGGCAGGCGCAGGCACAGGGGCAGCAGGCAAAGACGTCCGGCGTCATGGAGACAGCCGACGCCGTGAGCAGCAGCATCATTGCCATCAGGGGCACCTCTATCTTGAGGATCAGGGTCTGCAGACTGCGGCCTTCAAAGTTGAGATAAGAAACAACTAGATGATCAAATCTTGGTGCCATGACAGCGAAATAGCAGAGCGAGATCATAAAAGCGGAACTCTGCGAGTTGCCACAACCCGAACAAAATAAAAAGGCCAAGAAACCCCCAATTCAGCATTCCCCATGGAAAATCAGAGGGAAAGCGACTAACTTCCCGAAGATCATCGAAAAAGAAACAAGATTGCTCTACTACGAGGAAGACGGGGAAAAAGAAAGAGGTAAATACATCAATGGTGCTTGAACTTGTCACAGATGTTCAGTTTAGTGCATGAACTTGAAAAATGCGTCGAACTGGTTCTAAAACTTGGCATAGACGTGCAAATACGGTACTAATAACATCCATATAAGTGAAGTGTGCCGACACCGTATATGGCTGACGTGACACGTATGGGTCCACTTGTAACAACGAAACATGATATTCGAATACTTATATATCCGTAGGACTAGTGGGCATGCCTGTCACACGAATTAAAATGAAACATTGTGTAGAGAGGACTCGAATAAAGCTAAATAGCAGCATATGCTGGCCATCACATCAACTTGGTCTTGTTGCCAAAGAAAACTCCCAATGCTTAATGTAGCCTATATGAAAACAATTGCGGTACTTAAATGGGCTACCCTTAGTACGACCCATTTAGCAAACATTAGTTCTTTTTGAAAATAAAAAAATATTTAACCCCATGACCTTGTTTCTATCACGTAAACTATGGAGTTTCATGATCAAACTTTACTTTTACCCCCAAAAATGTAAATAATAGTCATAGTTATAAAAGTTAGATTCGAATATTCATGTGCTATTAATAATTACCTCATAGTCAACAAACATCCGTGTGCACATATACTATTACTTAAAAAACACAAACAAGGCTCCATACCAGGATGTCGGTTATGAATATTTGTGGTACATAAATAATAACCTTATGGTACACAAATATTCGTGTGCACACAAAATAAATATAGTGGTTTGCAATAAAATATTTTACCAAAAATGTTCATGTAAGTGTTTTGAATAATTCACATATTATTCATAAAATACTATTTTAAATATAATCCATGAGTGTTTAAAAATGTTACTTAATACAAACATTTTAAATATATAGTCAAAGATCATAATCCATTTAAAGACCCCAATCGTTTCCATTTACCTTAAGCTTAAGGAGCGCCTGCTGACAATAAGATCTAGTTCGCGTGGTGTCAAGCACCGGCTGCGCTTTAGCTTGAGGTTTGATGGTTCGAGTACGTTTCGTCGCTGTTTTTCATTTTGATTTTCCTCCTCTGCTGACAAGTGGGACCCATTAGCCATAGACATATATTATTCTAGTAATCCTTTTTTAAATGTATAAATGGGCTTCTTTCCACTTAAGCTATATACGGTGCCACATCAGCACACTTTACGTATATGGATGGGATTATCATCGTATTTGCATGTCTGTGCCAAGTTGTAGAACCAGTTCGATGTATTTTTCAAGTTCAGGCACTAAACTAAACATCCGTGACAAGTTCAAGTACCACCGGTGTATTTACCTCAAAAAGAAACCAAGGAAGAACATTCTTCCGGAGATCTTGAGCACAAACTTCCGCCAGAATAGTAAGCAGAAAAAAACAACTAACAGGAAACACCAACGACGATTAATCAGGAGGGATACATCATAGATGCAGGCATACCATCCATCTCTCTAGCACCACTCTTTTCCCTAACCAACCACGGACACGGAGAGTTTTGGAGATATTGGCGGGGCTCTGGATGAAACAGCGATGGAGTTTTCTGAAACGAAATTGCCATGGGGCTCGGGGTCTACTTTATATGCAGCAGCATATGGGTGAGGAGGAGGGAGGGACACGGTCGTGGCTTGGTCTGTCAAGATGGAGTTTTCAGTCTGGAGGGAGCAGCAGACGCAGCCTTTTCAGGTTCAGTTTCTTCATTTCAGAGCTCAAGTGCCACCTTTTCTTTTCTCGTTTCTTCATTTGAAAAACTTACCACTCACGCGCACTTCCTCACAAGCGACGAATCGCAATGAACTGATACAGCATGACGTCATCGGTTCACTTTAATTTACACGAAACTCACACACTGATTTGAAATATTTTGAACAAACAATAGGAACAGAAGAGAGCTTTGGCGCCATACCGCCGGTGGAAGGGGAAAACCCTATGAGACGTCGGGCGCACCGACATCTCTACTCCAGTTTACCATTGCGAGGCAGAGCCGGTTTTGGGAACCTTCTACAAGCTTCCCTGAACTTGGTTTTTTGTTTCTTTTACCAATTTTTCGGTTTCTAACATAGGTTTTTTTCTTCTTCTTTTTTCTTTTATTTTTCCGTTTCTCTGTTAATTTTTCTTTTTCTTTTTCGTTTTCGTTTCCTTTTCTTTTTTCTTTTATGTTTCATTTTTATTTTTATTTTTCAAAACAATTTGTGTTTTTGGAAAATGTTCAAAAATCAGAAAATTGATGGTGTTTTTTTCAAGAATCAAATTTCAAAAAAAGTCATTTTCCCTAATTTTGTTCATAAAATAAAAAATGTCCGGAAATTAAAAAAAACATGTTTTTCAAAACTTGTTCGGAATATTCGATTGAAGAAGAATGGCGCCGTTGTGGGGGTTGCATCCTCCGTCCAGTGGGGGACGCGGATGCAAGGTTGGAAGCATGTCGAGGTTGTCGGGGATGTGTGGTTAGCCGTGGAGGTAGGGGTAGTGGTTTGGTGTGTAGGCTGATCGGATCCTGGGCTCGAGCTGTGTAGGTGAGACGACCAGTGAAAGTCGTACTCCGGTTGTGGCCGGAGTCATCGATGACGGCGCCTTCTGGCGTCGCTCCCTCATTGGAGGTATCGATGTAGCTGCTCCCACCTTATCTTTCCTGTCATGCTTCGGGGGAGACCCTTGATCTAGTTTAGATCGGACGATGGCGGCACCATCCGGCGTCGCGTTCCCTCTTGGCAGATCGTCCTGGAGATGGATCCGGCCGAAAGGCACCGTTTGTATGGTTTTTGAATTCGGTTTCCCTCATAAACTGGACCAAACTTCTTTCCCCTGATCAATGAAATTGATAGAACAATTACCAACATTAAAAAAACTGCCACCTTTTTATGTTCTCGTTTTTTCATTTGAAAAACTTACTCCGTACTCCGTAGTAGTAGTTTCTTATCGAGACAGTCAAATCGACCGCTTGTTTTTACCTGGTTTTGCTTTTTCCAAAATGGGCATGAAGAGTAATTGCAAGCTTACTGGCGACCATCTCTCTCTTCGTCTCGGTCGAGCTTCTCCTAACCCAAGGCGCAGGATTCTTGTTGTTCTGTAGCGGAAACCTTGGTTTGGCGCTGGAGAGGCAAATCGTGTAGTTGCTGCCTATATTAGCCAGGCCAGCAAGCGGAGGAGGGGTCATTCCAGGCTTCCAGCTCGTGGACTTGCCTATATTAGCCAGGTCGTGGAGATGCTCCGTGGCAGGAGGGCAGGATCATCCCAGCTTTTCCAGTTTGTAGTGAGAAAAATATGTTTTTGGTCCCTCAGGTTCCCCAAAAGTATAAACTTGGTCACTTGAGAATTTTTGGTATACATTTGGTCCTCCAAGTCACAAAACCGGATAAGTTTGATCCAAAACCAGATTTTCAACACATTTGACCAGTTTGACCACGTTGACCAAGTTTGACCAATGAACAGTAAATTAAAAAAATAGCAAAAAAAATCAAAAAATCTGAAATTTTGTGGCACCCAAGATGCTTGGGGACGCTAGGTGCATGAAAAATTGTGGGGTGTTTCGAAATTTCAGGAGCTCGTGAAAAACAACAAATTTTTGCACACAGAAAAAAACCAAAATTTGTTTTTTTGCTAGATCTCCTCGGATGTATTTGAACACAAAAATTTACACGCACCTAGCGCACCCAAGCATATTGGTTGTTAATTTTTGTTAGTTTTTTTTTGCTATTTTTTTAATTTACTGTTAATCGGTTAAGCGTAGTCAACGTGGTCAAATACGGTCAAACCTGGTCAACATGCTCGAAATCTGGTTTTGTACCAAACTTATCCGGTTTTAAAACTTGAAGGACCAAATGTATACAAAAAAATCTTGAGGGACCAAGTTGTTAGACAATATGTTAGAGATAGAGTTTGGTTAAACATTGTAATTATTTTCCTCTTGGTCTCTCCCTATCGTCTCCTTCTCAACCTCCTGTAAACCTCTCTTCACATCGTGTACGCCAAGGCTTTGCCAATATAAATATACACACGCGGCCTTCAGGGGTGGATACGCTTCCTCTAAATCTTACATGGTCGTCAGAGCCATCTTCCTCCTGCATCTAGCTATAGAAAAACTCATCTAGACTAGATCGTCGCCACGAGAGAGAGAGAGAGAGTGAGTGAGAGAGAGAGAGAGAGAGAGAGAGAGAGAGAGGAAAGACATGACAGGCTCCACCGCTGCCACCGATTCCAGCCTCGCCGCTTCCACCATGTCCAGCCTCGCCTCTAGCTTCACCTTCGCATCCTCCTCCAGCACTACCGTCGTCTCTCTCGGGCCGCCTCCATCAGAGAAGCTCACGAGGAGTAATTTTCTCCTCTGGAAGGCCATCGTGCTACCCAACACCAAGGGAGCATAGATGGAGCACTTCCTCAACGCCGAAAGCCCGGCGCCCCTGCCACCTTGACCATCACAAAGGATGAGAAGGAAGAGCAGGTCTTCAACTTCGCCAGGACGATCTGGTTCGCCCAGCAGCAGCAGGTACAAGCTTACCTAATGGGATCTCTATCTCATGAGGTCCTTGCACAGATCGTAACCTTGCAGACGCCGGCGGAAGTACGGAGCTCCATCCATGCGTCCTTTGCTGCTCAAAAGCAAGCCCAGGCGGTCAATAATCGCATCGCCCTCACCAATCTCCAGAAGGGCAATCTGAGCATGCCGGACTACCTCGCCAAGATCAAAGTGTTGGCGGATGAGATCGCCACCACCAGCGCTCCACTCTCCGATCAGGAGATAACTTCCTATGTGCTGAAGGGTCTCGATCTTAAGTATAACTCTGTGGTCTCGGCCCTTGCTGCTCGCATCGAACCGGTCACCCCCGCCTAGCTATACAGCTAGCTATTGAGCTTCGAAGCTCGGGTCAATATTCTTCAAGGCTCGATCACGTGTCAATCTTCTGTCAATGCCATGTCGCGTGGCCGTGGAAACGGTGGCTGCGACCCTGGTCACCACGGTCACCAGGGACGTGGCCGCAACAGCGGAGGACGCAGACGCTCCAACAACAACTGCCCACGCTACTCCAACAACCCTGGCGCTTCCTCCAGCGACACACGACCCCGGTGCCAACTTTGCAAAAAGTTTGGTCATGAGATAATGGAATGCTGGCATCTCTACGATGAAATCTATGTCCTGGAGGAACGCCATGTTCTGCTGCTCTAAGGGAACAAGGAGGAGATGAGACCGTGTGGTACGCCGACTCTGGTGCAACTGATCACATTACCAGCGAACTCGAGAAGCTGGCTGATGTCTACTACACAACTTTATTCTTGTAGACTCGTGTTGGGACTCCAAGCGCAGAGTTTTGTAGGACAGTAGCAATTTTCCCTCAAGTGGATGACCTAAGGTTTATCAATCCGTGAGAGGTGTAGGATGAAGATGGTCTCTCTCAAACAACCCTGCAATCAAATACAAGAAATCTCTTGTGTCCCCAACACACCCAATACAATGGCAAATTGTATAGGTGCACTAGTTCGGCGAAGAGATGGTGATACAAGTGCAATATGGATGATAGATATAGGTTTTTGTAATCTGAAAATATAAAAACAACAACGTAGCAAGTAACAAAAGTGAGCACAAACGGTATTGCAATGCTTGAAAACAAGGCATAGGGTCCGTACTTTCGCTAGTGCAATCTCTCAACAATGCTAATATAATAGGATCACATAACCATCCCTCAACGTGCAACGAAGAATCACTCCAAAGTTCTTATCTAGCGGAGAACATAAGAAGAAATTGTTTGTAGGGTACGAAACCACCTTAAAGTTATCCTTTCCGATCGATCTATCCAAGAGTTCGTACTAAAATAACACCAAGTTATCCTTTCCGATCAATCTATCTAGAGTTCGTACTAAAATAACACCATATGATACACATCAACCAACTCTAATGTCACCTAGATACTCCAATGTCACCACAAGTATCCATGAGTTAATTATACGAGACACATCAAACAATTTCAGATTCATAATACTCAATCCAACACAAAGAACCTCAAAGAGTGCTCCAAGATTTCTATCGGAGAACATGGTATAAAAACGTGCAATCAACCCCTATGCATAGATACCCTAGGTCACCGGAATCCGCAAGTTGATGCCTCAACATATATCAAGTGAATCAATATAATAGCCCAATGTCACTACGGGTATCCCACGCAAGACATACATCAAGTGTTCTCTACCAAAATATTCAATCCAACATAACGACATCTCAAAGGGAAAGATTCAATTCATAACAACATGATAGCAAGGGAATAATATCATGTGATCCGACAATATTAACAAAGCCCGTGATACATCAAGATCGTGACATCTCAAGAACACGAGAGAGAAAGATTGAACACATAACTACTGGTACATACACTGATGCAGCGACGTGCTATGCAAACGGTTTTTAACCCCTTTCAGTGACGCAGTTTCAAACCATCACCTTGGTAGTGTGGGCGAGTGGGCGATAGGGGGGGGGGGGTCCATCGCACACGCTATATATCCCACACAGTTCAACACAAAAACTGTTTGCAATTTGGATTAGCATCACACACGGTTATTTCGCGAAAACTGTATGTACTGTGCGATTCATTCCACACGATTAAAAATAAAAAACTATGTGTGATGTAAATGCCATCACACACAATTGGATCCAAAAAACTGTGGGCAATGTGTGATCTTAACGACGTGTTAATTAGTCCTAAAATCAGCTAGGCACAATCAATTTACTATGAACACCTTTTCATAATCAAGCATAACGCAAAAATGCACATTCAAAATCCACTATATGATTTCTTTTCAAGCTTTGTCATACAATATACAAAAGTACAAACATACTATCTCACATCACATGACAGCCAACACATACAACTAGCAATCACATCTAATTACGTCGTAAAGTTTCATTAGTCTCTTGTTTATCGATGACATCAACTCCCAAACCTTCCTAGATTTCTTATTGTATCTCATCCTGAAAAATCAAGAGAAAAGGGTTACAAGGTCAAAAAAAGTAAATCCTTACACAGAGCAGGGATTCAGTGCCGAGGCTCATCTGCACCTTCGATCATAAAAAAATCAAAACAAATTCTAGAAAAAATAAAAAAAATCAATTTTTTTTGCATGGTATAGAATTTGGTGCGTGAGGTTCGCTCCAAATTTCAGATCATTTGAACATTTGAGTGTCTCTCGGCAAAAAAGACAAATTTGGGGTCTATACATAAGTTTATTGTTCATGTATTGTTTTGACCCAATTTGTCTTTTTTGCTGACAGCGACTCAAATGTCCAAATGAGCTGAAATTTGGAGCGTACCTCACGCACTAAATTATCTAACATGTAAAAAAAATTGGATTTTTTTGAATTTTATTTCTATTTTTAATGATTTTTTTACATTACATACTCAAGTATCCTACTTGAAATTAGTTCTTACACTAGTTATGCTTATTTTTTTTCAAAAAGTATAGCAATAGAAAGTTCAGGAGTTCACAAGAGAGATTTTTTGATTAGTTTGATGTCTTGAAGAATCTTGATGGATGAGAAGAATCAAGAATCGATTAGATGGCTAGAGACATCATACTTAGACATACAAAAAACAAGATTAGATTAGTACTATCCGGCAAGCTAGCTAGCAGCCAGCCTGGTGGGTGGATTCTTGGAAAGAGATGCACGGGAAGCTAGCTTACATGACCACGAACTGCACCTCCATGACGCTGCCTCTCGGGATGCATAACTTGTTGAAGCAGTTGTGCTACCGGATAGAGATCCCGGAGTTGTACGTCCGCTTCGTTCTCGTGCTCGCGTCTATGGCCGACGACGAGCCTCATCGCGTCCATGGCACCCGCTTCACGCACGGCCGCCCGACGACGAGCAACCCCGCCGTGTCCTGCTCTTAGTCAGAGCTTGGAGCAGGCGTCGTCTGCCTCGCCGGCCATGGCATGGAAGAAGTGTGTCTTATGTTCGTGATTCTACAGGAGGTTGGATTGATGCTAGTTAGATATATGTGTGGATGTGGTAGAGTACGTGGTGAGGAGATAAGGCTAGATATTTTTCTTGGCTGTGAAGTATGGACGGATAGATTCATGCCATGTCATTGATCCAAGGCTTCAACCACTTCACCAATAAGAATTCAGTACACATATATGTGCTTTCTTGCCATTTGATTTTTGCCCTTACACCATCAAAATAATTGTGAATCCTTCTCAAAATTTTATTACAGCATACCGAGGTCTTATATTGACACCATGCCAAGTTTCGTATTTATTAGACATTATTTACATTTTCTAGAATTAAAATACCAATAAACTTCATGTTCATGGTTGATTCTGGCCACACAGATATTTGAATTTTATATTTATTTCTTGTATGAGGTACACACATATACTCACTGCCCTAAATATGATTTTTCAAATCATTTTTGTATAATTTTTTCTGTACTCGTAGTTCAAATTTGAGTGTATCCGTTAAATGACTAGAAATGTAGTTAATGGCACAAATATAGTAAATGAGCTCCGAAAAGTGCCAAATTTTAATGTGGAGGATTCTATGGTGTATCTTAACTGTAGAAAAAAAAATTCAAGGTCAAATGATAAAGAAAAACATAAGTTCGCCATCAATTTGGTGTATTCACTCTCGAAACCATGATCGTTCCTCGGAGATTGTCAGATTTCTAAAGGATGTACATAAAAAAATGTGAAACCTTCTCAATTTTTTATCACATCATTGTGAGGTCATATCATGACACTATGCCAAGTTTCATATTTTTCACACTTTATTTACAGTTTTTATAATTTCAATACCAATAAACTCCATATTCGCGGTTGATTCTTACCACATATGTCTAATAAATTTATATTCATTTCTTGTATGAGGCATACAAATATACTCAATACCCTAAATATGATTTTTTAAATCATTTTTGCATACTGTTTCATGCATTCGTAGTTCAAATTTGAATTATATCCATTAAATGACTGCAAATGCAGTTAATGACTCAAATATAGCAAATGAGCTCTGAAAAGTGCCAAATTTTAACAGGGAGGATTCCATGGTGCATGTTAAGTGTAGAAAAAAATTATAAGTCAAACGACGAAGAAAAATGTCAGTTCGCTTTCAAACATATCGCACAAACTATTATTGTTTGGAAAAATAATAATTTCAGGAATCACACACGGTTCCATTTATGAAAGTGTGTGCGATGATATGCTACATCGCACACACAATATATGCAAAAAACGTGTGCAAGGCATCACACACGTTTCCATTTTTAACACCGTGTGCAGTGATATGCTACATCACACACACACTGTTTACAAAAACTGTGTGCATGGCATCACACACGGTTGCATTATAATAACCGTGTGCAATGATATAGTACATCACACACACATCATTTGTAAAAACCGGGTGCAAAACATCACACACATTTACGTTTTTTCAAACCGTGTGCAATAATAGACAACATCACACACACATTTTTTAGAAAAACTGTTTGCGCGACATTGCACACAATTATATTTTCGAAATGTGTGTGATGTTACGATATAACAAACCCTTTTTTCCTAATGTTACATCACACACGCTATGGTGTACATCGCAAACAGTTTTTTCGAAGGGTCTCTGATTGATGTGTCGTCTTTGGACCATCCTCCAGTAGTGATACCCTCAGCCCCGAGGGTGGACTACTCCCTTCTCATCATGGCCTCCGCCGAGATGATGAAGATGGCCACCGGAGATGATCTACCCCCTCCGGCAGGGTACTAGAATGCCTCCAGATTGGTTTTTCACCAATACAGAGAGTTTCGGCGGCAGAACTTATCATCTAGGGTTATTTCTGGGGGTTTATGAATATATAGGATTTTTGGCCGTCGGTTTCACGCGAAGATGGGCCATGAGTGGACCACAAGACACCAGGGCTCGCCAGAGGGGCCTGGCGCGCCCTGGTGGGTTGTGCCCACCTCGTGGCTCTTCTGGCCCTCCAACGAAGCTTCTAGTGCCTCTTTTGTTCCAAAACAAATCGTCAAAAAGTTTCGTTGCATTTGGAGAACTTTGATTTCTGCACAAAAAACAACACCACGATAGTTCTGCTGAAAACAACGTCAGTCCGGGTTAGTTCTAAATAAATCATGTAAAGTGCAACAAAACCATATAAAAGTATTGTAAACATAGGCAATCATGGCATGAATACTTCATAAATTATCGATACGTTGGAGACGTATCAGCATCCCCAAGCTTAATTCCTGCTCGTCCTCGAGTAGGTAAATGATAAAAGAACTAATTTATGAAGTGTGAATGCTAGCTTAATATATAAGTTTGATCATTGATAATTTCAATCAATTTTCTAGCATCATAACCAGCAACTTTTTCTCATAAAAATCATCATGATAAAGTAGCAACCAATTCACATGTTATGGTTCAAACAATGAATTCTCTTGAAACTTAACAACCTATGTTCTTAGTCACCAAACAATTGCAATTCAACTTATTCTCAACAAAGTCTAAGTAAGAGCTCCACATACTTAATCATCATATAGTCTTCTATGATTGCTAGTACTCAAAGCATATTTTTTAAACAAATGGCATCCATCGAACACAGAGAAAGATAGGGACTTAATGTTTCGCCTCCCAACTCATTTATCATAGAGATAATTGTCAACAATAATAAGTCATGATCAAATATATTTGACTAGCCATATGTGCCTAGATCTTTCCCCACCACATGATGCTTGCCAACTAGAGAATAATTGAGGTTGAAATGAGAATGCATACTATTGACTCTTGCATAAAAGTAAATACTGAAAGGTAAAAGATAGGCCCTTCGCAGAGGGAAGCAGAGATTTGCAGGGGTGCCAGAGCTCAAAGCTTAAATCAGAGATAAATATAATTTTGGAAGGTGCACCCTTCCTGTCAAAGTTACGACCAAGAGTTATCAACATCTTCCATGTTAAACACATTAACGGCGGTTCCCAAGCGGTAAAAGTAAAGGTTTACTCCCCCTCCACCAACAAACACACTCCACGGTGAGCCGAATCCACGGGTACGTCCATACCAACAACATTCCTGGGGGAGTTTTGTTTAATTATTTGCATTTTTTTATTTCAGGACTAGGAATCCCTATTACCGCCCCTCTCGTGCAAGGACGAGTGAATAAATACTCATCATGAGAATAACCCGCTTAACATGGAAGATACTGACCGCCCCCCGTCGCTCCATGAACGGTCCAGGCACACAAAACAGATGTTTATTTGAATGTTTAGAGGTGGCACATGCAAATTTACTTGGAATGGCAGTGAAATACCATATATAGGTGGGTATGGTGGACTCTTATGGAAGAAACTTGGCTCAAGGATTTGGATGCACAAGTAGTATCTCTACTTAGTACAAAGTGTTGGCTAGTAAAAGGTTCTAAACAAGCACCACATGTTGGAGGATCCATAACAATATAACTTCTATGCAAATATACACAACCATAACTCATTACGTTGTCTTCCTTGTCCAACTTCAAATAATTTGCTCAAGTTTGAAAATAATTAATGGGTATTCACAATCATAGAAGATGTCCAAGATAATATATTTGTATGTGAAAGTTCTCTTCCTTATACTAATCATTCACGAATTGCTTGTATGACCAATATTGTGATTGTCAAGCTTCAAAAGATTTCACTTTCTAAACCCAATGTGAAGCTACTACTAGGCATGATATGAACATATAATTTCAACTTCATGGTATTCAATTCATTCAACAATTTACTCATAGGATATAAGTGAAGCACAAGAGTAAACATCAAACTACTCTCAAAAGATATAAGTGAAGATCAATGAGTAGTCAAACAATTAAGTGGCTATGTGAGGACTCTCTCTCTCAAGATTTTCAGATCTGAGTATTTTATTCAAACAGCAAACTAAACAAAAATAGAACTCCAAGAATAGCACGCATCATGTGAACGAATAAAAATTTAGGCTCAACATAGGCTAACCGATAGTTGACGAAGAGAGGTGGGATGCGTAGCATCCCCAAGCTTAGATGCTTGAGACTTTTTGAAATATTTACTTGGGGTGCCTTGAGCATCCCCAAGCTTGAGCTTTTGTATCTCGTTCAATCCTCTCATATCATGGTTTCACCTATTCTCAAAAAATCCAGCCACACAAAACTCGAAAAGAACTCGTGAGATAGGTTAGTACACATAAGAATAAATCAACACTTCATGTAATGCCAAGACAAGTTGCATAATAATTTCCAAACGTCACCTACTGTTTACTATCGTTTCCTCAATTTATATCTACCAATATAGGCTATGGAAACTATAGGATAAGTAGATAACAAAACTATTATAACAATCTATCCAAACAGAACAGTCTGTAGCAACCTATTAAACCAGTGTACTTTTGTAACTCAAAAAATTATTAAAATTTAGGACAGGATAAATAATTTATATGACAATACTTTGTAAAAATTTCATAAACTTTCCACGTTCCAGTAAAATATGAAAATCCAAACACTATAGAGAAAGTTTCTGTTTTTACACAGCACACATCAAACATGCAATGCAAGCATCCTAAGGAACTTCTCGGAACTTTTAATTGAAAACCAATATTATAAATAACATAAAGAAAATACTAACAAAATAAAATGACACTCCAAGGAAAACACATATTATGTGACGAATAAAAATATAGCTCCAAGTAAGATATACCGATAATGTTGAAGACGAAAGAGGAGATGCCTTTCGGGGCATCCCCAAGCTTTGGAGCTTGAGTCTTCCTTGTATATTACCTTGGGGTGCCTTGTGCATCCCCAAGCTTAGGTTCTTTTCACTCCTTCTTCTCCTCATATCGATATCTCACCCAAAACTTGAAAACTTTAATCACACAAAACTTAACGAAACTTCGTGAGATGGGTTAGTATAATAAATAAAGATCATTCACTTAGGTACTGTGAAGACAAGATTAATAATTGTTCTCACATAATACCTACTGTATTCTACCATTCACATAATTTATATCACTGAATATAAGCTATGGGAACACTAAAACAAGCAAACTATGCATGCAAAACGGAATCTGTCAAAAAACAGAACAGTCTGTGATGATCTGTAGTATTACCATACTTCCCTGTCTCTAAAAATTCTCAAAACTTAGGAAAACCTGTAGAATTTGTATATGAAGACGGTGTAAAAATTTCAGAGCATTATCATGCTCAAGTAAAAATGAAAATTCCTGTACTGGAGTCAAAAGTTTATGTTTTGGTTCAGCATCAATTCTACTCATCTTCTGAGTCATCCCAAAGGCTTTACTTGGCACTTTATTGAAATAAAAGACACAAAAAATGATTACTACAACATCTTAATCATGTTAACACACAAAAACAAAAAGGAAAAGTGTTGGGTTGTCTCCCAACAAGCGCTTTTCTTTAATGCCTTTTAGCTAGGCATGATGATTTCAATGATGCTCACATAGGAATAGTAATTGAAACATGCAAGAGAGCATCATGAATCTCATGACAAGCACATTTAAGTCTAACCCACTTCCTATGCATAGGGATTTTGTGAGCAAACAATTTATGGGAGCAAGAATCAACTAGCATAGGAAGGCAAAACAAGCATAACTTCAAAACTTTGAACACATAGGCAGAAAACTTGATATTATTGCAATTCCTAAAAGCATATGTTCCTCCCTCATAATAATTTTTAGTAGCATCATGAAGGAATTCAACAGTATAACTATCACATAAAGAATTCTTTTCATGATCTACAAGCATAAAATTTTCATTACTCTCCACATAAGCAATTTTCTTCTCATTCATAGTAGTGGGAGTAAACTCAACAAAATAACTATCATAAGACACTTGATTGACATAACCACATTCAATATTAAAATCATGATGACAAGTTTCATGGTTATCATTATTCTTTATAGCATACATGTCATCACAATAATCATCATAGATAGGAGGCATGCCATCATCATAATAAATTTTCGCATCAAAACTTGGGGGACTAAAAATATCATCTTCATCAAACACAGCATCCCCAAGCTTGTGGCTTTGTATATCATTAGCATCATGGATATTCAGAGAATTCTTACTAGTAACATTGCAATCATGCTCATCATTCAAGGAATTCTCATTAAATATTTTCATAAACTCTCCTTCTACCAATTGAGCACAATTTTCGGAATCCTTATTTTCACGAAAGACATTATAAAGACGATACAAATGATGCAACCTAAACTCTATTTTTTTAGTTTCTTTTATAAAAACCAAACTAGTGAAAAAAAACAAGAAACTAAAAGATTCAATTGCAAGATCTAAATATATACCTTCAAGCACTCACCTCCCCGGCAACGGCGCCAGAAAAGTGCTTGATGTCTACTACGCAACTTTATTCTTGTAGACTCGTGTTGGGAATCCAAGCGCAGAGTTTTGTAGGACAGTAGCAATTTTCCCTCAAGTGGATGACCTAAGGTTTATCAATCCGTGGGAGGTGTAGGATGAAGATGGTCTCTCTCAAAACAACCCTGCAATCAAATACAAGAAATCTCTTGTGTCCCCAACACACCCAATACAATGGCAAATTGTATAGGTGCACTAGTTCGGCGAAGAGATGGTGATACAAGTGCAATATGGATGATAGTTATAGGTTTTTATAATCTGAAAATATAAAAACAGCAAGGTGGCAAGTAACAAATGTGAGCACAAACGGTATTGCAATGCTTGAAAACAAGGCCTAGGGTCCGTACTTTCGCTAGTGCAATCTCTCAACAATGCTAATATAATAGGATCACATAACCATCCCTCAACGCGCAACGAAGAATCACTCCAAAGTTCTTATCTAGTGGAGAACATAAGAAGAAATTGTTTGTAGGGTACGAAACCACCTTAAAGTTATCCTTTCTGATCGATCTATCCAAGAGTTCGTACTAAAATAACACCAAGTTATCCTTTCCGATCAATCTATCTAGAGTTCATACTAAAATAACACAATATGATACGCATCAACCAACTCTAATGTCACCTAGATACTCCAATGTCACCACAAGTATCCATGAGTTAATTATACGATACGCATCAAACAATTTCAGATTCATAATACTCAATCCAACACAAAGAACCTCAAAGAGTGCCCCAAGATTTCTATCGGAGAACATGGTATGAAAACGTGCAATCAACCCCTATGCATAGATACCCTAGGTCACCGGAATCCGCAAGTTGATGCCTCAACATATATCAAGTGAATCAATAAAATACCCCAATGTCACTACGGGTATCCCACGCAAGACGTACATCAAGTGTTCTCTACCAAAATATTCAATCCAACATAACGACATCTCAAAGGGAAAGATTCAATTCATCACAACATGATTGTAAAGGAATAACATCATGTGATTCGGCTATATTAGCAAAGCCCGTGATACATCAAGATCGTGACATCTCAAGAACACGAGAGAGAGAGATTGAACACATAGCTACTGGTACATACCCTCAGCCCCGAGGGTGGACACTCGCTCCTCGTCTTGGCCTCCGCTGGGATGACGGAGATGATCTACCCCCTCCGGCAGGGTACTGGAATACCTCCAGATTGGTTTTTCGCCAATACAGAGAGTTGCGGCGGTTGAACTTCACATCTAGGGTTATTTCTGGGGGTTTCTGAATATATAGGATTTTTGGGCATCGGTTTCACACGAAGATGGGCCACGAGTGGACCGCACGACACTAGGGTGCGCCAGGCCATGCCAGAGGGGCCTGGCGCGCCCTGGTGGGTTGTGACCACCTCGTGGCTCTTCTGGCCCTCCAACGAAGCTTCTAGTGCCTCTTTTGTTCCAAAAAAATCGTCTAAAAGTTTCGTTGCATTTGGAGAACTTTGATTTCTGCATAAAAAACACCACCACGGTAGTTCTGCTAAAAACAGCGTCAGTCCGGGTTAGTTCTAAATAAATCATGTAAAGTGCATCAAAACCATATAAAAGTATTGTAAACATAGGCAATCATGGCATGAATACTTCATAAATTATCGATACGTTGGAGACGTATCACTGGCCATCCGTGAGAAGTACTACGGCAACGATCAAGTGCACACTACCGCAAGCGGTGGAGGTATGAACATTCACCATATTGGTCAAGCTATAATTAATCCCCCCAATTCTAAACGTGATCTTCTACTAAAAGATGTGCGTCATGTTCCTCAAGCAAATAAAATCTTGCTTCCATGTCTCGCCTAACAGCTGATAATAATGTTTTCTTTGAAATTCATCCTAAGTATTTTTTTATCAAGGATTGGGTAACGAGGGAACTCCTCCATCACGGTAGATGCATTGGATGACTTTACCCCCATCACATCCGGAGCATTCAGTCGCAAGCGCCGTCGTCAAGTCTACTCCGTCGTCAAGCCCTGATTGGCAAGATGGCATCAAAGATTAGGACACCCTTCTTCTGTTACAGTTAGCCAGATAATCAATAAAGACAATCTTCCATTGTCCAATAGTCAAAGTAATGAGTCTGTTTGTGATGCTTGTCAATGTAGTCACCAACTCCCCTATCCCAAGTCAAATAGTGTGTCTCATGCTCCTTTAGAACTTATTTTCAGTGATGTATGGGGCATGCGAGAGATTCTTTGGAAGAAAGAAATATTATGTTAATTTCATTGATGATTTCAGTAAATTCACTTGGATCTATCTGCTCAAATACAAATCTGAAGTTTTCTTTGTTTTTCAAGAGTTTCAGAAGCTTGTTGAACGACACTTTGACAGGAAAATTATCACAATCCAAAGTGACTGGGGAGGAGAGTATGAAAAACTCAACCCCTTCTTCCGTGACATTGGCATAGAGCATCATGTCTCATGCCCACATGCACATCAACAAAACGAGTCGGAGAACATAAGCATCGACATATTGTTGAAGTGGGGCCATCCCTCCTTGCTCATGCATCCATACCTCTCAAGTATTGGGATGAAGCTTTTATTGCTCCTACTTCTCTCATCAATCGTCTTCCTAGTACGATTATTGGAAACACTACTCCCTTAGAAAAGTTGTTCCATAAAAAACCAGATTATAGTTCCCTCAAAACTTTTGGATGAGCTTGTTATCCTAACCTTCACCCTTACAATCTCCATAAACTTGAGTTTCGATCCACCCAATGTGTCTTTATTGGCTATAGTAATATTCATAAAGGATACAAGTGTTTAGAAGTCTCTACTAGTCGCATCTATATTTCTAGGGATGTTGTCTTTGATGAAACCGTCTTTCCTTTTGAGAAACTTCATCCCAATGCTGGAGCTCTACTCCGTGTAGAAATCTCGCTTCTTTCTGATTCTTTGAACACTCCTGATCACGGGGGAGAATTAATAGCTGATCAAGTGAATAGTTCAAAAAATCTGGATGGAAATGATGGTTCTAATGAGAAAAGTGCAGCTCCTGTCTATTACTTTATGTGTGTAGAAAATGCCAAAGAAAGTTCGCAATCCGAGGAAGATCAGCCTGCACATGACAGCGCTAGAAGCGTGCGATCCCAGGGGGATTTTCCTGTCAGGCGCGCAACGACGATGACCGCTTGTGGCCGACTAGCGCGCCAGCGGATTTAGCAGCCCAGCAGGTGCCATGCATGAGTCGTCGGCGTCCCCGAGCGACTAACCGACCGGGGTGGACCCCGGCAGCTGCACACCGGTCGCAGTCCAAACCGTCCGTCGCCTGCGGCTGCCACTTGTCAATCTCCGAGTGGGTCTCCCGCTGCGAGGAGGATGTCTCCTGGAGCGCCGGCTACACCAGATCCGAGGTTGTCAGTTCCTGTAGATGAGGAAGATTCACCCAGATCTTCTGTGCCTGAACTCAATTCTGCTGATCCAGAAAACAACAATCTAGGAAATAATTTGGCACCGATCAAACCTGCCTCTGAGGTATATCAATGCAGTACTCAGTCCAGGTTTGGGATTTCTAAACCCAAGGAATACAAAGATTGTACAGTAAGGTAGGACACTAGTAAATGTGCTTTTCTTACTAGTACCGGTGAACCTGACAATTTGCATGATGCCCTTGCTCATATAGAATGGAAAAGAGCTATGTATAGTGAGTATCAAGCTCTCATGAAAAATAAAACTTGGGTTTTAGTACCACCAGAAAAGGGAAAAAATGTGATTGACTCTAAATGGGTCTATAAAATCAAAAGAAATTCAGATGGGAGTATTGATAGATACAAGGCTAGATTAGTTGTAAAAGGATTCAAACAAAGATTTGGTATTGATTATGAGGATACCTTTAGTCCTATTGTCAAGGCAGCTACTATCAGACTTGTATTATCAATTGCTATTTCCAAAGGATGGAGCCTACGCCAGCTAGATGTTCAGAACGCGTTTCTCCATGGTGTTCTTGAGGAAGAATTGTTCATGCGGCAACCACCAGGGTATGAAAACATAGACACTCCTCATTATATCTGCAAACTAGAGAAAGCTTTGTATGGGTTAAAACTGGCCCCAAGAGCGTTGTACTCAAGGTTGAGCACACTATTACAACAACTTGGATTTATCCCATCAAAGGCAAATACCTCATTATTCTTAAAGGCAACACTACTATTTTTGTTCTTGTCTATGTTGATGATATAATTGTTGCAAGCTCCAGTTCAGATGCCACCACTTGTCTTCTCCAAGATCTTGATGCAGGATTTGCATTGAAGGATTTGGGCAATCTTCACTATTTTCTTGGTATAGAAGTTAAATAGATAAAGGATGGAATACTTCTGACACATGAAAAATACATTTGAAAGAACATGCGCTGCCGCCATGTTTGGTTTTGGTAATTGATGACAATCCCTATGGACTAATGGTTGCCTTGAGTTATATTTGAAGGATTTGTCCATAGGCTTTGCTTGTAGACCATATGTTGGTCTCAAGGTGATTTGAAGAAGAATATGAGATGACCAAGGTGGTTATTCATGGAGTTATCCAAAGATTGGTCATGTAAGAGATGAGCCTATTGCAAGCACGTCTTGAAGAAGAAGATTGTGTGGACATTCATGTTTACCTTCAAGACATCATCTTAATGAAGAGAATTGGAAAGATTCAAGGTTGATCAAGACTAAATATGAAGAGTGATTCAAGTTGATCAACACACAAAGCGTAGAAGATGTACCGAGTGGGATCAAGTGATCTCACGGTATGGTAAGCATTGTCCATTACGCTTTGTGTACTAACCCATGTTCTATGCGAGAGTTCTATGTGGGGTTAGTGTTGGAAATATGCCCTAGAGGCAATAATAAATTGGTTATTATTATATTTCCTTGTTCATGATAATCGTTTATTATCCATGCTATAATTGTATTGATTGGAAACTCAAATACATGTGTGGGTACATAGACAACACTGTGTCCCTAGTAAGCCTCTAGTTGACTAGCTTGTTGATCAAAGATGGTTAAGGTTTCCTAGCCATGGACATGAGATGTCATTTGATAACGGGATCACATCATTAGGAGAATGATGTGATGGACAAGACCCAAACTGTAAACGTAGCATTTGATCGTGTCAGTTTATTGCTATTGTTTTCTGCATGTCAAGTATCTGTTCCTTTGACCATGAGATCATGCAACTCACTGACACCGGAGGAATACCTTGTGTGTATCAAACGTCGCAACGTAACTGGGTGACTATAAAGGTGCTCTACAGGTATCTCCGAGGGTGTCTGTTGGGTTGGCATGGATCAAGACTGGGATTTGTTACTCCGTGTGACGGAGAGGTATCTCAGGGCCCACTCGGTAATACAACATCACAATGAGCCTTGCAAGCAATGTGACTAAAGTGCTAGCCACGAGATCTTGTATTACGGAACGAGTAAAGAGACTTGCCGGTAACGAGATTGAACTAGGTATAGTGATACCGACGATCGAATCTCGGGCAAGTAACATACCGAAGAACAAAGGGAACAGCATACGGGATTAACTGAATCCTTGACATAGAGGTTCGACCGATAAAGATCTTCGTAGAATATGTAGGAGCCAATATGGGCATCCAGGTCCCGCTATTGGTTATTGGCCGTAGAGGTGTCTCGGTCATGTCTACATAGTTCTCGAACCCGCAGGGTCTACACACTTAACGTTTGGTGACGATTAGTATAATTGAGTTATTATGTTGGTGACCGAAAGTTGTTCGGAGTCCCGGATAAGATCCCGGACATGACGAGGATCTCCGGAATAGTCCGGAGGTAAAGATTGATATATGTGATAATAGTGTTTTGATCTCCGGAAGGGTTCCAGGAGTTCACCGGAAGGGGTTCCGGATGTTTTCCGAAGTGTTCGGGTGCAGCAACACTTTATATGGGCCAAAGGGATAAAGCCCACGAGGTATTGGAAAGTGCAAAAAATAGTTTTGCTGCCGCGTAAGCGGTACTACCGCTTGTGTGAAGCGGTACTACCGCCCGAGCGGTACTACCGCTTGTGTGAAGCGGTACTACTGCCCAAGCGGTACTACCGCTTGTGTGAAGCGGTACTACCGCTTGTGTGCGGCTGTGCACGATTCGGCAGGGGTCCAAGTTGGACTCTTTCCCTGCGGGCCAAACCGACCTTGTGCGGGCAAAACCGACCTGGAGGAGGCTTTTACTCCAAGTTTAGACCCCAAGGCTCAACATATAAATAGAGGGGCAGGGCTAGCACACGGGACATCATCAAGATTTCCCCAAGCCGTGTGCGGCAACCCTAACCCTCTAGTTCCTCCGTCATAATCTCCGTAGTGCTTGGCGAAGCCCTGCAGAGATTGTTCCTCACCACCATCACCACGCCGTCGTGCTGCTGGAACTCAACCACTACTTCACCATCGCTCGCTGGATCGAGGAGGTGAAGGCGTCATCAAGCCGTACGTGTGTTGAACGCGGAGGTGCCGTCCGTTCGGCGCTAGTTCGTGATCGGATCGAGGGACGACTTGCGATTTGGATCGCGGAGACGTTAGACTACATCAACCGCGTTTCTTAAACGCTTCCGCTTAGCGATCTACAAGGGTATGTAGATTCACTCTCCCTCTCGTAGATGCTCATCACCATGGATAGATCTTGTGTGTGCGTAGGAAAATTTTTGTTTCCCATGCAACGTTCCCCAACAGTGGCATCATGAGCCAGGTCTATGCGTAGATGAGATCTCGAGTAGAACACAAACGAGTTGTGGGCGTGGGTGTATACATATTGCTTGCCGTTACTAGTTGATATTTGATTCGGCGGTACTGTGAGATGAAGCGGCCCGGACCGACATTACGCGTACACTTACGCGAGACAGGTTCCTTCAACTGACATGTAACTTCGTTGCATAAAGATGGCTAGCGGGTGTCTGTCTCTCTCACTTTAGTTGAATCGATTTCAATGAAGAAGGTTCTTTTAGAAGATCAAAAAGCAATCACTACACCACGTTGTGGTTTTGCGTAGGTAAGAACGGTTCTTGCAAACCCGTAGCAGCCACGTAAAATTTGCAACAACAATTAGAGGACGTCTAACTTGTTTTTGCAGGGTATGTTGTGATGTGATATGGCCAATTACATGATGAGATATATGTGATGTATGAGATGATCATGTTTTGTATAGAATATCACGACTTGCATGTCGATGAGTACGGCAACTGGCAGGAGCCATAGAGTTGTCTTTAATTATTGTATGACCTGCGTGTCAATCATTAAGCGCTATGTAATGCTTTACTTTATCGCTAAACGTTAGCAATAGTCGTGGAAGCAACAGTCGGCGCGACAACCTTATGGCGACACGTTGATGGAGATCAAGATGATGGAGATCATGGTGTCATGCCGGTGACGATGGAGATCATGCCGGTGCTTTGGAGATGGAGATCAAAAGCACAAGTTCATGGCCATATCATGTCACTTATGATTTGCATGTGATGTTAATCCTTTTATGCATCTTATTTTGCTTAGGACGACGGTAGCATTATAAGGTGATCCCTCACTTAAATTTCAAGATAAAATTGTGTTCTCCCCAAGTGTGCACCGTTGCGAAAGTTCGTCGTTTCGAGACACGCCGTGATGATCGGGTGTGATAGACTCTACGTTCGCATACAACGGGTGCAAGCCATGTTGCACGTGCGGAACACTCGGGTTAAACTTGACGAGCCTAGCATGTACAGACATGGCCTCGGAACACAAGAGACCGAAAGGTCGAACATGAGTCATATAGTAGATATGATCAACATGAAGATGTTCACCATTGAAACCACCTCAACTCACGTGATGATCGGACTTGAGTTGGTGGATTTGGATCATGTTACACTCGAATGACCGGAGGGATGTCAATTTGAGTGGGAGTTTTTAAGTAATATGATTAACTAAACTCATTATCTAGAACAATAGTCTAAGTTGTCTTTGCTATATTTATGTTGTAGATCATGGCTCGCGCAGTAGCACCCCTGAATTTTAATGCGTTCCTAGAGAAAGCTAAGTTGAAAGATGATGGAAGTAACTTTGTGGACTGGGCCCGTAATCTAAGGATTATCCTTACGGCTTCCCAGAAGGCTTATGTCCTTGATGCACCGCTTGGTGATCCACCCGCTCCAGTTGAGTCTCTAGACGTTGTGAACGCCTGGCAGGCTCGTTCTGATGATTACTCAATAGTTCAATGTGCAATGTTGTATGGCTTAGAACCGGGACTTCAAAGACGTTTTGAACGTCATGGAGCATATGAGATGTTCCAGGAGTTGAAGTTTATCTTTCAGAAGAATGCCCGGATCGAGAGATATGAGATCTCCGATAAGTTCTATGCTTGCAAGATGGAGGAGAACGGGTCTATCAGTGATCACGTGCTCAGAATGTCTGGGTACTCCACCGGTCTGGCTGAGTTAGGGATGCCCCTTCCGCCAGAGGCTATCACTGACAGAGTTCTTCAATCATTGCCACCTAGCTACAAGAGCTTCGTGTTGAACTATAACATGCACGGGATGAACAAGTCAGTCGCCGAGCTGTTTGCGATGCTGAAAGCCGCTGAGTCTGAAATTCAGAAGGAGCATCAAGTGTTGATGGTCAATAAAACCACTAGTTTCAAGAAAAATGGCAAGGGTAAGAAGGGTAACTCCAAGCAGAGTGGCAAAGCAGTTGCTCCTCTCGTGAAGAAACCCAAGGCTGGACCCAAACCAGAAACTGTGTGTTTTCATTGCAAGGGAACTGGACACTGGAAGCGGAATTGCCCCAAGTATTTGGCTGACAAGAAGGCGGCCAACAACAAACAAGGTATATATGATATACATGTTATTGATGTGTACCTTACCAACTCTCGTTGTAGTGCCTGGGTATTTGATACCGGTGCGGTTGCTCATATTTGCAACTCAAAACAGGAACTGCGGAATAGACGGAGGCTGGCAAAGGACGAAGTGACGATGCGCGTGGGAAATGGTTCCAAGGTTGATGTGATCGCCGTCGGCACGCTCGCTCTTCGATTACCATCGGGATTAGTGATGAACCTGAATAATTGTTATTTAGTGCCTGCGTTAAGCATGAACATTATATCTGGATCTTGTTTATTGCGAGACGGTTACTCATTTAAATCAGAGAATAATGGTTGTTCTATTTATATGAGTAATATCTTTTATGGTCATGCACCCAATGTGAGGGGTTTATTCTTATTGAATCTCGATAGTAATGATACACATGTTCATAACATTGATGCCAAAAGATGTAGAATTGATAATGATAATACCACTTTCTTGTGGCACTGCCGTTTAGGTCATATTGGCGTAAAACGCATGAAGAAGCTCCATGCTGATGGACTTTTGGAGTCACTTGATTTTGAATCACTTGACACATGTGAGCCATGCCTCATGGGCAAGATGACTAAAACTCCGTTCTCTGGAACAATGGAACGGGCAAGTGACTTATTGGAAATCATACATACTGATGTGTGCGGTCCGATGAGCATTGAGGCGTGCGGTGGTTATCGTTACTTTCTCACCTTCACTGATGACTTAAGTAGATATGGGTATATTTACTTAATGAAACACAAGTCTGAAACATTTGAAAAGTTCAAACAATTTCAGAGTGAAGTTGAGAATCATCGTAACAAGAAGATTAAATTCCTACGATCTGATCGAGGAGGAGAATATCTGAGTTATGAGTTTGGCAGTCACTTAAGACAGTGTGGAATTGTTTCACAATTAACACCGCCTGGAACACCACAGCGTAATGGTGTGTCCGAACGTCGTAATCGAACCTTATTGGATATGGTGCGATCTATGATGTCTCTTGCCGATTTGCCACTATCGTTTTGGGGTTATGCATTAGAGACAGCTGCATTCACTTTAAATAGGGCACCATCGAAATCCGTTGAGACGACACCATATGAACTTTGGTTTGGCAAGAAGCCAAAGCTGTCGTTTCTTAAAGTTTGGGGATGTGATGCTTATGTCAAAAAGCTTCAGCCTGAAAAGCTGGAACCCAAAGCGGAGAAATGCGTCTTCATAGGATACCCAAAAGAGACAGTTGGGTATACCTTCTACCTCAGATCCGAAGGCAAAGTGTTTGTCGCTAAAAACGGAACATTTCTTGAGAAAGAGTTTCTCTCGAAAGAATTGAGTGGGAGGAAGATAGAACTTGATGAGGTTGTTGAACCTTTACTTCAACCTGAGAGTAGCGCAGCGCAGAAAGTTGTTTCTGTGGAGCCTACATTAGCTGAAGAGGAAGTTAATGATGATGATCATGAAGCTTTGGATCAAGTTGCTATCAAACCTCGTAGGTCGACAAGGACGTGTACTGCTCCCGAGTGGTACGGCAACCCTGTCTTAGACATCATGTTGTTAGACAACGATGAACCTACGAGCTATGGAGAAGCGATGATGAGCCCGGATTCCGAGAAGTGGTTAGAGGCCATGAAATCCGAGATGGGATCCATGTATGAAAACAAAGTATGGACTTTGGAAGTATTACCTGAAGGGCGTAAGGCCATTCAGAACAAATGGATCTTTAAGAGGAAGACGGACGCGGACGGCAATGTCACCGTCTATAAAGCTCGACTTGTGGCAAAGGGTTTTTCACAAGTTCAAGGAGTTGACTACGATGAGACCTTCTCACCCGTAGCGATGCTTAAGTCCGTCAGAATCATGTTAGCAATAGCTGCCTTTTTCGATTATGAAATTTGGCAGATGGATGTCAAAACAGCGTTCCTTAACGGTTACCTTAAGGAAGAGTTGTATATGATGCAACCAGAAGGTTTTGTCGATCCAGAGAATGCTGACAAAGTTTGCAAACTCCAGCGATCCATTTATGGACTGGTGCAAGCATCTCGGAGTTGGAATCTTCGCTTTGATGAAGTGATCAAAGCGTTCGAGTTTATACAAGTTTACGGAGAAGCTTGTATTTACAAGAAAGTGAGTGGGAGCTCTATAGCGTTTCTAATATTATATGTGGATGACATATTGCTGATTGGAAACAATATAGAAATGCTGGAAAGTGTAAAGGAATATTTGAACAAGAGTTTTTCAATGAAGGACCTAGGAGAAGCTGCTTTCATATTAGGCATCAAGATCTATAGAGATAGATCAAGACGTTTAATAGGACTTTCACAAAGCACATACCTTGATAAGATTTTGAAGAAGTTCAAAATGGATCAGTCCAAGAAGGGGTTCTTGCCTGTTTTGCAAGGTGTGAAGTTGAGTAAGACTCAATGCCCAGTGACTGCAGAAGATAGAGAAAAGATGAGTGTCATCCCCTATGCTTCAGCCATAGGCTCTATCATGTATGCAATGCTGTGCACAAGACCCGATGTCAGCCTTGCCATAAGTATGGTCGGAAGGTTTCAAAGTGATCCAGGAATGGAACACTGGACAGCGGTCAAGAATATCCTGAAGTACCTGAAAAGGACTAAGGACATGTTTCTCATTTATGGAGGTGATCAAGAGCTCGTCGTAAAGGGTTACGTCGATGCAAGCTTTGACACTGATCCGGATGACTCTAAGTCGCAAACCGGATATGTATTTATTCTTAATGGGGGTGCGGTTAGCTGGTGCAGTTCCAAGCAAAGCGTGGTAGCAGATTCTACATGCGAAGCGGAGTACATCGCTGCCTCGGAGGCGGCGAAGGAAGGTGTCTGGATGAAGGAGTTCATGACAGATCTTGGAGTAGTGCCTAGTGCGCTTAACCCAATGACTCTGTTTTGTGATAACACTGGTGCCATTGCTCTAGCCAAGGAACCAAGATTTCACAAGAGGACCAGACACATAAAACGACGTTTCAATTCCATCCGCGATTACATCAAGGAGGACGACATAAATATTTGCAAAGTACACACGGATCTAAATGTTGCAGATCCGATGACTAAACCTCTTCCAAGGGCTAAACATGAACAACACCAGAACTGCATGGGTGTTCGATTCATTACAATGTAAATCACATAGTGATGTGAACTAGATTATTGACTCTAGTGCAAGTGGGAGACTGTTGGAAATATGCCCTAGAGGCAATAATAAATTGGTTATTATTATATTTCCTTGTTCATGATAATCGTTTATTATCCATGCTATAATTGTATTGATTGGAAACTCAAATACATGTGTGGGTACATAGACAACACTGTGTCCCTAGTAAGCCTCTAGTTGACTAGCTTGTTGATCAAAGATGGTTAAGGTTTCCTAGCCATGGACATGAGATGTCATTTGATAACGGGATCACATCATTAGGAGAATGATGTGATGGACAAGACCCAAACTGTAAACGTAGCATTTGATCGTGTCAGTTTATTGCTATTGTTTTCTGCATGTCAAGTATCTGTTCCTTTGACCATGAGATCATGCAACTCACTGACACCGGAGGAATACCTTGTGTGTATCAAACGTCGCAACGTAACTGGGTGACTATAAAGGTGCTCTACAGGTATCTCCGAGGGTGTCTGTTGGGTTGGCATGGATCAAGACTGGGATTTGTTACTCCGTGTGACGGAGAGGTATCTCAGGGCCCACTCGGTAATACAACATCACAATGAGCCTTGCAAGCAATGTGACTAAAGTGTTAGCCACGAGATCTTGTATTACGGAACGAGTAAAGAGACTTGCCGGTAACGAGATTGAACTAGGTATAGTGATACCGACGATCGAATCTCGGGCAAGTAACATACCGAAGAACAAAGGGAACAGCATACGGGATTAACTGAATCCTTGACATAGAGGTTCGACCGATAAAGATCTTCGTAGAATATGTAGGAGCCAATATGGGCATCCAGGTCCCGCTATTGGTTATTGGCCGTAGAGGTGTCTCGGTCATGTCTACATAGTTCTCGAACCCGCAGGGTCTACACACTTAACGTTTGGTGACGATTAGTATAATTGAGTTATTATGTTGGTGACCGAAAGTTGTTCGGAGTCCCGGATAAAATCCCGGACATGACGAGGATCTCCGGAATAGTCCGGAGGTAAAGATTGATATATGTGATAATAGTGTTTTGATCTCCGGAAGGGTTCCAGGAGTTCACCGGAAGGGGTTCCGGATGTTTTCCGAAGTGTTCGGGTGCAGCAACACTTTATATGGGCCAAAGGGATAAAGCCCACGAGGTATTGGAAAGTGCAAAAAATAGTTTTGCTGCCGCGTAAGCGGTACTACCGCTTGTGTGAAGCGGTACTACCGCCCGAGCGGTACTACCGCTTGTGTGAAGCGGTACTACCGCCCAAGCGGTACTACCGCTTGTGTGAAGCGGTACTACCGCTTGTGTGCGGCTGTGCACGATTCGGCAGGGGTCCGAGTTGGACTCTTTCCCTGCGGGCCAAACCGACCTTGTGCGGGCAAAACCGACCTGGAGGAGGCTTTTACTCCAAGTTTAGACCCCAAGGCTCAACATATAAATAGAGGGGCAGGGCTAGCACACGGGACATCATCAAGATTTCCCCAAGCCGTGTGCGGCAACCCTAACCCTCTAGTTCCTCCGTCATAATCTCCGTAGTGCTTGGCGAAGCCCTGCAGAGATTGTTCCTCACCACCATCACCACGCCGTCGTGCTGCTGGAACTCAACCACTACTTCACCATCGCTCGCTGGATCGAGGAGGTGAAGGCGTCATCAAGCCGTACGTGTGTTGAACGCGGAGGTGCCGTCCGTTCGGCGCTAGTTCGTGATCGGATCGAGGGACGACTTGCGATTTGGATCGCGGAGACGTTCGACTACATCAACCGCGTTTCTTAAACGCTTCCGCTTAGCGATCTACAAGGGTATGTAGATTCACTCTCCCTCTCGTAGATGCTCATCACCATGGATAGATCTTGTGTGTGCGTAGGAAATTTTTTGTTTCCCATGCAACGTTCCCCAACAGTTAGGTATATGTCCATGGGCTTGCGTCAAGAGGAAGATCTCATTCAACCCATGGAGGATGACATCAAGTGGTGATCGTCATCAAGATTGCGGTGTGCAAGTTCAAGTGGAGCATCACGAAGAGATGACATGCTTGAAGCTTGCCGTCCATTGTGGTGACAATGGACTTGTGAAGATGTGCCGAAGAGTGGCTCACCCATAGTGGAGTATGGGGGAGCAATCAACTAGTCTTCATCGAGCCGGCGCAATCAAGAAAGGTGGTCCAACTTGAGGAGGTCAAGATCGTCATCATCTAGCTCAAGTGGACTATGTGCAAGGCAAAGGTTTGCCCTTTATAGGTTTTCTATTTTACCGGTCTCATGGTGCTAGTTGGGAGACCGGGTTATAGGATCGATAGCCGTTCTATCAAGGGGGGCTCTCGGATGAGTAGCTTAATCGTATCTTTCGTAGAGAGCTCAAACCATTGCATTCTTGCATCATCTTTCTTGGTTCTTGTTTGGTGTTTCTCTTTGTGAGTTTTTGAGCTTATGGTCATCTTCATGACAAGCTCGAGTTCATCGAAAACGGAGTTCATATTTGCATCTTCTATGATGTTTTCGATGTTGGAGTTTATGCCGATTCTTCATTCATAGAGATTTCTCGTCTCTATATCTTAGGCATATCTCCCCTACCACTTCTTATTATAACCTTGGATAGTATTTGTCGTCATCTATCCAATAAGCTTGAGTTTGCTCAATTCGGAGCTCATTTGCAGAAGTTATGGCAATTCTGGTTTTATTTGATTCCTCTGTTTTCTGTGGTTTTTCAGTGGCATGCAAGCGGTAGTACCGTTGGTGCCCACGGTAGTACCGCTTATGCGGTAGTACCGCTGGGTACTTCCATGGCACTGCCGCTTGGGGTTTCCCCGAGCGTGCAACTCTCTATTGCCAGTTTGCCATTCACGGTAGTAGCACGGTAGTACCGCTCTAGCGGTACTACCGCCCTTACTACCGCCGCCACTACCGCTTGCGGGGTTTCCTCAGTGCACGCTTCTGTTTCCATTTTCCCTTAAGCGGAAGTAGAGCGGTACTAGGACGGTAGTATCGCTTCGCACGGTACTGCCGCCCTGGCTGCCTCTACTACTGCTGCCTCTCCTGGTCTAAACCCCCTAAGCGGTAGTACCGCCAGGGGAAGCGGTAGTACCGCTCCGGCGGCACTACCGTGGTACACTTAGTGTGTTTCAGGCTAGTGCGAGGTTGTACCGCCTAAGCGGTAGTACCGCTCCTAGGAGCGGTAGTACCGCTTGGCTGCGGGCGCAGGGCAGATAACGGTTGGATTTTCCCCTCCTATAAAAGGGGGTCTTCTTCCCCATTGGACCTAATCTCTTGAGCTCGTGTTCTTCCCCCATTGTTGACCTTCTTCGAGCTTGCTATCTCTCAATCCCTCCAATGATTCTTGCTAGTTCTTGAGGGAAAAGAGAGAGGAGATCTAGATCTACGTTTCCACCAATCACTTTCTCCTCTATGTGAGGGGAACCCCTTGGATCTAGATCTTGGAGTTCTTGGTGTTCTCCTTCTTGTTCTTCCTCTCATATTCCTCCATAGCTTTCGTTGCTTTGGTGGGATTTGAGAGTGAGGGACTTGGGCACTCCGTGTGCCCTTGCCATTGCATTTGGTGCATCGGTTTGAGTTCTCCACAGTGATACGTGGTAGTGAAGTTTGAGAAGCTTATTACTCTTGGGTGTTTGAGAACCCTAGAGCTTGTTCCTCTTGGGTGCTTTGGCGCCCTAGACGGTTGGTGGTGCCTCGGAGCTCAATCATTGTGGTGCAAAACTCCGGCAAGCGTTGGGGTCTCCAATTAAGTTGTGGAGATTGCCCCGAGCATTTGAGGTCACCGCGGAAGCCATAGTCCATTGTGGTGAAGCTTCGTGGTGTTGTTGGGAGCCTCCAATTAAGTTGTGGAGTTTGCCCCAACCTTGTTTGTACGGGTTCGGTGACCGCGCTCAAGGGTCCCTTAATGGAATCACGACATCTTGCATTGTGCGAGGGCGTGAGGAGATTACGGTGGCCCTAGTGGCTTCTTGGGGAGCATTGTGCCTCCACACCGCTCCAAACGGAGATTAGCATCCGCAAGGGTGTGAACTTCGGGATACATCGTCATCTCCGCGTGCCTCGGTTATCTCTTACCCGAGCCCTTTACTTATGCACTTTACTTTGTGATAGCCATAGTGTTTCTTGTTATATATCTTGCTAACACTTAGTTGTTTATCTTGCTTAGCATAAGTTGTTGGTGCACATAGGTGAGCCTAGTCGTTTTAGGTTTCGTGCTTGACAAATTAAACGCTAGTTTTGTTCCGCATTTGTTCAAGCCTTAACCGTAATTATTTTAAAGCGCCTATTCAACCCCCCTCTAGGCGACATCCACGATCTTTCAACATTACTGATGTTCTCAGAAAGGTAGGGCTGGAGCACTGTAAGGCTGTAAGTACACCTCTCTGAACTTCAGAAAAACTCACAATTGAGGAAGGAAAAGTACTTGGTCCAGAGGATGAAACAAACTATAGGAGTGTTGTTGGTGCATTGCAGTATTTGACTTTGACTCGTCCAGATATCTCATACTCTGTTAATAAAGTCTGTCAATTCTTGCATGCTCCTACTACAGCTCATTGGACTGTAGTTAAAAGGATTCCAAGGTATCTCAATTTTACAATGGGACTTGGAATCAAGATTACCAAGGAGCCATCTATGCATGTTAGTGCATATTCTGATGCAGATTGGGCAGGTTGTGTTGATGACAAAAGATCTACAGGTGGTTTTGCTGTCTTTCTGGGATCAAATCTTGTGTCATGGAGTGCAAGAAAACAGGCTACTATGTCGAGGCTAGTACTGAAGCAGAATACAAGGCCCTAGCTAATGCTACTGCTGAGGTTATGTGGATCTAGACTCTTCTTTATGAACTAGGAGTTAAAGTGCCACAAGCTGCAAGGTTATGGTGTGATAACACTGATGCAACCTACCTGTCAACAAAACCTGTGTTTCATGCACGTACCAAACACATAGAGGTTGATTTCCATTTTATCACAGAGAGAGTAGCTCGTAAGCTACTTGATATATCAGGTTCATTCCTACAGGAGATCAACTTGTTGATGGATTCACCAAGCCACTTACCATGAGAAGGTTAAATGAATTCAAGTACAATCTCAACCTAGACAGGGCTCCACAAGGTTCAGATTGAAGGGGGATGTTAGACAATAGGTTAGAGATAGAGTTTGGTTGAACATTGTAATTGCTTTCCTATTGGTGTCTCCCTATCGTCTCCTTCTCAACCTCCTGCAAACCTCTTGTCACATCGTGTACGCCAAGGCATTGCCAATATAAATATACACATGCGGCCCACACAAGTCTATATTTTTGGGAAACTTGAGGGACCAAAAATATACTTTTCTCTTTTCTGAACCATCTCCTTTTCCTCTTTTCTTTTCTGAATCAAGTGACTCCAAGAAGAGAAATGTTTCACTTGCATTCATTTTTTTTTGCATAATTACTCATGTGTGCACAAGGTGCCGGGGGTGCGTGCTTTTGTCACAGCTTGGTACCATTCCTTCAAACTATGAGAACATTGGCAGATTGTGGTGGTTTAGTAGGGCCAAATGGACGTTTGTTTGGTCCAAATTTTGTCCGTTTGGATTGGAGTTAAAAGCAGAAAACAACCACATTTGTGGTTATGTTTGCAGAAAAATACCTAGTCCATAAGTTTTTGCAAAAGTCAATGTGTTTCTAGTAAACTTTTTGCAAATAGCACTGATAAGGTGATTTGACCTGTTTGATCACTTTTTGACAGTGGGTCCGGGCTATAAGGAGCTGACTTGGCAAAAACACTGGACAATGGGCTTTTATTTGTAAATAACAAAAACATGAAGGACAAAATTGTAAAATGTTCGAAGGATAAGGTTATCTCCCTCCTCCTGCGTACTCAGGAGCCACCAACTAGAGCTCATGGAGCTCATGGCCGAAGGGTACAGGGGAGCTCCATCTCGACAGTTGTTAGCTCATGGCCGTCGGCGGATCCGGCTTCAGTCAGCGGCCTAGGCCATCCTGGAAGGAGAGAGAGAGAAGGGGGAGAGAGATAGGGGAGGAAGGAGAGGGAGAGGGGGCGACGGCGGTGCCCAATACATCGGCGAACTGGCAACGGCGGGCTGCGGGCAAGTCCGATAGGAAGCGGCGCGAGGCTTGGTGGCGCGTGCGCATGGGCCTGCGGGCTCTCCTGCGGGCGTGGAAGCTCTGCTGCGGCGTGAGCGAGGGGCAACGTGAGATGTAGGAGCAGGGAAATAGGCATCGAAGAAGGGCGGCACCGCCGGCGGCGGTGACCGAAGCTTATGGAGGCTGGACCCCATCCAAGTCGTCGTGCGGCCTGCGCGTCCCCGGCAGACGACCGAGGCGCGACAAGGCATCCCAGCGGATGACATGGCAAAGGGCGCCGTCGTGGCTTCAAAGCAAGCTCCTGGCGGCTGCCTCCGCGAAGTCCACGTCGCGGCCGCTGCACAGCTGCTCCGGCGATGTTGTGCTCCAGCTCCCTGCTGCACATCCAGAGAGAGAGAAAGAGAGGGGTGATCTGATTGCTTTTCTGTTATTTGATCGAGGGGTCTCTATGTAAAGTGATTGGAGAAGACTATTTTTTGTTGCCTAGTCAGCTATAACGATCTGGTCCCACCTGTCATAAACTTGCTTAAACGTGCCAAAGCGGGTGATAAGTGTTTTCTGCAAAAAGATTACTGAATACGCGGGGGTTTTTGCAAAAAAATTAGGGACCATGTATTTTTCTGCCGAACAAGCCGCAAATGTGGTGGTTGTTGTCGAGCGGACGACCATATCCGGATTTGGGTGGGGGAGTGTGCGTACGGCCAACGCGGCCGACACATCTCAAACCATGTATGTATTCTAAACTTAAATTAAAATATAAAACAATTAAAAATTAGACTCATATACTACATTAAAGTCCAAAATCAGTACAAAGATACTCCTCACGGTCCATTCAATTAGAACTAAAACTGAAAGGGAAAAAACTTAGACCGGCCGTAGCCGCCGCCGTCATCTTCAGGCCGTCCCCGTCGTCCTAGTCCTTGGCGAGGTATGAACGGTGGGGGCTTCCACAGGTGGGCCGATGGCGCTTGGGGCGGGCCATGTACTGCCGAAGGTGCATGGGGGCCTGTGGCTGCTCACAGGGTGGTGACCATGGTTCGGCGTCCACCCTGGAGGCCGATGCAGACACCACCTTCGGCGTGCAGGGCAGCGTGGACGTCCAGCTCCAGGACTGCCCCACCAATGTCGGATCTCATATCACGGCCGGCGGCTCCAAAACAATGCCGTCCTCTGGATCCGGGATAGGGCCATCTGCACGTCCAGCCCATCTCACTGATTGCGCTCGTACTCGAGGACCGAGTCCTTGTGCACCCTCTACACGAGCTCCTCCTCCTCTTCGGCGCTCATGGCCGACGATGCTAGTGGTGGTGGTGCAAGGAGTTTGAGCATGACCGGGGTGGGCTTTGAGCACGACCGACAAAGAAAGTTTGCCACAACAGGTCATGCACTTTCCGAGACCACGTATCCCATAGGGGAGAGTCGAAGTCGTACCTGCGGTTGGCGAGGAGATGAGGCGGGATTTCAGCTCGCCAGCAGTTGATCCCCAAGAGACGGGTGCAACCGCTCGCCAGGATGGCCGGCACTCGCAAATTCGGGCTCGGATTCCACCAATTGGGGTGGTGAGCATCGGGCTAAGGAACAGGGTCGCCGTCTCCCAGTATCGTCGGTAGATTTCCACCTTCACGTAGGGCTGGTTGCGCGATGCAACGGCAGGCTAGGAGAGTGCCAAGCTGGTTGCGCTCCCCGATGAAGCAGCAAAGGATGACCCATTTCGTGGTCGTTCTTGGCCGTCTTGCCGGTGATCCACTTCCGCATCCCCAATGTGGTTGTGGGCGGCGGCCGACGACGTGCTCTACGGTTTGTCGAGGCTCGAGGAGGCAGCGAGGCAGTGGACTGGTCGGTCTATGGCTTCGCCATTAAAAATGACGTTTCGTGGGGCGGCTGGGTGCCGACATGCGGGCCCAGGATAGGCGATGAGAGAGAGCGTGCGTGTCTGTCCCATATCCGTCTAGACGCAAACTCAGTTCAAATTTGCGTTGGATTTCAATCGAGACGGACAAAATTTGATATCGCTCTTGCGCGTTGGGCCGCCACAATTTAACGATAGAACCAGAGATTACAGGCTACAGTCGAAAGAAACTGATATGGAAAGATGAGGCAGGTACCAGTACCACCTGCAGCTGCTGATTCGTACACTTTATTTGGAGTTCAAAAAAAAAGACGATGCCGCCCGTTGGTGACAGACAGACCAGACCGCGTGCTGCACTTGCCACATTGGGCAGCCTCGACTACGTGCTAGGCTCGGCTCGGCTCTCTTCGTCCACCTGACCACCTCCAACGCGTGCCGCCTGTGATCAACGTGAACACGCAACGTGTGGACCTCAGTCGGTGCAACGCATCCGGAGCTCAGGCCGGGCGCACAGTGGTGCACACCCAGGCCCAGCTCCAACTTGGACACGTTGGCGATTGCGCATAGGCAGAGGTGATTGCCCAACGAAACGACCTATGCTCACATGGAGATCTGGTTGCAAACTACTGCCACGTCAAGAATAAGAAATGTTGCTCACGGACGAGGGCCGCACCCCAAAGCTGCTGCTACAAACATACAGTCCAAACCCCAACGGAAGAAGGCAGCAACAAATTGGTTCAAAGATAGTCTTGTACTCAAGTACGAACATGCCGGCAAATTGAAACTAAAAAACCTTATGACAAGCCCCTTCCAAAATCCAAACTTGTAACTGAGCAGAGTACTTGGTAACTAAACAAAACGGCGCATCTCCAGACTCCACAGCCGCGGGGCACTGACAGAACAGAAACGACGGGTGCAAGTTCATTAGCCTGAAACTTGAGAAAGAACAGAACAGAAGGGACGGACACGGCGCAAGCACTCACCAGCACCAGGATCATGTACAGCTTGAGCGGGAGCTCCAGGAAGCACGCGACGGCGCCCACCGCGTAGTAGCGCCGGGCCGCCGGCGCCAGCGCCAGAACGGCCTCCCTCGCCAGAAGACGGCCCATGTTGATCTGGGAGACCACGCAGATCATCAGGAAGTAGTTGCTGCGGACGATGGAGCGGAGGCAGGCGCAGGCACAGGGGCAGCAGGCAAAGACGTCCGGCGTCATGGAGACAGCCGACGCCGTGAGCAGCAGCATCATTGCCATCAGGGGCACCTCTATCTTGAGGATCAGGGTCTGCAGACTGCGGCCTTCAAAGTTGAGATAAGAAACAACTAGATGATCAAATCTTGGTGCCATGACAGCGAAATAGCAGAGCGAGATCATAAAAGAGGAACTCTGCGAGTTGCCACTACCCGAACAAAATAAAAAGGCCAAGAAACCCCCAATTCAGCATTCCCCATGGAAAATCAGAGGGAAAGCGACTAACTTCCGGAAGATCATCGAAAAAGAAACAAGATTGCTCTACTACGAGGAAGACGGAGAAAAAGAAACCAAGGAAGAACATTCATCCGGAGATCTTGAGAACAAACTTCCGCCAGAATAGTAAGCAGAAAAAACAACGAACAGGAAACACCAACGACGATTAATCAGGAGGGATACATCATAGATGCAGGCATACCATCCATCTCTCTAGCACCACTCTTTTCCCTAACCAACCACGGACACGGAGAGTTTTGGAGATATTGGCGGGGCTCTGGATGAAACAGCGATGGAGTTTTCTGAAACGAAATTGCCATGGGGCTCGGGGTCTACTTTATATGCAGCAGCATACGGGTGAGGAGGAGGGACACGGTCGTCGCTTGGTCTCCACATTGGTCAAGATGGAGTTTTCAGTCGGGAGGGAGCAGCAGACGCAGCCTTTTCAGGTTTAGTTTCTTCATTTCAGAGCTCAACTGCCACCTTTTCTTTTATCGTTTCTTCATTTGAAAAACTTACCACTCAATGAACTGATACAGCATGACGTCATCGGTTCACTTTAATTTACACGAAGCTCACACACTGATTTAAAATATTTTGAACAAACAATAGGAACAAAAGAGAGCTTTGGCGCAAACCGCCGGTGGAAGGGGAAAACCCTATGAGACGTCGGGCGCACCGACATCTCTACTCCATTTTACCATTGCGAGGCAGAACCGGTTTGGGGAACCTTCTACAAGGTTCCCCGAACTTGGTTTTTTTCTTCTCTTTTTTTCTTTTTTTTTTCCGTTTCTCTGTTAATTTTTCTTTTTTCTTTTTCATTTGTTTTTCTTTCTTCTTCTTTTTTCTTGTGTGTTCTTTTTTCTTTTTCTTTTTATTTTTCAAAGCAATTTGAGTTTTTGGAAAATGATCAAAAATCAGAAAATTGATTGTGTTTCTTTCAAGAATCAAATTTCAAAAAAAGTCATTTTCCCTAATTTTGTTCATAAAATCAAAAAATGTTCAGAAATTTCAAAAAAAATCATGTTTTTCATAACTTGTTCGAAGTATCCGATGGAAGAAGAATGACACCGCTGCGGGGGTTGCATCCTCCGTCCAGTGGGGGACGCAGATGCAAGGTTGGAAGCATGTCGAGCTTGCCGGGGATGTGTGGTTAGCCGTGGAGGCAGGGATAGTGGTTTGGTGTGTAGGCTGATCGGATCCTGGGCTCGAGCTGTGTATGTGAGACGGCCGGCAAAAGTCGTACTCCGGTTGTGGCCGGAGTCGTTGATGATGGCGCCTTTTGGCGTCGCTTTCTCGTTGGAGGCATCGATGTAGCTGCTCCCACCTTATCTTTCTTGTTATACTCCGGGGGAGACACTTGATCTAGTTTAGATCAGACAATGACGGCACTATCCGGCGTCGCGTTCCTCTTTGGGGATCGTCCTGAAGGCGGATCCGTTTAGAGGGACCCGGGGCTCGTGAGGATATGTGTGTTGTATGCCGAAAGGCACCTTTTGTATGGATTTTGGGTTCGGTTTTCGTCATAAACTGGACCAAACTTCTTTCCCCTAATCAATGAAATTGATTGAACAACTACCAACATTCAAAAAACTGCCACCTTTTTATGTTCTCGTTTTTTCATTCGAAAAACTTACTCCGTACACCGTCGTAGTAGTTTCTTATCGGGACAGTCAAATCGACCGCTTGTTTTTACCTGGTTTTGCTTTTTCCAAAATGGGCATGAAGAGTAATTGCAAGCTTACCGGCGACCATCTCTCTCTTCGTCTCGGTCGAGCTTCTCCTAACCCAAGACGCAGGATTCACTTGTTTCAAAAAAGACGCAGGATTCTTGTTGAGTTGTTGTTCTGTAGCGGAAACCTTGGTTTGGCGCTGGAGAGGCAAATCGTGTAGTTGCTGCCTATATTAGCCAGGCCAGCAAGCGGAGGAGGGGTCATTCCAGCTCGTGGACTTGCCTATATTAGCCAGGTCGTGGAGATGCTCCGTGGCAGGAGGGCAGGATCATACCAGCTTTTCCAGTTTGTAGAGAGAAAAATATTTTTTTGTCCCTCAAGTTCCTCAAAAGTATAACTTGGTCACTTGAGATTTTTTGTATACATTTGGTCCGCCAAGTCACAAAACCGGATAAGTTTGGGCCAAAACCAGATTTTTAACACATTTGACCAGTTTGACCACGTTGACCAGGTTTGACCGATGAACAGTAAATTCAATAAAATAGCAAAAAAATTCAAAAAATCTAAAATTTTGTGGCAACCAAGATGCTTGGGGACGCTAGGTGCATGAAAAATTGTGGGGTGTTTCGACATTTCAGGAGCTCGTAAAAAAACAATTTTTTGCACGCAGAAAAAAACCAAAATTTGTTTTTTTTGCTAGAGCTCCTCGAATGTTATTTGAACACAAAAATTTACACGCACCTAGCGCACCCAAGCATATTGGTTGTTAATCTATTTTTAGTTTTTTTTGCTATTTTTTGAATTTACTGTTAATCGGTTAAACCTGGTCAACGCGGTTAAATACGGTCAAACATGATCAAACCCGGTCAACATGCTCGAAATCTGGTTTTGGACCAAACTTATCCGGTTTTAAAACTTGAAGGACCAAATGCTCATTGGACTGCAGTTAAAAGGATTCCAAGGTATCTCAAGTTTACAATGGGACTTGGAATCAAGATTACCAAGTCGCCATCTATGCTTGTTAGTGCATATCCAGATGCAGATTGGGCAGGTTGTGTTGATGACAAAAGATCTACATGTGGTTTTGTTGTCTTTCTGGGATCAAATCTTGTGTCATGGAGTGCAAGAAAACATGCTACTGTGTCGAGGCTAGTACTGAAGCAGAATACACTGCCCTAGCTAATGCTACTGCTGAGGTTATGTGGATCTAGACTCTTCTTTATGAACTAGGAGTTAAAGTGCCACAAGCTGCAAGGTTATGGTGTGATAACATTGGTGCAACCTACCTGTCAACAAAACCCGTGTTTCATGCACGTACCAAACACATAGAGGTTGATTTTCATTTTGTCACACAGAGAGTTGCTCGTAAGCTACTTGATATCAGGTTCATTCCTACAGGAGATCAACTTGTTGATGGATTCACCAAGCCACTTACCATGAGAAGGTTAAATGAATTCATGTACAATCTCAACCTAGACAAGGCCCCACAAGGTTCATATTGAAGGGGGATGTTAGACAATAGGTTAGAGATAGAGTTTGGTTAAACATTGTAATTGCTTTCTGATGGGGAACGTTGCATGGGAAACAAAAAAAATTCCTACGAACACCCAATATCTATCCATGGAGATGCATAGCTACGAGAGGGGGAGTGTATCTACATACCCTTGTAGATCGCTAAGCGGAAACGTATATAACGCGGTTGATGTAGTCGTACTCTTCACGATCCAATCGCGATCCGATCCGATCTAGCGCCGAACGAACGACGCCTCCGCGTTCAGCACACGTGCGGCTCGATGACGTCTCCTCCTTCTTGATCCAGCAAGAGAGGAAGGAGAAGTAGATGGGATCTCAACCAGCACGACGGCGTGGTGGAGATGGTGGTGGTGCAATCCCAGCAGGGCTTCGCCAAGCGCCTCCGGAACTACGAACGAGGAAGATCGGGAGAGAGGGGAGGCCGCAGAGCGTGGGAATTGTTGTGTTCAGCCCTTGCGACTCCTCCCCACTATATATAGGGGTGTTGTAGGGCTGGGGGCGCAGCCCTAGACCATCCTCCAAGGAGGGGAGGCGGCCAAAGAGGGAGGAGTGCCCTCCAAGCCAAGTGGAGGGCCCTCCCCCTTAGGGTTTCCCTTCCCCTAGGCGCATGGGCCTTAGGGGGCTGGTGCGCCTGGCCCAATAAGGCTAGGTCGCCCCCCTACAGCCCATGCACGCCCTAGGTTCTGGAGGGAACCTTCCGGACTCCTCCGGAACCCTATGGAACCTTCTGGAACCTTCCGAAACCTTCCAAAAGCTTCCCGGTACAATACCGATAAAACCCGAAACTTTTCCAGTAGCCAAAATATGACTTCCCATATATAAATCTGTACCTCCGGACCATTCCGGAGCTCCTCATGACGTCCGGGATCTCATCCGAGACTCCGAACAACATTTGGTCACCATCATACATATCCTAAAACTACTCTAGCGTCACCAAACGTTAAGCGTCTGGACCCTGCGGGTTCGAGAATCATGTAGACATGACGGAGACACCTCTCTGGCCAATAACCAATAGCGGGACCTGGATGCCAATAGTAGTTCCTACTTATTCCACAAAGATCTTCATCGGTCGAACCACGATGTCAAGGATTCAGTCAATCCCGTATGCAGTTCCCTTTGTCCAACGGTATGTTACTTGCCCGATATTCGATCGTCGGTATCTCCATACCTAGTTCAATCTCGTTACCGGTAAGTCTCTTTACTAGTTCCATAATACAAGATCCCATGACTAACTCCTTAGTCACATTGCTTGCAAGCTTCTTGTGATGCTGTATTACCGAGTGGGCCCAGAGATACCTCTTCGTCATACGGAGTGACAAATCCCAGTCTCGATCCATGCCAACCCAACAGACACCCTCGGAGATACCTGTAGAGCATCTTTATGATGATCCAGTTACGTTGTGACGTTTGATACACACAAGGCATTCCTCCGGTATCAGGGAGTTGCATGATCTCATGGTCATAGGAATAGATACTTGACATGAAGAAAGCAGTAGCAAGAAACTAATACGATCAAATGCTATGATTACGGTTGGGTCTTGTCCATCACATCATTCTCCTAATGATGTGACCCCGTTATCAAATGACAACTCATGTCTATAGTTAGGAAACCTTAACCATCTTTGATCAACGAGCTAGTCTAGTAAAGGCTCACTAGGGACACAGTGTTGTCTATGTATCCACACATGTATCTGAGTTTCCAATCAATACAATTATAGCATGGATAATAAACAATTATCATGAACAACGAAATACGATAATAACCAATTTATTATTGCCTCTAGGGCATATTTCCAATAGTCTCCCACTTGCACTAGAGTCAATAATCTAGTTCACATCACCATGTGATTAACACCCAATGAGTTCTGGGGTTTGATCATGTTTTGCTTTTGAGAGAGGTTTTAGTCAACGGGTCTGCAACATTCAGATCCGTGTATACTTCGCAAATCTCTATGTCATATTGTAGATGCTGCTACTACGCCCCACTTGGAGCTATTCTAAATGTCTGCTCCACTATACGTATCAGGTTTGCTACTTAGTGTCAAAGCTTGCATCGACGTAACCCTTTACGACGAACTAAGGATAATTTTGACCGCTGTCCAGTGATCCACTTCTGGATCACTCTTGTACCCCCTTGCAAGACATGTGGCAAGGCACACATCAGGAGCGGTACACTGCATGGCATACCGTATAGATCCTATGGCTAAGGCATAGGGGACGACCTTCGTCCTTTCTGTTTTTTCTGCCGTGGTCGACCTTTGAGTCTTACTCAACTTCAGACCTTACAAATCAAGCAAGAACTCCTTCTTTGACTGATCCATTTTGAACTCTTTCAAAATCTTGTCAAGGTATGTACTCATTGAAAGTTTTATCAGGCGTCTTGATCTATCTCTATAGATCTTATGCCCAATATTGAAGTAGCTTTATCATGGTCTTCCTTTGAAAAACTCCTTTCGAACAACCCTTTATGCTTTCCAGAAATTCTACATTATTTTCGATCAACAATATGTCATCCACATATACTTATCAGAAATTCTATAGTGCTCCCAGTCACTTTCTTGTAAATACAAGTTTCTTATAAACTTTGTATAAACCCAAAAGCTTTGATTACCTCATCAAAGCGTATATTCCAACTCCGACATGCTTGCTCCAGTCCATAGAAGGATCGCTGGAGCTTGCATACCTTTTAGCATCCTTAGGACCGACAAAACCTTCTGGTTGTATCACATACAACCTTTCCTCATGGAAACCGTTAAGGAAACTCTGTTTTGACATCCATCTGCCAGATTTCATAATCGAAAAATGCAGCAACTGCTAACATAATTCCAACAGACTTTAGCATCGCTACGGGTGAGAGAGTCTCATCGTAGTCAACTCCTTGAACTTGTCGGAAACTTCTTTGTGACAAGTCGAGCTTTATAAATGGTGACATTTGCCATTGATACGTCTCCAACGTATCTATATTTTTTGATTGTTCCATGTTGTTATATTATCATTCTTGGATGTTTTACAATCATTTTATAGCAACTTTATATCATTTTTTGGACCAGAAGACAACTTGGGAGCCAAGGAAGCACCTGGGGGGAGGCCCGTGGGACCCACAAGCCACGATTGCACGCCAGAGGCCCCTGGCGCGCCCTGATGGGTTGTGGGGCCCATGGGGGTATCCTCCACCGCCTCTCAGCTCTATAAATACCAAATATTCCAGAAACCCTAGGGGAGTTGACGAAAAACAATTCCAGCCGCCGCAAGTTCGAGAACCACGAGATCCAATCTAACACCATCATGGAGGGATTCAACATCCTCATTGGTGCCTCTCCGATGATGCGTGAGTAGTCCACCATAGACCTACGGGTCCGTAGGAAGTAGCTAGATGGCTTTCTCTCTCTCTCTTTTGATTCTCAATACATTGGTCTCTTGGAGATCTATTTGATGTAATGACTTTTTGCGGTGTGTTTATTGGGATCCGATGAAGTTTGAGTTCATGATCAGTTTCTATCCATGAATATTATTTGAGTCTTCTTTGATCTCTTATATGCATGATTATTTATAGCCTCGTATTTCTTCTTGGAATCTTTGGTTTAGTTAGGCCAACTAGATTGATTTTTCTTGCTATGGGAAGAGGTGCTTTGTGATGGGTTTGATCTTGCGGTGTCCTCTCCCAGTGACAAAAGGGGCAGCGAGGCACGCATGTATCGTTGCTATTAAGGATAACAAGATGGGGTCTATTCCTACATGAATAGATCTTGTCTACATCATGTCATCGTTCTTATTGCATTACTCAGTTTCTCCATGAACTTAATACACTAGATGCATGCTGGATAGCGGTCGATGTGTGGAGTAATAGTAGTAGATGCAGAATCGTTTCGGTCTACTAATCTTGGAATGCCTATATATTGATCATTGCCTTGGATATCATCATGATTATTTGATCTTCTATCAATTGCCCAACAGTAATTTGTTTACCCACCGTGTGCTATTTTCTTGAGAGAAGCCACTAGTGAAATCTACGGCCCCGGGTCTATTCTTTTAACATATTGCTTTCAGATCTATCTTTTTCCCCATTTGTTTTCAGATCTATTATTCCAAAAACCCAAAAATACCTTGCTGCACTTTTTATTTGCATATTTTATTATGTGTTCTTGTGCGATCCATTTATCCAATCTACTACAAACCAATCTAACTTTTTACCGTGGAGAGATTGACAACCTCTCTTACGCGTCGGGTTGCAAGTATTTGTTCTTTGTGTGTAGGTATGATACGTCTCCAACGTATCTATAATTTTTGCTTGTTCCATGCTGTTATATTATCATTCTTGGATGTTTTACAATCATTTTATAGCAACATTATATCATTTTTTTGGGACTAACATATTGACATAGTGCCAAAGTGCCTGTTGCTGTTTTTGCTTGCTTTTTTACTTCACAGAATATCAGTACCAAACGGAGTCCAATCGCAACCAAACTTTTTGGAGATTTTTTTGGACCAGAAGACGGCCAGTGGGCCAAAGAAGTAATCAGGAGGGAGCCCAGGCCGCCCACAACCCACCAGGGCGCGCCAGGAGCCCCGGGCGCGCCCTGATGGGTTGTGGCCGCCTCGGGAGTCCCCTCCACCGCCTCTGAGCTCTATAAATACCCAAATATTCCAGAAACCCTAGAGGAGTCGATGAAAAATACATCCAGCCACCGAAAGTTCCAAAACTACGAGATCCAATCTAACACCATCACGGAGGGGTTCATCATCCTCATTGGTGCCTCTCCGATGATGCGTGAGTAGTCCACCATAGACCCACGGGTCCTTAGGCAGTAGCTAGATGGCTTCCTCTCTCTCTTTTGATTCTCAATACAATGGTCTCTAGGAGATCTATTTGATGTAAACTTTTTGCGGTGTGTTTGTTGGGATCCGATGAATGTTGAGTTCATGATCAGTTTCTATCCATGAATATTATTTGAGTCTTCTTTGATCTCTTATATGCATGATTACTTATAGCCTCATATTTCTTATTCGAATCTTATGTTTAGTTAGGCCAACTAGATCAATTTTTCTTGCCATGGGAAGAGGTGCTTTGTGATGGGTTCGATCTTGCAGTGTCCTCTCCCAGTGACAGAAGGGGCAGCGAGGCACGCATGTATCATTGCTATTAAGGATAACAAGATGGGGTCTATTCCTACATGAATAGATCTTGTCTACATCATGTCACCGTTCTTATTGCATTACTTCGTTTTTCCATGAACTTAATACACTAGATGCATGCTGGATAGCGGTCGATGTGTGGAGTAATAGTAGTAGATGTAGAATCGTTTCGGTCTACTAATCTTGGACGTGATGCCTATATAATGATCATCGCCTTGGATATCGTCATGATTATTTGATCTTCTATCAATTGCCCAACAGTAATTTGTTCACCCACCGTGTGTTATACTCATGAGAGAAGCCACTAGTGAAAGCTACGACACCCGGGTCTACTTTTCCAACATATTGCTTTCCGATCTATCTTTTTGCCGCTTTTATTTTCAGATCTATTATTCCAAAAAAACCAAAAATACCTTGGTGCACTTTTTATTTGCCTCTTTTATTTTGTGTTCTTGAGAGATCTATCTATCCAATCTATCATTACTGATAACCCACAAGTATAGGGGATCGCAACAGTTTTCGAGGGTAGAGTATTCAACCCAAATTAATAGATTCGACACAAGGGGAGCCAAAGAATATTTGCGAGTATTAGCAGCTGACTTGTCAATTCAACCACACCTGAAGATTAAATATCTGCAGCAGAGTGATCAGTAGCACAGTAGTATGATAGTTTGGATAGCAGTAGTAACAGTAACGGTAACAGTAGCAGTGATAGCAATAGTTTTGTAGCAGTTGGAACAGTAGCAGCAGCAGTAGTAGCTTAGCAAGAATAATAAGTGGAAAACTCGTAGGAACTGGATCGGTGAACTCGTTGGATGATATTCATCATATAACAGTCATAACCTAGTGAAAGGACGTGGATGTCGCCTAGAGGGGGGGGGGTGAATAGGCGCTTTAAAATAATTACGGTTTAGGCTTAAACAAATGCGGAATAAAACTATCGTTTAATTAGTCAAGCACAAAACCTAAAACAACTAGGCTCACCTATGTGCACCAACAACTTATGCTAAGCAAGATAGACAACTAAGTGATAGCAATATATATAACAAGAAACAATATGTCTATCACAAAGTAAAGTGCATAAGTAAAGGGCTCGGGTAAGAGATAACCGAGGCATGCGGAGACGACGATGTATCCCGAAGTTCACACCCTTGCGGATGCTAATCTCTGTTCGGAGCGGTGTGGAGGCACAATGCTCCCCAAGAAGCCACTAGGGCCACCGTAATCTCCTCACGCCCTCGCACAATGCAAGATGCCGTGATTCCACTAAGGGACCCTTGAGGGTGGTCACCGAACCCGTACAAATGGCAACCTTTGGGGGCGGTCACCGGTACCCGTACACTTTGGCAACCCTTGGGGGCGGTTCACCAGTACCCGTACAAATTGCTCGGGGAAATCTCCACAACCTAATTGGAGACCCCGACGCTTGCCCAGAGCTTTACACCACAATGATTGAGCTCCGAGGCACCACCAACCGTCTAGGGCGCCAAGGCACCCAAGAGGAACAAGCTCTAGGGTGCTCAAACACCCAAGAGTAATAAGCTACTCAACTTCTCACTTCCACGTATCACCGTGGAGAACTCAAACCTATGCACCAAATGCAATGGCAAGGGCACACGGAGTGCCCAAGTCCTTCTCTCCCAAATCCCACCAAAGCAACTAATGCTAGGGAGGAAAATGAGAGGAAGAACGAAGAAGAACACGAAGAACTCCAAGATCAAGATCCAAGGGGTTCCCCTCACAAAGAGGAGAAAGTGATTGGTGGAAATGTGGATCTAGATCTCCTCTCTCTATTCCCTCAAGAGCTAGCAAGAATCATTGGAGGGATTGAGAGTTAGCAAGCTCGAAGAAGGTCAACAATGGGGGAAGAACACGAGCTCAAGAGTTGGGGAGCAATGGGGAAGAAGACCCCCTTTTATAGGTTGGAAAAAATCCAACCGTTACCCTCACAGCCCGCACACAAGCGGTAGTACCGCTCAGGGGAGCGGTACTTCCTCTTATACTCGTCCTGGAACAACAAAGCGGTAGTACCGCTCTGGAGGGAGCGGTAGTACCGCTCTGGGCGGTAGTACCGCTCTGGAGGGAGCGGTACTTCCGCTCAGAAATCCCAGAAGACCGGTAGAGAAAAGGATGCGAAAGAGGCCGCGGACCCTCAGGGCGGCAGTACCGCCAGGTACTTCCGCTTAAAAAGAATAAGCGGCACTGCAGGGCGGTAGTACCGCTTGATACTACCGCTTAAAAAAGTTAAGCGGCACATAAGGGCGGTAGTACCGCTGGAGCGGTACTACCGCTCGGAAGAGCAGTACTTCCGCTTAAGAGAAATAAAGAACCCAAGCAACCAGATGGATATAGAAAAACCAGAACTGCCATAACTTCTGCAAATGAGCTCCGAATTGAGCAAACTCAAGCTTGTTGGATTTAGCATGACAAGAGCTATCCAACAACGATAAATGCCAATGGTATAGAGATGTGAAACCTCTATCAATGAAGAACCGGCAAAAACTCCAACATCGAAAACATCATAGAAGATGCATATGGACTCCGTTTTCGATGAACTTGAGCTTGTCATGAAGCTGACCATAAGCTCAAGAAACCTCAAAGAGAAAAACCAACCAAGAACCAAGAAAGATGATGATGCCAAGAATGCAATGGTTTGAGCTCTCAACGAACGATACGATCAAGCTACTCACTTGAGAGCCCCCTTGATAGTACGACTATCTATCCTATAACCCAGTCTCCCAACTACCACTATGAGACCGGTAAAATAGAAAAACCCTATCAAGGTCAAACCTTAGTCTTGCGCATAGTCCACTTGAGCTAGATGATGACGATCTTGACTTCCTCAAGATGGACCACCTTTCTTGATTGCGTTGGCTCGATGAAGATTAGTTGATTGCTCCCCCATACTCCACTATGGGTCAGCCACTCTTCGGCACATCTTCACAAGTCCATTGTCACCACAATGGACGGCAAGCTTCAAGCATGATCTCTCCGTGAAGCTTCACTTGAACTTGCACACCGCAACCTTGATGACGATCACCACTTGATGTCATCCTCCATGGATTGTAAGGGATCTTCTTATTGATGCACGCTCATGGAAACATACCTAACCCCACAAAGAACACTCACAGGGAACATGGGTTAGTACACAAAGCGTAATCGACAATGCTTACCATATCATGGGATCACTTGATCCCTCTCGGTACATCTTGTACGCTTTGTGTGTTGATCAACTTGATTCACTCTTTGACTTAGTCTTGATCAACCTTGTATCTTATCTTCTCTATGACCAATCTTTGGATAAAACCTTGAATACCACCTTGGTCACCATATAAACTCCTTGAAACCAACAGATGGACTTCAAGAAGTGCCTATGGACAAATCCTTCGAATATAACTTAAGGCAACCATTAGTCCATAGGGATTGTCATCAATTACCCAAAACCACACATGGAGAAATGTGCTCTTACACCTAGGGCGACACAGAACTAGCTCCAGTTCATAAATGTAATGTAGGCATGTATTCCATAAATAGTCATACGTGCTTATGGAAAAGAACTTGCATGACATCTTTTGTCCTACCCTCCCATGGCAGCGTGGTCCATAAGGAAACAAAGGGATATTAAGGCCTCCTTTTAATAGAGAACCGGAACAAAGCCTTTACAGATGGTGAATACATGAACTCCTCAAACTACGGTCATCACCGGAAAGTATCCTGACTATTGTCACTCTGGGGTTTACGGATCATAACACGTAATAGGTGCGTATGACTAGCAAGATCGGATCAAGAACATAGATATATTGGTGATAACATAAAATTTTCAGATCTGAAATCATGGCACTCGGGCCCTAGTGACAAGCATTAAGCATGGCAAAGTCATAGCAACATCAATCTCAGAACATAGTGGATACTAGGGATCAAGCCCTAACAAAACTAACTCGATTACATGATGAATCTCATCCAACTCCTCACCATCTAGCAAGCCTACGAAGGGATTACTCACTCCCGGTGGGGAGCATCATGGAATTGGCGATGGAGAAGGGTTGATGATGACGAAGACCGAAGATTCCCCTCTCTGGAGCCCCAAGTGGGCTCCAGATCTGGCCTCCCGAGGAAGAACGGGAGGTGGCGGCGGCTCCGTATCGTAAAACGCGATGAAACTTTCTATCTGATTTTTTTCTCCAAAAATAGGATTTTATAGCGTCGGAATTAGGGTCAGTGGGGCCCCGAGGTGGGCACAACCCAACAGGGCGCAACCGGGGGGGGGGGGTGGCGCGCCCTGGTGTATCGTGCCCAGCCATGGCTCTCCCTCCTGTGGTTCTTGGCTCCAGTATTTTTTATTTATTGTAAAATAAATCTCCAAAAAGTTTCGTCCAATTCCGAGAAATTTTATTTATGCACAAAAAACAACACCATGGTTATCTGCTAAAAACAGCGTCAGTCCAGGTTAGTTTCATTCAAATCATGCAAATTAGAGTCCAAAACAAGGGCAAAAGTGTGAGGAAAAGTAGATACGACGGAGACGTATCAACTCCCCCAATCTTAACACATTGCTTGTCCTCTAGGAATTCAGTTGACAAACTAAAAGTGATAAAGAAAAACTTTTACGAACTCTTTTGTTCTTGTTTACATATATATGCTTAAGTAGCACCCAGGTTTTCAGCAAAGATTATGACTAACCATGCCAGCAATAACTCTTAGAAATTATATTAACTCCTATCAATGACATAAGCAACTAGCGAGCAATAATAAAATATCTCAAACGCCAATACTTTGTCAAAACAATCGTGATATAATATGACAACAGTGGTATCTCGCTAGCCCTTTCTGAGACCGCAAAACATAAATGCAGAGCACCTCCAAAGTTCAAGCAGTGAGTAAACATTGTAATTCATGGTAGAAAAGATCCAGTCATGCTGCACCCAACATTAACTATACACAATGCATGAGGATGACAATAGTGCTCTCAGGTCTGGTGGTTATTGGAGAAGGTGATGACTCAACGTAAAAGTAAATAGATAGTCCCTTCGCAGAGGAAAGCAGGGATTTGCAGAGGTGCCAGAGCTCAAAGCTTAAAACAGAGATAGATATAATTTTGGGAGGTACACCCTTCCTGTCAACGTTACGACCAATTGTTATCAATATCTTCCATGCTAAACACATTAGTGGTGGTCCCCAAGCGGTAAAAGTAAAGGTTTACTCCCCCTCCACCAACAATCACACTCCATGGCTAGCCGAATCCACGGGTACCGTCCATACCGCCCCTCTCGTGTAAGGACGAGTGAATAAACACTCATCATGAGATTAACCTGCTTAACATGGAAGATACTGACCGCCCCCTGTCGCTCCATGAGCGGTCCAGGCACAGAAAATAGATGTTCATTTGAATTTTTAGAGGTAGCACATGCAAATTTACTTGGAACGGCGGGGTAATACCGCCTATAGGTAGATATAGTGGACTCATCTGGAATAACTTTGGTTTAGGGATTTTGATGCACAAGCAGTATTCCCGCTTAGTACAGGCGAAGGCTAGCAAATAGATTGAGAAGCGGCCAGCTAGAGAGCGAAAACGGTCATGAGCATGCATTATACATAAGAAACATTGACTACTAGCATGAGTAGCATATGGACACCATGAACATAAATATCATGAAGGCTATGTTGGTTTTGATTTAACTACATGCGTGAACATGTGCCAAGTCAAGCCACTTGAAACATTCAGAGGAGGATACCATATCATCATACCACATCACAATCATTTTAATGCATGTTGACATCCAAGATAAATCATTATCCACTCCTAGCTACTTAAACATGGCATGAACAACTATAATCTCTAATTTTCATTGCAAACATGTTTGATCATAATATGCTGAATCAAGGATACTAGGCTAAACATATTTACAAAAACAAAAACAAGTTGAGTTCATACCTGCTTTTCTCTGTCACAGTCACTTCATCAAATTTCATCATTATTGCCTGTCACTTGCACGACCGAATGATATGAAAATAATTATAGTGCAAGAGTGCCGTGGACTAAGCTGGAATCTGCAAACATTTTATTCAAGAGGAGAAGACAAGGTAACATGGGCTCTTTGTTAGATTAACAATAGTGCATATGAGAACCACTCAACATTTTCATCGTGGTCTTCTCCTTGGTACGACTCAAATAAAAGGAAAATAATTTCAGAGAAACACACTGAAATATTTTTAGAGTTTTTGTTTTTTCAAGAAGAAAGCAAATTAAAGAGGGAATACAAAAACGAGAAAAAACTATTTACACGGGAAAGCTCCCAACAAGTAAAAGAAGAAACGAGAAATCTTTTTGGGTTTTCTTTTGATTCTACAATTAATCTAAGCTGGAAAGAAAAGCCGAAAAGAAGTAGGAAATATTTTTGGGTTTTCTCAAAATTTTCAAACACGCAAGAAAAAAACGAGAAAATAAATCTAGCATGGATAGTACAATGAAAAAGTATGAACACCGACAACTGGAATGAAATGTGTGAACATGAATATAATGTCGGTGGAAATACGTACTCCCCCAAGCTTAGGCTTTTGGCCTAGTTTGGCAATCACCATCCGTAGTAGCCATCCGGTCCTAAGTCGATGTGAGGTGGAGGCGGCACCTGAGTGTCCCACTCCTGGGGCTCCTCCTCAGCAGCTGCTAGGTTGTTCCGATAGGCTGTAATGTCATCTGGCATGATCCTGTATCCATTCCTGGCAATAGAATCAAACAGAGCAGGTGCAGGCAATGGGATAACATCACGGGTTTCGATGCTGAATACTAAGTTGTAACGAATGTTATGGAAAGAATCAGTTGCCTCAATAAATTGGTGATCCTGCAACGCCTTGTGATCTAGATAAACTTGGGACAAAGGATAATCATGTGGGCGAATCTGAACATTAAAGTGTCTCGCTAAGCGAGTAGCATAAATACCACCATGTATCTTTCCCTTAGTCCTGTTAAGGTGTAAGACATGTGCAATAATAGGCCCCATGCTAAAGGTGTGATCATTGTACAGAGCGCGGCGTAAAATGGCGAAGTCGGGGGCACTAAGTGCGCCAACCTTCTCCCTAGCGGTTAAACACTTCGCGTTGAATAAAGAAAAGTAGTGCACAGAAGGAAACTACAAACTGGTAGCAGTGGCTTTTGACACGCCTCTATCTTCACCCACTGTTAAAGTGAGGAGAAAGTCCTCAAACTCCCCTGGTCTAGGCTCTCTTAATTCCCCATCAGAAGGGATCAAGCATATGTCGCAAAAGTTAGTGAGCGGTATCTTGTGAGTTTCAGCGTATAGCTGAAACTACACCTCAGGAGGGTTATTCCTACTCAGAAAATGAAAACTTTGCACAAAGGAATTTGTAAGAATGTGGTGTTGGTCACACTTAGCTGCGAGGAACTCTGTCAGCCCAGCATTTGCAACAAATTGAGCAAACTCTTGATCAAACCCGGCCTCCTCCATGAAGGCATCATGCGGCCATTCGCACGGCCGCACCTCCACCATTCTCGGAGTGTGTAGGTCATTGTCTCATGATTCACCAATGACTCCTTTGGCATTTTTCTTGGAGGAAAACTTCCTAAAGAAATCTATCTTATTCCTACAATAAAAATTCTAAAAATTTTAGTCCACAATTTTTTTGTCAACAAAACTTTGTAAGATTGATAGCAACTACTCCTAAGGGTGCATAGAGGCCATATTAAGCATTCAAACTACTTAGAACTCTAAGAATTCAACACACAAGCTCATCTACAGCAGCACCAAGAGTAGCTAATGTCAGCGTTCTGGGATCGGGGGTACCCAGACCTGCCTGCCTGCGGCCCAGGGCATGGCCCACCTCGACGGCCTAGTACGGCCTGGCAACTAGCACCTCAAGACAAGACCCTCGCGAGGGCCCCAGCCTCGCGAGGCGAATGACGCCAAGACCTCCAAGGGAGTGGCCTCCCTAGGCTGCCTCCCAAGGAGCGGAGATTCCTATGCAGGGACCCGGCCTCAAGAGGCTGCGGTGACGTGAGCCGTGACGACCAAGGACAGGCGGGCACCAGCGGGCGCAGTGGGGACAGTTTCCTCTTTCGTGCTAAGGAGGCAAGGACGTTCGCGGGTTCCCAAGGAACCCCCCAAAGGTTTCCATTCCGGTGCAACAAGACCAAGACCACGAGCTCGGCAGGATAGATGTCATCGCCGAGCCCACCTCTGCGTCACACCCAGAAGCTTTGCAGGCGAAGACCACCTTTAGTCAGGATAAGATTTACTTCTTGTCCCCTTTCAAAATTGGCCATTGTGGGATCCCTTCCCGCCTATGCGATAAGGGAAAAGGACCAAGGCCGCTATAAATAGGGACTAGCCACCACCGTAGAAGGGACCGGATCCATCCTCACCCAAGAGACCTCGCGAGGTCGCTCAACCACTGTATCAGTTCATCCCCAAACCTCCTCGTGAGGCCAATCCACCAAAAGCAGGAGTAGGGTTTTACAGCGCAAGGTGGCCCGAACCTGGGTAAATCTCCATGTCCATCTTCTCGTTACCTCGCATGTATTCCATGAGGCTTGGCTGTGGAGTGACGAGCTTGAGGCAAGAGCTGGTTGAGATCTTCGCACACACCCCAGAGTTCGAACCTTCTTGGGTTTGCGGAGCCCCGATTCCGACATTTGGCGCGCCAGGTAGGGGCGTGTCGAAGCTCCTCCTTCATCAGCCGCGCTTCGCCCTCGCCTCGTCGTCTCCATGGCAGATGCCGCTCCCAGGCTCGGCAGCCCGTGGCCTACGGGAACGCCGCGGGTTGCCCGGCCGTGCCCGTCGTCGCTTGCATCCTCGGCGGATCGTAGGCGCCCGCGTTGGGTCGCCATGTCAAGCAGCTTCTCCGCCAGGCGGGCGCAGCTCAGTCGCGACCCGAGGCCCTGCGAAGCAGGGCGAGGCCGGAGACCGACATCACCTTCGACTCCAGGGACCATCCCCGGACGGCGGCTGCTGCCGGTGTGCTCCCCATGCTGTGCACGCCCACCATCAGCAACGTTGCGGTCACCAAGACCCTCATCGACGGCGGTGCCGGCCTCAACGTCCTTTCCGTGGAAGCCTTCGACATGCTCTAGGTGCCGTACGACCAGCTCGCGCCCTCCAGGCCCTTCTCAGGGGTGTTCAGAGGCTCCGCCACCCCCTTGGGGCAGGTGCGCCTCCTCGTCACCTTCGGCACTCGCCACAACTACCGCACCGAGCTGATCGACTTTGACGCGGCCCACATCGGCCTCCCGTACAATGCCATCCTGGGATATCCGGCCCTCGCCAAGTTCATGGCGGCGACGCACCCAGGCTACAACATCATCAAGATGCCTGGCTGCAGTGGCATCATCACGGTGGCCGGAGACACCAAGGACGTGGTTCGAGCCGTCAAGCTCGTCTACAAGGCTGCATCGGCCTCACGCCCCGACATCAAGAGCGCCGCGCAGGCCCCGAAGGCCGCACCCGCGAAGAAGAAACATCTGTTCTCTCAGGACCAGGCTGAGACGAAGCAGGTGCTTGTTGACGACGGGAGCCCGGGCCACACCTTCACTATTGGCGCCGGCCTTCCCTCGGAGCAGGAGAAGGCGCTGGTTGACTTTCTCTGCGCGAACAAGGACGTGTTTGCGTTGGAGGCGTGCGACCTGGTAGGCATCCCGAGAGAGGTGATCAAACACCACTTAATGGTGCGCCCCAGCGCGCGCCCGGTGAAGCAAAAGGCAAGACGACAAGCACAAGAGAAGCAAGCGTTCATCGTCCAAGAGGTCAGCAAGCTGTAGGAGGCTGGTGTTGTTCGAGAAGTATGGCACCCGGATTGGTTGGCCAACCCAGTGATCGTCCCCAAGAAGGGTGGGAAGGAGCGCATGTGGGTCGACTTCACGAGTCTCAACAAGGCTTGCCCTCAGGACCCCTTCCCGCTCCCGCGCATCGACCAGATCGTGGACTCCACCGCCGAGTGCGATCTGTTATGCGTTCTGGATGCTTTCTCAGGTTACCACCAAATCAAGATGGCAGTGGAGGGACGTCGAGAAGACAGCCTTCCTCTCCCCGTGCGACGTGTACTGCTACGTCTGCATGCCCTTCGGGCTGCGGAACGCCGGTGTGACCTTCCAGCGGTTGATGCGCATCGCCCTAGGGCAGCAGCTCGGGAGAAATGTGGAGGCGTACGTCGATGACATCGTGGTCAAGTCGCGAGAGGCGAGGACCCTGATCGAGGACCTGGAGGAGACGTTCGCCAGCCTACGTCGCGTAAACCTGAAGCTCAACCCTGAAAAGTGCGTTTTCGGGGTCCCGTCCGGCAAGCTACTCGGTTTCTTGGTGTCGCACCGAGGGATCGAGGAAAACCCAGAGAAGATCAAGGCAATCGGGAAAATGCGCCCCCCTCAGACTCTCAAGGAAATGCAGAAGCTGGTGGGCCGCGTGACCTCCTTGGGGCATTTCATCTCCAAGCTGGGCGAGCGCGCCCTCCCCTTCTTCAAGCTCATGAAGAGGAAGGGCCCCTTCGAGTGGCCCCCCTAAGCGGAGGCAGCTTTCGAGGACCTCAAGCGGTACCTCACGAGCCCACCCATCATGGTGGCGCCTCGTCCTCGCGAGCCCCTGGTGCTCTACTTGGCGGCCACCCCCACTCGGCCAGCGCAGCACTCATGGCAGTCCGAGAGTAGTGCGCCGGCACAGGCGTGAAGCAAGGCGGCCCGTGTGGGGCCGCACAACGTTCGCCGCCTCAGGATGGCGCTCCTGAGGCCCTCGTCACTTCGTCAATCCACGAGGCACCTGAGCCCCTCGCGCTCCATACGGAGCAGGGCGACGCCAGCACCTCGTCCCTCGTCGAGCACCCGGTGTACTACGTCAGCACCGTGCTGCGGGACGCGCGTGCGCGCTACCCTATGCAGCAGAAGCTCCTGCTCGGATTCCTCGTCGCCTCAAGGAAGTTGCGCCATTACTTCCAGGGCCACCCCATCAAGGTCATCTCTGCATATCCCCTGGAGAAAGTGATGCGCAGCCCCAACGCCGCTGGAAGGGTTGCCGAGTGGAACACCGAGTTGCAGGCCTTCCACCTGGAGTTTAGCACAACCAGGGTCATCAAGGGCGCAACCCTCGCTGACTTCGTGGCAGAGTGGATGGACGCTCCCGACCAGGGGCTGGATGAGGGCCAGTCCCTCGCGCCTGGCGATGAGGCACCCAACGGCTGGATCATGCACTTCGACGGAGCCTTCGCGCGGCAGGGCGCAGCGGCTGGAGTAGTGCTCGTCTTGCCGACCCGGGACAAGCTTTACTACGCCGTGCAACTTTGCTTCCAACATGGCGAGAAAGTCTCCAACAACATCACGGATTATGAGGGCTTGATTGCTGGCCTCAGGGCCGCCGCCGCCCTGGGGGTCAAGCACCTCACCATCAAGGGCGACTCCCAGCTCCTCGTCAACTTCTCCAACAAGGAGTACAAGCCGAAGGACGAGCACATGGAGGCATACTTGCAAGAGGTATGTAAAATTGAAAAGCGTTTCCAGGGCTTGGAATTGCAGCACGTCTCGGGCAGCGTGAGCAAAGAAGCAGACGACATCGCCAAGAGGGAGTCGCGCCGCGAGCCTCAGGAGCCTGGCGTCTTTGAGGAGAGGCTCTTCAAGCCATCGGCGGCACCCCCGGCCACTGGCCCGGCGTCGTTTCAGGAGGAGCTGCCACCGGCCCCGCCTTCAGACGCCCCGGCCTGTGGTCCGGCCTCAGGAGCCCGACAGCTCCTGGCGCTGGAACCTCAGGCCGGCGACTCGACCGAGGAATTCAAGGCGTACCTACTCCGCGGTGCCTTGTCGGAGAAGGAGGAAGACGCGGAGCGTGTGGTCCGCCAAGCCACTGCTTATTGTTTGCAGGACGGCAAGCTGTACCACAGGCGCCCCAATTACGTCTCGCTACGGTGCATATCCGAGGAGCAGGGGCACAAGATGTTGGCCGACATCCACGGCGGCGATTGCGGGAACCACTCCTAGTCCCTCACGCTCGTGGGGAAGGTGTTCCGCAGCTGCTTCTACTGGCCCACAGCGCTCCACGACGCGACCGAGCTGGTCCGATCCTGCGAGGCCTGCCAATTCCACACCAAGCAGATTCATCAGCCCGCGCAGGGCCTCCAAACTATCCCGCTCTCCTGGCCCTTCGCGGTCTGGGGGCTGGATATACTGGGGCCTTTCCCTCGGGCAGCCGGCGGCTACCGCTACCTCTACGTCGCCATCGACAAGTTCACCAAGTGGGCGGAGGTGGAGCCCGTGCGCACCATCCCCGCCGGCTCGAACGTCAAGTTCATCAAGGGCCTCGTGAGCCGCTTCGGTGTCCCCAACCGTATCATTACTGACAATGGCTCACAGTTTACAAGCAGCCTCTTTAGAACATATTGTGCTAACCTTGGAACGCAGATATGCTACGCTTCAGTGGCGCACCCACGGAGCAATGGCCAGGCTGAGCGCGCCAACGCGGAGGTCCTGAGGGGCCTCAAGACGAGGAGCTTCAAGAAGAAGCTTGAGGCCTGCGGCAGGGGTTGGCTCGGTGAGCTTCAGTCCGTGTTGTGGTCCATCCGCACCACTGCGACTAAGCCCACCGGCGAGACCCCTTTCTTCTTCGTCTACGGGGCTGAGGCGGTCCTCCCGCACGAGGCCAAGCATCGTTCCCCGTGGGTCTTTGCATTCGACAAGGAGCATCGGGATGCCTCGCGGGGAACAGATCTCGTGCTCGGGGAGGAGGCCCGCCGTCAAGCCTCGCTCCGCGCAGCGAGGTACCAGCAGGCACTGCGGCGCTACCATTGCCGTAGCATCTGCCCCAGGACCCTCGAAGTTGGAGACCTCATCCTGAGGTGGGTCCTCTACAGGGAGGGCTTGCACAAGCTTTCGCCCATGTGGGAGGGCCCGTTCAGGGTCGCCCGTGTCTCCATGCCAAGCGCCGTACGCCTGGAGACGCAGGACGGGGTCCCCATCCAGAATGCCTGGAACATCCAACACCTCCGGAAGTTCTACCCGTGACACTCTCACATAATAATGAGTGGGCTGTATACGCCCGGGGTCCCCTGAGGACGCGGAGGGGCCCCCACCCACGCCCAAGTGGAATCCCCATGCTTCGCGCTGGCGGACGACACGGTCCTCCAATGACTATGCCCACGCCTAGGGGAAGCCCCATGCTCCGCGCTGGTGGGAAGACTAGCTTAGGTGCCGGACGCGGCTGTTCTTTGCTCTCTTTTGTAACCAAATTTGCCATATTTTGGAATGAACTCGAAGTTTTTGCGTCTCTGTTCGAAAAAGGGGTGGGAATTTTTCTCTTTGTAGCGTTTCCCGTTTTGATGTCTCGTTTTTAAGGGGTTTGGCACCTGCCAGTTTTCTCTCTCACGCGTGCCCTGCGAGCGGGGGCTAGACACGGTGTGCACCTCGCCAAAGCTTTGGCATCCTAATCCTCGCGCGATGCTCTCGAGCGAGCCAGTAGGCGCATGTTGCCTCAGGCCCCCGACCTCAGGAGCGCTCATCTCTTGGCCTTGCCGGGCATCGCGACCCGGCATACCAGCGACGATCGACCCTCGCTCGGGGGCTCCAACCAAAAATGATCACTGGGAGGAGGATGACCAAGGAAAGGGAAATCACAATTCGGCTCGTCATCAAGGAACCCTAACCCTATGTAAAGCGCGTTTTCAGCATCGCCGTAGGATGCGATGCCTTGAGGAGGCACTGATACGTCTCCAACGTATCTATAATTTTTTCTTGTTCCATGCTATTATATTATCATTCTTGGATGTTTTACAATCATTTTACTACAATTTTATACTATTTTTGGGACTAACCTATTAACCTAGAGCCTAGTGCCAGTTTCTGTTTTTTCCGTGTTTTTGAGTTTTACAGAAAAGGAATATCAAACGGAGTCCAAACGGAATAAAAATCTACGGTGATTTTTTATGGACCAGAAGAAGCCTAGGGAGCGTTGGAGTTGGGACAGAAGAGCCACGAGGCCACCACAAGCCTGGGGGGCGCGCCCCCCTAGGGCGCGCCCCCCTGGCTTGTCGTCGCCTCGTGGCCCACCTTGACTTGTTGTCGACGCCAAAAATTCTTATAAATAGAGAAACCCCCAGAAACAAACCTAGATCGGGAGTTCCGCCGCCGCAAGCCTCTGTAGCCATGAAAAACCAATCGGGAGCCCGTTCCGGCACCCTGCCGGAGGGGGAAACCATCACCGGAGGCCATCTTCATCATCCCGGCGGTCTCCATGATGAGGAGGGAGTAGTTCACCCTCGGGGCTGAGGGTATGTACCAGTAGCTATGTGTTTGATCTCTCTCTCTCTCGTGTTCTTGAGATGGCACGATCTTGATGTACCGCGAGCTTTATTAATATAGATGAATCATATGGAGTTTTCCCCTCTCTATCTTCTTGTGATGAATTGAGTTTTCCCTTTGAAGTTTTCTTATTCGATTGAGTCTTTAAGGATTTGAGAACACTTGATGTATGTCTTGCGATGGGATATCTGTGGTGACAATGGGATGTTCTATTGATCCACTTGATGTATGTTTTGGTGATCAACTTGCGGGTTCCGTGACCTTGGGAATATATGCATGGGGGTTGGCACATGTTTTCGTCTTGACTCTCCGGTAGAAACTTTGGGGCACTCTTTGAAGTTCTTTGTGTTGGATTGAACATGATGAATCTGAAATTGTGTGATGCATATCGTATAATCAAGCCCACGGGTACTCGTGGTGACATTGGAGTATCTAGGTGACATTAGGGTTTTGGTTGATGTGTATCTTAAGGTGTTATTTTAGTACGAACTCTAGGGCTGTTCGTGACACTTATAGGGATAGCTCATAAAATTGATCGGAAACGATAACTTTGAGGTGGTTTCGTACCCTAAAATAATTTCTTCATTTGTTCTCCGCTATTTGTGACTTTGGAGTGAACTCTTTGTCGCACGTGAGGGATTTACATATGATTCAACTATCTCAGTATTGTTGAGAGAACTTGCACTAGTGAAAGTATGAACCCTAGGCCTTGTTTCTAAGCATTGCAATACCGTTTGTGCTCACTTTTATCATTAGTTACCTTGCTGTTTTTATATTTTCAGATTACAAAAACCTATATCTACCATCCATAATACACTTGTATCACCATCTCTTCACCGAACTAGTGCACCTATACAATTTACCATTGTATTGGGTGTGTTGGGGACACAAGAGACTCTTTGTTATTTGGTTGCAGGGTTGTTTGAGAGAGACCATCTTCATCCTACGCCTCCCACGGATTGATAAACCTTAGGTCATCCACTTGAGGGAAATTTGCTACTGTCCTACAAAACTCTGCGCTTGGAGGCCCAACACGAGTCTACAAGAAGAAGGTTGCGTAGTAGACATCAGGCACCTCCGGAGGACCTGATTCCTCACGAACCCACCAGGAACTTTGCGAGCAGCGGGCACCCCTTGAGGCCCCGAAGTCGCCTGATCCACAAGGAAGAAGCTGCCCCGGCGCCCCAGCTGCACCTCACGACGCAGGAACCCGCCACGAGTACACCAAGCTAAGTTATCCTAAATCACGACAAGTAGGAACTTTCAGTTGGTAGAAATACAAATACTAGAGTACGAGACAAAATATGCTAACATAAAGGCGCAAGCACCATAGTTCATTACACACCCCCGCGGGGACCTCCTTGGTTCTTGATGTAGGAAGTAAAAAAAACAACAAAAGGCGGCCTCCCGAGGACCGCTACCCCTAAGGGTTGGCTCCGGCGCCGCCCGCATCAGTCGGAGTCCTCCTCCTCCTTGACGGGGGCACGACGGCTTGGCGGCTCGACGGCCTCCGGGGCAGGGGCACGGCGCCGCGACGGCTCGTCACCCTCCTTGGTCCGGGCGCACCGACATGGCGGCTCGCCGTAGTCGTCGTCGCTCGGGCTCCCCCCGGAGGAGGCGTCGCTACTGCTGGAGGTGCTGCGGCCGTCGCCAAGGGCAAGTTCGCCGCCGAGGACGCCGCCGCCGCGATTGCTGTCATCGGCAGAGAGGTCGTCGCTGTTGCCATCGTCGCCCTCCGGGCAGCACCCCAAGCGCCTACCGTCTTCCCCGAAGATCTTGACAAAGAGCGTCGCCGCCCCGTCATGCTTGAAGTGGAGAGTACACCTCCCCCGCAGGCCGCGAGCGCGGGCGAACGTCTGCCACCCGCGGTTCAGGAAGACATAGCCCGCGGGAGTGACCTCGACCTCCACCCACGAGGCCTCGCTGCAGCAGCCATCGGCCTGTAGCCAAAGGCCAGCAGGCCCTCCGGCCGGAAGCGCCTCTACGAAGAAGTGCGGGAGCTGGAGCCAGGTGATCGCCGGCCTCTCCACCCACACCACGAACTCCTGGGCCTTGTCGCCCGAGTGGAATCACGGGCGGGGCGGCCGGGTGCCCGTCGCAAGCTTCCCCCCTCGGCCACTGGCGGCATGGCTACTATAGCCGCTTGCGCAGGAGGGAGCCTTTCCACGGCTGCCGGAGGTAGCGCCGGCCCTCATGGGGGTGCGCCCGCGCTTTCGGGGGACCACCGCTGGCATTGCGGTGTACTTACGGGGACGGCCGTGGCCCCTCTTGGGCGGCGGCGAGTCCGGTCCCTCCAGGCGGGCCTTCCCTTTCTCGGTGGCAGAAAATCTCCTCACTGGTGCCATGACCATGGAAGCAGCGGCTTGGAGTGAGGAGGCAAGAGGATGAAGATGGGCTAGGGGGACTTTGTCTGCCTTGCCCACTTATAATTGGTCGGAGGCCAACCGGCGCCCCTCCGCATTCCGGGAATGATGGCCCCGCGTTACGCGCCAGCTCTTGTCAGTCGGGACGGTTGCTGAGGCGACGTGGGGAAGTGGAGGCGTCCGCGCCTCGTCGTGCGCCACGCTTCGAGCCTGGCCCGCGGGCGATTAGGGCCCTCGACGCTTCAACCTTCCTTCCTTGGCTTCGCCCCAAAGCCAACCCGAGCACGCCTTGGGCCCGGGGGCTACTGTTGGCGTTCTGGGATCGGGGGTACCCAGACCTGCCTGCCTGCGGCCCAGGGCGTGGCCCACCTCGATGGCCCGGTACGGCCTGGCAACCGGCTCCTCAAAACAAGACCCTCGCGAGGCGAACGACGCCAAGACCTCCAAGGGAGTGGCCTCCCCAGGCTGCCTCCCGAGGAGCGGAGATTCCAATGCAGGGACCCGGCCTCAAGAGGCTGCGGTGATGTGAGCCGTGATGACCAAGGACAGGCAGGCGCTAGCGGGCGTAGTGGGGACAGTTTCGTCTTTCGTGCTAAGGAGGCAAGGACGTTCGTGGGTTCCCAAGGAACCCCCCAAAGGCTTCCATTCCGGTGCAACAAGACCAAGACCACGAGCTCAGCAGGACGAATGTCATCGCCGAGCCCACCTCTGCATCACGCCCAGAAGCTTTGCAGGCGAAGACCACCTTTAGTCAGGATAAGATGTACTTCTTGTCCCCTTTCAAAATTGGCCGTTGTGGGATCCCTTCCCGCCTGTGCGATAAGGGAAGAGGACCAATGCCGCTATAAATAGGGACTAGCCACCACCGTAGAAGGGACCGGATCCATCCTCACCTAAGAGCCCTCGCGAGGTCGCTCAACCACTGTATCAGTTCATCCCCAAACCTCCTCATGAGGCCAATCCACCAAAAGCAGGAGTAGGGTTTTACACCGCAAGGTGGCCCGAACCTGGGTAAATCTCCGTGTCCATCTTCTCGTTACCTCGCACGTATTCCGCGAGGCTTGGCTGTGGAGTGACGAGCTTGAGGCAATAGCTGGTTGAGATCTTCGCACACGCCCCAGAGTTCGAACCTTCTTGGGTCTGCGGAGCCCCGATTCTGACAACTAATTACTCTAAAAATAACCCACTAAATCAAAAACTAATTGGAGCAATGGAGGAGTCACATACCAAGTAGCAATCCCCCCAAATAGGTTCGAAAACGGAGCTTCGAGCAAAGAGATCGAAATCCGCGGGTTTGAGAGCAAGAACATGGGAATGAGAGCTATGGTGATTTTTTTCCTGGAGGTTGGGGATGACATGGGCTAAAGGGATAAGTGAGGGGGTCCCACATGGGGGCCACAACCCACCAGGGCGCACGTGGGGTTGCTGGCGTGCCCTGGTGTCTTGTGGGCACCAGGTGCACCCACCTATGATGCTATTTGCACCAGAAATTCAGAAATATTCGGAAAAAATCGTATCAAATTTTCAGGACATTCTGAGAACTTTTTTTTGGGTCATTTTTTATTGCACGGAGAAAACAGAAAATAGGATAAACATGGCATTCTATTTTATTTGACTAAGTAAAACGGAAAATAAAAGGTGGGAGCAAAAGATTGTGCTTACTAGATTCATCAACTTCATACCTCTCAAAAATTATCCATTAATAAGGTTGATCAAGTCTTATTAACAACCACTTCCGATTAGCATGAAACCGAAGAACTTTCGTAAAACACTAAGTTACCTCAATGGGGATGTGCATATCCCCAACAATAAGTATATCATTTTTCTTTGTGGCAGTAGGTAGAGGTAATTGAAAACTTCCAATAGTGAGTGTAGGAGATTCTTCAATAACATTTATACCATTCACTTGGAATTGTTTCTTCGGAAAGTGCACCGTATGCTCATTACCATTGATATGAAAAGTGACCTTGCTTTTATTGCAATCAATAACATCCCCTGCAGTATTCAAAAAGGGTTTACCAAGGATAATCAACATGTTGTTGTCCTCGGGCATCTCAAGAATAACAAAGTCCGTTAAGATAGTAACATTTGCAACAACAACGGGCACGTCCTCACAAATACCGATAGGTATGGCAGTTGATTTGTCAGCCATTTGCAATGATATTTCAGTAGGTGTGAGTTTATTCAAATCAATTCTTTTATATAAGGAGAAAGGCATAACACTAACACCAGCTCCCAAATGACACAAAGCAGTTTTGATATAATTTCTTTTAATGGAGCAAGGTATAGTTGGTATTCCAGGGTCTCCAAGTTTTTTAGGTACTCCATGCTTAAAAGAATAATTAGCAAGCATGGTGGAGATTTCAGCTTTAGGTATCTTTCTTTTATTAGTGATGATGTCTTTCATGTATTTTGCATAGGGGGCCATTTTTAAGATATCAGTTAAGCGGGTACACAAAAAGACTGACCTAATCATTTTAGCAAAGCGTTCAAATTCTTCATCATCCTTTTTCTCTAAATGGTTTAGGTGGAAAGGGCATGGGTTTCTGAACCCATGGCTCTCTTTCTTTACCATGTTTTCTAGCCACGAAGTCTCTTTTGTCACATCATTTATTTTTAGGTTGTGGGTTATCAAGATCAACAACAGGCTCTATGTCAACATTATTATCTGGTTCTTTATCATTGTTCAGTTGGGTATCCTCATGAACATCATCATTATTATTTTCATTATCACTAGGTGAATGTTCATTACCAGACTGAGTTTCAGCATCAGAAATAGAGACATCATTATTATGAGGAGGTTTTTGTATCTCAGGTTCACTAGAGGTATGCAAAGTCCTATCATTTTTCTTTTTTCCTTTTCTTTTTAGAAGGACTAGGTGCATCAGTATTAATTCTCTGAGAGTCTTGTTCAATTCTTTTAAGATGACCTTGAGGATAAAGAGGTTCTTGGGTCATTCTACCTCCTCTAGTAACTACTCTACCAGCATAATCATTCATATTATTATTCATTTCATCAAGCAATTCTTTTTGAGATTTAGCGACTTGTTCTAACTGGGTTCGAACCATAGATGCATGTTTTCCTACACCTCTAACATCATGATTCTAAATAACAAGTCACTCAAGCGGGCAATCATATCGGAGTTATATTTTAATTGTTTCAGAACATGTGCATTGAAGTGATCCTGTTTCATAATGTAGTTATCAAACTCATATAAGCATTGATCAAACTCATATAAGCATTGACTATGATGTTTATTGTAAGGGATATCACTTTCATCAAACTTTAATAAAGAATTTAACTCTACCACCTGTGGAGGTGGTGGTGTGTCAAGGCCATGTATTTCTTCAATAGGTGGTAAATTCTTAACATCCTCAGCTTTAATACCTTTTTCCTTCATACATTTCTTTGCCTCTTGCATATCTTCGGGACTGAGAAATAAGATACCCCTCGTCTTCGGAGTGGGTTTAAGTGGTGGTTTAGGGAGAGTCCAATCATCCTAATTCTTCAATATATTATTCAATAGTTCCTCAGCTTGTTTAACAGTTTGTTCCCTGAAAACACAACCAACACAACTATCTAGGAAGTCCCTACAAGCATCAGTTAGTCCATTATAGAAGATATCAAGTATTTCATTTTTCTTGAGAGGGTGATCAGGCAAAGCATTAAGCAATTGGAGAAGCCTCCCCCAAGCTTGTGGGAGACTCTCTTCTTCAATTTGCATAAAGTTAAATATTTCCTGTAAGGCAGCTTGTTTCTTATGAGTAGGAAAATATTTTTCAGAGAAGTAGTAAATCATATCCTGGGGACTACGCACACAACCAGGAGCAAGAGTATTGTACCATGTCTTAGCATCACCCTTTAATGAGAAAGGAAATAACTTAAGAATATAGTAGTAGCGAATCTTCTCATCATGAGCAAAGAGGGTGGCTATATCATTCAGCTTAGTAAGATGTGCCACTACAGTTTCAGTTTCATAGCCATGGAAAGGATCAGATTCAACCAAAGTAATTAACTCTGGGCCAACAGAGAATTCATAATCCTTATCGGTAACAAAGATAGGTGAAGTAGCAAACTTAGGATCACATTTCATTCTAGCATTCAAAGTCTTTTCCTTATACTTGTGTAGCAATTTCTTAAGATCATTTCTACCTTTGCAAGAAAGGATTTCCCTAGTTGTCTCCTCATCCATAACATAACCTTCAGGTATCTTAGGCATTTCATATCTAGGAGAGACATGTCTAATAGGTGTTTCATAGTCATCAGTTTCAAAGGCTTCATCAGTTTCAATAATTTCATTCTCTCTAGCTCTAGCAATTTGTTCATCAAGAAATTCACCTAGTGGCACATTATCATCAAGCATGGTACTAGCATCATCATAAGCATCATTCATAGCAGAAGTAGCATCATCAATAACTTGTGACATATCAGGATTAATAGCATGTGGTGGTGTTGCAAGTCTACTCATAACCAAAGGTGAATCAAGTGCAGAGCTAGATGGCCATTCCTTACCTCCCCTCGTCTTAGAGGGAAAAATCTTGGTTTTTGGATCCTTCAGATTCTTCATAGTGATCAATTGATATAAATCCCAAGTGACTCAACAAATATAGCTATGCTCCCCGACAACGGCACCAGAATAAGGTCTTGATAACCCACAAGTATAGGGGATCGCAATAGTTTTCGAGGGTAGAGTATTCAACCCAAATTTGTAGATTCAACACAAGGGGAGCCAAAGAATATTTGCGAGTATTAGCAGCTGAGTTGTCAATTCAACCACACCTGGAGATTAAATATCTGCACCAGAGTGATATGTCTCCAACTTATCTATAATTTTTTGCTTGTTCCATGCTGTTATATTATCATTCTTGGATGTTTTATAATCACTTTATAGAACTTTTATATCATTTTTTGGGACTAACCTATTGACATAGTGCCAAAGTGCCAGTTGCTGTTTTTGCTTGTTTTTTACTTCGCAGAATATCAGTACCAAACGGAGTCCAATCACGACGAAACTTTTTGGAGATTTTTTGGACCAGAAGACACCCAATGGGCCACAGAAGTGCCAGAGAGGTGGGCTGTGGAGGCCACAACCCACCAAGGCGTGCCAGGGGGCCCCTGGTGCGCCCTGATGGGTTGTGCCCTCCACGGGCCCCCCCTCCACCGCCTCTGACGCCTATAAATACCCAAATATTCAGAAAACTCTAGGGGAGTCGATGAAAAACACATCCAGCCGCCACAAGTTCCAGAGCCTCAAGATCCAATCTAACACCATCACGAAGGGGTTCATCTTCTTCATAGGTGCCTCTCCGATGATGCGTGAGTAGTCCACCATAGACCTATGGGTCCGTAGGCAGTAGCTAGATGGCTTCCTCTCTCTTTTGATTCTCAATACAATGGTCTCTTGGAGATCTATTTGATGTAAACTTTTGCGGTGTGTTTGTTGGGATCCGATGAATTTTGAGTTCATGATCAGTTTCTATCCATGATTATTATTTGAGTCTTCTTTGATCTCTTATATGCATGATTACTTATAGCCTCGTATTTCTTCTTAGAATCTTTGGTTTAGTTAGGCCAACTAGATCGATTTTTCTTGCCATGGGAAGAAGTGCTTTGTGATGGGTTCGATCTTGTGGTGTCCTTTCCCAGTGACAGAAGGGGCACCGAGGTACACATGTATCGTTGCTATTAAGGATAACAAGATGGGGTCTATTCCTACATGAATAGATCTTGTCTAGATCATGTCATCGTTCTTATTGCATTACTCCATTTTTCCATGAACTTAATACACTAGATGCATGCTGGATAGCGGTCGATGTGTGGAGTAATAGTGGTAGATGCAGGCAGGAGTCGGTCTACTTATCTTGGACGTGATGCCTATATAATGATCATCGCCTTGGATATCATCATGATTATTTGATCTTCTATCAATTGCCCAACATTAATTTGTTCACCCACCGTGTGCTATACTCATGAGAGAAGCTACTAGTGAAACCTACGCCCCCCGAGTCTACTTTTCCAACATATTGCTTTCCGATCTATCTTTTTGCCTCTTTGTTTTCAGATCTACTATACCAAAAACCCAAAAATATATTACTGCACTTTTTATTTGCCCTTTTTATTTTGTTTTCTTCAGAGATCTATCTCTCCTATCTATCACTACCTAATCTATCATTTTACCATAGAGAGATTGACAACCTCTCTTACGCGTCGGGTTGCAAGTAGTCGTTATTTGTGTGGAGGTGCTGCTTATTAGGTGGTGGTGATCCTCCTGCTGGTTCGATACCTTGGTTTCATAACTGAGGGAAATACTTACCGTCGCCGTGCTGCATCATCCCTTCCTCTTTGGGGAAATACCGATGCAGTCTCAAGCCACGTCAAAGGAATTTCTGGCGCCGTTGCTGGGGAGGAAGCGGTCTCTTGTACGTGCCAATCTTTGGGGCCGAGGAGACACCATCATCATCGACTAGGTTCCTAATCACAAATCTCATCTCCTTGCAATTATATTATTTGCCATTTGCCTCTCGTTTTACTCTCCCCCACTTCACAAAAAATTGCCGTTTTATTCGCCCTCTTTTCCGTTTGCCTTTTTGCTTGTTTGCTTTCTTTGCTTTTGTTGCCATGTGCCTTCTATTTCTTGCATCTTCGCTTGCTAAAATTCTATTGATATGGATCCTCATCCACTTGCTAATATTTTCAAAAGGCCAAATTATGATGAACCAATTGCTAGTGAGTTGAGTGCACTTGATTATTTCTATGAAGTTTTGCTTGAAAATCATGAATCTGAAATTTTTGATGAAGTGTTTAAAGAAGAAATTTATAAGGTGATTCATGATAGCTCCTTGATTGAAAAGTGTGATTGCAATGATGTTACTATAAATTCTATTATTGTCAATTATGCTAATGATATGCAAAGCCACAAGCTTGGGGATGCTATATTTGATGAAGATGATATTTCTAGTCCCCCAAGTTTTGATGAGCAAATTTATTATGATGATTGCATGCCTCCTATTTATGATGATGGTGATGACACGTATGCTATAATGAGTAATGATAACCATGAAACTTATCATCGTGGTTTTAAGTTGAAATGTGGTTATGTCAATCAAGTGCCTCATGATAGTTATTTTGTTGAGTTTGCTCCCACTACCATGGATGATAAGGAATTTGCTTATGAGGAGAGTAATGAAAATTCTATGCTTGTGCATCACGATTTTTTTTTGGAAGGGATATTGGGGGTTCCTCCATCAAAAAAGGGGTTTTCTTTTACACAAGAAGGGGTTCAAATTTTAGACAAATTGGGTGATTTACATAAACATTTGGCCGAGTTGCAAAAATATAATGAACCTCTTAAACATATTAGTGGAAACCTCAATCGCATGAATACTTTGATTACTCTTTGCAATAAGCATTTGGATATTTTAGATCTCAAGATGGTCTCTTCTCCTGAAATTTGGGGAAGCGCTAAGAGCCCCTCGGATTTGAGAAAGCCCTTACAAAAGTAGAAAAAACCAAAGATGACAATACTTGAATCTATGTGTAATGCCTAGCTAGGGGCGTAAAACGATAGAGCTTGTTGGGAGGCAACCCAATGAATAAATTTATTTTCTTCTTTTTCTTTCTGTTTTTGAGTGTTGACACAATTGTGCCTCTGTTATAATTGTGTTTTTATGTTTTATTTAGTGTTTGTGCCAAGTAAAGCCTTTAGGATGATTCATAATATGAGTATAAACAATGTTGAATGTGAAACAGAAACTTTACCTCCAGTGTGCGAATTTTCATTGTTTACTGGAGCGTGATATTGAGCTCAAATTTTAACAAAGTATTTCTATACAAATTCTTTACGTTTTCCTAATTTTTCAGAATTTGTAGAGTTACAGAAGTATGGTTAGAGTATATATTACTATAGACTGTTCTGTTTAAGACAGATTCTGTTTTCGTTGCATTGTGTGCTTGTTTTGATGAATCTATGGGTTATATTGAAGGGTATGAGCCATGGTAAAGTTAAAATACAGTAGGTATAATGCAATAACAAAATATGAATGGGTTTGCAACAGCAGCTAAAGTACGGATTTGCTTTATTATACTAACGGATCTCACGAAGATTTTGTTGAGTTTTGTGTGATTGAAGTTTTCAAGTTTTGGGTGAGATCACGATGGATGAAGGAATAAGGAGTGAAAAGAGCCTAAGCTTGGGGATGCTACAGCACCCCCAAGATATATCCAAAGAGAAACAAGCAACTAAGCTTGGGGATGCCCCCGAGTGGCATCCCCTCTTTCTTCTAACGACCATCGGTATTTTACTTGGAGCTATATTTTTATTCGTCACATATCATGAGTATTGCTTGGAGCGCCTTGTATCATTTGAGTCTTTGCTTGATTTGCTTGTTAGTTTTTCACTTGTATCCTTGATGGACACACCTATTTGGGAGAGCCAAAATTATGCTATGATTTGTTAGAATTGCTCTCTATGCTTCACTTAAACTTTTTGAGCTATAGAATTTCTCTAGTGCTCCACTTATATCTTTTTGAGCACGGTGTGCTTGGATTTTTTTTGAAGAAATACTCTCATGCTTCACTTAGATTAATTTGAGAGTTAGTAAATTTTGAAGAAATCCTCTCATGCTTCACCTATACCTTTTTGAGAGATGAAAACTCTATGCTCATGTGCTTCACTTAAATTTGTTTGAGCTTGTCAAAAAGCAATGGAAATATATGAAACTAAACCCAAAGTGATAGATATCCAAGGAGGATATAATAAAAACTTTCATGAAGATCATTGGACAAATTAAACTTGATTCCTTGTAATAGTTTTGAAATATGATGATAGTAATATGTGAGTCATGTTAGTGAGTAATTATGCTTTAGTAAGAATATTGGTGTTAAGGTTTGTGATTCCCTATGCATGCACGAAAGTCAACAGTTATGCAATGAATTTACATCCTACTTATGGTGCATTATTCGGTGTTAGTTATGCTCAATGCTCGCTTATGTGAATTTTCGTTTCTTGGTTTGGTTGCTTCTCAATCTATTTGCTAGCCTCCATTTGTACTAAGTAGAAATACTACTTGTGCATCCAAAATCCTTAAACCAAGTTTTGCCTTATGAGTCCACCATACCTACCTATATGCGATATTTCCATGCCGTTCAAAGCAAATTTGTATGTGCCATCTCTAATTTTCAAAATAAACGTCTCTTTTGTGTGCTCGTACCGCTCATGAAATGGTGGGGAGTGTCCGATATTTTTCCATGCTAGATGTGTTATTCTCAAGATGAGTGTTTATTCACTTGTCATTGCACGAGAGTGCGGCGGTAATAGGGATGCCCATTCCTGAAATGAAAAAGAAAAAAATATTTACTTTATGTTGTCAAATAATAAATTCCTTGGAAAGTGTTGGTATGGAAGGCAACCGTGGGTACGGCCCATCATGGAATGTGAAAGAATGGTGGAAAAAGGAATAAACTATATTTTCTGTTTGATAACCGCCTATGATATATCTAGCATTGAAAGTATTGTGAACTACTTTGTCGTTGACAGGAAAGGCATGCCACCCAAAATATTTTTTCTCTCTCAATTTAAACTTTGAGCTCTGGCACCTCTACAAATCCCTACTTCCCTCTGCGAAGGGCCTATCTATTTACTTTATGCAATTTTTATTTTTTACTTTGAGTCTCCATCTTCTCTTATAAAGCACCAACTAGGGGGCACTATGATCGTACTTGAGCATTGGGTGTAGCTAATATTTGAGTGTGTTTCATGAATGGATCAATGATTGAGCATGATGGGCTAGGGGTAACTTTCTTTAGTGTTGATATTTTGAAAGACATGGTTGCTTGTTGGCATGCTTGAGTATTGAAGTCATTTTGTTAAAACTAGACTATTGCTTCGAATCATCTAAAAGTCCAAATGTCCATGCTACAAAAGAAGACAATATGTGATGAACATGTTTGGCAGCATTTCACATCAAAAATTCTGTTTCTATCATTTACCTACTCGAGGACGAGTAGGAATTAAGCTTGGGGATGCTGATACGTCTCCAACGTATCTATAATTTTTTCTTGTTCCATGCTGTTATATTATCATTCTTGGATGTTTTATAATCACTTTATAGCAATTTTATATCATTTTCAGGACTAACCTATTGACATAGTGCCAAAGTGCCAGTTGCTGTTTTTGCTTGTTTTTTACTTCGCAGAATATCAGTACCAAACAGAGTCCAATCGCGATGAAACTTTTTGGGGATTTTTTTGCACCAGAAGACACCAAGTGGGCCAAAGAAGTGGCATAGAGGTGGGATGTGGAGGCCACAACCCACCAGGGCGCGCCAGGGGGCCCCCGGCGCGCCCTGAGGGGTTGTGCCCTCCACAGGGCTCCCCTCCACCGCCTCTGACGCCTATAAATACCCAAATAGTCAGAAAACCCTAGGGGAGTCGACGAAAAACACATCCAACCGCCGCAAGTTCCAGAGCCTCAAGATCCAATCTAACACCATCACAGAGGGGTTCATCTTTTTCATAGGTGCCTCTCCGATGATGCGTGAGTAGTCCACCATAGACCTACGGGTCCGTAGGCAGTAGCTAGATGGCTTCTTCTCTCTCTCTTTTGATTCTCAATACAATGGTCTCTTGGAGATCTATTTGATGTAAACTTTTGCGGTGTGTTTGTTGGGATCCGATGAATTTTGAGTTCATGATCAGTTTCTATCCATGAATATTATTTGAGTCTTCTTTGATCTCTTATATGCATGATTACTTATAGCCTCGTATTTCTTCTTAGACTCTTTGGTTTAGTTAGGCCAACTAGATCGATTTTTCTTGCCATGGGAAGAGGTGCTTTGTGATGGGTTCGATCTTGTGGTGTCCTTTCCCAGTGACAGAAGGGGCAGCAAGGCATGCATGTATCGTTGCTATTAAGGATAACAAGATGGGGTCTATTCCTACATGAATAGATGTTGTCTACATCATGTCATCGTTCTTATTGCATTACTCCGTTTTTCCATGAACTTAATACACTAGATGCATGCTGGATAGCGGTCGATGTGTGGAGTAATAGTGGTAGATGCAGGCAGGAGTCGGTCTACTTATCTGGGACGTGATGCCTATATAATGATCATTGCCTTATAAATCGTCATGATTATTTGATCTTCTATCAATTGCCCAACAATAATTTGTTCACCCACCGTGTGCTATACTCATGAGAGAAGCCACTAGTGAAACATACGGCCCCCGGGTCTACTTTTCCAACATATGCTTTCCGATCTATCTTTTTGCCTCTTTGTTTTCAGATCTACTATACCAAAAACCCAAAAATATATTACTGCACTTTTTATTTGCCCTTTTTATTTTGTGTTCTTGAGAGATCTATCTCTCCTATCTATCACTACCTAATCTATATTTTTACCGTAGAGAGATTGACAACCTCTCTTCACGTCGGGTTGCAAGTATTTGTTATTTGTGTGCAGGTGCTACTTATTAGGTGGTGGTGATCCTCCTACTGGTTCGATACCTTGGTTTCATAACTGAGGGAAATACTTACCGTCGCTGTGCTGCATCATCCCTCCCTCTTTGGGGAAATACCGACGCAGTCTCAAGCCACGTCACAGAGTGATCAGTAGCACAGTAGTATGATAGTTTGGATAGCAGTAGTAACAGTAACAATAACAATAGCAGTGATAGCAATAGTTTTGTAGCCGTTGGAATAGTAACAGCAACAGTAGTAACTTAGCAAGAATAATAAGTGGAAAACTCGTAGGCACTGGATCGGTGAACTCGTTGGATGATATTCATCATATAACAGTCATAACCTAGGGCGACACAGAACTAGCTCCTGTTCATAAATGTAATGTAGTCATGTATTCCGTAAATAGTCATACATGCTTATGGAAAAGAACTTGCATGACATCTTTTGTCCTACCCTCCGGTGGCAGCGGGGTCCATAAGGAAACTAAGGGATATTAAGGCCTCCTTTTAATAGAGAACCGGAACAAAGCATTAACACACGGTGAATACATGAACTCCTCAAACTACGGTCATCACCGGAAAGTATCCCGACTATTGTCACTCCAGGGTTTACGGATCATAACATGTAATAGGTGTGTATGACTAGCAAGATCGGATCAAGAACATAGATACAATGGTGATAACATAAACGATTCAGATCTGAAATCATGGCACTCGGGCTCTAGTGACAAGCATTAAGCATGGCAAAGTCATAACAACATCAATCTCAGAACATAGTGGATACTAGGGATCAAGCCCTATCAAAACTAACTCGATTACATGATGAATCTAATCCAACTCCTCACCGACCAGCAAGCCTACGAAGGGATTACTCACTCCCAGTGGGGAGCATCATGGAATTGGCGATGGAAAAGGGTTGATGATGACGAAGACCGAAGATTCCCCTCTCCGGAGCCCCAAGCGGGCTCCAGATCTGGCCTCCCGAGGAAGAACAGGAGGTGGCGGTGGCTCCGTATCGTAAAACGCGACGAAACTTTCTCTCTGATTTTTTCTCCAAAAATATGATTTTATAGCATCGGAATTAGGGTCAGTGGGGCCGCGAGGTGGGCACAACCCACGAGGGCGCGCCCGGGGGAGCTGGCGCGCCCTGGTGTATCGTGCCCAGCCAGGGCTCCCCCTCCGGTGGTTCTTGGCTCCAGTATTTTTTATTTATTGTAAAATAAATCTCCAAAAAGTTTCGTCCAATTTCGAGAACTTTTATTTTTGCACAAAAAACAACACCATGGTAGTTCTACTGAAAACAGCGCCAGTCCATATTAGTTTCATTCAAATCATGCAAATTAGAGTCCAAAACAAGGGCAAAAGTGTGAGGAAAAGTAGATACGACGGAGACGTATCAATTGCCTAATCTATCTTTTTACCGTAGAGAGATTGACAACCTCTCTTTCGCGTCGGGTTGCAAATATTTGTTCTTTGTGTGTAGGTGTTGTTTACATAGTGTTGGTGATCCTCCTATTGGTTCGATACCTTGGTTTCATAACTGAGGGAAATACTTACCGTCGCTGTGCTGCATCATCCCTTCCTCTTTGGGGAAATACCGACGCAGTCTCAAGCCACGTCAAAGGAATTTCTGGCGCCGTTGCCGGGGAGGAAGCAGTCTCTTCAACGTGCCAATCTCATGCGCCGAGGAGACACCATCAACATCTATCAGGTTCCTATCACAAATCTCATCTCCTTGCAATTACATTATTTGCCATTTGGCTCTCGTTTTCCTCTCTCCCACTTCACAAATTTGTCGTTTTATTCGCCCTCTTTTTCTTTTGCCTTTTTCTCGTCTTATCTCTTGTTTGCTGACCTTGTTGCTATGACTGGCGTTACTACACCCCCTTTGTCACCAGATTTTGAAGTTCTATACTTCAAACAAAAACAAGGGGAAATTTTGAAAGATGCCTGGTATAGGCTAATAGAATCCTATCGCATTTGCAATCTAAAAGGAGATGCAAAGATTTTGCTTCGAATTTTTTACATAGGATTAGCTTTGCATCACAGACAACTCTTGGAGTTTGCCGCTAAAGGGAACTTTATTGAGCTTGATGCAAACACCGCTTATGAAATTTTGGAAGGGATATTGGGGGTTCCTCCATCAAAAAAGGGGTTTTCTTTTAGACAAGAAGGGGTTCAAATTTTAGACAAATTGGGTGATTTACATAAACATTTGGCCGAGTTTCAAAAATATAATGAACCTCTTAAACATATTAGTGGAAACCTCAATCACATGAATACTTTGATTACTCTTTGCAATAAGCATTTGGATATTTTAGATCTCAAGATGGTCTCTTCTCTTGAAATTTGGGGAAGTGCTAAGAGCCCCTTGGATTTGAGAAAGCCCTTACAAAAGTAGAAAAAACCAAAGATGACAATACTTGAATCTATGTGTAATGCCTAGCTAGGGGCGTAAAACGATAGAGCTTGTTGGGAGGCAACCCAATGAATAAATTTATTTTCTTCTTTTTCTTTCTGTTTTTGAGTGTTGACACAATTGTGCCTCTGTTATAATTGTGTTTTTATGTTTTATTTAGTGTTTGTGCCAAGTAAAGCCTTTAGGATGATTCATAATATGAGTAGAAACAATGTTGAATGTGAAACAGAAACTTTACCTCCAGTGTGCGAATTTTCATTTTTTACTGGAGCGTGATATTGAGCTCAAATTTTAAAAAAGTATTTCTATACAAATTCTTTACGTTTTCCTAATTTTTCAGAATTTTTAGAGTTACATAAGTATGGTTAGAGTACAGATTACTACAGACTGTTCTGTTTAAGACAGATTCTGTTTTCGTTGCATTGTGTGCTTGTTTTGATGAATCTATGGGTTGTTTTGAAGGGTATAAGCCATGGTAAAGTTAAAATACAGTAGCTATAATGCAATAATAAATATGAATGGATTTGCAACAGTACTTTGAGTGGTGATTTGCTTTATTATACTAACGGATCTCACAAAGATTTGGTTTAGTTTTGTGTGATTAAAGTTTTCAAGTTTTCGATGAGATCACGATGGTTGAAGGAATAAGGAGTGAAAACAGCCTAAGCTTGGGGATGCTACAACACCCCCAAGATATATCCAAAGAGAAACAAGCAACTAAGCTTGGTGATGCTCCGAGCGGCATCCCCTCTTTCTTTTAACGACCATCGGTATTTTACTTGGAGCTATATTTTTATTCGTCACAAATCATGAGTTTTGCTTGGAGCGTCTTGTATCGTTTGAGTCTTTGGTTGATTTGATTTTTAGTTTGTCACTAGTATCCTTGCTGAACACACCTATTTAAGAGAGCCAAAATTATGCTATGATTTGTTAGAATTGTTCTATATGCTTCACTTAAACTTTTTGACCTATGGAATTGCTCTAGTGCTTCACTTATATCTTTTTGAGCACGGTGTGCTTGGAAATTTTGAAGAAACACTCTCATGCTTCACTTAGCTTAATTTGAGAGTTAGTAAATTTTGAAGAAACACTCTCATGCTTCACTTAGATTAATTTGAGAGTTAGTAAATTTTGAAGAAACACTCTCATGCTTCACTTAGATTAATTTGAGAGTTAGTAAATTTTGAAGAAATCCTCTCGTGCTTCACTTATATTATTTTGAGAGATGAAATCTTTATGCCGATGTTCTTCACTTAAATTTGTTTGAGCTTGTTAAAAGAAATGGCAATATATGAAACTAGTCCCAAAGTGATAGATATTCAAGGAGGATATAATAAAAAAAACTTTCATGAAGATCATTGGACAAATTAAACTTGATTCCTTGTAATAGTTTTGAGACATGATGATAGTGATATGTGAGTCATGTTGGTGAGTAATTTTGCTTTAGTAAGAATATTGGTGTTAAGGTTTGTGATTCCCTATGCAAGTACGAAAGTCAATAGTTTTGCAATGAAATTACATCCTACTTATGGTGCATTATTCGGTGTTAGTTCTGCTCAATGCCCGTTTATGTGAATTTTCGTTTCTTGGTTGGTTGCTTCTCAATCTATTTGCTAGCCTCCACTTGTACTAAGTAGAAATACTACTTGTGCATCCAAAATCCTTAAACCCAGTTTTGCCTTATGAGTCCACCATACCTACCTATATGCGGTATTTCCATGCCGTTCTAAGCAAATTTGTATGTGCCATCTCTAATTTTAAAAATAAATTTCCTTTTTGTGTGCTCGTACTGCTCATGAAACGGTAGGGGGTATCCAATACTTTTCCATGCTAGATGTGTTATTCTCAAGATGAGTGTTGATTCACTTGTCATTGCATGAGAGTACGGCGGTAATAGGGATGCCCAGTCCCGAAATGAAAAAAAAATTACTTTATGTTGTCAAATAATAAATTCCTTGGAAAGTGTTGGTATGGAAGGCAACCGTGGATACGGCCAGCCATGGATTGTGACAGAATGGTGGAAATAGGAATAAACTTTACTTTATGTTTGGGAACCGCCTATGATATATCTAGCATGGAAGTATTGTGAACTACTTTGTCGTTTTCGTTGATACGAAAGGCATGCCACCCAAAATATTTTCTCTCTCTCAATTTAAACATTGAGCTCTGGCACCTCTACAAATCCCTACTTCCCTCTGCAAAGGGCCTATCTATTTACTTTTTTTATTTTTTATTTTTTATTTGAGTCTCCATCTTCTCTTATAAAGCACCAACTAGGGGGCACTATGATCATACTTGTGCATTGGATGTAGCTAATATTTGAGTGTGTTTCATGAATGGATCTATGATTGAGCATGATGGGCTAGGGATAACTTTCTTTAGTGTTGATATTTTGAAAGACATGGTTGCTTGTTGGCATGCTTGAGTATTAAAGTCTTTATGTCAAACTAGACTATTGCTCTGAACCATCTAAAAGTCCAAATGTCCATGCTACAAAAGAAAAGAAAATGTGATGAACATGTTAGGTAGCATTCCACATCAAAAATTCTGTTTTTATTATTTGCCTACTTGAGGACGAGTAGGAATTAAGCTTGGTGATGCTGATACGTCTCCAACGTATCTATAATTTTTGCTTGTTCGATGGTGTTATATTATCATTCTTGGATGTTTTACAATCATTTTATAGCAACTTTATATCATATTTTGGGACTAACCTATTGACATAGTGTCAAAGTGCTAGTTGTTGTTTTTGCTTGTTTTTTACCTCGCATAATATCAGTACCAAACAGAGTCCAATCGCGATGAAACTTTTTGGAGAATTTTTTTGGACCAGAAGAAGACCAGTGGGCCAAAGAAGTAATAAGGAGGGAGCCCAGGCTGCCCAGAACCCACCAGGGCGCGCCAGGGGCCCCGGGCGCGCCCTGATGGGGTGTGGCCGCCTCGGGAGTCCCCTCCACTGCCTCTCAGCTCTATAAATACCCAAATATTCCCGAAACCCTAGAGGAGTCGACGAAAAATACATCCAGCGGCCGCAAGTTCTAGAACCGCGAGATCCAATCTAACACCATCACAGAGGGGTTCATCATCCTCATTGGTGCCTCTCCGATGATGCGTGAGTAGTCCACCATAGACCCACGGGTCCGTAGGCAGTAGCTAGATGGCTTCCTCTCTCTCTCTCTTTTGATTCTCAATACAATGGTCTCTTGGAGATCTATTTGATGTAAACTTTTTGCGGTGTGTTTGTTGGGATCCGATGAATTTTGAGTTCATGATCAGTTTCTATCCATGAATATTATTTGAGTCTTCTTTGATCTCTTATATGCATGATTACTTATAGCCTAATATTTCTTCTTCGAATCTTTGGTTTAGTTAGGCCAACTAGATCGATTTTTCTTGCCATGGGAAGACGTGCTTTGTGATGGGTTTGATCTTGCGGTGTCCTCTCCCAGTGACAGAAGGGGCACCGAGGCACACATGTATCGTTGCTATTAAGGATAACAAGATGGGGCCTATTCCTACATGAATAGATCTTGTCTACATCATGTCACCGTTCTTATTGCATTACTCCATTTTTCCATGAACTTAATACACTAGATGCATGCTGGATAGCGTTCAATGTGTGGAGCAATAGTAGTAGATGCAGAATCGTTTTGGTCTACTAATCTTGGACGTGATGCCTATATAATGATCATCGCCTTGGATATCGTGATGATTATTTGATCTTCTATCAATTGGCCAACAATAATTTGTTTACCCACCGTGTGCTATACTCATGAGAGAAGCCACTAGTGAAACCTACGACCCCGGGTCTACTTTTCCAACATATTGCTTTCCGATCTATCTTTTTGCCGCTTTTTTCAGATCTATTATTCTAAAAAACCAAAAATACCTTGATGCACTTTTTATTTGCCTCTTTTATTTTGTGTTCTTGAGAGGTCTATCTATCTAATCTATCATTACCTAATCTATCTTTTTACCGTAGAGAGATTGACAACCTCTCTTTCGCGTCGGGTTGCAAGTATTTGTTCTTTGTGTGTAGGTGCTGTTTACATAGTGTTGGTGATCCTCCTACTGGTTCGATACCTTGATTTCGTAACCGAGGGAAATACTTACCATCGCTATGCTGCGTCATCCCTTCCTCTTTGAGGAAATACCGACACAGTCTCAAGCCACGTCAAGGTGCCATTTACATAGTGTTGCGTGGTTCTCCTACTGGTTCGATAACCTTGGTTTCATAACTGAGGGAAATACTTACCGTAGCTGTGCTGCATTATCCCTTCCTCTTTTGGGAATACCGACGCAGTCTCAAGCCACGTCAAAGGAATTTCTGGCGCCGTTGCCGGGGAGACATTATCGACATCTATCAGGTTCCTAATCACAAATCTCAGCTCCTTGCAATTTACATTATTTGCCATTTGCCTCTCATTTTCATCTCCCCCACTTCACAAAAATTTGCTGTTTTATTCGCCCTCTTTTTCGTTGGCCGTTTTCTCGTCAGATCTCTTGTTTGCGTACCTTGTTGTTATGGCTAGTTCTTCCTCTATTGCGTGTACTCCCGAGAATGAAGCTCTCAATTTTAAGCAAAGGGGAGGGGAGAACCTAAAAGATGCTTGGTATAGGATTTGCAATGCTCAGAATAGATCTATTCATAAGAAATCTACCGTTGTTCTTCTTCGCATATTTTATGTGGGCATCACCACTTGGTATGGATTCGTCCTTGATACGATTACCGGTGGGAATTTCTTGATGTGTCCATCTTTGGATTCTTTTAATGCTATGGGAAATCTAGTGGGTTCACCAGCTCTCATGATTAATGAAACAACCTTAACTCTCAAACATGTTAAGGAAAGGCTAGATGCTATTGAAAATAAGATGATTACCAAAGAACATCTTGAAATTTTGGATAAGAAAATGCATAATCTTGCTAATAAAATTGGGTCAAAAGCTTGGGGATGTCTTTAAATTATTAAAAGAAAAGGAAACCGTAGTTAACGAAAGAATAGAAGAAAGTCCCTCCCGGATTGATAAGTTGGAAGAGATTTTTAGCAACTTGAGCTCGGCCTTTTCTTCTGTTAAAACTATTGAAAAAACTCACGTAAATTTTTTCAAGTCTACACAATTCACTAAGAACAAATGTGCCACATCCAATAGCCACAAGGAAGATCTTAAAATGATCAGTGTTTATCCCAATTTTGTTGAAATTGCGAAAGACCCTACTTACAAGAATGATTTTTTCGGTCTTATTCCTAGAAATATTGTCATTAAAAGTGTGCATGCTAAATTCTTGAAGAAATCTAGTTGTGTGATTGAGGAGTTGGAAACTAAAGATGACAACACTTGAATATATGCATTATGCCTAGCTAGGGTCAAAAAACGATAGCGCTTGTTGGGAGGCAACCCAATGAATAAAATTTATTTTTACCTTTTTCTTTCTGTTATTGAGTGTTGACACAATTATTCTACTGTTATGATTGTGTTTTTATGTTTTAATTAGTGTTTGTGCCAAGTAAAGCCTTTAGGATGACTCACAAGATGAGTAGAAACGATGCTGAATCTGAAACAGAAACTTTGACTCTAGTGCAGGAATTTTCATTTTTTACTGGAGCGTGATAATGATCTGAAATTTTAAAACAGTATTACTATACAAATTCTTTACGTTTTCCAAATTGTTCAGAAGTTTTATTGTTACAGAAGTATGGTTAGAGTACATATTACTACAAACTGTTCTGTTTTTGATAGATTCTATTTTCGTTGCATTGTGTGCTTATTTTGATGAATCTATGGTTTGTATTGGAGGGTATAAGCCATGGTAAAGTTAGAATACAGTAGATATAATGCAATAATAAAATAATAATGGGTTTGCAATAGTACTTTGAGTGGTGATTTGCTTTATTATACTAACGGATCTCACGAAGGTTTTGTTGAGTTTTGTCTGATTGAAGTTTTCAAGTTTTGGGTGAGATCACGATGGATGAAGGAATAAGGAGTGAAAAGAGCCTAAACTTAGGGATTCTATGGCACCCCAAGATAATATCCAAGGAGAAACAAGCAACTAAGCTTGGGGATGCCCCGAGTGGCACCCCCTCTTTCTTCCAACGACCATCGGTATTTTACTTGGAGCTATATTTTTATTCGTCACATATCATGAGTTTTGCTTGGAGCGTCTTGTATTACATGAGTCTTTGCTTGATTTGCTTTTTAGTTTGTCACAAGTATCCTTGCTGTACACACCTATTTGAGAGAGCCAAAATTATGCTATGATTTGTTAGAATTGCTCTATATGCTTCACTTAATTTTTTTGAGCTATGGAATTGCTCTAGTGCTTCACATATATCTTTTTGAGCACGGTGTGCTTTAAATTTTTGAAGAAATACTCTAATGCTTCACTTAGATTAATTTGAGAGTTAGTAAAGTTTGAAGAAATTCTCTCATGCTTCACTTATATTATTTTGAGAGATGAAATTTTTATGCTCACGTTCTTCACTTAAATTTGTTTGAGCTTGTCAAAAGCAATGGCAATATATGAAACTAGTCCCAAATTGATAGATATTCAAGGAGGATATAATAAAAAAACTTTCATGAAGATCATTGGACAAATTAAACTTGATTCCTTGTAATAGTTTTGAGACATGATGATAGTGATATGTGAGTCATGTTGGTGAGTAATTTTGCTTTAGTAAGAATATTGGTGTTAAGGTTTGTGATTCCCTATGCAAGTACGAAAGTCAATAGTTATGCAATGAAATTACATCCTACTTATGGTGCATTATTCGGTGTTAGTTCTGCTCAATGCCCGTTTATGTGAATTTTCGTTTCTTGGTTGGTTGCTTCTCAATCTATTTGCTAGCCTCCACTTGTACTAAGTAGAAATACTACTTGTGCATCCAAAATCCTTAAACCCAGTTTTGCCATATGAGTCCACCATACCTACCTATATGCTGTATCTCCGTGCCGTTCTAAACAAATTTGTATGTGCCATCTCTAATTTTCAAAATGAATTTCCTTTTTGTGTGCTCGTACCACTCATGAAGCGGCAGGGGGTGGCCAGTATTTTTCCATGCTAGATGTGTTATTCTCAAGATGAGTGTTGATTCACTTGTCATTGCACGAGAGGACGGCGGTAATAGGGATGCCTGATAACCCACAAGTATAGGGGATCGCGACAGTTTTCGAGGGTAGAGTATTCAACCCAAATTTATAGATTCGACACAAGGGGAGCCAAAGAATATTTGATAGTATTAGCAGTTGAGTTGTCAATTCCACCACACCAGGAGATTAAATATCTGCAGCAAAGTGATCAGTAGCACAGTAATATGATAGTTTGATAGCAGTAGTAGCAGTAACGGTAACAATAGAAGTGATAGTAATAGTTTTGTAACAGTTGGAACAGTAGTAACAGAAGTAGTAACTTAGCAAGAACAATAAGTGGAAAACTCAAAGGCACTCGATCGGTGAACTCGTTGGATGATATTCATCAGATAACAGTCATAACCTTGGGCGATACAGAACTAGCTCTAGTTCATAAATGTAATGTAGGCATGTATTCCGTAAATAGTCATACATGCTTATGGAAAAGAACTTGCATGACATGTTTTGTCCTACCCTCCCGTGGCAGTCGGGCCCATAAGGAAACTAAGGGATATTAAGGCCTCCTTTTAATAGAGAACCGGAACAAAGCATTAACGCATAGTGAATACAAGAACTACTCAAACTATGGTCATGACCGTGAAGTATCCCAAATATTGTCAGTATGGGGTTGACGGATCATAACGCGTAATAGGTGCATATGACAAGGCAAGATCGGATCAAGAACATAGATATAATGGTGATAACATAAATTTTTCAGATCTGAAATCATGGCACTCGGGCCCTAGTGACAAGCATTAGGCATAGCGAAGTCATAGCAACATCAATCTCATAACATAGTGGATACTATGGATCAAGCCCTAACAAAACTAACTCGATTACATAATTAATCTCATCCAACTCCTCACCGACCAGCAAGCCTATGAAGGAATTACTCACTCCCGGTGGGGAGCATCATGGAATTGGCGATGGAGAAGGGTTGGTGATGACGAAGACCGAAGATTCCCCTCTCCTGAGCCCCAAACGGGCTCCAGATCTGGCCTCCCGATGAAGAACAGGAGGTGGCGGTGGCTCCGTATCGTAAAACGCGATGAAACTTTCTCCTTCATTTTTTCTTCGAAAATACGAATTTATAGTGCCGGAATTAGGGTCAGTGGGGCCCCGAGGTGGGCACAACCCACCAGGACGCGCCTGGGGGGGCTGGCGCACCCTGGTGTATCGTGCCCAGCCAGGCCCCCCCTCCGGTGGTTCTTGGCTCCAGTATTTTTTATTTATTCTAAAATAAATCTCCAGAAAGTTTCATCCAATTCCGAGAACTTTTATTTATGCACAAAAAACAACACCATGGTAGTTCTGCTGAAAACAACGTCAGTCCGGGTTAGTTTCATTCAAATCATGCAAATTAGAGTCCAAAACAAGGGCAAAAGTGTGAGAAAAAGTAGATACGACGGAGATGTATCAACTCCCCCAAGCTTAACCCATTGCTTTTCCTCAAGCGATTCAGTTGACAAATTGAAAGGGATAAAGAAAAACTTTTACGAACTCTTTTGTTCTTGTTTACATATATATGCTCAAGTAGCACCCAGGTTTTCAGCAAAGATTATGACTAACCATGCCAACAATAACTCTTAGAAATTATATTAACTCATATCAATAACATAAGCAACTAGCGAGCAATAATAAGATATCTCAAATGCCAACACTTTTTCAAAACAATCATGATACAATATGACAATAGTGGTATCTCGCTAGCCCTTTCTGAGTCCGCAAAACATAAATGCAGAGCACCTCCAAAGTTCAAGCAGCGACTAAACATTGTAATTCATGGTAGAAAAGATCCAGTCATGTTGTACCCAACATCAACTATACACAATGCATGAGGATGGCAATAGTTCTCTCTGGTCTGGCGCTTATTTGAGAAGGTGATGACTCAACATAAAAGTAAATAGATAGTCCCTTCTGAAAGTGCTAGTTATCGACTAGAGGGGGGTGAATAGGTGATTTTTATGAAAGTCTTCGAAACAATAAATGTATTCGAATAGTGAGGAAAGGTAAACAGGATCAAGTAGGGATACAATCAATGATCTAGACAAGGCATGCAATGCAGTGAAGACATACATGCAAGTTAAGCATTACCATCATGCATACTAAGATGAGTCGAAGACAAACTTAGATAGAGTGAAGATAAACAACAAATATGAATGTCTTCAGAATAAGTCTTCTACCTATGAACAAACAAAGGCTTCATGATACAGAACATGAATGTAAAAAAGTGAAGGATAGAACCAGTTGCTTGACGAAGACACATGATTTGTTGGTCCAGTTCTAGTTGCTGTGACAACTGTACGTCTGGTTAGGGACGCTGATATTGAACTCAGAAGACGTCGTATTCACCTTATTACCCTTGAGCCGAAGTCACTTAGACAGCGCTCAATCACTCTGGTAAGTCTTCAGGGGAGACTTCCGAAACCCGTACAAACTTGGTCACCCGGCGATCCACAATGACTCTTGGATTGCTCTAGACCCAGACGCCTAACCGTCTGGAAGATCACAGTCTTCAATTGTAATAAGTCTTCAGTTCTCACAGAACAGAATGACTCCGGTGATGCTCAAACACACTAGCTCTAGGTGTTTAGGTTTATCCTTGCAGGATGTGTCTCTCTCAATGTCTTCGAGGTGGGTTGCTCCAAAACGACAACAGCCGTATCTCTCTCTGAGCAGCCACCTTCTCATGGTGGAGGGGGTGGGCTATTTATAGCCAACGGGCAACCCGACCTGATATGATCGAAATGACCCTGGGTCAATGGCCAACGGACACGTGTCACAACGGTCGGATTTCAAACACACGCGGCAGTTTTACTTGGGCTACAAGTAAAGCTGACTCAACCAACTCTGGAAGAGATTTCCTCTCATTGTCTTCGCTCGAAGACATAGGTATGGGTTGAGCATCACGTCAGCATCTGACTTCGATCACATCGACCCCACTTAACAATTTGGTGGTTCCTATGACTCGGGAAAGAAGAAACAAAACTACCAAAAGACTTCGTCTTCGCGTTTCATTGTCTTCGGACGAATGTCTTCGTCTACCACCAATGGCTTCATCCGTCTTCAATGTCTTCGGTCATTTTTGGGGGGTCGTCTTCGACGGCTAAACCGAAACTCCAGGGACTTCTCTCTGTGTTAACCTGTGAACTCTCACAAACACATTAGTCCCTCAACCGCGTTTGTATTCAATACTCCAAAACCAAACAAGGGTGGCACTAGATGCACTTACAATCTCCCCCTTTTTGGTGATTGATGACAAACTGGTTGAAGTTTTCAACGGGAAAAAATTATTTTAGATAAGGTTTTGAAGATTTTGATTACAAGATATAGAGAGCTCCCCCTGAAGATGTGCATATGAAAAGTTTGCTTTGAATGCAAGTGCACATGGCAGGTTGTAGTTTGTGGAGATCTCCCCCTATACCTTGTAATCCAATCACTATGCTTTAACAGATATGTCAAAGATAATGAAATGCATAATGAAAAATGGGCGTCTGCAGAATGACTTCGAACGCATAAAGTAACTTGAAGAAGCGCCAAAGAGTACGGTAAAGATAAAGTGCAGATGTCCATAAGGACTTAAGTTTTACAACCCAAAACAGCAAATGTTCAGAAACGAGAGTTGTAAACTTAGCAAAATAACACCCAGCCCTTATTAGTAGACCCGTTGGAAGACTATCACCCAATGCTTCTCCCCCTTTTGTCATCGAATGACCAAAAATGAACGAAGACATTGAGAACTACGTGTCCCCAGCAGGTGTCGATGAAGACGGTGCAGTGGAGTCTTGAGGTGCTGGTGCAATGGAGCTTGGTGCAGTGTCGCGACGACGAGTCGATGGAGGCAGGGAGGTGTCATCATCTGCTTCATCTGCAAGCCTGACATTGGCGGAGGGAGCTGAAGAGGAGAAATCACTGTCTTCGAGGGATGGAGTCTTGCGCCATTTCTCCGCACTGGGAGGTGGTGCACCAAATCTATAGCGAGGGTGAAATCCATCTTCTCGAAGCTCGTCCTCAGGAGCCAACATAGTCAGAGTCCTCCAGGAGCGGCGACTGGTTTCATAAGCCACAAATGCATTCTTGGTGGCGAGGTTGCGAACATGATTAATAACTTGCATCGTGGAATGCATCTGGCGCCGAGTCCATTCATGGTGTCTATCATGCCTTTGAATCAGTGAAACAAGAAGTTCACGATCAGTGAGTGCACGTTCTCTCCTTGGTAGGCATTGACGAGGTAGGGTGCTGGCAGTGGCTTCAGTGTTGGTAGCACCGGACCTTGGTTGGCGAAAAGCGCCAATAAGTCTAGCCCTTGATGGATCAGAAGGAATGTGAAGACCTTCAATATCAGCAGTGCCACTAGTGCCTTCGACAAAAGGATTCTTGCTCTTGGATGGATACAAATCTGCTGGCATGACATCAATATCGGGAAGATAAACACCATGGTTGCGAGCAGAAGGAAGAAACCTGGTGTTGGTTCTGTACTTGATGAAGCGCATTATCCAGGGAGCATATATCGTCGGCTCGAGGACATTGAAACCATTGGCAGCAAGGTTGCGAAGAAATAAGTCTTGAAGATTGAACCTGATGCCATATACAATGTTGTAGAGCAATGTCTTTAGAGGTCCTTCAATCTTGCGGGATGAGTTGTGCCCTTTAATCGGCCAAATAGTGTGCCGAAGAATGTGATAGATAGTCCTGGGCAAGTATTGAAGATCATCCACAAAGAATGAAGTGGGCAATTCTGCATCTCGAGCCAAAGGCTTCATCATTGTAAGCATCTCAGTCATGTTGGGTTCTCGCATTTGGAATAGGCTTCGAGTGGCAGCCGCATAGGCTTCAGAGCGAGGATCCAACTCTTCACCAGAGGCAGCAAGGGGTGTTGCAGGAAAGAATTCTAGTGGTGAAGCAATGATATGTTCATCCCTTATCATTAACTCCATCTTCCAAGTGTTCAAGTCACGACCGAAGCCAGAGATGTGGAGAGTGGCGTAGAACTGGATGATGAGCTCCTCATTCCAGTCTTCATGGTCAGTGCAGAAAGGCAGAAGACCCACATCTCGAAGACAATCCAGTGCTTGATCAAAACAGGGAAGACCTTTCATAGCTTCAAAGCTGAGATGTTTGTGGGGAAAGATCCTGTTCTGACCATAGAGCACACACATGTAGTACTGACGTTGTGGAGCACTCCAGAACCTGTCAGACTGTATTCATGCACGCTTGTATGGATTGCGGTCAGAGTCAAAGAAGGTGTTGTTCAGCCTGAACCTTTCCAACTCGAAGACCAAGGGTCTTGCAGGGCCTGACTAGCGAAGACTTGGAAGACGTGGCATGGGGTTCATGACATTGGGGCGTCGATCAAGGTGGAACTCATACTGTGGTCCCATTCTTGGTGGTGCAACAAGGCGAGGCCATCTTGTAGGAACCATTTCTCCTTCCCTATTGCGATCCATCACTATGTTTTCGGCATTGTCGTCAGTGGATGGAGTGGCTGGGACAGGAGATCCATGAGGAGATGGGGCATTGGCTTCGCCCATGGTGGCATCGGTAGCGATGTCTTCGGCTGCCGTGTTTTCTATGGCAGGTTGGCTGGGAGGTACATCTTCAATCCTCAGCACATCTTTGACTGGTGCAGTCGGTGAAACTCGTACTTCATCATCAGGAATAGGAGACATGAGAGCTCGAGGTCCTCGACGAAGATGTTTGAGTGGTGAAGTTCTGGTGGTGGTCTCAATCTCCAGTGGAGCAAAGGGAGATTCTGGTGAAGTTGACACTGGTGGAAAGAAAGGAGGTGATGGTGTACCGGTCTCAACTTCAGGTACATCTGGCCGAAAAGGAGTCCTAATGTCCACAAATTCACTCGTTGGTTTTGGGGAGGAAACCATTGGGGCATCCACCTGAGGAACATGTTCTGGCGCAACATTTTCTTCAGCACCAATGCCGTCATAAGCAAAGTCTTCAGCTGCTGCAGTGTCTTCAGCAGCTGGAATATCTTTAGGTCTCTGAGTGTGTGTGGAAGCAGACTCATGCAGAACAACTCATCTCTCCAAGTTTTCTGAGGCGGGAGGAGCCACTGAGATTGGCTTGATGAGCAGAGGCTCTTGTTGAGGAGTGGAAGTTGATGACGGAGCAGTAGGGGGTACTGGTGTTGGGTCTTGTGCTGGCTCGAAAGACTTTGATTTTCTTGTCTTCAACCTCTTCGGAGGTTGGGCTTCAGAGGCAGCTGCCTTGCGCTTCTTGGCTTCAGCTTCGGCCTTCTTGGTCTTCTTGCTATCAGCGGCAGAGCAAGACGGAAGTGCACGAGGGCCAGAGAAACCAACCGGAAACTCAATGCCACAGCACACAGACTGTGTGGGGGAAGGCACATTCGAAGACATGGACGCTTGCCTAGAGCGGGCAATGATTTCGGGAGCAAGAGCAGGCTGACCAAGAGCCTTTCTTTTCAGCATGTCATTGTGAGCTTGGACCATAATCGTCGTCTTTCTCTTTAGGCGCGCTAGGGCGCCTTTGACAGCTTCACACTTCCTCTCAAATTCAGCTTTGAGATCTGCCATCATCAGTTGATATCCCTGAATCTAAGGAGCTAAGAGTCTGTGCACATTTTGCTTGAACAACTCCTTTTCATGACTGATCTTGGCCTTCATTTGCTTGGCCTTCTGAGCCACAGTCAGTTCCTCGTTCACAAGTCCTTAGAACGTGACGCTCAGGCCAATTGGGAGCTGAAGAGCATCAATGGTGAGAGAGGGATCTGTGAACCATTCATCAATGAAGTGTTCGAAAATGACAGGATCAATGAGAGGTAAGTCTTCGAGCAGCTTGGCTTCCTCTTCTTTCTACTGGATGAGCCTAGCTAAGGCTTCATCGTCGAACTCATCGTCAAATAGTTCAATCATATTTGCGGTGTCCATTAATGACAGAGTTGGCTTCGGACCTCTGGAGGCAACAACTTTCCTTTTCATACGCCTATGAAGGCGATCTTCTTCCTCAGGATCTTCTGGATTATCAGAGGGAGAGCGCGAAGCTTGAGGTGAGGGGACAGACGGCTTGGGAGGCTTTGAAGCCTTGGGCTTTGAAGCCAGTGACTTCTTCAGAGGCTTCGGCCTAGGAGCAGGTGGATGCTCTTCATCATCATCATCAGAGTCACACTGTGTAGGATCTGGGCAGCCAAGTATACTTGATGGATGGGGATTGCTAGGCATTGGGGGCCTGAACATGCATGGATAGAACCCCATATTGATGGCTTCTTCCTTTGTCTTCGGATGAAGATTCCTGTAGACAATGTCCGTCCAAGGTGCTTTTTCAGCACACTTCTCAGCATACTCCTTAGTCACAAAGTGGTAGTTGAACCACTCCTCACTTCAATATCTTCGAATCCATTGGATTCGATTCTTACGCTGACGATAAGTTTCCCCTTCATCTAACTTGTATTGCTCATATAGATCTGGAGGAAGATCTTTAGTTGTATTCTTTCGTCTCTACTTCCCTCCCTTATTGACTGGTTTATCATCTACCATTGGCTTTGGCAAAGGCTTTAGCAAAGGCTTCACAGGAGTGCGCAAGTATGAGCACGCACCAGAGGATTCCAGATGAATCTGCAGGTAGTCTGCAAATGAATTCAGACTATGAGATCCAAGCGATTCTGCTGCGGACATGTACCTGTGAAAGAGTTAGAGACGCGAGGGAAGAGGACAAGTCATATGCATTCTCAGAAGATTTGGAAGATAGCACTGTGTTTAGAAGACATTGACCTTTTATCGAAGACATTCACTTTTACAGCTTATATGGTGATTTCAGATTTGTACAAGTCCAAGGATTCGTACAAGTGAGGAATCAAACCAATCTTCAGATCAAAAAGTGAAAGTATTGGGCAAAATAGAGATCTAGATATAGACTGCGGTTGAGTGGAAGGTGAAGAAACAACAACCGACTATTTTCAGTAGAAATTTCAGATCAAAGCATGAAGTAAAAATAGCTTATTCTTAACCGCAAGGAAGAACATGACGAACAACTCGATGAGGCGGAGAAGCCAAGAGGTTCAATCTGCCTCACCCTAACTTGGTGGAGACAGACAGCTACGGCGGCGGCGTGAAGGAGATGCACGCGGCCGGCGTGAGTACGTCGTCGGAGAAGGCGTGGCAGCTAAGCACTTCGTCTCCGGCGGCGATGGAGTCCAGCGACAGCGCTAGGGTTTGAGCACGAGGGTGGCGGAGGTGGAAGGTAATTATGAAGCAGGGACGCTTGCATTTATAGAGGTGAAAAACATCCGAACCGTTTGGACGGATATGCCCCTGACTCCTTGGTTTAAGTGGACACATGGCACGCATGCAACCACCTGACAACCCACTAATATAATCGAAGCGGCGGCACGGGAGTTGTTGCTAAAGACACGGAGACAGTTGAGATTTGAGGATTAAATATGTGGTTGATTTGTCTTCGACTGACAAGGACACAATGAAGACAGTCAACACGTGTCAATATAGAATGCATATGACTGGATTAGAACAGACTTAGACGAGATAAGAACAAATGAGAATGTCGGGTCCGATCACATTTGCCTAGGAAAAAGTTGAAGACAAAGCTATAGGACAAATGTTGTATAGGACAAAGCTCTAATTCAAATGTAGATCCGCAAATAGTTTTCAACTGAACCACACGTGCAAACAAATTTTTTTGTTTCGAAGACATTCAGCTCACGAAGACATGTGAAGAAGATGAGATAAAAAGCAATGTCTTCGAGTTTGGTTGGTGTGTTACCAACCGTATAAGAATGTTTGACTCAGACACGGCGCACAATTATCGTGGCGCTAAATATTGTAATTCATGGTAGAAAAGATCCAGTCATGCTGCACCCAACATCGACTATACACAACGCATGAGGATGACAATAGTGCTCTCAAGTCGTGCGCTTGTTTGAGAAGGTGATGACTCAACATAAAAGTAAATAGATAATCGCTTCGTAGAGGGAAGCATGGATTTGCAGAGGTGCTAGAGCTCGAGTTTTAAAACAGAGATAGATATAATTTTGGGAGGTACACCGTTCCTGTCAACGTTACGACCAAGAGTTATCAATATCTTCCATGCTAAACAAATTAGTGGCGGTTCCCAAGCTGTAAAAGTAAAGGTTTACTCCCCCTCCACCATCAATCACACTCCACGGCTAGCCGCATCCACAGGTACCGTCCAAACCAACAACATTCCTGGGGGAGTTTTTTTTTTTTTTTTGATTTCGGGACCGGGAATCCCTATTACCGCCCCTCTCGTGTAAGGACGAGTGAATAAACACTCATCATGAGAATAACCCGCTTAGCATGGAAGATACTGACCGCCCCCTGTCGCTCCATGAGCGGTCCAGGCACACAAAACAGATGTTCATTTGAATTTTTAGAGGTGGCACATGCAAATTTACTTTGGAACGGCAGGGTAATACCGCATATAGGTCGATATAGTGGACTCATCAGGAATAACTTTGGTTTAAGGGTTTTGACGCACAAGCAGTATTGCCGCTTAGTACAGGCGAAGGCTAGCAAATAGATTGAGAAGCGGCCAGCTAGAGAGCGAAAACGGCCATGAACATGCATTACATATAATCAACATTGAATACTAGCATGAGTAGGATATGGACACCATGAACATAAATATCATGAAGGCTATGTTGGTTTTGATTCAACTACATGCGTGAACATGTGCCAAGTCAAGCCACTTGAAACATTCAGAGGAGGATACCATATCATCATACCGCATCACAACCATCTTAATGCATGTTGACACCCAAGATAAATCATTATCCACTCCTAGTTACTTAAGCATGGCACGAACAACTATAATATCTAATGGTCATTGCAAACATGTTTGATCATAATAGGCTGAATCAAGAATACTAGGTTAAACATATTTACAAAAACAAAAACAAGTTGAGTTCATATCCGCTTTTCTCTGCCACAGTCAATTCATCAAATATCGTCATTATTGCCTTTCACTTGCACGTCCGAATGATAAGAAAATAATAATAGTGCAAGAGTGTCGTGGACTAAGCTGGAATCTGCAAACATTTTATTCAAGAGGAGAAGACAAGGTAAAATGGGCTCTTTGTTAGATTAACAATGATGCATATGAGAGCCACTCAAAATTTTCATCGTGGTCTTCTCCTTGGTACGACTCAAACAAAAAGAAAAGAAATTCAGATAAACACACTGAAATATTTTTGGAATTTTTGTTATTTCTTGAACAAAGCAAATTAAAGAGAAAAACAAAAACCAGAAAAGCTATTTACATGGGAAAGCTCCCAACAAATAAAAGAAGAAATGAGAAATCTTTTTCTGTTTTCTTTTGATACTACAATTAAACTAAGCTAGAAAGGAAAACCAAAAAGAAGTAGGAAATATTTTTGGATTTTCTTAAAGTTTTTCAAACACATAAGAAGAAAGCGAGAAAACAAATTTAGCATGGATATTACAATGAAAAAGTATGAACACCGACAACTGGAATGAAATGTGTGAACATGAATGTAATGTCGGTGTAAATACGTACTCCCCAAGCTTAGGCTTTTGGCCTATCTTGGTAATCACCATCCGTAGAAACTATCCGACCCCAAGTCAAAGTGAGGTGGAGGGGGCACCTGAGCATCCCACCCGTGGGGCTCCTCCTTAGCAGCTGCTAAGTTGTTCCGGTAGGCTGTAATGTCATCTGGCATAATCCTGTATCCGTTCCTGCCAATAGAATCAAACAAAGTAGGTGCAGGCAATAGAATAACATCACGGGTTTCTTTGCTAAATACTAGGTAGTAAAGAATGTCACGGGGAGAATCAGTTACATCAAGGAATTGGTGATCTTGTAGCGACTTGTGATCAAGATAAACTCGGGACATGAGATAATCATGTGGGCGAAACTGAACATTAAAGTGTCTCGCTAAGCGAGTAGCATAAATACCACCATGTATCTTCCCCTTTGTTTTGTTAAGGTGTAAGTGACGAGCAATAATAGCCCCCATACTAAAGGTGTGATCATCATAAAGTGCACGACGTAAAATAGCAAGGTCAGGGGCACTGAGTGCGCCGACCTTCTCCCTAGCGATGAAACACTTAGCGATGACCAAAGCAAAGTAATGCACTAAGGGAAACTGCAAACTGGTAGCAGTAGCGTTTGACACTCCTCTATCTTCACCCACTGTTAAAGTGAGGAGAAAATCCTCAAACTCTGATGGTCTAGGTTCTCTAAATTCCCCATCAGAGGGAATCAAGCATATGTCACAAAAGTCAGTTAATGACATTTTGTACGTTTCAGCATAAAGGTTAAACTGCAACTCAGAGGGATTATTCTTTCTCAGAAAATGAAAACCTTGCACAAAGGAATTTGTAAGGATGTGCTATTGGTCACACTTAGCTGCGAGGAACTCGGTTAGCCCATTGTTTGCAACAAATTGAGCGAACTCTTGGTGAAACCCGGCCTCCTCCATGAAGGCATCATGCGGCCATTCACACGGCCGCACCTCTGCCCTTCTTGGGGTGTGAAGGTCATTGTCCGATGATTCCCCAATGACTCCTTTGGCATTTTTCTTGGAGGAAAACATCCTAAAGAAATCCATCTTATTCCTATAAAATTCTGAAAATCTTTAGTCCAAAAAATTTTTGTCAACAAAACTTTGTAAGATTGATAGCAACTACTCCTAAGCATGCATAAAGGCCATATTAAGCATTCAAACTACTTAGAATTCTAAGACTTCAACATTCAAGCTCATCTACAACAGCACCAAGAGTAGCTAATTACTCTAAAAATAACCCACTAAATCAAAAACTAATTGGAGCAATGGAGGAGTCACATACCAAGTAGCAATCCCTCCAAACAGTTTCAGAAATGGAGCTTCGAGCTAAGAGATCGAAATCCGCGGGTTTGAGAGCAAGACCACGGGAATGGTGGCTGTGGTGATTTTTTTCTGGAGGTAGGGGATGATGTGGGCTAAGGAGATAAGTGAGGGGGCCCACGTGGGGGCCACAACCCACCAGGGCGCGCCTGGGGGTGCTGGCGCGCCCTGGTGTCTTGTGGGCACCAGGTGCACCCCCCTCTGGTATTATTTGCACAAGAAATTCAAAAATATTCGGAAAAAAATCGTGTCAAATTTTCAGGTCATTCTGAGAACTTTTATTTTTGGGTCATTTTTTATTGCACGGAGAAAACAGAAAACAGGATAATCATGGCATTTTATTTTATTTGACTAACTAAAATAGAAAATAAAAGGTGGGAGCAGAGAGTTGTGCTTACTAGATTCATCGACTTCATACCTCTCAAAAATGACCCATTAATAAGGTTGATCAAGTCTTATTAACAACCACTTCCCATTAGCATGAAACCGAAGAACTTTCGTAGAACACTGAGTTACCTCAATGGGGATATGCATATCCCCTACAATAAGTATATCATATTTATTGTTGGTAGTAGGTAAAGGTAATTTACATCTTCCAATAGTGATGGTCGGAGATTCTTCAATAACATTTATACCATTCACATGGAATTGTTTCTTCGGAAAGTGCACCGTATGCTCATTACCGTTGATATGAAAAGTGACTTTGCTTTTATTGCAATCAATAACAGCCCCTACAGTATTCAGAAAGGGTCTACCAAGGATAATCGACATGTTGTCGTCCTCGGGCATCTCAAGAATCACAAAGTCCGTTAAGATAGTAACATTTGCAACAACAACGGGCACGCCCTCACAAATACCGATAGGTATGGCCGTTGATTTGTCAGCCATTTGCAATGATATTTCAGTAGGTGTGAGTTTATTCAAAACAAGTCTCTTATATAAGGAGAAAGGCATAACACTAACACCGGCTCCCAAGTCACACAAAGCAGTTTTGACATAGTTTCTTTTAATGGAGCAAGGTATAGTTGGTATTCCAGGATCTCCAAGTTTTTTAGGTACTCCATCCTTAAAAGAGTAATTAGAGAGCATGGTGGAGATTTCATCTTCGGGTATCTTTCTTTTATTAATGATGATGTCTTTCATGTACTTTGCATAAGGGGCCATCTTTAAAATATCAGTTAAGCGCGTACGCAAAAAGACTGGCCTAATCATTTCAGCAAAGCGCTCAAATTCTTCATCATCCTTTTTCTTAGATGGCTTAGGTGGAAATGGCATAGGTTTCTGAACCCATGGCTCTCTTTCTTTACCATGTTTCCTAGCCACAAAGTCTCTTTTATCATAACGTTTGTTTTTAGGTTGTGGGTTATCAAGATCAGCAGCAGGCTCTATTTCAATATCATTATCTGGTTCTTTATCATTACTAGGTTGAGCATCTTCATGAACATCATCATTATCATTTTCATTATCACTAGGTGAATGTTCATTGCCAGACTGAGTTTCAGCATCAGAAATAGAGACATCATTATTATCAGGAGGTTTTCGTATCTCAGGTTCACTAGAGGTATGCAGAGTCCTATCATTTTTATTTTTCTTCCTCCTTTTAGAAGGACTAGGTGCATCAGTATTAATTCTATGAGAGTCTTGTTCAATTCTTTTAGGATGACCCACAGGATAAAGTGGTTCTTAGGTCATTCTACCTCCTCTAGTTACTACCCTAGCAGCAAAATCATTCATATTATTGTTCATTTCATCAAGCAATTCTTTTTGAGACTTAGCAACTTCTTCTAACTGAGTTTGATCCATAGAGGCATGCTTTCCTACACCGCTAACATCATTACTGATTCTAAATAGCAAGTCACTCAAGCGAGCAATCATATCAGAATTGTATTTCAGTTGTTTCAGAACATGTGCATTGAAATGATCTTGCTTCGTAATATAGTTGTAAAACTCATATAAGCACTGACCAGGATGTTTATTGTAAGGGATATCACCTTCATCGAACTTTAATAAAGAATTTACCTCTACCACCTGTGGAGGTGGTGGTGTGTCAAGGCCATGTATTTCTTCAATAGGTGGTAGATTCTTAACATCCTCAGCTTTAATACCTTTTTATTTCATAGATTTCTTTGCCTCTTGCATATCTTTAGGACTGAGAAATAAGATACCCCTCTTCTTCGGAGTGGGTTTAAGCGGTGGTTCAGGAAGAGTCCAATCATCATAATTCTTCAATATGTTATTCAATAATTCCTCAGCTTGTTCAACAGTTCGTTCCATGAAAACACAACCCGCATAACTAACTAGGAAGTCCCTAGAAGCATCAGTTAGTCCATTATAGAAGATATCAAGTATTTCATTTTTCTTGAGAGGATGATCAGGCAAAGCATTAAGCAATTGGAGAAGCCTCCCCCAAGCTTGTGGGAGACTCTCTTCTTCAATTTGCACAAAGTTAAATATTTCCTGTAAGGCAGCTTGTTTCTTATGAGCAGGAAAATATTTTTCAGAGAAGTAGTAGATCATATCCAGGGGGCTACGCACACAACCAGGAGTAAGAGTATTGTACCATGTCTTAGCATCACCCTTTAATGAGAACGAAAATAACTTAAGGATGTAATAGTAGCGAATCTTCTCATCATGAGCAAAGAGGGTGGCTATATCATTCAACTTAGTAAGGTGTGCCACTACAGTTTCAGCTTCATAGCCATGAAAAGGATCATATTCAACCAAAGTAATTAACTCTGGGTCGACAGAGAATTCATAATCCTTATCAGTAACAAAAATAGGTGAAGTAGCAAACTTAGGATCACATTTCATTCTAGCATTCAAAGTCTTTTCCTTATACTTGCGTAGCAATTTCTTAATATCGTTTCTATCCTTGCAAGAAAGAATTTCTCTAGTCACCTCCTCGTCCATAAACTAACCTTCAGGTATCTTAGGCATTTCAAATTTAGGAGAGCTAGGACTAATAGGTGTTTCATAGTCATCATCAGTTTCATGGGTTTCATCAGTTTCAGCAATTTCATCCATTTTAGCTCTAGCAATTTGTTCATCAAGAAATTCTCCTAGTGGCACATTATCATCAAGCATGGTACTAGCATCATCATAAGCATCATTCATAGCAGAGATAGCATCATCAATCACTTGCGATATATCAGGATTACTAGCAGGTGGTGGTGTTGCAATCTTACTCAAAACAGAAGGTGAATCAAGTGCAGAGTGTGATGGCAATTCCTTACCTCCCCTCGTCCTAGAGGGAAAGATCTTAGTCTTTGGATCCTTCAGATTCTTCATAGTGATAAATTGGTTTAAATCCCAAGTGACTCAACAAATATAGCTATGCTCCCCGGCAACGGCGCCAGAAAAAGGTCTTGATAACCCACAAGTATAGGGGATCGCAATAGTTTTCGAGGGTAGAGTATTCAACCAAATTTATAGATTCGACACAAGGGGAGCCAAAGAATACTTGAGAGTATTAGCAGTTGAGTTGTCAATTCAACCACACCTGGAGATTAAATATCTGCAGCAAAGTGATCAGTAGCACAGTAATATGATAGTTTGATAGCAGTAGTAGCAGTAACGGTAACAGTAGCAGTGATAGTAGTAGTTTTGTAGCAGTTGGAACAGTAGCAGTAGCAATAGTAACTTAGCAAGAATAGTGTGTGGAAAACTCGTAGGCACTGGATCGGTGAACTCGTTGGATGATATTCATCATATAACAGTCATAACCTAGGGCGACACAGAACTAGCTCCAGTTCATAAATGTAATGTAGGCATGTATTCCGCAAATAGTCATACATGCTTATGGAAAAGAACTTGCATGACATCTTTTTTCCTACCCTCCCGTGGCAGAGGGGTCCATAAGGAAACTAAGGGATATTAAGGCCTCCTTTTAATAGAGAACCGGAACAAAGCATTAGCACACGGTGAATACATGAACTCTTCAAACTACGGTCATCACCGTGAAGTATCCCAAATATTGTCAGTATGGGGTTGACGGATCGTAACACGTAATAGGTGCATATGACTAGGCAAGATCGGATCAAAAACATAGATATAATGGTGATAACATAAATGGTTCAGATCTGAAATCATGGCACTCGGGCCCTAGTGACAAGCATTAGGCATAGCAAAGTCATAGCAACATCAATCTCAGAACATAGTGGATACTAGGGATCAAGCCCTACCAAAACTAACTCGATTACATGATGAAGCTCATCCAACTCCTCACCGACCAACAAGCCTACAAAGGAATTACTCACTCCCGATGGGGAGCATCATAGAATTGGCGATGGAGAAGGGTTGATGATGATGAAGACCGAAGATTCCCCTCTCCGGAGCCCCAAACGGGCTCCAGATCTGGCCTCCCGATGAAGAACAGGAGGTGGCGGCGGCTCCGTATCGTAAAACGCGATGAAACTTTCTCTCTCATTTTTCTCTCCGAAAATAGGAATTTATAGTGGCGGAATTAGGGTCAGTGGGGCGACGAGGTGGGCACAACCCACCAGGGCACGCCCAGGGGGCCTAGCGCGCCCTGGTGGGTGCAGCTCAGCCTGGCCCCCCTCTTCGGTAGATATTGGCTCCAATAATTCTTATATATTATGAAATAATTCTCCAAAAAGTTTCGTTCCGTTCCGAGAACTTTTATTTCTGCACAAAAACAACACCATTGTAGTTTTTTTGAAAACAACGTTAGTCCGGGTTAGTTTCATTCAAATCATGCAAATTAGAGTCCAAAACAAGGGCAAAAGAGTGAGGAAAAGTAGATATGTTGGAGACGTATATTGGACTCCTCCTGAACCACCACTTAAACCCACTCCTAAGAAGAGGGGTATCTTATTTCTCAGTCCTGAAGATATGCAGGAGGCAAAGAAATCTATGAAAGAAAAAGGTATTAAAGCAGAGGATGTTAAGAATTTACCACATATTGAAGAAATACATGGCCTTGACACACCACCACCTCCACAGGTGGTAGAGGTAAATTCTTTATTAGAGTTTGATGAAGGTGATATCCCTCACAATAAACATCCTAGTCAATGCTTATATGAGTTTGACAACTATATTATGAAGCAAGATCATTTCAATGCACATGTTCTGAAACAATTGGAATATAATTCAGACATGATTGCTCACTTGACTGACTTGCTATTTAGAATCAGTAATGATGTTAGAGGTGTAGGAAAGCATGCCTCTATGGTTCAAACTCAGTTAGAACAAGTTGCTAAATCTCAAAAAGAATTGCTTGATGAAATGAATAATAATATGAATGATTTTGCTGCTAGAGTAGTAACTAGAGGAGGTAGAATGTCCCAAGAACCACTTTATCCTGAGGGTCATCCTAAAGGAATTGAACAAGACTCTCAAAGAATTAATACTGATGCATGTAGTCCTTCTAGAAAGAAAAAGAAAAAGAAAAATGATAGGACTTTGCATACCTCTAGTGAACCTGAGATACAAAAACCTCTTGATAATAATGATGTCTCTGTTTCCGATGCTGAAACTCAGTCTGGTAATGAACATTCACTTAGTGATAATGAAAATGATAATGATGATGTTCATGAAGATGCTCAGCTTAACAATGATAAAGAACAAGATAATGATGTTGAAATAGAGTCTGCTGCTGAACTTGATAACCCACAACCTAAAAATAAACGTTATGATAAAAGAGACTTTGTGGCTAGGAAACATGGTAAAGAAAGAGAGCCATGGGTTCAGAAACCCATGCCCTGTCCACCTAAACCATCTAAGAAAAAGGATGATGAAGAATTTGAACGCTTTGCTGAAATGATTAGGCCAGTCTTTTTACATACCCGCTTAACTGATATCCTGAAGATGGCCCCATATGCAAAATACATGAAAGACATCATCACTAATAAGAGAAAGATACCTGAGGCTGAAATCTCCACCATGCTTACTAATTATTCTTTTAAGGATGGAGTACCTAAAAAACTTGGAGATCCTCGAATACCAACTATACCTTGCTCCATTAAAAGAAATTATGTCAAAACTGCTTTGTGTGACTTGGGAGCCGGTGTTAGTGTTATGCCTTTCTCCTTATATAAGAGACTTGATTTGAATAAACTTACACCTACTGAAATATCATTGCAAATGGCTGACAAATCAACTGCCATACATATCGGTATTTGTGAGGATGTGCCCGCTGTTATTGCAAATGTTACTATCTTAACGGACTTTGTGATTCTTGAGATGCCCGAGGACGACAACATGTCGATTATCCTTGGTAGACCCTTTTTGAATACTGCAGGGGCTGTTATTGATTGCAATAAAAGCAAAGTCACTTTTCATATCAATGGTAATGAGGACACGGTGCACTTCCCGAAGAAACAATTCCAAGTGAATGGTATAAATGTTATTGAAGAATCTCCGACCATCACTATTGGAAGCTTTCAGTTACCCCTACCTACTACCAAAAAGAAATATGACATACTTATTGTTGGGGATATGCACATCCCCATTGAGGTGACTTAGTGTTTTATGAAAGTTCTTCGGTTTCATGCTAATCGGAAGTGGTTGTTAATAAGACTTGATCAACCTTATTAATGGATCATTTTTGATAGGTATGAAGTCGATGAATCTAGTAGGCACCATCTTCTGCTCCCACCTTTTATTTTATGTTTAACTTAGTCAAATAAAATAAAATGCCATGATTATCCTGTTTTCTATTTTCTCTGTGCGTTAAAAAATGACCCAAAAATAAAAGTTCTCAGAATGTCCTGAGAATTTGATACGATTTTTTTTCCGAATATTTATGAATTTATGGTGCAAATAATACCAGAGGGGGTGCACCTGGTGCCCACAAGACCCCAGGGCGCGCCAGCACCCCCAGGCGCGCCCTGGTGGGTTGTGGGCCCCTCACTTATTCCTTTAGCCCACATCATCCCCTACCTCCAGAAAAAAAATCACCACAGCCACCATTCCCGTGTTCTTGTTCTCAAACCCGCGGATTTCAATCTCTTTGCTCGAAGCTCCATTTCTGAAACTGTTTGGAGGGATTACTACTTGGTATGTGACTCCTCCATTGCTCCAATTAGTTTTTGATTTAGTGGGTTATTTTTAGAGTAATTAGCTACTCTTGGTGCTACTATAGATGAGCTTTCATGTTGAATTCTCAGAGCTCTAAGTAGTTTTAATGCTTAATATGGCCTCTATGCATGCTTAGGAGTAGTTCCTACCAATTTCACGAAGTTTTGTTGAAAAAATCTTGTGTCTCAAAAATATTTCAGAAATTTGTTCGCAAATGAAAATGCAATTCCTTAGGATTTCTTCGAGGAGGAGATCCTCGGAGGCCTCATCAAGTGGAAGCTCGGTTCGACAATCTTATGTTGAGCCAAGCGAAAGCTCGATGCAAGATGCCGCCACCAAATCATGCTTGTGGCCGTGCGACGAGTTAATGGAAGTTGCAGGTATTAAGGGGGAATTTGAGAAATTTATCCACAATACAGAGCTTGCTCCCTTCATCGCAGATAAGTTCCCTCAGCATCTCGAACTCACGAAAACATTCACAAAGAAATTCAAATATTTTCCTCGTGAGTCTAGAGTTTCATTCAACCTTTGTGACCGTTCTTTCACCATGCCTTTAGAAATGTTCAGTGAAGCACGCAAACTTCCATATTGGGGTTCCCTTGATGAACCAACACAATCTGAGTACGAGTAATTTTTGGTTAATCTTTGCTATGGTGAAGATAGGGGAGTGACACAAGGAAGAATTAAAAGTATCCATTTCCCATCAATACACTACTTCGCACTTTTTAATGGCAAATGTATTGTAGGCAAACAAGATTGTAGCACACTGTGTACTCCTGATTTGAGTCTCATACACACTGCCATAACTGGAAATAAATGTTATAATCTTGGAGCAATTGTTGCATGGAGATTGCAGCACAATGTTGCTAGTGGTAATTTTTATGGAGGAATTTATGCCTCCCGTGTAGCAGAGAGACTAAACGTATCACCTTGGCCTAATGACCCCATCTTACCTGTTCAGTATTTAGACTTTGAGGCCATGAAGGGTCATAAGTTCCTCACGGGCACGACAACTAACTATACCTATAACTTGAGATTCAATAAAAAACCTGTTGTGCCTGTCACTTTGCCTGCTCCTGCTCTCTTTGATTTTCACAGCAAGGGAAGATACTATGTTCTTGAGAGCGAGGCCCATGCGTACAATGCGGAGGTCGAAGCTGCCTAGAGGGCCGAGGAGTTTGCACCAAGGGCCTCAATGAGCTATCGCTCAGACTATTATCCATGCGGATGGTGATTACCAAGCTAGGCCAAAAGCCTAAGCTTGGGGGAGTACGTATTTCCACCGACATTACATTCATGTTCACACATTTCATTCCAGTTGTCGGTGTTCATACTTTTTCATTGTAATATCCATGCTAAATTTGTTTTCTCGCTTTCTTCTTTTGTGTTTGAAAAACTTTAAGAAAACCCAAAAACATTTCCTACTTCTTTTCGGTTTTTCTTTCTAGCTTATTTTAATTGTAGTATCAAAAGAAAACCCAAAAAGATTTCACGTTTCTTCTTTTGCTTGTTGGGAGCTTTCCCGTGTAAATAGTTGTTCTCATTTTTTTTCCTCTTTAATTGGCTTTCTTCAAGAAAAACCAAAAACTCCAAAAATATTTCAGTGCGTTTCTCTAAAATTCTTTTCTTTTTTTGTTTGAGTTGTACCAAGGAGAATATCATGATGAAAATGTTGAGTGGCTCTCATATGCACTATTGTTAATCTAACAAAGAGCCCATTTTACCTTGTCTTCTCCTCTTGAATAAAATGTTGCAAATTCCAGCTTAGTCCACGACACTCTTGCACTATTATTATTTTCATATCATTCGGTTGTGCAAGTGAAAGGCAATAATGACGATATTTGATGAAGTGACTGTGGCAGAGAAAAGCGGGTATGAACTCAACTTGTTTTTGTTTTTGTAAACATGTTTAACCTAGTATCCTTGATTCAGCATATTATGATCAAACATGCCTGGAATGACCATTAGAGATTATAGTTGTTCATGCCATGCTTAAGTAGCTAGGAGCGGATAATGATTTATCTTGGACGTCAACATGCATTAAAATGGTTGTGATGTGGTATGATCATATGCTATCCTCTGAATGTTTCAAGTGGCTTGACTTGGCCCATGTTCACGCATGTCGTTGAATCAAAACCAACATAGCCTTCATGATATTTATGTGCATGGTGTCCATATCGTACTCATGCTAGTAGTCAATGTTTATTATATGTAATGCATGTTCATGACCATTTTTGCTCTCTAGCTGGCCGCTTCTCAATCTATCTGCTAGCCTTCACCTGTACTAAGCGGGAATACTGCTTGTGCATCAAAATCCTTAAACCAAAGTTATTCCAGATGAGTCCACTATATCTACCTATATGCGGTATTACCCTGCCGTTCCAAAGTAAATTTGCATGTGCCATCTCTAAAAATTCAAATGAACATATGCTTTGTGTGTTGGGGAACGTTGCATGGAAAACAAAAAAAATTCTACGCACACGCAAGATCTATCCATGGAGATGCATAGCTATGAGTGGGGGAGTGTGTCTACGTACCCTCGTAGACCATAAGCAGAAGCGTTAGAACAACGCGGTTGATGTCGTCGAACAACTTCACGATCCAATCGACCGAGTACCGAACGTACGGCACCTCCACGTTCAGCACACGTTCAGCTCGGTGACGTCCTAGACTTATTGATCCAGCAAGATGGCGAGGTAGTGGATGAGTTCCGGAAACACGACGGCGTGGTGACGGTGATGGTAATGCTATCTCCGCAGGGCTTCGCCCAAGCACTGCGAAAATATGACCGAGGGACGGAACTATGGAGGGGGGCGCCGCACACAGCTAAGACAATGTTGTATCTCCTTTGGGGCGCCCCCTCTCCTCTATTTATATATGTGTAGGGGCTTGGAGTAGAAGGAATAGTGCCATGTGAACAGTAACCGTGAATAGTACACACGTGGACTTGGACTCCAAAGTCCAATCCTATTCCTACTAGGACTCTCCCTTTTTCCTTCCCTAGCTGCGTGGGCTTTTGAGGACTTGGTGCGCCTGGCCCAAAAAGCCAGGGCGCCTTCCCTTAGCCCATGCCAGCCCTTGGGACGTGGTGGACCCACTTGTGGACTTCCGGACCCCTCCGGAATCCTCCGGAACCTTCTGGAAGCTTCCCGGTACAATACCGAAAAAAACTGCACCTTTTTCCGGAACCCAAAATATGACTTCCCATATATAAATATTTACCTCTCGACCATTCCGAGACTCCTCGTGACGTCTGGGATCTCATCCGGGACTCCGAACAATATTCGGTTACCAATTCACATAACTCATATAACACTATATCGTCAACGAACGTTAAGCGTGCGGACCCTACGGGTTCGGGAATGATGTAGACATGACTGAGACGCCTCTCCGGTCAATAACCAATAGTGGAACCTGGATGCTCATATTGGTTCCTACATATTCCACAAAAATCTTATCGGTCGAACCGCAATGACAACATACGTAATTCCCTTTGTCCGTCGGTATGTTACTCGCCCGAGATTCGATCGTCGGTATTTCCATACCTAGTTCAATCTCGTTACCGGCAAGTCTCTTTACTCGTTCCGTAATACATCATCCCGTAACTAACTCCTTAGTCACTTTGCTTGCAAGCTTCTTATGATGTGCATTACCGAGAGGGCCCAGAGATACCTCTCCGAAACACGGAGTGACAAATCCCAGTCTCGATCCATGCCAACTCAACGGACACCTTCGGAGATACATGTAGAGCATCTTTATGATCACCCAGTTACGTTGTGACGTTTGATAGCACACAAGGTATTCCTCTGGTATCCGGGAGTTGCATGATCTCATGGTCTGAGGAACATGTATTTGACATTCAAGAAAGCAGTAGCAATAAACAGAACGATCATATGCTAACCTAACGGATGGGTCTTGTCCATCACATCATTCTCCTAATGATGTGATCCTGTTATCAAATGACAACTCATGTCTATGGTTAGGAAACCTTAACCATCTTTGATCAACGAGCTAGTCTAGTAGAGGCTTACTAGGGACACGGTATTTGTTTATGTATTCACACATGTATTTAAGTTTCCGGTCAATACAATTCTAGCATGAATAATAAACCTTTATCATGAACAAGGAAATATAAAATAATAACAACTTTATTATTGCCTCTAGGGCATATTTCCATCATTGTGTGCCTGGACCGCTCATGGAGCGACAGGGGGCGGTCAGTATCGTCCATGCTAAGCGGGTTATTCTCATGATGAGTGTTTATTCACTCGTCCTTACACGAGAGGGGCGGTAATAGGGATTCCCAGTCCCGAATTCAAAAATCAAAAATAATTAAACAAAACTCCCCCAGGAATGTTGTTGGTTTGGACGGTACCCGTGGATGCGGCTAGTCGTGGAGTGTGATTGTTGGTGGAGGGGGAGTAAACCTTTACTTTTACCGCTTGGGAACCGCCGCTAATTTGTTTAGCATGTAAGATATTGATAACTCTTGGTCGTAACGTTGACAGGAAGGGTGTACATCCCAAAATTATATCTATCTCTGTTTTAAACCTTGAGCTCTGGCACCTCTGCAAATCCATGCTTCCCTCTACGAAGGTGTAAGTGCATCTAGTGCCACCCTTGTTTGGTTTTGGAGTATTGAACACAAACGCGGTTGAGCGACTAATGTGTTTGTGAGAGTTCATAGGTTAACACAGAGAGAAGTCCCTGGAGTTTCCGTTTAGCCGTCAAAGACGACCCCCCAAAAATGTCTGAAGACATTGAAGACGGCTGAAGCCATTGGTGGTAGACGAAGACATTCGTCCGAAGACAATGAAACGCGAAGACGAAGTCTTTTGGTAGTTTTGTTTCTTCTTTCCTGAGTCATAGGAACCACCGTACTTTTAAGTGGGGTCGATGTGATCAAAGTCAGATGTTGACATGATGCTCAACCCATACCTATGTCTTCGAGCGAAGACAATGAGAGGAAATCTCTTCCAGAGTTGGTTGAGTCAGCTTTACTTGTAGCCCAAGTAAAACTGCCGCGTGTGTTTGAAATCCGACCGTTGTGACACGTGTCCGTTGGCCATTGACCCAGGGTCATTTCGGTCATATCAGGTCGGGTTGCCCGCTGGCTATAAATAGCCCACCCCCTCCACCATGAGAAGGTGGCTGCTCAGAGAGAGATACGTCTGTTGTCGTTTTGGAGCAACCCACCTCGAAGACATTGAGAGAGACACATCCTGCGAGGATAAACCTAAACATCTAGAGCTAGTGTGTTTGAGCATCACCGAAGTCATTCTGTTCTGAGAGAACTAAAGACTTATTACACTTGAAGATTGTGATCTTCCAGACGGTTAGGCGTCTGGGTCTAGAGCAATCCAAGAGTCATTGTGGATCGCTGGCTGACCAAGTTTGTACGGGTTTCGGAAGTCTCCCCTGAAGACTTACCAGAGTGATTGAGCGCTGTCTAAGTGACTTCGGCTCAAGGGGAATAAGGTGAAGACGAGGTCTTCTGAGTTCTATCCCAGCCTCCCTAACCAGACGTACAGTTGTCACAGCAACTGGAACTAGTCCAACAAATCATGTGTCTTTGTCAAGCAACTGGTTCTATCCTTCACTTTCTTACATTCCTGTTCTGTATCGTGAAGCCTTTGCTTGTTGATAGGTAGAAGACTTATTCTGAAGACATTCATATCTGCTGTTTATCTTCACTCTATCTAAGTTTGTCTTTGACTCATCTTAGTGTGCATGATGATAATGCTTAACTTGCATGTATGTCTTCATTGCATTGCATGCCTTGTCTAGATCATTGATTGTATCCCTACTTGATCCTGTTTACGTTTCCGCACTTTCGAATACATTTATTGTTTCGAAGACTTTCATAAAAATCACATATTCACCCCCCTCTAGTCGATAACTAGCACTTTCAATTGGTATCAGAGCAAGGTACTCCCTTGTTCTGTGTTTCGGTTTAACCACCGTGGAGTTTTAGCTATGTCTACTGCAGGGATAATCAAGGTCTCCGCTGCGTGCCCTGTCTTCGATGGCACTGACTACCCCTACTGGAAGAACAAGATGCGCATGCATCTCGAAGCCATTGACAACGACCTATGGTATGTCGTCATGGCAGGCATTCCTGAGGTTGGCGAAGGTGTTACTGCTGCTGATGTGAAGAGGTTCGCACAACTAGACTGCACCGCCAAGAACATCATCTGTGGTCATCTGACCAAAGGACAGTATGGCCATGTGAGTGCACTTAACACTGCTAAGCAAATCTGGGAATGTCTGTCCAAAGTGAATGAAGGTGTCTCATATCAAAGAGACTCTCGTGTTGATGTGCTTCGCAACCTATTGAACCGCTTCAAGAGACTCGACAACGAAAATGTTCAGCTCACATTTGATCGACTCACCGACATCTCAAATGAGCTGAATGCAATTGGTGCCACTGATATCACCAAACATGAAGTCGTGAAGAAGCTACTCAGATCACTTGACAGTTCCTTTGATACTCTCGCACTCATGATCCAAGAGCGCCCTGACTTCAAGAGTTTGGATCCCGCTGATATCCTCAAGAGATTGAACACACATGAGTTCCAACAAGCTGAGAAGAGGGATATCGATGGTCCCAGTTACAGTCGTTCTCGTGCCTTGAAGGCCAAGGTTGTGTCGTCATCTGAAGACAACTCTGAATGCAGTTCTGATGGTGCTGAAGACTTTGGAAAAGAACTCGCTCTGCTTGTCAGGAAGTTTCGAAAGTTTGCCAAGTCAAAGCGCTACGCAAAATCTTCAAAGCGTGATTCCAAGAGGTCTGGTGAAATGTCTTCAAGAGACAACAAGAAGCAAACCTGTCACAAGTGCAAGAAAGTTGGCCATTTCATCGCTGATTGTCCTCGATGGGAGAAGGAATCCAAGAAGAAGAGCAAGGACTATGACTCCGATGACAAGAAGAAGAAGAAGTATGCAAAGTCTTCATCACACAAGAAGAGTTCATCTGGCAAGGCACATGCTTTCATCGGAAAGGAGATGGATTCACAGTCTGAATCTGATTCAGAAGTTGAGGAGGCATCTGAGGAGGAATATGATGCTAAAGTAGCTGGACTAGCAATGGCTTCGGAATATATCTCCACGTCTGTCTTCGAACCCGAAGACAATGGCTCCTTCTTCACCGAAGCCAGTGATGAAGATGCTACTCCGGCTTACTGTTTCATGGCAAAAGCCTCCAAGGTATCCTCAAAATCCTCACGTCATGACTATGAATCTGAAGCTGAATCTGATAATGACAAGAAACCTAGCTATGCTAAACTTGTAAAAATTGCCACCAAGCAACAACATGCCATGGAGAAGATGCAAACTACTCTAGAAAAAAGCGATGACCTATTGCGCGAAGAGATGAGTCTGAACGAAATTATGGCTGAAGACATGCGTAGTCTTCGTTCAAGGTTTGAGGATCTCCAAAGTTGTCATGATGCCCTCTCAACTGATCATGAAAAGCTTTCTCTTGAATATCTTCAGAAAAAGATTGATCTTGAAAAGTTGAGGGAAGCACATGATGACCTACAGAAGGAAAACGACTCACTCCTAGTAGAGCAGATCAGTACCGCTCAGGATGAATTTGATGCTCCATGCTTAAAGTGTATTGCACGTGAAGCTAATGATTTAACTGCTGAATGTTCAAATGCTTCTGAAAATGCATTATCTTCAACTGTATCTGTGGCACCTAACCCCTCGTCTGAGGAAGCCACTACTATCACTGATGACAATCACAGGTTGAAGACATTGCTTGAAACTAGCATGTACAAGAGTCTGAGAGGACATCAGATTCTTTGTGATGTCCTGAAGAAGACTATACTGAACAGAAACCCTAGGAAAGAGGGTGTCGGTTTCGAAAGAAACCTCAATGTTGATGGATCCTACTGGACGCCTGAGCAGTACCCCAAAACCACATGGGTTGCTGCGAAAGGTCCTTCAGTTGATCCTTCCACATTATCTGGCTTCAACTGTGTGAATCCTCTCATTATTGATGAATCCTTTGATTCCAGCTACAAACTGTTCAAATGCCAAAATGGTGAAGTGTTCGCCAGGTTTGTTGGTACTAACTGCAGGAATGGATCTCCTTTGAAGAAGATCTGGGTTCCCAAAAGTCTTCTTGAGAAGCATCGAGTGAATGTCCTGACGACATCTCTCAAGAAGAAGACAAACCCCAGATCAATGTCTTCGAGAAGACAAAGGCTTCCATACGATCGCTCTAACAAATATGTTTCACAGGGAAGGACTCAAATGACACATGAATATGTGCATTATGGCATGAACCGTTATGTTCATCCAACCAAGAATGTCTCATCCTATTCATTTGAGTACACTAACCCACCTGTGAAACGTGCTATTAGGGCATCCTTGCCTAAATTCTCTGATGCTGCCTTACGTCTCATTGCTTCTAAGTCACCCCTTCGCATGTGGGTGGTTAAGAAGAACTAATATCTTCATGCAACATCGGGTCCCTAGATAGGAAGAAGCCTATCCCGAAGATTATCCCTGGAGACCCGAAAACAATCTTGTTTGGACGCAAGATACCTAATGCGAATGTTAACATTCATGTCGTGCAATGTCTTCATTCTACTTTGCACTGCTATATCATCATCAATGCATGTTACAGCTGCATGCCTTGGTGAACCATACTAATTCTCAATGTAGGAAGACAAATCCAATGCTCCTGAATGGATTATGGATAGTGGTTGCACCAGTCACATGACTGGTGATCGAAGCCTATTGATGGAGTAAACTCTTCGACATCCAACAAAAGACCACATTGTCTTTGCTGACAAGAGGACAACTTCTGCCCCATAGACCATGAAGAACGGTGTGTATCCCATTGATCGATTCGGGGTGGTATGCAGGCCCCACAGAACGGAGTCAAGCTCCTCTACCCAATGGCAGTCGGACTCATGAACCATTCGCATTGGGTGTATGACCATTGAAGGTATTATTCATGTAAACAGAATAACCATTATTCTATGACTTAAATGAATAACCGTATTGCAAGAAACACGATCTAATCATGTTCATGCTTGATACGTCTCCAACGTATCTATAATTTTTGATTGTTCCATGCTATTATATTATCCGTTTTGGATGTTTTATATGCATTAATATGCTATTTTATATTATTTTTGGGACTAACCTATTAATCTAGAGCCTAGTGCCAGTTTCTGTTTTTTCCTTGTTTTTGAGTATTGCAGATAAGGAATATTAAACGGAGTCCAAACGGAATAAAATCTTCGGAATAATTTTTCTTGGACCAGAACCAACCCAGAAGACTTGGAGATGAAGGCAGGGGAGCCACCGTGTGGAGACAAGCCACAGGGGCGCGCCCTAGGGGGGGGCGCCCCCTTGGCTTGTGGCCCCACGGCAGCCCCCCTAACCCTATTCTTAAGCCTATAAATTCACAAATATTCCCTAGATACCAAAAAGAGCCACGAAAATACTTTTCCGCCGCCGGAAGCCTCTGTTCCCGTGAGATCCAATCTTGGAGCCTTTTCCGGTAATCTGCCGGAGGGGGATTCTATCACGGAGGGCATCTACATCAACTCCATTGCACCTCCGATGATGCGTGAGTAGTTTACCACAGACCTTCGGGTCCATAGCTAGTAGCTAGATGGCTTCTTCTCTCTCTTTGCTCTTCAATACCATGTTCTTCATGATCTTCATGGAGATCTATCCGATGTAATACTCTTTTGCGGTGTGTTTGTCGAGATCCGATGAATTGTGGGTTTATGTTCAGATTATCTATGAATATTATTTGAGTCTTTTCTGAATTTTTATATGCATGATTTCATATCTTTGCAAGTCTCTTCGAGTTATTGGTTTGGTTTGGCCAACTAGATTGGTAATTCTTGCAATGGGAGAAGTGCTTAGTTTTGGGTTCAATCTTGCAGTGTCCTCACCCAGTGACAAAGTAGGGGTAGCGAGGCACGTATTGTATTGTTGCCATCGAGGATAAAAAGATGGGGTTTTCATCATATTTCTTGAGTTTATCCCTCTACATCATGTCATCTTACCTAATGCGTTACTCTGTTCTTCATGAACTTAATACTCTAGATGCAGGCAGGAGTCGGTCGATGTGTGGAGTAATAGTAGTAGATGCACAATCGTTTCGGTCTACTTGACACGGACGTGATGCCTATATGCATAATCATTGCCTTGGATATCTTCATAATTATTCGCTTTTCTATCAATTGCTCGACAGTAATTTGGTCACCCACCGTATTATTTGCTATCATGAGAGAAGCCTCTAGTGAAACCTATGGCCCCCGGGTCTATTTTCCATCTTATACTTTCAGATCTAAAACCAAAAATACCAAAAATACCTTGCTGCATTATTTTTACTTTTGTTTTACTTTCCGTTCAAGCAATCTATCATATCTATCTCTATCAGATCTCATCCTTGAAAGTAACCGTGAAGGGATTGACAACCCCTTTATAGCGTTGGGTGCAAGTGTTTGATTCTTTGTGTAGGTACATCTATTGGGGACTTGCTTGTATCTCCTACTGGATTGATACCTTGGTTCTCAACAACTGAGGGAAATACTTATCTACTTTACTGCATCACCCTTTCCTCTTCAAGGGAAAACCAACGCATGCTCGAGAAGTAGCAAGAAGGATTTCTGGCGCCGTTGCCGGGGAGATCTACATCAAGCCATCCAAGTACCCATCACAAACTCATCTCTTGCATTTACTTTAGTTGCCATTTGCCTCTCGTTTTCCTCTCCCCCACTTCTAAAACGATTTTCCAAAAAGATTTGCCTTTTTATTCGCCCTTCTTCCGTTCGTCTTTTCGTTTGCTTGTGTGCTTGATTGCTTGCTTTGTTACGATGTCCCAAGAGAATACCAAGTTGTGTGACTTTTCCAATACTAATAATAATGATTTTATTAGTACTCCGATTGCTCCCGCCACTAGTGCGGAATCTTATGAAATTAATGCCGCTTTGCTTAATCTTGTTATGAAAGAACAATTTTCTGGCCTTCCTAGTGAAGATGCCGCGTCCCATCTAAATACTTTCGTTGAGTTGTGTGATATGCTAAAGAATAAAGATGTGGATAATGATATTGTTAAATTGAAGCTCTTTCCGTTCTCACTACGAGATCGTGCTAAAACTTGGTTTTCATCTTTGCCTAAAAATAGTATTGATTCATGGAATAAGTGTAAAGATGCTTTTATTTCCAAGTACTTTCCGCCCGCTAAAATCATCTCCCTTAGGAACGATATAATGAATTTTAAGCAACTTGATCATGAGCATGTTGCACAATCTTGGGAGAGGATGAAACAAATGATTAGAAATTGCCCCGCGCATGGTTTGAGTTTATGGATGATTATACAAATTTTTTATGCGGGATTGAATTTTGCATCTAGGAATCTCTTAGATTCCGCCGCAGGTGGTACTTTTATGGAAATCAGATTAGGAGAAGCTACTAAACTCCTAGATAATATTATGGCAAATTACTCTCAATGGCATACCGAAAGATCTCCTACTAGTAAAAAGGTGCATGCTATTGAAGAGATTAATACTTTGAGTGAAAAGATGGATGAATTGATGAAATTGTTTGCTAGTAAGAGTGCTCCTATTGATCCTAATGATATGCCTTTGTCTTCTTTGATTGGAAATAATAATGAATCTATGGATGTGAAATTTGTTGGTAGGAACCATTTTGGTAATAACGCGTATAGAGGTAATTTCAATGCTACGCCGTTTCCTAGTAATTCCTCTAAAAATTATGGTAATTCCTACAACAATTCTTATGGAAATTATAATAAGATGCCCTCTGATCTTCAGAATAATATTAAAGAATTTATTAGCTCGCAAAAAGGTTTCAATGCTATGATTGAAGAAAAATTGCTCAAGATTGATGATTTGGCTAGGAACGTGGATAGAATTTCTCTTGAGATTGATTCTTTGAAAATTAGATCTATTCCACCCAAGCATGATATTAATGAGTCTTTAAAAGCTATGAGAATCTCTATTGATGAGTGCAAGGAAAGAACCGCTAGAATACGTGCTAAGCGTGAATGGTTTGAAAAAGTGTGTTCTCGTGATAATATTGATGAAGATCTTAAAGTGCTTGATGTGACTCCTATTGAATCTTTGTTTTCTAATGTAAATCTTGATAAAGATGGGACTGAAGATGAGTCAACTTTAGTTAAAAGGCGTCCCAATGATTCAGAGTTTATAGATCTTAATGCTAAGATTGATAAAAGTGGGATTGAAGAGGTCAAAATTTTAAATAGCAATGAACCCACTCTTTTGGATTTCAAGGACTTTAATTATGATAGTTGCTCTTTGTTTGATTGTGTTTCCTTGTTGCAATCCATGTTAAATTCTCCTCATGCTTATAATCAAAACAAAGCTTTTACTAAACATATCGTTGATGATATGATGAAATCTTTTGAAGAAAAACTTGAGTTGGAAGTTTCTATACCTAGAAAGCTTTATGATGAGTGGGAACCTACTATTAATATTAAAATTAAGGATTATGAGTGCCATGCTTTGTGTGATTTGGGTGCTAGCGTTTCCACGATTCCAAAAACTTTATGTGATGTGCTAGGTTTCCGTGAATTTGATGATTGCTCTTTAAATTTGCATCTTGCGGATTCCACTATAAAGAAACCTATGGGAAGGATTAATGATGTTCTTATTGTTGCAAATAGGAATTATGTGCCCGTAGATTTAATCGTTCTTGATATAGATTGCAATCCTACATGTCCTATTATTCTTGGTAGACCTTTCCTTAGAACGATTGGTGCAATTATTGATATGAAGGAAGGAAATATTAGATTCCAATTTCCATTAAGGAAAGGCATGGAACACTTTCCTAGAAATAAAATAAAATTACCTTATGAATCTATTATGAGAGCTACTTATGGATTGCATACCAAAGATGACAATACCTAGATATATTTCGTTTTGCCTAGCTAGGGGCGTTAAACAATAGCGCTTGTTGGGAGGCAACCCAATTTTATTTTTGCTTTATGTTTTTTTGTTTCTGTTTTTTTGTGTTTTCCACATTATTACTTCTGTAATAATCATGTTTTCTTGTTTAAATTAGTGTTTGAGCCAAGTAAGACCTTTGGGATGGTCTACGGTGTTTGCAATTTGATTTTGCTGAAACACAGAAACTTTTGATCTCAGTCCAGGAATTTTGTAAATTCACTGGAACGTTCTTTTGATCTGAAATTTTTACACAAGATTTATATACAAATTTCCCTGATTTCCCTAATTTTTCAGAATTTTTGGAGTTACATAAGTATTCGAAGTCTATAGATTTCTACAGACTATTCTGTTTTTGACAGATTCTGTTTTCTTTGTGTTGTTTGCTTATTTTGATGTATCTATGGGTTGTATTGGGGGGTATGAACCATGGAGAAGTTAGAATACAGTAGATATTACACCAATATAAATAAATAATGAGTTCACAACAGTACCTAAAGTGGTGATTTATTTTTCTTATACTAACGGATCTCATGAGTTTTCTGTTGAGTTTTGTGTTGTGAAGTTTTCAAGTTTTGGGTAAAGATTTGATGGACTATGGAATAAGGAGTGGCAAGAGCCTAAGCTTGGGGATGCCCAAGGCACCCCAAGCCATATTCAAGGATACCAAAAAGCCTAAGCTTGGGGATGCCCCGGAAGGCATCCCCTCTTTCGTCTTCAATCCATCGGTAAATTTACTTGAGGCTATATTTTTATTCACCACATGATATGTGTTTTGCTTGGAGCGTCTTGTATGATATGAGTCTTTGCTTTTTAGTTTGCCACAATCATCCTTGCTGCACACATCTTTTTGAGAGAGACACGCTGAATCGTGAATTTCTTAGAATACTCTATGTGTTTCACTTATATCTTTTGAGCTAGGCAATGTTGCTCTAGTACTTCACTTATATCTTTTTAGAGCACGATGGTGTTATATTTTATAGAAATTATTGAACTCTCGTACCTCACTTATATTATTTTGTGAGTTTCTTAAAACAGCATGGTAATTTATTTAGGTTATGAATTTAGTCCTAATATAATGGGCATCCAAGAGGGATATAATAAAAACTTTCATATTAAGTGCATTGGATACTATGAGAAGTTCGATTCCTTGCATATAGTTTTGAGATAATGGAGATGGTAATATGAGAGTCATGCTAGTGAGTGGTTGTGAATTGGAAGAGATACTTGTGTTGAAGTTTGTGATTCCCGTAGCATGCACGTATGGTGAACCGTTATGTAACGAAGTCGGAGCATGATTTGTTTAATGATTGTCAACCTTTGTGTGAGGGTCGGGAGCGCGCGATGGTTAACTCCTACCAACCTCTCCCCTAGGAGCATGCGTCTAATGCTTTGTTTGATAACTAATAGACTTTTGCAATAAGTATGTGAGTTCTTTATGACTAATGTTGAGTCCATGGATTATACGCACTCTCACCCTTCCACCATTGCTAGCCTCTCTAGTACCGCGCAACTTTCGCCGGTGCATCAAACCCACCTTCCTCAAAACAGCCACCATATATTTTCCTCAAAACAGCCACCATACCTACCTATTATGGCATTTCCATAGCCATTCCAAGATATATTGCCATGCAACTTCCACCGTTCCGTTTTTCATGACATGCACCATCACCTTCATATTGCATATAGTCATATTTTGTTCTAGGTATCGAGTTGTAATTTTCTTTTTGAGTTGTAAGTAAATAAAAGTGTGATGATTTTTATTATTAGAGCATTGTCCCGTGTGAGAAAAGGATGATGGAAGCTATGACTCCCTCACAAGTTGGGATGAGTATCCGGACTTTACAAAAAATAAAAGAGGCCAGCGAAGCCCAAATAAAAAAAAGAGGCCAAAGATGCCCACCAAAATAATAATAAAAAAATGAGAGAAAGAGAGAAGGGACAATTGCTGCTATCTTTTTCCACACTTGTGCTTCAAAGTAGCACCATGATCTTCATGATAGAGAGTCTCCTATTTTGTCACTTTCATATAACTAGTGGAATTTTTCCTCTTGCACGACCACTTAGTTTTCTTTTTGAGCTTTCATACACTTATAGCTCTAAGTGCATTTGTTGCATGGCAATCCCTACTCACTCACATTGATATCTATCGATGGGCATCTCCATAGCCCGTTGATACGCCTAGTTGATGTGAGACTATCTTCTCCTTTTTCCTTGCACCTCCACCATATTCTATTCCACCTATAGTGCTATATCCATGGCTCGCGCTCATGTATTGCGTGAGAGTTGAAAAGGTTTGAGAACATAAAAAGTGTGAAACAATTGCTTGACTTGTTCATCGGGGTTGTGCATGATTTAGATACTTTGTGTGGGGAAGATGGAGCATAGCCAGACCATATGATTTTGTAGGGATAACTCTCTAAGGCCATGTTATTTCGAAAGGACACGATTGCCTTGTTAGTGTGCTCGTAGTATTACTGTTTTTATGTCAATATTCGACTATTGTTTTGAATCTTATGGATCTGAATATTCATGCCACAATAAAGAATATTACATGGATAAATATGTTAGGTAGCATTCCACATCAAAAATTCTATTTTTATCATTTACCTACTCGAGGACGAGCAGGAATTAAGCTTGGGGATGCTTGATACGTCTCCAACGTATCTATAGTTTTTGATTGTTCCATGCTATTATATTATCCGTTTTGGATGTTTTATATGCATTAATATGTTATTTTATATTATTTTTGGGACTAACCTATTAATCTAGAGCCTAGTGCCAGTTTCTGTTTTTTCCTTGTTTTTGAGTATTGCAGATAAGGAATATTAAACGGATTCCAAAAGGAATAAAATCTTCGGAATAATTTTTCTTGGACCAGAAGCAACCCAGAAGACTTGGAGATGAAGGCAGGGGAGCCACCGTGTGGCGACAAGCCACAGGGGCGCGCCCTAGGGCGGGGGGCGCCCCCTGGCTTGTGGCCCCACGGCAGCCCCCCTAACCCTATTCTTCGGCAAATAAATTCACAAATATTCCATGGATACCAAAAAGAGCCACGAAAATAATTTTCCGTCGCCGGAAGCCTCTGTTCCCGTGAGATCCAATCTTGGAGCCTTTTCCGGTAATCTGCCGGAGGAGGATTCGATCACGGAGGGCATCTACATCAACTCCATTGCCCCTCCGATGATGGGTGAGTAGTTTACCACAGACTTTCGGGTCCATAGCTAGTAGCTAGATGGCTTCTTCTCTCTCTTTGCTCTTCAATACCATGTTCTTCATGATCTTCATGGAGATCTATCCGATGTAATACTCTTTTGCGGTGTGTTTGTCGAGAACCGATGAATTGTGGGTTTATGTTCAGATTATCTATGAATATTATTTGAGTCTTTTCTGAATTCTTATATGCATGATTTCATATCTTTGCAAGTCTCTTCGAGTTATTGGTTTGGTTTGGTCAACTAGATTGGTAATTCTTGCAATGGGAGAAGTGCTTAGTTTTGGGTTCAATCTTGCGGTGTCCTCACCTAGTGACAAAGTAGGGGTAGCGAGGCACGTATTGTATTGTTGCCATCGAGGATAAAAAGATGGGGTTTTCATCATATTGCTTGAGTTTATCCCTCTACATCATGTCATCTTACCTAATGCGTTACTCTGTTCTTCATGAACTTAATACTCTAGATGCAGGCAGGAGTCGGTCGATGTGTGGAGTAATAGTAGTAGATGCAGAATCGTTTCGGTCTACTTGACACGGACGTGATGCCTATATGCATAATCATTGCCTTGGATATCTTCATAATTATTCTCTTTTCTATCAATTGCTCGACAGTAATTTGTTCACCCACCGTATTATTTGCTATCATGAGAGAAGCCTCTAGTGAAACCTATGGCCCTCGGGTCTATTTTCCATCTTATATTTTCATATCTAAAACCAAAAATACCAAAAATACCTTGCTGCATTATTTTTACTTTTGTTTTACTTTCCGTTCAAGCAATCTATCATATCTATCTCTATCAGATATCATCCTTGCAAGTAACCGTGAAGGGATTGACAACCCCTTTATAGCGTTGGGTGCAAGTGTTTGATTCTTTGTGTAGGTACATCTATTGGGGACTTGCTTGTATCTCCTACTGGATTGATACCTTGGTTCTCAACAACTGAGGGAAATACTTATCTACTTTACTGCATCACCCTTTCCTCTTCAAGGGAAAACCAACGCATGCTCGAGAAGTAGCAATGCTCAACGCCAACACCAAATAACATTTATTTAGGTTTGACACAAATCCCTAAGGTAGAGGGAGCGTGCGATGGTGATCACATCAACCTTGGAAACACTTCCAACACACATCGTCACCTCGCCCTTAGCTATTCTCTGTTTATTCCGTAGTTTTTATTTCGAGTTAACAATATTAGCAACTGAACCGATATCTAATACCCAGGTGCTACTAGGAGTACTAGTAAGGTACACATCAATAACATGTATATCAAATATACTTTTGTTGACGTTTGCCAGCCTTCTTATCTACCAAGTATCTTGGGGCAGTTCCGCTTCAGTGACTGTTTCCCTCATAACAGAAGCACTCAATCTCGGGTTTGGGTCCAACCTTGGGTTTCTTCACTGGAGCGACAACTGGCTTGCCATTCTCGAAGTTTCCCGTCTTGCCCTTGCCCTTCTTGAAACTAGTGGTCTTATGATCAACACTTGATGCTCCTTCTCGATTTCTACCTTTCGCGGTGTAAAACATCGCGAATAGCTCAGGGGTCATTTTCTCCATCCCTGGCATGTTATAGTTCATCATGAAGCTCTAGTAGCTTGGTGACAGAGAGTTCGAGAACTATGTCAATCACTATCTTATCTGGAAGATCAACTCCCACTTGATTCAAGCGATTGAAGCACTGAGACAATCTGAGCACATGCTCACCGATTGAGCTATTCTCCTTCATCTTGCAAGCAAAGAATCTTGTTGGAGGTCTCATACCTCTCAACACGGGCACGAGCCTGAAATCCCAATTTCAGCTCTTGGAACATCTCATATGATCCGTGACGTTCAAAACGTCTTTGGAGCCTCAATTATAAGTTGTAAAGCATGATGCCCTAAACTATCAAGTAGTCATCAAAAAGATGCATGTCTGATGTTCTCAACACCCACAGACGACGCTTGAGGGGGTGGCGCACCGAGTGGCGCATCAAGGACATAAGCCTTCTGTGTAGCAACTGAGGACAATCCTTAGATCACGGACCTAGTCCGCGCAATTGCTACTACCATCTTTCAACTTAGTTTTTCTCTAGGAACGTATCAAAATATAGGGGAGCTACAGCATGAGCTATCGATCTACAACATAATTTGCAAATATATTTTGACTATATTCATGATAAATAGTTCAATTAATGATATTACTAAAGAACTCCCACTCAAATCAACATCCCTCAGGTTGTCTAAGTGTGACATGATCCAAATCCACCAACCCAAGTCCGATCATCACGTGAGATGAGGTGGTTTCAATGGTGAACATCTCCATGTTGATCATATCTACTATATGACTCATGTTCGACCTTTCGGTCTCCTGTGTTCCGAGGCCATGTCTGTACATGCTAGGCTCGTCAAGTTTATCCCAAGTATTCCGCGTGTGTAAATCTGGCTTGCACCCGTTGTATGCGAACGTAGAGTCTATCACACCCGATCATCATGAGGTGCTTCGAAACGACGAACCTTCGCAACGGTGCATACTCGGGGAGAACACAATTTATCTTGAAAGGTGCATAAAAGTATAAACATCACATGCAAATCATATAAGTGACATGATATGGCCATCATCATCTTGTGCTTTTGATCTCCATCTCCAAAGCACCGGCATGATCTCCATCGTCACCGGCATGACACCATGATCTCCATCATCATGATCTCCATCATCGTGTCTTCATGTGGTTGTCGCGCCAACTATTGCTTCTACAACTATTGCTAACTCATAGCGATAAAGTACAGCAAAAAAGGAGAAAATAATTAAAGACAACCCTATGGCTCCTGCCGGTTGCCGTACTCATCGACATGCAAGTTGTGATAATCTATACAAACACATGATCATCTCATACATCACATATATCGCATATATCACATCATGTCTTTGACCATATCACATCACAACATGCCCTGCAAAAACAAGTTAGACGTCATCTACTTTGTTGTTGCAAGTATTACGTGGCTGCTATGGGCAACTAGTAAGAACCGTTCTTACCTACGCAAAGCCACAACGGTGATATTCAAGTTGCTATTTAACCTTCTACAAGGACCGCCTCTGTCGAATCCGATTCAACTAAAGTGGGAGAGACAGACATCCGCGAGCCATCTTTATGCAACTAGGTTACATGTCAGTCAGTGGAACCGGTCTCTCGTACGTGGACGAGCAAGGTTGGTCTAGGCCGCTTCATCCCACAATACCGTCGGATCAAAATAAGACTAAGGAGGTAACCAATCTGAACATCAACGCCCACAATCTCTTTTGTGTTCTACTCGTGCATATCATCTACGCATAGACCTAGCTCTGATACCACTGATGGGGAACGTTGCATGGGAAACAAATTTTTTTCCTACGAACACCCAAGATCTATCCATGGAGATGCATAGCTACGAGAGGGGGGGTGTATCTACATAACCTTGTAGATCGCTAAGCGGAAGCGTATATAACGCGGTTGATGTAGTCGTACTCTTCACGATCCAATCGCGATCCGATCCGATCTAGCGCCGAACGGACGGCACCTCCGTGTTCAGCACATGTGCGGTGATGTCTACTACGCAACCTTCTTCTTGTAGACTCGTGTTGGGCCCCCAAGCGCAGAGTTTTGTAGGACAGTAGCAAATTTCCCTCAAGTGGATGACCTAAGGTTTATCAATCCGTGGGAGGCGTAGGACGAAGATGGTCTCTCTCAAACAACCCTGCAACCAAATAACAAAGAGTCTCTTGTGTCCCCCAACACACCCAATACAATGGCAAATTGTATAGGTGCACTAGTTCGGCGAAGAGATGGTGATACAAGTGCAATATGGATGGTAGATATAGGTTTTTGTAATCTGAAAATATAAAAACAGCAAGGTAACTAATGATAAAAGTGAGCACAAACGGTATTGCAATGCTTAGAAACAAGGCCTAGGGTTCATACTTTCACTAGTGCAAGTTCTCTCAACAATACTGACATAGTTGAATCATATGTAAATCCCTCACGTGCGACAAAGAGTTCACTCCAAAGTCACAAATAGCGGAGAACAAACAAAGAAATTATTGTAGGGTACGAAACCACCACGGTAGCTCTGCTGAAAACAGCGTCAGTCCGGGTTAGTTCTAATAAAATCATACCAAAATCATATAAAATTATTGTAAACATGGCATGAATACTTCATAAATTATAGATACGTTGGAGACGTATCAGCATCCCCAAGCTTAATTCCTGCTCGTCCTCGAGTAGGTAAATGATAAAAGAAATAATTTATGAAGTGTGAATGCTACCTAACATTTTCATCATATTCTATTCCTCTTTGTATAGCATGGACATTTGGACTTGTAAATGATTCAAAGCAATAGTCTAGTTTTAACATAATGACTTCAATACTCAAGCATGTCAACAAGCAACCATGTCTTTCAAAATATCAACACTAAAGAAAGTCATCCCTAGCCCATCATGCTCAATCATTGATCCATTAATGAAACACACTCAAATATTAGCTATGCCCAATGCTCAAGTACGAACATAGTGCCCCCTAGTTGGTCCTTATAAGAGAAGATGGAGACTCAAAGCAAAAATAAAAATTGCATAAAGTAAATAGATAGGCCCTTCGCAGAGGGAAGTAGGGATTTGTAGAGGTGCCAGAGCTCAAAGTTTTAAATTGAGAGAGAAAAAATATTTTGGGTGGCATGCTTTTCCTGTCAACGAAAACGACAAAGTAGCTCACAATACTTTCCATGCTAGATATATCATAGGCGGTTCCCAAACAGAAAATAAAGTTTTTACTCCCCTCCACCAATCAATCACACTCCACGGCGAGCCGAATCCACGGGTACCGTCCATACAAACAACAATCCTGGGGGAGTTTTGTTTCATTGTATTTTGATTTGAATTTTGAGCATGGGACTGGGCATCCCGAATACCAGCCACTTTCTCGTGAATGATAGTGAATCAACACATATCGTGAGAATAACACACCTAGCATGGAAAAATATTAGATACTCCTCACCGTTTCATGAGCGGTACGGGCACACAAAAGAGAAAATTTATTTTGAAAATTTAGAGTTGGCACATACAAATTTGCTTGGAACGGCATGGAAATACCGCATATAGGTAGGTATGGTGGACTCATAAGGCAAAACTTGGTTTAAGGATTTTGGATGCACAAGTAGTATTTCTACTTAGTACAAATGGAGGCTAGCAAATAGATTGGGAAGCAACCAAACCAAGAAACGAAAATTCACATAAGTGAGCATTGAACATAACTAACACCGAATAATGCACCACAAGTAGGATGTAACTTCATTGCATAACTATTGACTTTCGTACTTGCATAGCGAATCACAAACCTTAACACCAATATTCCTACTAAAGCATAATTACTCACTAACATGACTCACATATTACTATCATCATGTTTCAAAACTATTACAAATATTCAAGTTTAATTTGTCCCATGATCTTCATGAAAGTTTTTATTATATCCTCCTTGGATATCTATCACTTTGGGACTAGTTTCATATATTGCCATTGCTTTTTCGACAAGCTCAAACAAATTTAAATGAAGCACATGAGCATAAAGATTTCATCCCTTAAAAAGGTATAAGTGAAGCATGAGAGGAAATGATAAGCTACTCTCAAAAGATATAAGTGAAGATCAATGAGTAGTCAAACCATTAAGTAGCTAGGTGAGGACTCTCTCTCTCAATAAAGGTTTTCAGATCTAAGTATTTTATTAAACAGCAAGCAAAAGAAAAATATCATTCCAAGAATAGCACGCATCATGTGAACGAATAAAAATTTAGGCTCAACATAGGCTAACCGATAATTGTTGATGAAGAGAGGTGGGATGCGTAGCATCCCCAATCTTAGATGCTTGAGACTTCTTGAAATATTTACTTGGGGTGCCTTGGGCATCCCCAAGCTTGAGCTTTTGTATCTCGTTCAATCCTCTCATATCATGGTTTCACCTATTCTCAAAAACATCTTCCACACAAAACTTGAAAAGAACTCGTGAGATAGGTTAGCACACATAATAATAAATCAGCTCTTTATGTACTGTCAAGACAAGTTGCATAATAATTTTAAAACATTAGGTACTGTTTACTATCATTTCCACAATTTATATCTACCAATATAGGGTATGGAAACTATAGGATAAGTAGATAACAAAACTATGACAGCAATCTGTCCAAACAGAACAGTCTGTAGCAATTTATGAAAACAGTGTAGTTCTGTGATTCAAACAATTATGAAAATTTAGGACATGCTAAAAAATTTATATTACAATACTGTGTAAAAATTTCAGAAACTTTCCACGTTCCAGTAAAATATGAAAATTCAAACACTACAGCAAAAGTTTCTGTTTATACACAGCACACATCAAACATGCAATTCAAGCATCCTAAAGCAATTCTTGGAAATTTTTATAGAAAAACAAGATTATAAATAACACCTAACAGAAAACAAGAAAATAAAATGACGCTCCAAGCAAAACTCATATTATGTGACGAATAAAAATATAGCTCCAAGTAAGATATACCGATAGTGTTGAAGACGAAAGAGGGGATGCCTTCCGGGGCATCCCCAAGCTTAAGCGCTTGAGTCTTCCTTGGATACTACCTTGGGGTGCCTTGGGAATCCCCAATCTTAGTTTCTTGTCACTCCTTGTTCTCCTCATATCGGTGTCTCACCCAAAACTTGAAAACTTCAATCACACAAAACTTAACGGAACTTCGTGAGATGGGTTAGTATAATAAAGATAGATCATTCACTTAGGTACTGTCAAGACAAGATTCATAATTGTTCCCACATGATACCTACTGTATTCTATCATTCCCATAATTTATATCACTGAATATAAGCTATGGGAACACTAAAACAAGCAAACTATGCATGCAAAACAGAATCTGTCAAAAACAGAACAATCTGTGAAGATCTGTAGTGTAACCATACTGACCTGTCTCTAACAATTCTGAAACATTAGGACAACCTGAAGTATTTGTATATAAAGATGGTGTAAAAATTTCAGATCATTATCATGCTCCAGTAAAAAATGAAAATTCCTGTACTGGAGTCAAAAGTTTCTGTTTTGGTTCAGCATCAATTCTACTCATCTTGTGAGTCATCCCAAAGGCTTTACTTGGCACTTTATTGAAATAAAAGGCACAAAACATGATTACTACAGTAGCTTAATCATGTGAACACACAAAAACAGAAAGTAAAAGTGTTGGGTTGTCTCCCAACAAGTGCTTTTCTTTAATGCCTTTTTAGCTAGGCATGATGATTTCAATGATGCTCACAAAAAAGATAAGAATTGAAACACAAAGAGAGCATCATGAAGCATATCAATAGCACATTTAAGCCTAACCCACTTCCTATGCATAGGGTTTTTGTGAACAAAAAATTTATGGGAGAAAGAATCAACTAGCATAGGAAGGCAAAAGAAGCATAACTTCAAAACTTTGAACACATAGGGAGGAAACTTGATATTATTGCAATTCCTACAAGCATATGTTCCTCCCTCATAATAATTTTCAGTAGCATCATGAACGAATTCAACAATATAACCAGCACATAAAGCATTCTTTTCATGATCCACAAGCATAGAAAATTTACTACTCACCACATAAGCAAATTTATTCTCATCAATAGTAGTGGGAGCAAACTCAACAAAATAACTATCATGTGAAGCATAATCCAATTGAAAATTAAAATCATGATGAAAAGTTTCATGGTTATCATTATTCTTTATAGCATACATGTCATCACAATAATCATAATAAATAGGAGGCATGCTTTCATCATAATAAATTTGCTCATCAAAACTTGGGGGGCTAAACATATCATCTTCATCAAACATAGCATCCCCAAGCTTGTAGCTTTGCATATCATTAGCATCATGAATATTCAAGGAATTCATACTAATAACATTGCAATCATGCTCATCATACAAAGATTTAGTGCCAAACATTTTAATAACTTCTTCTTCTAACACTTGAGCACAATTTTCCTTTCCATCATTTTCACGAAAGACATTAAAAAGATGAAGCATATGAGGCAACCTCAATTCCATATTTTTTTGTAGTTTTGTTTTATAAAACCAAACTAGTGAAAAACAAGAAACAAAAAGATTTAATTGCAAGATCTAAAGATATACCTTCAAGCACTCACCTCCCCGGCAACGGCTCCAGAAAAGAGATTGATGTCTACTACACAACCTTCTTCTTGTAGACTCGTGTTGGGCCTCCAAGCGCAGAGTTTTGTAGGACAGTAGCAAATTTCCCTCAAGTGGATGCCCTAAGGTTTATCAATCCGTGGGAGGCGTAGGATGAAGATGGTCTCTCTCAAACAACCCTACAACCAAATAACAAAGAGTCTCTTGTGTCCCCAACACACCCAATACAATGGCAAATTGTATAAGTGCACTAGTTCGGCGAAGAGATGGTGATACAAGTGCAATATGGATGGTAGATATAGGTTTTTGTAATCTGAAAATATAAAAACAGCAAGGTAACTAATGATAAAAGTGAGCACAAACGGTATTGCAATGCTTAGAAACAAGGCCTAGGGTTCATACTTTCACTAGTGCAAGTTCTCTCAACAATACTGACATAGTTGAATCATATGTAAATCCCTCACGTGCGACAAAGAGTTCACTCCAAAGTCACAAATAGCGGAGAACAAACGAAGAAATTATTGTAGGGTATGAAACCACCTCAAAGTTATCTTTTCTGATCAATCTTATGAGCTATCCCTATAAGTGTCACGAACAGCCCTAGAGTTCGTACTAAAATAACACCTTAAGATACACGTCAACCAAAACCCTAATGTCACCTAGATACTCCAATGTCACCACAAGTACCCATGGGCTTGATTATACGATATGCATCACACAATTTCAGATTCATCATATTCAATCCAACACAAAGAACTTCATAGAGTGCCCCAAAGTTTCTATCGGAGAATCAAGACGAAAACATGTGCCAACCCCTATGCATAGATTCCCAAGGTCACGGAACCCGCAAGTTGATCACCAAAACATACATCAAGTGGATCAATAGAACATCCCATTGTCACCACGGATATCCCATCGCAAGACATACATCAAGTGTTCTCAAATCCTTAAAGATTCAATCCGATAAGAAAACTTCAAAGGGAAAACTCAATTCATCACAAGAAGATAGAGAGGGGAAAACTCCATATGATTCATCTATATCAATAAAGCTCGCGGTACATCAAGATCGTGCCATCTCAAGAACACGAGAGAGAGATCAAACACATAGCTACTGGTACATACCCTCAGCCCCGAGGGTGAACTACTTGCTCCTCGTCATGGAGACCGCCGGGATGATGAAGATGGCCTCCGGTGATGGTTTCCCCCTCCGGCAGGGTGCCGGAACGGGCTCCCAATTGGTTTTTCGTGGCTCTGAAGGCTTGCGGCGGCGGAACTCCCGATCTAGGTTTCTTTCTGGGGGTTTCTCGATTTATAGGAGTATTTGGCGTCGGTCTCACATCAAGGCGGTGCCCGAGGAGCCCACAAGCCAGGGGGGCGCGCCCTAGGGGGGGCGCCCCCCAGGCTTGTGGCCTCCGCGGTCACTTCCTGGCCCAGCTTTTTGCTCCAGTATTTTTTATATTTTCCAAAAATATTCTCCGTAAATTTTCAGCCCATTCCGAGAACTTTTATTTCTGCACAAAAACACCACCACGGTAGCTGTGCTGAAAACAGCGTCAGTCCGGGTTAGTTCTAATAAATCCATACCAAAATCATATAAAATTATTGTAAACATGGCATGAATACTTCATAAATTATAGATACGTTGGAGACGTATCATGCGGCTCGATGACGTCTCCTCCTTCTCGATCCAGCAAGAGAGGAAGGATAAGTATATGGGATCTCAACCAGCATGATGGTGTGGTGGAGATGGTGGTGGAGCAATCCCAGCAGGGCTTTGCCAAGCGCCTCCGGAACTATGAACGAGGAAGATCGGGAGAGACGGGAGGCCGCAGGGCGTGAGAGTTGTTGTGCTCAACCCTTGCGCCTCCTCCACACTATATATAGGGGTGTTGGAGGGCTGGGGACGCAGCCCTAGACCATCCTCCAAGGAGGGGAGGCAGCCAAAGAGGGAGGAGTGCCCTCCAAGCCAAGTGGAGGGCCCTCCCCCTTAGGGTTTCCCCCCTAGGCGCATGGGCCTTAGGGGGCTGGTGCGCCTGGCCCAATAAGGCTAGGTTGCCCCCTACAGCCCATGCACGCCTTAGGTGCTCGAGGGAACCCTCCGGACTCCTCCGGAACCCTCTGGAACCTTCCGGAACCTTCCAAAAGCTTCCCGGTACAATACCGATAAAACCCGAAACTTTTCCGGTAGCCAAAATATGACTTCCCATATATAATTCTTTACCTCCACACCATTCCGGAGCTCTTCGTGACGTCTGGGATCTCATCCGGGACTCCGAACAACATTCGGTCACCATCGTACATATCCCAAAACTACTCTAGCGTCACCGAACGTTAAGCGTGCGGACCCTGCGGGTTCGAGAATCATGTAGACATGACCGAGACACCTCTCTGGCCAATATCCAATAGCGGGACCTGGATGCCCATAGTGTTTCCTACATATTCCACAAAGATCTTCATCGGTCGAACCACGATGTCAAGGATTCAGTCAATCCCGTATGCACTTCCCTTTGTCCAACGGTATGTTACTTGCTCGAGATTCGATCATCGGTATCTCCATACCTAGTTCAATCTCGTTACCGGCAAGTCTCTTTACTCATTCCATAATACAAGATCCCATGACTAACTCCTTAGTCACATTGCTTGCAAGCTTCTTTTGATGCTATATTATCGAGTGGGCCCACAGATACCTCTCCGTCATACGGAGTGATAAATCCCAGTCTCAATCCATGCCAACCCAACAGACACCCTCAGAGATACCTATAGAGCATCTTTATGATCACCCAGTTACGTTGTGACGTTTGATACACACAAGGCATTCCTCCGGTGTCAGGGAGTTGCATGATCTCATGGTCATAGGAACAAATACTTGACATGAAGAAAGCAGTAGCAATAAACTAATACAATCAAATGCTATGCTTACGGTTGGGTCTTGTCCATCACACCCCGTTATCAAATGACAACTCATGTCTATGGTTAGGAAACCTTAACCATTTTTTATCAAGGAGCTAGTCTAGTAGAGGCTCACTAGGGACACGGTGTTGTCTATGTATCCACACATGTATCTGAGTTTCCAATCAATACAATTATAGCATGGATAATAAACGATTATCATGAACAAGGAAATATGATAATAACCAATTTATTATTGCCTCTAGGGCATATTTCCAACACTTTCCTATTGGTGTCTCCCTATCGTCTCCTTCTCAACCTCGTGTAAACCTCTTGTCACATCGTGTACGCCAAGGCATTGCCAATATAAATATACACATGCGGCCCACAGAAGTCTATATTTTTGGGAAACTTAAGGGACCAAAAACATACTTTTGTCTTTTCTGAACCATCTCCTTTTCCTCTTTTCTTTTCTAAATTAAGTGACTCCAAGAAGAGAAATGTTTCACTTGCATTCATTTTTTTGCATAATTACTCATGTGTGCACAAGGTGCCAGGGGTGTGTGCTTTTGTCACAGCTTGGTACCATTCCTTCATACTATGAGAACATTGGCAGATTGTGGTGGTTTAGTAGGGCCAAACAGACGTCTGTTTGGTCAGAATTTTGTCTGTTTAGATTGGAGTTAAAAGCAGAAAACAACCACATTTGCGGTTATGTTTGCAGAAAAATACCTAGTCCATAAGTTTTTGCAAAAGTCACCGTGTTTCTAGTAAACTTTTTGCAAATAGCACCAATAAGGTGATTTGACCTGTTTGATCACTTTCTGCAGTGGGTCCGGGCTATAAGGAGCTGACTTGGCAAAAACACTGGATAATGGGCTTTTTTGTAAATAACAGAAACATGAAGGACAAAATTGTAAAGCGTTCGAAGGATAAGGTTATCTCCCTCCTCGTGCGTACTGGGGAGCCACCAACCAGAGCTCATGGAGCTCATGGCCGGAGGGTACAGGGGAGCTCCCTCCCGGCAGTTGTTGGCTCATGGTCGTCGGCGGATCCGGCTTCACCCAGCGACCTAGGCCATCCTGGAGAGAGAGAGAGAGAGAAGGGGGGAGGGAGAGAGATAGGGGAGGATGGAGAGGGAGAGGGGGCGGGGGTGCCCAGTACACCGGCGAACTGGCAGCGGCAAGCTGCGGGCAACTCCGATAGGAGCGACGCGAGGCTTGGTGGCTCATGCACACGGGCCTGCGGGCTCTCCTGCGGGCGTGGAAGCTCCGCTGTGGTGTGAGCGAGGGGCAACGGGAGATGTAGGAGCAGGGAAAGAGGCGTCGGAGAAGGGCGGAGCCGCCGGCGGCGGCGACCGAAGCTTATTGAGGCTGGGCCCCATCCAAGCCATCGTGCGGCCTGGGCGTCCCCGGCAGACAACCGAGGCGCGGCAAGGCATCCCAGCGGACGACATGGCAAAGGGCGCCGTCGTGGCTTCAAAGCAAGCTCCCGGCGGCTGCCTCCGCGAAGTCCACGTCGCGGCCGCTGCACAGCTGCTCCGGCGATGTTGTGCTCCGGCTCCCCGGCTGCAGGGGCGATCTAATTGCTTTTCTGTTATTTGATCGAGGGGTCTCTATGTAAAGTGATTGGAGAAGACTATTTTTTGTTGCCTAGTCAGCTCTGACGATCAGGTCCCACCTGTCATAAACTTGCTTAAACGTGCCAAAGCGGGCGATAAGTGTTTTCTGCAAAAAGATTACTAAATACGCGGTGGTTTTTGTCAAAAATTAGGGTCCATGCCTTTTTCTGCAGAACAAGCCGCAAATGTGGTGGTTGTTGTCGAGCGGACGACCATATCCAGATTTGGGTGGGGGAGTGTGCGTACGCCCAACGCGGCCGACACATTTCAAATGATGTATGTTTTCTAAACTTAAATTAAAATATAAAACAACATAAAACAATTAAAATTTAGACTCATATACTACATTAAAGTCCAAAATCAGTAGAAAGATACTCATCACGGTCCATTCAATTAGAACTAAAACTAAAAGGAAAAAACTTAGACCAGTCGTAGCCGTCGTCGTCGTCGTCTTCAGGCCATCGCCGTTGTCCTAGTCCTTGGCGAGGTATGAACGGTGGGGCTGCCACAGGTGGGCCGGTGGCGCTTGGGGCGGGCCATGTACTGCCGGAGGTGCATGGGCGCCTGTGGTTGCTCACAGCGTGGTGACCATAGTTCGGCGCCCACCCTGGAAGCTGATGCAGACACCACCTTCGGCGTGCAGGGCAACGTGGACGTCCAGCTCCAGGATTGCCCCACCAATGTCGGATCTCAGATCACGGCCGACGGCTCCAAAACAACGCCGTCCTTTGGCTCCGGGATGACCACATCTCCCGTAGCGGACAGGGCCATCTGCACGTCCAGCCCATCCCACTGGTTGCGCTCGTACTCGAGGACCGAATCCTTGTGCACCCTCTACACGAGCTCCTCCTCCTCTTCGGTGCACATGGCCGACGACGCTAGTGGTGGTGGTGTAGGGAGTTTGAGCATGACCGGGGTGGGCTTTGAGCACGACCGGCAAAGAAAGTTTGCCACAACAGGTCGTGCTCTTTCTGAGACCACGTATCCCATAGGGGAGAGTCGAAGTCGTACCTGCGGTCGGCGAGGGGATGAGGCGGGATTTGAGCTCGCCAGCGGTTGATCCCCAAGAGACGGGCGCAACCGCTCGCCAGGATGGCCGGCACTCGCAAATTCGGGCTCAGATTCCACCGATTGGGGTGGTGAGCATCGGGCCATGGAACGGGGTCGCCGTCTCCCAGTATCGTCGGTAGATTTCCACCTTCACGTAGGTCCGGTTGCGCGATGCAACGGCAGGCTGGGAGAGTGCCAAGCTGGTTGCGCTCCCCGATGAAGCAGTAAAGGATGACCCGTTTCGTGGTCGTACTTGGCCGTCTTGCCGGTGATCCACTTCCACATCCCCAATGTGGTTGTGGGCGGCGGCCGACGACGTGCTCTATGGTTTGTCGAGGCTCGAGGAGGCAGGGAGGCTTTGGAAGCGAAGCGGTGGACTGGACGGTCCATGGCTTCACCATTAAAAATGACATTTCGTGGGGCGGTTGGGTGCCGACATGTGGGCTCAGGATAGGCGATGAGAGAGAGCGTGCGTGTCTGTCCTGTGTCCGTCTAGACGCAAATTCAGTTCAAATTTGCGTTGGATTTCGTTCGAGACCGACAAAATTTGATATTGCTCTTGCGTGTTGGGCCGCCACAATTTAACGATAGAACTAGAGATTACAGGCTACAGTCGAAAGAAACTGATATGGAAAGATGAGGCCGGTACCAGTACCACCTGCAGCTGCTGATTCGTACACTTTATTTGGAGTTTGGACGATGCCGCCCGTTGGTGACAGACAGACCAGACCGCGTGCTGCACTTGCCACATCGGGCAGCCTTGACTACGTGCTTATAGGGATAGGGTGTGCGTGTGTGCGTTCATAGGGATGAGTGTATGCGCGTGTATATGAGCGCTTGCGTCTGTACTGTGTTAAAAAAAAAACGTGTGCCGCCTGTGATCAACATGAACACGCAACGTGTGGACCTCAGTCGGTGCAACGCATCCGGAGCTCAGGCCGGGCGCACAGTGGCGCACACCCAGGCCCAGCTCCAACTTGGACACGTTGGCGATTGCACATAGGCAGAGGTGATTGCCCAACGAAACGACCTACGCTCACATGGAGATCTGGTTGCAAACTACTGCCACGTCAAGAATAAGAAATGGTGCAAGTTTACGCACACACAAAAAGGTGTACGCACAATCGTCGCCCCCCCCCCCCCCCTCCCGCGTCGCCCCTCCTCTGGCGACTCGGGGGAGGCCCCTGTCGCGCCGCCGAGTTTAGCCCCTCCCTCCCGCCAGCCCAGCCGCCACCCGAGGACGCCGCCGACGAAGGCCGCACGCGCTCCGGTGAAGGTGGCGGCCAGGCGCTTTTCTGCTCCTCGCGACCTTCCCATCGCCCGAGGAGGGGCGACGCGCCGCGTTGGATCTGGAGGCCGAGCTCGGGGTCGGGCGGCGGCGGCTGGCCCGTCGGCGGCGGAGGGGTGGTGGCTGGTCCATCAGTGCAGAGGTGGTGGCTGAGGCTTCGTCGGCGGGGTGGCTTGGGGCGGCACGGCAGTGGGGCGGCGCCGATGCTGCCAGGCACCGGGCGGCGCGGATCTGACGAGGCTCGCCCCCGCTACTGGGCGCGCTGGTTGGCAGCGGCATCGACGCGGGCGTGCAAGGAGGTCGTGGCGACGGCGCGTCTGTGCAAGGGGCGAGCGCGGATCTGGCACGCGGCGGGGGTCCTACAGTGATGGATGCGGGCGCACGAGGGCCCGGGCGACGCGGACCTGCTGTTCGGAAGCCGCGAGGGGTGAAGGTGGTCAGATCCGGCCGGATTTGACCTCGGTGGCTCGATGGAGGGCTTGCTGATGACGTGCGGGGCTCGAGAGGTTGACCCGGACGAAAGCTTGTCTCCGACATGTCTGGAGCCGGTGATGGCGACGCTTTCAAGCGTCGTTTCCTTCTTGTTGGCATCGTCGAGGTACTCTCAGCTCCAATCTTCGAAGCTTTGGGGGAAACCCTAGATCCATGGGATCGGACGATGACGGTGCTCTAGCATCGTATCCCCTCTTGGGGGCTTCGTCTTTGGAGCTAGGCATCATCAAGCGGGTCCGTAGGAAGTTGGTGGTGTTGGCGTCGAGGCTTCTCTGGGAACGATGATGGGTGTGCGCGATGTCGGAGACGCGGCAATGGTTGCGGTAGTCGGCTCTTCTCCGGCGTGCTCGTGGGATTACCTCGGGTTGTTTTGTTGCGGTGAAGTCGGAGCTACGGTGGCGGGGGCCCTGTGGCGACGGTGACAGGTAGCAGGTGGTCTGTTCGGTGGTCTTCCGCGGCGCCAGCCTTGCATAGTTCTCTTTCGGAGCTATCTCTCAGAGTCGGAGCTGTGCTGTCCTTGGCGCGGGTGGCTGAGTTTGGCGCGGGGCTTCTTGTGTTTCTCACAGCCTCTACGGTGTGGGTTGGGTCGACTTTGTCTTTGGAGAAGTCGGAGTCGCTTGCTCGGAGATTAGGGAGGGCGATGACGTTTGTTGGGGAGAAGTGACGACAATGACACCGGTGTGTGATGTTGACGAGACCCTCTATGTGAGGTGTGTGTGATAGTATGTGTGTGCCGCTCAGCGGTTTGTGACGGTTTTCGTCGGTTTTCCGTTTATTAACCGGACAATTCTCTTCTGCTTTATTAATGAGATGAGGTAAAGCTTTTGCCTCCGTTTCGAAAAATAATAATAAGAAATGTTGCTCACGGAATAGACTCACTGGCTTCAGCCAAACAAATTCCAATCCAGTCTGAGTTCATAGTACATACATAGGCTAGAAGAGGGCCGCACCCCAAAGCTGCTGCTACAAACATACAGTCCAAACCCCAACGGAAGAAGACAGCAACAAAATGGTTTCTAAGATAGTCTTGTACCCAAGTACGAACATGCTGGCAAATTGAAACTAAAACAACTTAGAACAGGCCCCTTCCAAACTTGTAACCGAGCAGAGTACTTGGTAACTAAACAAAACGGCGCACTCCAAACTGACCAATCTTCGATCCAGACTTGCGCGACGAGCCTAAACAGCATCCTCCACAGCCGCGGGGCACTGCCAGCACAGAAACGACGAGTGCAAGTTCATTAGCCTGAAACTTGAGAAAGAACAGACGGAGACGCACACAACGCAAGGACTCACCAGCACCAGGATCATGTACAGCTTGAGCGGGAGCTCCAGGAAGCACGCGATGGCGCCCACCGCGTAGTAGCGCCGGGCCGCTGGCGCCGGCGCCAGAACGGCCTCCCTCGCCAGAAGATGGCCCATGTTGATCTGGGAGATCACGCAGATCATCAGGAAGTAGTTGCTGCGGATGAAGGGGAGGAGGCAGGCGCAGGCACAGTCGTCCGGCGTCATGGAGAAAGACGACGCCGTGAGCAGCAGCAGCGTGGCCATCACGGGCACCCCTATCTTGACCATCATGGTCTGCAGACCGCGGCCTTCAAAGTTGAGATAAGAAACAAGAAGATGGTCAAAATCTGTTGGGATTAATCTTGACATACGTGCATATGCATGTGTGCGTATCATGCAATGGCTTAGAGATGACCGAGTCGTTGAGTTAGTTAGCTACTGGAGTGAGTCCATGAGTCTAAGTTAGTTAGCTGCATGAGCGTTTGAGGCCGAGTCAGGCTGCTAGAGAGATTCTAGGAGAAGGAAAAGGTCATGCGTTAGTTCTGTTAGTGGCTTGTGCTAGTATGTGGAGACGTGTTGTTAGTGGCCGAATGTTATGGTTGCGCTGTGTGCGTGAGTGCATGGCACAAGTGCCTGCTCCTGTGTATACAAGTACCATAGAGTTAATGAGAAAAGAAAGAGCCGTGAGGGCTGGGCAAAAAATGTAGCCTTTGTGTTGTCCAAGGAAGAGTGCCTCGCAAAGCTTTGTGCGCCTCCTTGGTACATGCGTGTGTGTGTATGTGTTGAGTTCTTCTCACCCCTTGTGTGTTCTTGTGTGAGACAAACCATGAGAGGGAGAGATTAGGAGGAAGAAGAAGAGAGGCGCTGCGAGAGGCGGCGCCAACAAAATCTTGGTGACATGACAGCGAAATAGCAGAGCGAGATCATACAGGCGGAACTATGCGAACAAAAAAGAAGGACAAGAAACCCCCAATTGAGCCTTCGCCATGGAATATCAGAGGGAACGCGACCAGTTTTAAACTGATAAGAGCGCAGAAGATCGCCAAAATAGAAACAAGATTGCTCTACTACGAGGAAGACGGAGAAAAAGAAACCAAGGAAGAACATTCTTCCGGAGATCTTGAGCACAAACTTGCACCAGAACAGTAAGCAGAACAAACCACCCACTCCAGGTAAAACAAAGGACGATTAAACAGGAGGGATGGATCATAGATGCAGGCAAGGCATACCATCCATCTCTCTAGCACCTCTCTTTTTCCCTGACCACGGAGAGTTTTGCAGATACTGATGGAGCGCTATGGAAGAACTGCCATGGAGCTGGCGTCTAGTTATATGCAGCGTACGGGGGACGAGGCGGTGCGCGCGGTCGTGGCTTTGGTCTCCAAAGCGGTCAAGGTGAGTACATGGACAGGTGGCAATATTTTCAGTCGGGGGGCAGCAGCAGACTATGCTTTCTCAGAGTTCAGTTTCTTTGTTTCAGAGATCGTACTACTTACTTGCAGTTGCCACCTTTTTCTTTTCTTTTCTTTTCAATTCTCGTTTCTTGCACTGATCCAAATGGCTAACTTTCTCGTCTCTTTTCTTTACCTTCTTTAGCATCTACAGCCGGACCCCCTATATGCTCCTCAAACGTCCGGAACGTTCTCCCGGTCACTGACCGGTCACAAAAATGCGATCCAACCGGACCCCTCATATCCGTCTCAAACGCTCGGACTGACCGGCACCCCTCATATCCATCTCAAATATGGGGACGATATGAGGGCTCGCGGACGCGTCCGAAAACACCCGGTCAGTCCACCACGTAGGACGCGACCTCACTCCGGACCACCTTTTCTCTTTTCTTATTCATTATTTTCTTTCTCTCTCTTCTTTTCCAGCAATCACGTGCAAGTGACCGGACATATGAGAAGAAAAATGAGAAGTGTGGCTGCGCGGACCAAATTATAGGGGTTCAAAACGGACACGCCCGGTCACTGACCGGGCGCGTCCGTGGACGTTTAAGGGGTCAGATTTGCTAGGTCCGGCTGTAGATGCTCTTACGGGACGGTAAAATCGACGGCTTGTTTCCCCCTGATTTTTCTGAAAAAAGATGCACCTGCTCCTCCTCCTACTCCTACTCATGACCGAAAATTTGACCGGTAGGCTGGTTTCGCGCCAAGGGCAGGCATGCTCTCTTTCGTCCCTATCGTCTGCTCAAACCATTTCAAATTTTTCTTGGGTTAAAATAAAGTGATCCGATCGCGTCATGACCTATCAGTTCATTTGGACAAAGGGGGAAGTCCGGATCTTCATGCGCGTTTTGGAAAAGCAAAACCAGGTAAAAACAAGCAGTCGATTTTACTGTCCCGATGAGAAACTAGGAGTAGTCGTCCGTGAGCGGTAAGTTACTCAATGCAAGAAACGAGAAAAGAGAAAGGTGGCAGACTGAAAACGCAGCCACCCGTCCATGCATGTACTACCACCTTTGACCGATGTGGAGATCAATCCACGACCGTGTACCTCCTCCGCACCCGTATGGTGCATATAAAGTAGACCATGGCAATTTCGTTTCAGAAAGCTCCATCGCTGTTTCCCCCTAGAGCCCCGCCAATATCTCCCAAACTCTCCGTGGTTAGGGAAAAGAGTGGTGCTAGCGAGATGGATGGTATGCTTGCATCTACGATCTATCCCTCTTGATTAATCGTCCTTGGTTTTTCCTGTTGGTAGTAGTGTATTCAGCACTTCAGCTTCAGCTTACTATTCTGGTGGAAATTTGTGCGTAAGATCTCCGGATGAATGTTCCTCCTTTGTCTCTTTTTTGTGTGTCTTCCTCACGGTAGAGCAATCGTGTTTCCTTTATGGTGATCTTCTGCGTTCGGATCAGTTTAAAACTGGTCGCATTCCCGCTGATTTTCCATGGCAAAGGCTCAATTGTGGGTTTCTTGTTCGGGTAGTGGCAACTCGCTATTTTCCTATCATGGTTCCAAGATTTGATCTTCTTGTTTTTGTTATCTGAACTTTGAAGGCCGCAATCTGTTGGGTGCTGCAGGAGCTGATCGAGCGAGGCAGTACAAGGTACTCGCTCCGTTTAGTTTTATAAGTCCATTCAGACAACTCAAATTAAACTGTTTTGCACTATGTCTGAAATGTCTACAAAGACTTATAAAAGTGAACAGATGGAGTAAAAAAAATAAACTCCCGCATGCATATTCGTCGTTGAACTCGTGTTCCTCTGCACATATTTCTTCCAGCATGTTCTTCGCTCGCTCCATCTAACGCACTCTTTGCTTTTCTGCAGACCAAGATCATCAAGATAGCGGTGCCGGTGCTGACCATGCTGTTGCCGCTGCTCACGGCGGCGGTGGCTGCATCCATGACGCCGGACGACTGTGCCTGCCTCCGCACCTTCTTCGGCAGCAGCTACTTCCTGATGATGTGCCTTCTTCGTGTCGCCCTATGATACGTCTCCAACGTATCGATAATTTATGAAGTATTCATGCCATATTCATCTATGTTTACATTACTTTTATATGGTTTTGATGCACTTTATATGATTTATTTAGAACTAACCCGGACTGACGCTGTTTTCAGCCGAACTACCGTGGTGTTGTTTTTGTGCAGAAAATGAAAGTTCTCGGAATCGCCCGAAACTTTTTGATGATTTTTTTGGAACAAAAGAGGTACTAGACGCTTCGTGGGAGGGCCAGAAGAGCCATGAGGTGGGCACAACCCACCAGTGCGCGCCAGCCCCCCCCGGCGCGCCCTGGTGTCTTGTGCCCTCCTCGTGGCCCACCTTCGCGTGAAACCAACGCCAAAAATTCCTATAAATATAGAAACCATCAGAAATAACCCTAGACTCTCCGCTCTGCCGTCGCAATTCTCTGTATCGACGAAAAACCAATCTGGAGACGTTCCAGTACCCTGCCGGAGAGGGGAATCCATCTCGTGTGGCCATCTTCATCATCCAGGCGGAGGCCATGACGAGGAGGGAGTAGTCCACCCTCGGGGCTGAGGATATGTACCAGTAGCTATGTGTTCAATCTCTCTCTCTCTCTCGTGTTCTTGAGATGGCACAATCTTGATGTATCACGGGCTTTGTTAATATAGTCGGATCATATGATGTTATTCCCTTACTATCATGTTGTGATGAATTGAATCTTTCCCTTTGAGATATCGTTATGTTGGATTGAATATTGGATTTGAGAACACTTGATATATGTCTTGCATGTGGATACCCGTGGTGATAATAGGGTGTTCTATTGATTCACTTGATATATGTTTTGGTACTCAACTTGCGGATTCCCGAGGTGATATTGGGGTAATCTATGCATAGGGGTTGATACACGTTCTTGTCCTACTTTATCCGGTAGAAATCTTGGGGCACTCTTTGAGGTTCTTTGTGTTGGATTGAGTATTATGAATCTGAAATTGGTTGATGCGTATCGTATAATTAACTCATGGATACTTGTGGTGACATTAGAGTATCTAGGTGACATTAGAGTTGGTTGATGCGTATCATATGGTGTTATTCTAGTACGAACTCTTAGATAGATCGATCGGAAAGGATAACTTGGTGTTATTTTAGTACGAACTCTTGGATAGATTGATCAGAAAGGATAACTTTAAGGTGGTTTCGTACCCTACAAACAATTTCTTCTTATGTTCTCCGCTAGATAAGAACTTTGAAGTGATTCTTCGTTGCACATTGAGGGATGGTTATGTGATCCAATTATATTATCATTGTTGAGAGATTGCACTAGCGATAGTACGGACCCTAGGCCTTGTTTTCAAGCATTGCAATACCATTTGTGCTCACTTTTGTTACTTGCTACCTTGCTGTTTTTATATTTTCAGATTACAAAATCCTATATCTACCATCCATATTTCACTTGTATCACCATCTCTTCGCCGAACTAGTGCACCTATAAAATTTGCCATTGTATTGGGTGTGTTGGGGACACAAGAAATTTCTTGTATTTGATTGCAGGGTTGTTTGAGAGAGACCATCTTCATCCTACATCTCCCACAGATTGATAAACCTTAGGTCATCCACTTGAGGGAAAATTGCTACTGTCCTACAAAACTCTGCGCTTGGAGGCCCAACAAAGTCTACAAGAATAAAGTTGCGTAGTAGACATCAATCTCTTTTCTAGCGCCGTTGCCGGGGAGGTGACTGCTTGAAGGTATATCTTTAGATCTTGCAATTAAATATTTTAGTTTCTTGTTTTATCACTAGTTTGGTTATATAAAAGAAAACTACAAAAAAATGGAGCTTAGGTTGCATCATTTGTATCGTCTTTATAATATCTTTCGTGAAAATAAGGATTCAGAAAATTGTGCTCAATTGGTAGAGGAAGAAACTATAAAAATACTTAATGAGAATTCCTTGAATGATGAGCATGATTGCAATGTTGTTAGTATGAATTCTATGAATATCCAAAATACTAATGATGATTGCACTAGTCATGATAAAAATGTTTTTTATAAGCATGTCAATTTTTGTGGAGTGGATAAAGTTTGTGAAGACGTGCCTTATAGGGATGATAGATTTTGTAAGAAGCATAAACATGATAGAACCAATTTTTTGCTCAAAGTGATAGATGAATTTGCTACAAAATTATGTTCTGTTTTTCCTATTACTTGTGAACTTTGCAATAAAGTTGGTCATCTTAATTTCCAATGCAAACTTTTTCATGATCAAATCATGGCCAAATATTGTGATGACTTGATCACCCTTGAACTTTATAATGAGCTTTCTCTATTTTTGGGGAGTGAAGAATTGACACATAAAAATAGTTGGTTTGAAGTATTCATTCTCACGGACGACATTGAAACTAATCTAAAAAATATCTATATGTTTTGCATGGTAAATTGCAATGAGAATGCTTATATTGACCACTAGAGAAAGATGGGAAAACCAATAGAATATAAAAGTAATACTAATGAAAGGGTAAAGAGTTCCACTTTCCCTCCTATTGTCTCTCGTGATGAAATAGGTGACGAGGAGGAGCTCCCTATTCAACCAATCTCATCAATAAGAAGCTTGAAGAAATTAATTGAACCCACACATGATGTGGTGAAGAAGAAGAAAAGAAGAAAGAGTAGAGGTAGGTATCTCTCCCAAGTGATGTTGCTCCTATTATTGTTGTGCCTCACGAGGATGAATCAAAAATAATTGTGGAAGATGATACACTTGATGATGATTTTGTTATGCCTATTGCTTGTTGTGATGACTATGATTGGGAAGAAAATGATACTTCTTATAATCTTGAAAATCTTTTTGGCACCAACTTGGTAAATTATGATGACAATAATTGTGATACTATTGGTGCTATTCATACTATTAATGATGAGAATGATTATGCTTATGATATGCCAATCCACAAGCTTGGGGATGCTATGTTTGATGAAAATGACATGTTTGAGAATTTATTGCTGCAATTAATGTTTGTACCAAGCTTGGGGATGCTATGCTTAATGAAGATGATCTATTTAGTTCCCCTACTTTGAATGATCAAATTTGTTATGATGATTGCATGCCTCCTATTTATGGTGATTGTGATATTTATGAAAGTGGGTTTGGAAGAGTGTCAACTTTAGATAATTATTATCCCACTATTTTGGAGGGTGTTGAATTTTATTATAATGATAAATGTGGATTTGGAGAGGTCATGACTTTATTTAGTAATGATTCCACTATTTCGGAAGAGGTTTCACTTGACTATGATGAGAACAAAGTTGCTACTTATGATGATTATTGTGATGATACTTATGTTATAAAAAGTATTGATAATTATTGTCATAATTTTGAATATCCTTTTACTAAACATTACTCTTTTAATGTGGAAACAATTTATAGTATTCGAGTTTCATTTGATGCTCCCACTATTATGATTGAGAAGAAATTTGCTTATGTGGAGAGTAATGAAAATTCTATGCTTGTGCATCATGAAAAGAATGATTTATGTGATAGTTATGTTGTGAAATTCCTTCATGATGCTACTGAAAATTATTATGAGGGAGGAACATATGCTTGTAGGAATTGCAATAATATCAAGTTTCCTCTCTATGTGTTCAAAGTTTTGAAGTTATGCTTGTTTTGCCTTCCTATGCTAGTTGATTCTTCCTCCCATAAATTGTTTGCTCACAAAATCCCTATGCATAGGAAGTGGTTTGGACTTAAATGTGCTTTTCATGAGATTCATGATGCTCTTTTGCATGTTTCAATTATTATTCCTATGTGAGCATCATTGAAATCATCATGCCTAGCTAAAAGGCATTCAAGAAAAGCGCTTGTTGGGAGACAACCCAACACTTTTACTTTATGTTTTTGTGTGTTCACATGATTAATATACTGTAGTAATCATGTTTTTGTCTTTTATATGAATAGAGTGCCAAGTAAAGCCTTTGGGATGACTCACAAGATGAGTAGAATTGATGCTGACCCAAAACAGAAACTTTTGACTCCAGTAAAGGAATTTTTATTTTTTTACTGGAACGTGATATTGAGCTGAAATCTTAACACAGTCTTCATATACAAATTATTAAGGTATTCCTAATTTTTCAGTATTTTTAGAGACAAGGAAGAATGGCTATACTACAGATCTTCACAGACTGTTCTGTTTCTGACAGATTCTGTTTTGCATGCATAGTTTGTTTGTTTTAGTGTTTCCATAGCTTATATTTAGTGGTATAAATTATGGGAATGATATAATACAGTAGGTATCATGTGGGAACAATTATGAATCTTGTCTTGACAGTACCTAAGCGAATGATTTATCTTTATTACACTAACCCTTCTCACGAAGTTCCGTTAAGTTTTGTGTGATTGAAGTTTTCAAGTTTTGGGTGAGACACCGATATGAGGAGAATAAGGAGTGACAAGAACCTAAGCTTGGGGATGTCCAAGGCACCCCAAGGTAATATCCAAGGAATACTCAAGCGCCTAAGCTTGGGGATGCCCCGGAAGGCATCCCCTCTTTCGTCTTCAACATTATCAGTATATCTTACTTAGAGCTATATTTTTATTCGTCACATAATATGTGTTTTGCTTGGATCGTCATTATATTTTGTTATTTTCTGTTAGGTGCTATTTATAATCTTTATTTTCAATAAAAAGTTCCAAGAATTGCCTTAGGATGTTTGCTTTGCATGCTTTGATGCGTGCTGTGTAAAAACAGAAACTTTTGCTGTAGTGTTTGAATTTTCATATTTCACTGGAACGTGGAAAGTTCCTAAAATATTTACACAGTGTTTTCATATAAATTCTTTAGCTTGTCCTAAATTTTAATAATTTTTAGTGATACAGAAGTACACTGGTTTAATAGATTTCTACAGACTGTTCTGTTTGGACAGATTGCTGTCATAGTTTTGTTATCTACTTATCCTATAGTTTCCATAGCCTATATTGGTAGATATAAATTTTGGAAACGATAGTAAACAGTAGATGATGTTTGAAATTATTATGCAACTTGTCTTGGAAGTACATAAAGAGTTGATTTATTATTATGTGCACTAACCTATCTCACGAGTTCTTTTCAAGTTTTGTGTGGATGAAGTTTTTGAGAATAGGTGAAACCGGGATATGAGAGGATTGAACGAAATACAAAAGCTCAAGCTTGGGGATGTCCAAGGCACCCCAAGTAAATATTTCAAGAAGTCTCAAGCATCTAAGCTTGGGGATGCTACGCATCCCACCTCTCTTCGTCAACTATCGGTTAGCCTATGTTGAGCCTAAATTTTTATTCGTTCACATGACATGTGCTATCCTTGGAGTGCTATTTTTATTTAGTTTGCTATTTGAATAAAATACTCAGATCTGAAAATCTTTATTGAGAGAGAGTCCTCACATAGCTACTTAATTGTTTGACTACTCATTGATCTTCACTTATATCTTTTGAGAGTAGTTTGATGTTTACTATTGTGCTTCACTTATATCGTAAGAGTAAATTGTGAATGAATGAAATATCATAAATCTGAAATTATCAATGTGCTATATTCTTAGTAGCAATTTCACATTTGGTTTATAAAGTAAAATCTATTAAAGTTTAACAATCACAATATTGGTCATACAAGCAATTCGGGAATGATTAGTATAAGGAAGAGAACTTTCACATACAAATATATTATCTTGGACATCTTCTTTGATTGTGAATATACATTAAGTATTTTCAAACTTGAGCAAATTAGTTGAAGTTGGACAAGGAAGACAACGTAATGAGTTATGGTTGTGTATATTTGCATAGAAGTTGTTATGGATCCTCCAACATGTGGTGCTTGTTTAGAACCTTTTGCTAGCCAACACTTCGTACTAAGTAGAGATACTACTTGTGCATCCAAATCCTTGAGCCAAGTTTCTTCCATAAGAGTCCACCATACCTACCTATATATGGTATTTCACTGCCATTCCAAGTAAATTTGCATGTGCCACCTCTAAACATTCAAATAAACATCTGTTTTGTGTGCCTGGACCGCTCATGGTGCGACGGGGGGTGGTCAGTATCTTCCATGTTAAGCGGGTTATTCTCATGATGAGTGTTTATTCACTCGTCCTTGCACGAGAGGGGCGGTAATAGGGATTCCCAGTCCCGAAAAAAATGCAAATAATTAAACAAAACTCCCACAGGAATGTTGTTGGTATGGATGGTACCCGTGGATTCGGCTAGCCGTGGAGTGTGTTTGTTGGTGGAGGGGGAGAAAACCTTTACTTTTACCGCTTGGGAACCGTCGCTAATGTGTTTAACATGGAAGATATTGATAACTCTTGGTCATAACGTTGACAGGAAGGGTGCACCTCCCAAAACTATATTCATCTCTGTTTTTAAATAATGAGCTCTGGCACCTTTGTAAATCCCTGCTTCCCTCTGCGAAGGGACAATCTATTTACTTTCATGTTATTTAGTATTCATGTTGAGTCAACTTCTTATTTCAACCTCAGTCTATTAGTTGGCAAACATCATGTGGTGGGGAAAGATCCAAACACATATATCCAGTCAAATATATTTGATCATGATTTATTATTGTTGACAATTATCTCTAAGATAAATGAGCTGGGAGGCGAAACGTTAAGCCCCTATCTTTCTCTGTGTTCGATGGATGCCATTTGTTTAAAAAATATGCTTTGAGTACTAGCAATCATAGAAGACTATATGATGATTGAGTATGTGGAGTTCTTACTTAGACTTTGTTGAGAATAAGTTGAATTGCAATTGTTTGGTGACTAAGAACATAGGTTGTTAAGTTTCAAGAGAATTCATTATTTGAACCATGACATGTGAATTGATTGCTCTATCATGATGATTTTTATGATAGAAAGTTGCTGGTTATGATGCTACAAACTTGACTGAAATTATCAATGATCAAACTTATATATTATGCTAGCATTCACACTTCATAAATTAGTTCTTTTATCATTTACCTACTCGAGGACGAGTAGGAATTAAGCTTGGTGATGATGATACATCTTGTCATGGTTTTGTCACGGTAGATGTCCTAGTGCCAGGACTTAGGTGTGAAGCCATCGCTACAGCGGTTAACTCGAACGGGTTGGTCGGGACGAAAGACACAGGTTTACCCAGGTTCGTCCCCTCTCGAAGGAGGTAATAGCCTACGTCCTGCTTTGAGTTGTATTGATTGGATATCGATTACAAGGGAGCGGATTCGCTAGACCTAGTACTCGATCAAAGGTTTCGTGGCCTAAGCCGCCCAGGTAACCCGCCTTTATATACACAGGTCGAGGCCCTGGGCTTACAAGAGTCCGGGCCGGGTCATACTTGATAACCGACCTTGCCTCTAACTACTCCTGCCTTGTCGGACAAGCCGCCCCCGGCGGCTTACGCCACCGGGTCATACACTGTCTTCTCCCTCCGGGCCTCCAGGCCCATTGAGCAAGCTTCTTCCAAACCTTATCGCTAAGCCGCCAACCTCATGACCCGGCCCCACCTGGGCGGGTCTCACCACGGGGTTATATCCCCAACATTAGGCCCTAGATTGATTTGAACCGGTTCATGTCAATCTTCAAGTCTTCTGGTTGGCGAATCTTGCATTCTCTGATAAATCTTCATGACCCGCCAAAAAATGGGTGACGTCATCTCTGATCAATCTTCATGACCCGCCATGACATCATCAGGAAAATCAAAAAGATTCCCCTGACGTCACAACGAATCTTTTTCATTAAAATGACCAGCCCGAGAATCGAGGCACTTTCTTGGTCAATCTTCATCGTGTCTCCTCGATTCCCGCACCAGACTGTTGCTATTCCATCACATCCTCATAAATAGGCACGGGGGGTCCCATTATTTTCACTTTCCCCGCCGCTGCCTTCTTCTTCTTCTTCGTGACGCCCGTGCCGCCGAAGCTCGCCGCGCCGTCCGGGCCTCGCCATCATCTCCGACACTGGCCGCTGCATCACCCTGAATACGTCCAGAGCATTCCCGCGTTCGCCAGCATCTTCAAGGTTCCATCTTCACCCCTTATCTAGATCTGCACTAGCTTTACAGATTTCCCCAGAGTTCATCGGGTTTTCTTCGTGTTCATCACTGCTCATCGGAGTACTCTTCGTAGATCAGAGAAAAACACTCCTTTAGGCTTTATAATGTTGCTCGAATCATGCGGCCATCCGCTCAATAGGCAGGCCATGCTCATTATAGATTTCTGGCTCACTCCAATCCGTATAGGAACTGCCTGTTCTTCCACTAGTTTTTAGGGTTAGTAATATTTTTCTTTTATCTCGCCCATAGATCTTGATTCGGTAGTTGTGGTTGTTGAAATCTGTTTTTCCACACTTAGCAATTTTTCCAACACTCACTGGCAAACTTGATCCGCCGTCATACTGCCGGCCCACGTTGTCATATTGCGGCCTGCTTCGGCGGCTCATAATTTTATATTGACCCCCCAAATACCGTCACCATTTTTAGAGTCATAACTGCCTTGGTCATAATACATTTTTAACCCGCCATATATTCATGCCCTTCCGCAGTCTTTTAAGCCGCCGCCATGTCTAAAGTCCCAGCTTCCTGCAACTGGGTAAGGTCCGGGGTGAATGAGGAATCACTCAAGGACTTTGTCACCATGGGAGTTCTGCCGGCTCAGGATGTTATCCACTGCCGGGTTCCGGGCAATGAAACCACTCCTAAGCCCGAGGACGGGGAAGTTATTGTGTTCACAGACCATCTTCTCCGCGGTTTCTCTCCACCCGGGTCTAAATTTTTCCGAGACGTCTTACACTCATTCAACTTGCACCCTCAAGACATTGGGCCCAACTCTGTCACTAATCTGTGCCAGTTCCAGACCCTCTGCGAAGCTTATCTGCAAGAAGAGTCGTCTGTTGACCTCTTCAAGGAGTACTTCTACATGAACCGTCAAACAGAAATGGCGGATGGATTGAGCCTCGAGCTTGGAGGTGTCACTCTTCAAAGACTAAGGGATGTACTCTTTCCAGCAGCAACTCTGCCGAGTCATCCCAAAGAATGGAACAAAACTTTGTTTTACTGCAAAGACACTTCGCCAGAAGGGAAGAACCCACTGCCGGGTTACCATCCTTACCAGCTCAGCACTGATACGGAGCTCCCAGACTGGATGTCCGCTGCTGAACGCGCTCAATACGGCCCAACCTTCTCGAAAATAAGGGCCCGGTTAGCCAACGGGTTAACATGTGTTGATCTGACCCGCTGCTTGGTCTCTTGGAGGATTCTGCCGTTGAGCCGCCGCAGCGCCTTAATGTGCCAATACACTGGTGAAGTGAACAACCCTCAACGCTTCAACCAGACCCCCTTGATAGACCAGGATGTCAATACCATTGTCAAGTCTTTACTGGGAGAACCTCAAGCCGCCTGCAGCAAGACGGGGTTAAGTCCCTTTTATGCACTTAACCCGGCTCCAGATGTGAGTCTTTCCATCCTAACCCTCATCCATTCTTTTAATGTTGTACTTCATACATTTTATTAACCTTTCTATCAATGCATTTTATCATATGTAGGCCGACTCTTCCTTCTGGAACAAAAGGTTACCCGCCTCCCTCAAGAAGAAGAGCAAAATCCCCAAGGCGACCAAAGCTAAGGCGCCGGCTCGTAGGAAGAAGCAAACAACTGAAGAACTATTCGATCTGGATGACTCAGAGGTAGAACTTGACTCCCTTGGTCGCCTTTTCATACAACTTATTGACGCCGATTCTTCTCAGGAAAGAGTAGAAACAAGTCATGCTGATGTTGCAGAGGTAACCATTATCTCCTCTGACTCGGAACTTTTACCAGTAAAAAGAATACGGCGGGCTGTACGGAAGGTAAAATGTTCTCGCCCTTTTGCTCACTTGGATCCCAACTTTCTTTTGAAGAAGCAGCAAGATGACAACAAACGTCAGACCCGGAGCACCGGCTCTGAAGATCTTTTAACCGGCTTACCAAATGATCCGGCTCCTCGGAAACGGCGCACTGAAGTACTTCCTTGCCTTGAATTTATTTCTTCTGTATGCTAATCTTGTGTTGCAGCTTACTTGTATTTGACAATGCTAACTTTCCAGGACTCGCCTCCTTCTTCCGGCGAATCAACCGCCTCAAAGTTGCCTCCTCTTATTATCAACCCGGGGTAAGTATTTTTATATCCCACTCCATGCGTTAATAGTATATCCTTGCTCATTGACGTGTAACTTCACCTTTGCTCATAGGGCTCAAGCCAAACGGAGGAAGGTAGGCGGGTCAACCGCTACTCTTGATGTTCCAGAGTCGGCAAACCCAAAGCCTAACACCCCTGAAGCTCACATTAAGACGTCTGAGGCTGACAAAGACACCCATGAAAAAGCTCCTCAGCATAATGAGCCGGCTGATATGGATATTGAGGCTCTTGAGGCCCATCCAGAAACAGATCATAAGCCGCCCAGCCCCCAGCCGACAACTGAAGACATGGCTTCTCACGAAGAAGTTACTGTTACCGGTGATGGGGATATGTACCTAGGGTAGGGTCATAGGCCTGACCTACATACCCTACCCAAGGGCACTAGCCTAGAGAACTTAAGGACTACAAGGAAGTTTCCGACTGAAATCAACAAGACACATGAGTCACTCGACAATATCCACTCGGAGGTTTCTCCCTCCACTCGACGGATGCTTTTCACTCGGAAGAACCAGAAGACAGTCGACCATAGAAGACCAGAAGCCACTCTAGAGAGGCGAATAGGCAAGCGTTCGGCTAAACCATTAGTAGCATTTATTACGTACGTTACCAGTAACGTTCATCTTTATAGCCACGATCGAACCCTTGGTTGCTGTGTATTGATGAGGGGCAGCGCACTCTATATAAGCCACCCCTCCCCTCTAGCACAAGGGTTCGCACCCCCTGTAACACTGATATTCCACACGACAAGAAGCTCCTGAGCACCGAGACGTAGGGCTGTTACCTCCACGAGAGGGGCCTAAACTCATACATCCGTGTGTACATCCCCGCCGTAGCTAGGACTCTGCCCTCTCCTTTCGTACCCCTACCTTCTACTGTCAGGCTCGTTCCCACGACAGTTGGCGCCCACCGTGGGGCAGGCATCTAAGCGACTTCCGGCGAGGTTGCATTTTTTTTCTCCTTCGTCATGTCTTCCGACGGTGGTTTGTCCCTGGGCCGCGAGATCCGTCTCGGGGTGGTCACCTTCATCGCCGATGACTCGGCATGGCTCCAGGAAGCGCCTCTAGACGTTGAGGCGCTCCCGATCCACGGGGCAGCGCACTTCCGCGCAGGCTCCTGCAGTGTTCTTCTGCTGCAGCCGTCGACTCCGTACTCGTCGGCTCTTCTCGCTGTTCGACGCCGCAAGCGATCCGGTCGTTCGCGGCTCCAGCGCTGGGTGAAGCATGCGGCGGCTCGCCAAACTTCGTCTCCGCAGATTGCGGCTATCGAGCCCGCCGAGTCACTTCACGGCGTGTTGGACTCCGCGTTGGATCGGTCTGACGTTCCCTCCGAGTGTGAGAGCTGCAATCCTACGGCGGAGGTTCTTATGGCTGGTTCACATCAGAGTCCGCCGCCTGGCCCGCCTGGCTTCGGCCGCAGCAGACGCGAAGCTGGTGGACCGTCGAATGAGCAGCAGCGCCGTGATGAGGATGTTCTCCATACGCCCATCGTCGGTGCAACTGCCGAGGCCCAGGCCTTGGAGGCCACTCGCCTTCGACTCGAAGAGATGCAGAGGGCACTTGACGAGCATACCCGACAACGTCCACAACCTTCCAGTCGACGTCAAAGACAGTTGTTTCCGAGTGGATCTCGCAACAACGTTGAGGTATTCCGTACTCCAGTTTTGAATGTTGCAGCCGCTGCTAAGATTGCCGATTCAATTCAGCCATCACGTTCAGAGGCTGGCAGAGGTTTGCAGCAGATCAGAGCGTTGCTTGAGGCAGCACAACAGCAGAATGCGGCTGTTTCTCAGTTGCAGAACAGGTTACACAGTAATTCGCCCAGAGTAGAAACAGTTCAGTCAGCGCACAGCCCGGGGTCACCTCTGCGTCACAGGGGCGGAGGTTACCGTGAGGATCAGCACCGAGATCAGGGGTGAGATCAGTTTGCTCCTCGTTATCACCATGATGACCGCCGTCGAGTGCCTTCTCCTCCGCGGGGTGGTTCATACATGCCCCGGCACTATGACGATAGGCGCTCGTTCGGCGATGAGCGGAATCCTGGGTTCGACGCGAGGAATGTCCTCGCACAAAGGCGGATCGACAGGGGCAGGGCAAATAGGGATGATTATGGTAGGGACTATCCGAGTGGAAGCAATGCCGTTGTCTCTAGCCCCGAGTGTTTCAGCAGAGCCATTCGTTCTGCTGAGATTCCCCCCAACTTCAGGTTGGCGGCTGGAATAAGCAAGTTCTCCAGCGAGTCGAAGCCGGAAACATGGTTAGATGATTACCGAGTGGCTGTGCAGATTTGTGGAGGAAATGACAACGTAGCCATGAAGCATTTATCCTTGATGTTGGATGGTTCAGCCCGGGCGTGGCTGAATCGTTTAGCTCCCTCTAGCATCTATTGCTGGGAGGATCTTGCCCGAGTGTTCATCAGTACATTCGAGGGCACTTGCAAGCGTCCTGCGGGTTTGATCGATTTGCAGCACTGTGTTCAGAAGCCCAATGATTCCTTGAGAGATTATATTCAGCGTTGGTCCACTTTGCATCACACAGTGGAGAATGTTTCCGAGCACCAAGCTATTTGTGCTTTCAAGGCCGGTGTGAAGTACAGAGAGCTTTACCTGAAGTTTGGGCGAACAGGTGACATTTCTCTGAGCAAGATGATGGAGATTGCCACTCGGTATGCCAATGGCGAAGAAGAAGACCGCCTCCGTAGCGGCAAAGGAAAGGCAGTCGACAATGATGCCGGCGGCAATTCCAGTCGGAAGCAGAAGCGCAAAGCTGATGCTCCTGCTCAGGCAGAGGCTGCCGCCCTAGCGGCACAAGGCAAAAATAAGGGGAAATCCAAAGCTCAGCTTACCCCCAAGAAGTCAAAGAATCAGTCCGGAACAGATATCCTAGATTTGCCGTGTGCAATCCACATGAAGAAAGATGAGGAAGGCAATTTGATATTGCCTAAGCATACCACTCGACAGTGCCGTTTACTGATCCAGCAGTTCAAGGAAAGTCAGTCAAGTGAGAAAGCTCCTGAAAAGGAGGAGGATGAAGACAAAGAAGAGTTTCCAGAAGTCAATGCCACTCTGTTGATTTTTGCTGATGTAGAGAGCAAGAGTCGACTGAAAGTTATCAACAGAGAAGTCAACATGGCTGTTCCTGCCACCCCCGCATACCTCAAGTGGTCTCAGACTGCCATTACATTCAACCAGTCAGACCACCCTGCTCATATTGCTACTCCCGGTCGGCAAGCGCTAGTTGTGGACCCAGTTGTGGGAGGCACTTGACTGCGCAAAGTCCTGATGGATGGTGGGAACGTCTTGAACATCTTGTATGCGGATACCCTAAAGGGGATGGGCATTCCGATGTCCCGACTCAGCGAAAGCAACATGCAGTTTCACGGTGTTATCCCTGGGAAGAAGGCCAAGTCACTCGGCTAGATAGCATTGGATGTGGTGTTCGGCACCGACAAGAATTTTCGCAAAGAAAAATTGACGTTTGAAGTGGTGGACTTCCAGAGCGCATACCACGCCATCCTTGGTCGTCCGGCTTATGCCTGTTTCATGGCTCGTCCATGCTACGTGTATCTCAAGCTGAAGATGCCCGGGCCCAAGGGTGTGATCACAGTCACTGGCAATCGACAGAGGGCTGAGGAGTGCCTTCAGCAGGGCTCCAAAATTGCCGATCATCAGATGGCTGTGGTCGAGTTGGAGGAGTATTAGAAGAATACCGATCCTGCCGATCTGCTACGTGCTAAGAAGCCCGCTTCTGAGTCAGCTTTCCAGTCGGCAGGCGAAGTGAAGAAAGTGAACATTCACCCGACAGATCCAACTGCTGCCCCGACCAACATTTCAATGACACTCGACAGCAAATAGGAAGCCGAGCTCATCCAGTTCCTCCATGAGAACTAGGACATCTTCGCATGGAAGCCTGCTGACATGTCGGGTGTACCCAGGGAACTGGTTGAGCACCGACTGAGAGTCGATCCGAAGGCCAGGCTTGTGAAAGAGCACTTGCGTCGGTCGGCAGCAGAGAAGCGGAAGGCAATCGGCGAGGAGGTGGCTCGTCTCTTGGCGGCTAAGTTCATACGCGAGATTTACCACTCCGAGTGGCTCTCGAACGTGGTTATGGTCCCCAAGAAAGATAAGTCACTCCGCATGTGTATTGACTTCAAACATATCAATCGGGTCTGCCCGAAAGATCATTTTCCGCTCCCCCGCATCGACCAGATTGTCGATTCGACTGCGAGGTGCGAGCGTTTATCTTTTCTTGATGCATACTCCGGTTACCATCAGATCCGTCTGTTTGGTCCGGATGAAATAAAGACAACCTTCATCACCCCATTCGGGTGTTTTTGTTATATCACCATGCCTTTTGGTTTGAAAAATGCTGGCGCTACTTTCATGCGCATGACTCAAAAATGTTTGCTTGATCAAATCCCTCGGAATGTTGAAGCATACATGGATGATATCGTCGTCAAGTCTCGCAAAGGTTCTGACCTGTTGTCTGACTTGGCTGAAACATTCGCCAACCTGAGGAGGTATGATATCAAGTTAAATCCGACTAAGTGCACTTTCGGTGTTCCTGGTGGCAAGTTACTCGGTTTTCTCGTTTCCTAACGAGGAATCGACGTCAAAGAGCCCTTGCTCCTGTACATCGCGGCCACTATTCAGGTCGTTAGTACAGTTCTCACTGTCGAGCGGGAAGAGGAAGGTAAAGCTTACAAGGTCCAGCGTCCAGTTTATTACATTTCTGAAGTGTTGACTCCTTCAAAGCAAAGGTACCCACATTACCAGAAGCTCGTATATGGTATATATCTGTCAGCAAAGAAGGTGGCACACTACTTTCAAGATCACTCAATTTCAGTCGTCAGTGATGCTCCATTGTCTGAGATCCTCAACAATCGAGATGCGATTGGTCGAGTGGCCAAATGGGCTATTGAGCTCCTCTACTTTGATATCAAGTTTGAAGCAAAAAAGGCGATCAAGTCTCAAGCACTTGCTGATTTCCTGGCCGAGTGGATTGAACAGCAGCAGCCAATCCAAATTCACTCGGCACACTGGACCATGTTCTTTGACGGATCGAAGATGCTGAATGGGTCTGGTGCTGGTGTGGTATTGGTGTCCCCAAAAGGCGACAAACTCAGTTATGTCCTACAGATTCACTTTGATTCCTCCAACAATGAAGCTGAATATGAAGCACTCCTGTACGGGTTGCGTATGGCCATCTCACTCGGCGTCCGGCGCCTGATGGTATACGGCGACTCCTATTTGGTAGTCAATCAGGTGATGAAAGAGTGGGATGTCAGGAACCCTACTATGACTGGATATTGTAATGCAGTAAGAAAGCTTGAGAAGAAGTTCGAAGGTTTGGAACTCCATCATGTTCCTCAGTGAAGAATCAGGCAGCTGATGAGCTAGCAAAAATTGGATCCACTCGGAAGCCTGTCCCCAGTAATGTGTTTCTCGAGCACCTACATTCTCCTTCGGTGCAGGAAGATCCCTTCACCGAGGAGCCCCCGCAAGCAAAGAGTGCCTCTGATCCGACTGAAGTTGACGTCCCGGCAGTCATTGATCTGGTCATGGAGATTTTAGTGATCACGCCCGACTGGACAATACCTTGTATTGCATATATTCTGAGGCGAGAACTCCCAGATGACGAAGATGAAGCTGGTCAGATAGTCCGCAGATCCAAGGCCTTTACTCTTATGGATGGACAAATCTACAGAGAAAGTGTAACCGGCGTGACTCAGCGGTGTATTTCTCCTGAAGAAGGTCGACTGATTTTGGAGGAGATTCACTCGGGAACTTGTGGTCATCATGCGTCCTCTAGGACGATTGTTGCCAAAGCATACCGAGCTGGTTTCTTCTGGCCGCGCGCCAACAAGATCGCTAAGGAGATTGTTGATCACTATGAAGGATGCCAGTTCTATTCAAACTTGTCGCACAAGCCTGCATCCGCCTTGAAGACTATTCCACTCGTCTGGCCGTTTGTTGTTTGGGGTTTGGATATGGTCGGACCCCTTCGAACAGGCCAGAGTGGATTTACTCACTTGCTTGTAGCAGTCGACAAGTTCACTAAGTGGATTGAAGCTAAACCCATAAAGAAGTTGAACTCCCGCACTGCTATCAAATTCATGAAAGAGATAACATTCCGGTATGGAGTTCCCCACAGTATCATTACAGACAATGGCTCCAACTTTGACTCGGAAGTGTTCGGACACTTTTGCTCCTCTCAAGGCACTCGGGTGGATTACGCATCCGTTGCGCACCCCCAGACTAATGGTCAAGCTGAGCGAGCGAATGGCCTAATCCTTCAAGGGCTGAAGCCTCGACTCATGCGAGATCTTGATCATGCAGCTGGAGCTTGGGTCACTGAATTGCCGTCTGTTCTATGGGGCTTGAGGACGACTCCTAACCGGTCGACTGGACGCACTCCTTTCTTCATGGTGTATGGAGCTAAAGCCGTTTTGCCAAGTGATGTCCTTCATAATTCCACCCAAGTAGACCTTTACTCCGAGGCTGAGGCTGAGCAGGCACGTCAAGACGGTGTAGATCTCCTGGAAGAAGAACGCGAGATGACTTTGATTCGGTTGACTGTACATCAGCAAGATCTGTGCCGCTTCCATGCGAGGCACGTCAAGAGTCGGTCGTTTCATGAAGGTGATCTTGTGCTCCGAGTGGATCAGCAGCGACCTCACAAGCTGGCCCCAACGTGGGAATGCCCTTTCATCGTCACCAAAGTACTGAACAATGGAGCCTACCACCTGTTCAACCTCAAGAAGAATATTGACGAGCCACGCGCCTGGAACGCGGATTTGCTTCGACGTTTTTATACTTAACGGCTGAGTTGTTTTGATATAATAAGAGTACTCCAGACAGTTTCGTTTGTTAAAGTTATGACTCCTGCAGTCTATTGTCGATTCCGATCGCGCAATTTCGTATTCAAAAAATACTCCGAGTGATGAGCGATCCTCTCACTCGGGGGCTTAGCTGCGAACCAGTTTTCGCCTAAGTTAAAAACCCTTCCGAGTGGATAGTATTCCATTCACTCGGAAACTTAGCTGCGAACCAGTCTTCTTCTAAGTTCAAAACTACTCCGAGTGACGAGCGATCCTCTCACTCGGGGGCTTAGTTGCGAACCAGTTTTCGCCTAAGTTAAAAACCCTTCCGAGTGGATAGTATTCCATTCACTCGGAAACTTAGCTGCGAACCAGTCTTCGTCTAAGTTCAAGACTACTCCGAGTGATGAGCGATCCTCTTACTCGGGGGCTTAGCTGCGAACCAGTTTTCGCCTAAGTTAAAAACCTTTCCGAGTGGATAGTATTCCATCCACTCGGAAACTTAGCTGCGAGCCAGCTTTCGCCTAAGTTAAAAATCCTTCCGAGTGGATAGTATTCCATTCACTCGGAAACTTAGCTGCGAACCAGTTTTTGCCTAAGTCTGAAATTCTTCCGAATGCTGAACATCCTTTCCGTTCGGGAGCAAAATGAATTCAGTTAAACAAAGGATTGACAGCAAAATGCAGATAAATCCAAAGTTTCTAGCGCGGATAAAAGTTGTTTGCGCAAACGAAAGTACTCAGGCCCAAGGCCTGAACGAAGTTTTAATCGGTTACACCATCACTCGGCATACCGAGGCAAATAAAGTTTTAACCGCGAGCAAAGTATTTTTCAAGCACCAGTGGGGCTCGCGGGCTTGACGAAGGTGTCTAGATCAATCCCGTCAGCAATCCGAGTGGCTGCTTCGATGAAGGTCTCCATGAAGTCTTCAAATTGAAGTTTCTTTGTGTTGATCACTCGGAGAGCCTTCAGTTTGTCCTCCCTGGCCTCCTTGCAATGATCCCGGACGAGTGAAAGTGCCACATCAGCACCGCAACGAGCGGCAGATTTCTTCCATGCCTGCACTCGACCAGGGATCTCATTGAGGCGGATCATCATCGACTCGAGGTCAGTCTGGAGGGAGTCTTCTGGCCACAGTTCTTTGTCAACCTTCTCCAGTGCAGCTCTTAGTCGAGTGATATATCCTTGGACACCCCTGAGGCGAGCTTCAAGTCGAAACATGTCCATGGCCACGGCGTCCCCGACGAGTGACTTGGTGGGATCCAGATTTGGCTCGATCTCCTCAGTTTCCTTTTCAAAATCTTGACAGAATTCTGCGCGAAGAGAAAATGAAAAGATGGTCACACTGCTATTCTGAAGAAATCAAAGAAATTCACTCGACGGAAGAAGTTACCTTCAAGCATGCCAAACAGCTTCTTCGCGAAATATCCTAAGTATTTCTCCAGAGCGCTCCTTTTCTTGGTCTGCAGCTCAAGCTTTTTGATCCAATCGGCCCGTTCTTGCTTGAGTTTGGTGTTCTCTTCTTCCAATTTGCTGGCTGCGGCGAGCTTCTTCTCAGCAGCTTCAGTTTTCTCCATCGCCACCTTCTGAGCATCAGCGAGTGCCTTATCTTTGTCCTCCAGTGCCTTCTTCATGGTATCTAAAGAAATAGCATTGTTGAGTCGCGCTTGGAGTCGGCGGTTCTCATCACGTACGTCTGTTTGAGTGGATACACTCGGTTCAAAGGATGGAAGATGGAAATGATAGCACAGCTGGCCGACAAAAATTACCTCCCAAGGTCTTCAGCTCAGTCTGCGCACGCTCTAGGTTGTTCTTGGTGACCTCCAGATCCAGCTGAAGTTGATTCTTCTCCTTCTCCAAGTCGACGTACTTGGTCCCGAGCTCACAGGCTTTCTGAAATCAGCAAAGAAGTGGTTCAATTGACATGAATATTTCTCTACTCCCGAGTGGAAAGGTACAAGTTCAGTCGACTGGAAGGCGGCCCGCCACCCCACCCCACACCCCTATACAGCGTCATATCATGGTTGATGGAAATGATGTCCATGAAACCTGCAGAATAGTTCTTAAGACTACTGCTCATCGTAAACGATCGACAGTAGTCTCGGGGACTACACCCAGTGGGTGCATTCAGCGTGCCCCCACTGGACCAGAGATTACTCGACCAGGTCCGACCTGTCCGAGTATAAAAAAAAGAGCAAACAAGCGAACATCGTCTCTATCAGACCCCCGCCGATGCAAGCACTCGACGGCGGTCTCGGGGACTACACCCAGTGGGTGCACTCAGCGTGCCCCCACTGGACCTACTTTCACTCGACCAGGTCCGTCCTGTCGAGTAACAAGCAACTTTCAAAAAGATTGTCTCTATTAGACCCCCGCCGGTGCAAGCACTCGACGGGGATCTCGGGGACTACACCCAGTGGGTGCACTCAGCGTGCCCCCACTGGACCAAGAACCTACTCGACTAAGACCTGATCTATTCGAGAAGAAAGCAAGCAAGTATGCATCTGAGGAAAACACCCAGTGGGTGTAAAGTCAAGATGGGACAAGATGGACAGGAATTCAATCGGAAACGAACTTACAATCGCACTTACTCGGACATTGGCTTGAAGCGCTGAACTGACATCATAGGCTAACTTGCTGGCCTCATACGCCTCCTTCATTCGCAGAATCATTTGCCCAGCCTGGATCATGGCTTCTTTGGCAGCTCCAATCTGGTCTTCTGGGACATGGTATAGAGGGTATGCAGGCGCCAGCTGAGTCGTTGCTGCAGTTGAGGTCACGAGAGGTGCTCGAGGTTGCCCAATCGGTGCTGAAACCACGAGAGTTGAAGTCGCTGGTGGGGCACTCGACAGGGGAACCACAGGATCAGTTCTAGCTCGGGAAGAATCACCAAGCTCTTGAGAGGACGTAGCAGTCGATCTACGTGGCGCCTGCCCTGATGACGTTCTCCGAGTGCATACGCGCGGAGTGTCCAAGGCCACGACTTCATCTTCTGCTCCCTGCCGTGGCTCCTCATCGTCTTCCAATTGGATGATGTCGTCAACTGTCAATCGACAACGTTGGCTTATTCATTCGACGAATTACCTTCGAAAAATCAGACTACAATGAAGATTTATTATACCTCGTTGAGAGGTCGCCGCGTCAGGAGTGTCCACTTCCATGTGATCTCCCTCATCCCGCAGAGGCGATGTCACCGAGGTAGCAGCTCTGGAGAATAAATTTCACTCGGTCAGCAAAGACATGAAGTTCCGCAACAACAGAATAAGGAAAATAAACACTCACATTGAGGCGACAGGCACATCGATCTTCATACGGGGCAGAGCCTTCCGAGGCTTTGGTGCGTCCGGCTTGGGCTGTTTCGCAGCTTTTTCAGTCGACCCAGGTGTCGCGGCACGGTCGCGCTTCGGGTTCCTGGTGCTTGACACCAAAGTTTTGCTTGGAGCGGCCTCCGGGTCTTCACGCTGCTTGGTACGACGTTCGATGCGCGGAGGAGCCTGGGCCTCTACCTCGCCTTCCTCTAGGTCGTCATCGTTGTCTTCGCTGTCATCGGCGTAATCGACGTCAGCACTGCCGTCTGCGCTCCCTTCTTCGTCGTCGGGCTGCTCTCCATTCGGCACGGGCGAATACATATTCGTAAACTCCTGCTAGACACAAACTGTAAAGTCAGTCGACCGAAGATTCAATCACTCGACGAAATATGAAAGCACTCGACAGAGATGTAGCTCACCAGATTCGTCGGCGGGTTCAAAGGAGAGAAGGGCAAGATTCGCTTGGCTCCTAGAGGGTTATCACAGGCTCCAGTGATGCTTCTGAGCCACTGAGCAACATTCTCGTCGGAGACTTCCTCTGGATGTGTCCGAGTGGTATCTTCGGGTCCCGAATAGTGCCACATAGTGTGATCTCTGGCTTGAAGAGGCTGGATTCGTCGATTGAGAAACGCCTCAAGGAGATCCATACCAGTCACTCCGCCGCGGATCAGATCAACTACTGCGTTCACTAAAATCCCTACTTGGACTTGCTCTCCCTTTGTCACGTTCAGTGTTCTGGGAGTGGTAGGTCGATCCAATGTGAAGGGGGGAAGGCCAGTCGACATATTGGGCGATGCTACATCTTTGCAGTAAAACCATGTCGACTGCCAGCCCCGAACAGATTCAGGAAATGTCATAGATGGAATCGCACTCCTACCTCTCTTTTGGATTCCCAGGCCACCGCACAGCTGGATGACATGGGTCTTGCTATCACTAGGATTGGCTTTCTTGACGCATTGGGATCAGATAGTGAATATATGTTTGAACAAATCCCAATGTGGAGAACAACCCAAGAAACACTTGCACAAGGTGATGAAAGCAGAAAGGTACGAAATAGTATTCGGAGGAAAATGGTGGAGCTGCGCCCCGAAAAAGTTCAGAAACCCGCGGACGAATGGATGAGGGGGCATGGAAAAACCTCGTTCCACGTGGGTGAGGAGGAGAATTCGCTCCCCTTCGCGCGGCTCCGGCTCTATCTCCCCCTCCGACAGCCTCCACGAGCCTTCGGTTATGAGCCCGTCGGCGACGAGGTTCTCGACGTCCCCCGCCGTGACCGTCAACGGGAGAAAATCTCCCTGGATCCACCCCGGCGGCGCCGTGAATCGGGCGCCCGACGGCTTCTTCGCTTTGGCTCCTCCCTTCTTGGCGCGCTCGGCCTTCTCAGTCTTCCCCTTCGTCATCGCGGCGGCGGTTGTCGAGGTGGAGCAGAGCAGCGCACTTGGAACAGGGGAGGCGGAGAGAAAGAGGAGATTTGGGGGAGAAGTACTGTACCGGCCCGGTGCTGTCGCGTCTTATATCCGCCCGAGTGAGTCGCTGACCTACGGGCCCGCCAGATCTCTGGATATCCCGATTTCAGAGGAGGAGCGGTACGTGGCGGTAATGGCGGCGCGAAAATCGAGGCGTCATACCCCCACTTGCCCCATTCATTGCGTCATCATCGCGTGGCGCGCGCTTACCCAATTTTCGAATCCCGTGAAATCCGGGCCTGACAAAGCGACCCGTCGCATCAGAAGACCCTGCTGACCACTCAGACCTAATTCCGTGCTCAACTTCACTGAGACACATTTCAAGACAGAATCGATCAGGGTGAATGACAAAGATTCCAATCGACGCAGACTTCTATGAAGCCCTAAAATGCACTCGGAATTTTTGTGTCTTATCAGAACCCGCATCGATCCATTTTTCACTCGAACCCCGATCCATTCGGGGTCTAATGATGGGGATATGTACCTAGGGTAGGGTCATAGGCCTGACCTACATACCCTACCCAAGGGCACTACCCTAGAGAACTTAAGGACTACAAGGAAGTTTCCGACTGAAATCAACAAGACACATGAGTCACTCGACAATATCCACTCGGAGGTTTCTCCCTCCACTCGACGGATGCTTTTCACTCGGAAGAACCAGAAGACAGTCGACCACAGAAGACCAGAAGCCACTCTAGGGAGGCGAATAGGCAAGCGTTCGGCTGAACCATTAGTAGCATTTATTACGTATGTTACCAGTAACGTTCATCTTTATAGCCACGATCGAACCCTTGGTTGCTGGGTATTGATGAGGGGCAACGCACTCTATATAAGCCACCCCTCCCCTCTGGCACAAGGGTTCGCACCCCCTGTAACACTGATATTCCACACGACAAGAAGCTCCTGAGCACCAAGACGTAGGGCTGTTACCTCCACGAGGGGGGCCTGAACTCGTACATCCGTATGTACATCCCCGCCATAGCTAGGACTCTGCCCTCTCCTTTCGTACCCCTACCTTCTACTGTCAGGCTCGTTCCCACGACAACCGGGGCGGCTTATAAATCTCCAGCTCCTTCCAATGTGCTATCAAAACATACCAGTGAAGACGAGGCGGCTCCTCCTAAGGAAGAAAAGACTCAATCTGATCTTCCTAACTTACAAAAACTTACTGCCGACGAGTTGCACTCTAGCTATCTGAGCCGTCTCTCTGCAAGCCGGGACATGGAGGCCAACTTGGTTGGCATGATGAAGAAAAAATACGAGGTACTCCACTTCCCTTGCCTTTCCATATATATATATATACTTATGTAGCCCCCAAGGGCCAGTTTACCTCTGAAAAGGTCAGCCGGGTCTTCAATCACTTGCAATCTTTCGATGAATCGCCATGTAGCCCCCAAGGGCCGGGTCATTATGTAAGTAATGAGCCGACACTCAATCATAGAATAATAGCCAACTTTAGTCCCCAAGGGCCGGGTCATTATGTAAGTAATGAGCCGGCACTAAATCATAGAATAAGAGCCGACTGTAGCCCCCAAGGGCCGGATCATTATACCAATAATGACCCGGGACCTTTATAAACCTGATCCTTAGACTTGTAGAGCAACGTGTAGCCCCCAAGGGTCGGGTTATCTTCATGAAGATGATCCGGGGTCTTCTGTGCCTTGTAAGTATAAGAAAGAACTGAGACACATTAGCCCCCAAGTGTCAAGTATATTGCTTGCAATCTTCTTGGGACTTGTAATGATTCTGCCAAACTTCTAAAAACCGGTATGAGCCGGACAGGCGGCTTAAAACTGACAATCTTGCCTTGCTATGACTTGTCTTGTGCAGGAATCTTTAAATGCCGCTGAGTCTAACGTATCGGACCTTAAGAAGAGTCTGGCACTGCAACAAGAAGGCCGAGCGGAAGCCAACGTCAAGTATCAGATCGCTTTGACTGAGCTGGATGTAATCAAGTCTGAGCTCAAAACACTCAAGAAATCTGCTGAAACGAACCAAGCCGCCCTGACCAAGCGCGCAGAAGACGCAGAAGGCCATCTTAAAACGGTGGCTGAAGAGCTGACTGGCCTGAAGCGCACATAAGCCGGATGACCGAAGCCGTCTTTGGTAAGTATTTGTTGATTTGTAATTACGCTTGACATGATCCTATGGAGACTCGCCCGACGACTTACAATCTCAATCTCTTTTGTAGGCCAACGAACTCGCCAACTTCCGGATGACAGCATGATGAAGCTGAAGGCTTTATATTCACTTACTGAACAGCTGTATGCTGGATCCCTTTTCACCATTAAGGCTGTTATGACAGAGAGGGGCGTTCCAAAGTTTATGAAGGGTGTGCTAGAAGTCCTCTCTACCATCCCAAAGCAGATAGAAGAGCTGAAGAGATCAGCCGCCCGTAAGGGCACAATGGCTGCTTTGAGCCGGTCACTGGCTTATGCACCCGAGCTTAACCCGGCCGAGATGATGGATGGTTTTCCTTAGCTGAAAGACAATGGCTCGCAGTTCACTCAAGAGGACTATGCCCGTTGCATGAAGGCATCCCGAATATTGGCAAGCCGGCTGGCCGCAGATGCCGACCTGTCGTTATATCAGGCGGCTTACTCTGAGGATAATAAGCGAGTTCGAGGGCCCACCTTTGAAGCAAAAAAGTCTGATTCCGTAATGCCGTAAGCACCTCTTTGCCCCTGATGTTGACCCATCTCCAATCATGCATGACGAAGCCGAATTTGAGGCCTTAACAAACTGCAACTGGGATGTGGACAACCTTCAGATCCGGGAGACCGAAGACCCGGCGCAGGATGACCCAGCGACGAGTTAAAGAGTTTGCTTCATATGAAGGTTACCCGGCCCTGTTGATATGCCGGGTTATATTTTGCTGCAAAAAACTTTAAGTCCGCAGATTTTGGGCTCCTTGACAGCCTTGTAATAGCAGTAGAAAACACTTAATCGCCTGCTCTTGTGCCTTCGTGCACTTTTTAAGCTCCTTTCAGCCCATACACCGGCGACTTAATTGTCTTGATATATAATCGTCTGACTGCCTTGACTCGCCCAACGGGTTGTATGCCATGAGCAATGCTAAGCCGGGGTTATCCAAAAAACTTAGAATCTTATCATGAAAAATGCGTGCAAAAAACAAGCAACAGAATATGCATTTGCGTATCCCCTGTCTAATAAACCGGCTTTAAAGGCACAACAAGATAGGAGAACTTTATTTTTTCAAGAATTTTTTTATATTGCTTCCGAAGAAGCTAGGCATAAAATCCTAAAACCTCGTAAGCCGGCTCTGACGTGACATAAATCCGTTGTTTCAACCTTAGCAAGTTCAGGGTCTTTAAAAGATTGACATTGCTAAGAGTACGAACGGGCCACATAGCGGAGAGACTACAACAGACAAGGCGAGTTTATCCTAGCTCACTGTAAGCCGGCTCTCTCGTGAAAAAAGCCGCCGTTTAAACCTTGACAAGTTCAGGGTCTTTGTGCGAGATTGACTATGAAAGTTCAGGGTCTCTGAGCAAGATTGACTGTCAAGAGTTCAGCGGGTCACATGGTGGAGTAGCAAGTTGCAAACAGGCAGGTTTAACTCGAACATGGCATATAAAGCCTGGCCAAGTGGTTATGAAAGCTAAACCCAGTGGGTTGGAAGCCCCCAAGTGACCTGATGAAGGATCAACACCTTTGCACGAGACTTAGTGCAGAAAAAACGGCAGAAGCCCCTAATCATGGGGATGCCAACTTTATTATATCATAAAAGATGGTATATACAATGACAGGAATATGTACATTGATGAGAGCTGGACTGGTGGCTTAAGTATAGTATGGCCGAAGGTGAGCAATATTCCAAGGCCTTGCAGTCTCTTCACCAGAGGTTCGTGACTTGTCGCTCTCCCGTATATCAATGAGATAATAGGAACCATTGTTGAGATTTCTACTGATCACAAACGGCCCTTCCCAAGGAGGTGACAACTTATGCATATCTGACTGGTCTTGAATCAACCGGAGTACTAAGTCGCCTTCTTGGAACGTTGAAAGCACATTTGCTCCCTTGGTGGTTTTGGTAATTAATAACAACATATAAGTCATTGGACTAATGTCTCCACTAAGTATATTTTAGGAAAAGTTCAATGATAGGGATGGCAAAAGGATTGTGGAAATACCCCAAGATGCAAGGAAATGGATTGGCAAAGCTTCAAGCAAGAGGACTCTACATTTTACTTTGTGAGAAATCACCTTGAGTCCATAGGAAAGTCAATACTATTAAAAGGGGGTAAGGTTTTGTTGGTGAACAAAATGCTCAAACGTGCACAAGTGATAGTCACCAAAAACACCCACAAGCTCTTCCACAAAAGTCTGTCCATAGCCAAATATTCAAAATCGGTGCAACCAACACCTTCCACTCGGTGCCACCGATTCCCAAACTCAGTCAAACCTAAGCCAAACCCTAGCCACTTCAGTGCAACCGATTCTGCTTCGGTGCCACCGAGTTTAGGTTGCCAACTTTCTGTTACGCAAGTTCACAATATCGGTACCACCGAGATTGTTGGATCGGCGTCACCGAGATTGGGCAATCTGACCGTTGGTCACCTTATCGGTGCAACCGAGTTTCCTATATCGGTCTCATCGAGATTCAAAAGTTGCCACCTTTTGGTCACTTCGGTACCACCGAGATTAACACATCGGTGTCACCGAGTTGGTCATTTTGTGTGTAACGGTTGGATTTTTGGGGATGCCTATATATACCCCTTCACCTCCACCTACTCGAAAGAGAAGCACTCAGAACTATTCCATACTTGCCCCATCCAGTTTTCTGAGAGAGATCCACCTACTCATGTGTTGAGGTCAAGATCTTCCACTCCAACCATATGGATCTTGATTTCTAGCCTCCCCAAGTTGCTTTCCACCAATCCCATCTCTTCCACGAAGCCAAATCTGTGAGAGAGTGATTGTGTGTTGAGGAGTCTATCATCTTGAAGCACAAGAGCAAGGAGTTCATCGTCATTGCCGAGCCTATTACCTTTTGGAGGGTGGTGCCTCCTAGATTGGTTAGGTGTCGCTTGGGAGCCTCCTACTTCGTGTTGTGGAGTTGAACCAAGAAGTTTGTAAGGGCAAGGAGATCGCCTACTTCGTGAAGATCTACCCATAGTGAGGCTAGTCCTTCGTGGACGGAAGCCGTTATGGAATAGTCAAGGTTGCTACTTTGTGGACCCTTATGGGTGGAGCCCTTCGTGGATTCTCGCGACCGTTACCCTCCGTGGGTTGAAGACTCCATAAACGTGGATGTACGATAGCACCACCTATCGGAACCACGGGAAAAATCATCGTGTCTACAATTGCGTTTGATCTTCCTACCCTATCCTTTCTACTCATGATTGTTGTTACTTTCCGCTGCTATACTCTTAGACATGCATGTGTAGGGTGTACTTGACTTGCCATGAAATGCTTAAAATCTGCCAACTCTAAAATTTGGGAAAAGGTAGAATTTTTATTTGGTCAAGTAGTCTAATCACCCCCCCCCTCTAGACATACTTTCGGTCCTACAAACGTCCGGGTCTTGACCCTGCGGCTTTGATAGCGACGCAGGTTTTGCAGGTAAATCGCAGACCGAGCTGCTGCAGGATCCCGTTCTTCGTCTAAGGCATCCAAAGCATCTTGACGCGGCGCCTCATTATCAGCTTCCACGTAAGCCGCCACTCTGGGCGAGTCATGACGAATATCACTGGGGAGAACAGCTTCTGCACCATAAACCATGAAGAAAGGCGTATAGCTTGTTGACCTGTTGGGGGTGGTTCTTATGCTCCAAAGAACTGAAGGTAACTCTGATGTCTACTATACAACCTTCTTCTTGTAGACTCGTGTTGGGCCTCCAAGCGCAGAGTTTTGTAGGACAGTAGCAAATTTCCCTCAAGTGGATGACCTAAGGTTTATCAATCTGTGGGAGGCGTAGGATGAAGATGGTCTCTCTCAAGCAACCCTGCAATCAAATAACAAAGAGTCTCTTGTGTCCCCAACACACCCAATACAATGGTAAATTGTATAGGTGCACTAGTTCGGCGAAGAGATGGTGATGCAAGTGTAATATGGATGGTAGATATAGGTTTTTGTAATCTGAAAATATAAAAACAGCAAGGTAGCAAGTAACAAAAGTGAGCAAAAACGGTATTGCAATGCTTGAAAACAAGGCCTAGGGTTCATACTTTCACTAGTGCAAGTTCTCTTAACAATACTAACATAGTTGAATCATATGTAAATCCCTCACGTGCGACAAAGAGTTCACTCCAAAGTCACAAATAGTGGAGAACAAACGAAGAAATTATTGTAGGGTACGAAACCACCACAAAGTTATCTTTTCTGATCAATCTTATGAGCTATCCCTATAAGTGTCACGAACAGCCCTAGAGTTCGTACTAAAATAACACCTTAAGATACACATCAACCAAAACCCTAATGTCACCTAGATAATCCAATGTCACCACAAGTACCCATGGGCTTGATTATACGATATGCATCACACAATTTCAGATTCATCATGTTCAATCCAACACAAAGAACTTCAAAGAGTGCCCCAAAGTTTCTACCGGAGAGTCAAGACGAAAACATGTGCCAACCCCTATGCATAGATTCCCAAGGTCACGGAACCCGCAAGTTGATCACCAAAACATACATCAAGTAGATCAATAGAACATCCCATTGTCACCACAGATATCCCATCACAAGACGTACATCAAGTGTTCTCAAATCCTTAAAGATTCAATCCGATAAGAAAACTTCAAAGGGAAAACTCAATTCATCACAAGAAGATAGAGAGGGCAAAACTCCATATGATTCATCTATATCAATAAAGCTCGCGGTACATCAAGATCGTGCCATCTCAAGAACACGAGAGAGAGAGAGACATAAAACACATAGCTACTGGTACATACCCTCAGCCCCGAGGGTGAACTACTCCCTCCTCGTCATGGAGACCACCGGGATGATGAAGATGGCCTTCGGTGATGGTTTCCCCCTCCGACAGGGTGCCGGAACGGGCTCCCGATTGGTTTTTCGTGGCTCTGGAGGCTTGCGGCAGTGGAACTCCCGATCTAGTTTTTGGCGTCGGTCTTACGTCAAGGCGGTGCCCGAGGGGCCCACAAGCTAGGGGGCGCGCCCTAGGGGGGGGGGCGCCCCCAGGCTTGTGGCCTCCTCGGTCACTTCCTGGCCCAACTTTTTGCTCCAGTATTTTTTTATATTTTCCAAAAATATTCTCCGTAAATTTTCAGACCATTCCGAGAACTTTTATTTCTGCACAAAAACAACACCATGGTAGCTCTGCTGAAAACAACGTCAGTCCGGGTTAGTTCTAATAAAATCATACGAAAATCATATAAAATTATTGTAAACATGGCATGAATACTTCATAAATTATAGATACGTTGGAGACGTATCAGCATCCCCAAGCTTAATTCCTGCTCGTCCTCGAGTAGGTAAATGATAAAAGAAATAATTTATGAAGTGTGAATGCTAGCAAACATTTTCATCATATTCTATTCTTCTTTGTATAGCATGGACATTTGGACGTGTAAATGATTCAAAGCAATAGTCTAGTTTTAACATAATGACTTCAATACTCAAGCATGTCAACAAGCAACCATGTCTTTCAAAATATCAACACTAAAAAAGTTATCCCTAGCCCATCATGCTCAATCATTGATCCATTCATGAAACACACTCAAATATTAGCTATGCCCAATGCTCAAGTACGATCATAGTGCCCCCTAGTTGGTGCTTATAAGAGAAGATGGAGACTCAAAGCAAAAATAAAAATTGCATAAAGTAAATAGATAGGCCCTTCGCAGAGGGAAGTAGGGATTTGTAGAGGTGCCAGAGCTAAAGGTTTAAATTGAGAGAGAAAAATATTTTGAGTGGCATGCTTTTCCTGTCAACGAAAACGATAAAGTAGCTCACAATACTTTCCATGCTAGATACATTATAGGCGGTTCCCAAACAGAATGGTAAAATTTTTACTCCCCCTCCACCAATCAATCACACTCCACGGCGAGCCGAATCCACGGGTACCGTCCATACAAACAACAATCTTGGGGGAGTTTTGTTTCATTATATTTTGATTTGATTTTTGAGCATGGAACTGGGCATCCCGAATACCAGCCACTTTCTCGTGAATGATAGTGAATAATCACATATCGTGAGAATAACACACCTAGCATGGAAAAATATTGGATACTCCCCACCGTTTCATGAGCGGTACGGGCACACAAAAGAGAAAATTTATTTTGAAAATTTAGAGATGGCACATACAAATTTGCTTGGAACGGCATGGAAGTACCGCATATAGGTAGGTATGGTGGACTCATAAGGCAAAACTTGGTTTAAGGATTTTGGATGCACAAGTAGTATTTCTACTTAGTACAAATGGAGGCTAGCAAATAGATTGGGAAGCAACCAAACCAAGGAACGAAAAATCACATAAGTGAGCATTGAGTCATAACTAACACCGAATAATGCACCACAAGTAGGATGTAACTTCATTGCATAACTATGGACTTTCGTGCATGCATAGGGAATCACGAACCTTAACACCAATATTCCTACTAAGCATAATTACTCACTAACATGACTTCACATATTACTATCAGCATGTTTCAAAACTATTACAAAGAATCAAGTTTAATTTGTCCCATGATCTTCATGAAAGTTTTTATTATATCCTCCTTGGATATCTATCACTTTGGGACTAGTTTCATATGTTGCCATTGCTTTTTGGCAAGCTCAAACAAATTTAAGTGAAGCACAAGAGCATAAAATTTTCATCTCTCAAAAAGGTATAAGTGAAGCATGAGAGGAAATGACAAGCTACTCTCAAAAGATATAAGTGAAGATCAATGAGTAGACAAACAATTAAGTAGCTATGTGAGGACTCTCTGTCTCTCAATAAATATTTTCAGATCTGAGTATTTTATTTAAACAGCAAGCAAAAGAAAAATAGTACTCCAAGAATAGAACGCATCATGTGAACGAATAAAAATTTAGGCTCAACATAGGCTAACCGATAATTGACGAAGAGAGATGGGATGCGTAGCATCCCCAAGCTTAGATGCTTGAGACTTCTTGAAATATTTACTTGGTGTGCCTTGGGAATCCCCAAGCTTGAGCTTTTGTATCTCGTTCAATCCTCTCATATCATGGTTTCACCTATTCTCAAAAACTTCATCCACACAAAACTCGAAAAGAACTCGTGAGATAGGTTAGTACACATAATAATAAATCAACACTTCATGTACTGCCAAGACAAGTTGTATAATAATTTTCAAACATTAGGTACTGTATACTATCATTTCCACAATTTATATCTACCAATATAGGCTATGAAAACTATAGGATAAGTAGATAACAAAACTATGACAGCAATCTGTCCAAACAGAACAGTCTGTAGCAATTTATGAAAACAGTGTATTTCTGTAACTCAAAAAATTATGAAAATTTAGGACATGCTATACAATTTATATGGAAACACTGTGTAAAAATTTCAGGAACTTTCCACGTTCCAGTAAAATATGAAAATTTAAACACTACAGAAAAAGTTTCTGTTTTTACACAGCACATATCAAAACATGTAATGCAAGCATCCTAAGGCAATTCTTGGAACTTTTTATTGAAAAGCAAGATTATAAATGACACCTAACAGAGAACAAGAAAATAAAATGATGCTCCAAGCAAAACACATATTATGTGATGAATAAAAATATAGCTCTAAGTAAGATATACCGATAATGTTGAAGACGAAAGAGGGGATGCCTTCCGGGGCATCCCCAAGCTTAGGCGCTTGAGTATTCCTTGGATATTACCTTGGGGGTGCCTTGGGCATCCCCAAGATTAGGTTCTTGTCACTCCTTGTTCTCTTCATATCGGTGTCTCACCCAAAACTTGAAAACTTCAATCACACAAAACTTAACGGAACTTCGTGAGATGGGTTAGTATAATAAATAAAGATAATTCACTTAGGTACTGTCAAGACAAGATTCATAATTGTTTCCACATGATACCTACTCTATTCTATTATTCCCATAATTTATACCACTAAATATAAGCTATGGAAACCCTAAAACAAGCAAACTATGCATGCAAAACAGAATTTGTCAAAAACCGAACTGTCTGTGAAGATCTGTAGTGTAAGCATACTTCCCTGTCTCTAAAAATTCTGACAAATTAGGACAATCTAGGAAATGTGTATATAAATCATGTGTAAAAAATTCAGATCAAAAGAACGTTCCAGTGAATTTACAAAATTCCTGGACTGAGAGCAAAAGTTTCTGTTTTTGCACAGAATCAAGTCAACTATCATCCACACTATACCAAGGGCTTTACTTGGCACTTTATTGAAAAAAAAGCTATAAAACATGATTATACAGTAGCTTAATCATGTGAACACACTAAAACAGTAAGGATAAATATTGGGTTGTCTCCCAACAAGCGGTTTTCTTTAATGCCTTTTAGCTAGGCATGATGATTTCAATGATGCTCACATAGGAATAATAATTGAAACATGCAAGAGAGCATCATGAAGCATATGACTAGCACATTTAAGCCTAACCCACTTCCTATGCATAGGGATTTTGTGAGCAAACAGTTCATGGGAGCAAGAATCAACTAGCATAGGAAGGCAAAAGAAGCATAACTTCAAAACTTTCAACATATAGAGAGGAAACTTGATATTATTGCAATATGTAGAACCATAAGATCCTCTCTCATAATAATTTTCAGTAGCATCATGAAGGAATTTCACAATATAACCAGCACATAAAGCATTCTTTTCATGATCTACAAGCATAAATTTTTTACTACTCTCCACATAAGCAATTTTCTTCTCATTCATAATAGTGGGAGCAAACTCAAGAAAATAACTATCATGTGAAGCATAATCCAATTGAAAATTAAAATCATGATGACAAGTTTCATGGTTATCCTTATTCTTTATAGCATACATGTCATCATCATAATCATCATAGATAGGAGGCATGCCATCATTATAATAGTTTTGCTCATCAAAACTTGGGGGACTAAACATATCATCTTCATCAAACATAGCATCCCCAAGCTTGTAGCTTTGCATATCATTAGCATCATGAATATTCCAGGAATTCATACTAACAACATTGCAATCATGCTCATCATACAAAGATTTAGTGCCAAACATTTTAATAACTTCTTCTTCTAACACTTGAGCACAATTTTCCTTTCCATCATTTTCACGAAAGACATTAAAAAGATGAAGCATATGAGGCAACCTCAATTCCATTTTTTTGTAGTTTTATTTTATAGACCAAACTAGTGAAAAACAAGAAACTAAAAGATTCAATTGCAAGATCTAAATATATACCTTCAAGCACTCACCTCCCCGGCAACGGCGCCAGAAAAGAGCTTGATGTCTACTACGCAACCTTCTTCTTGTAGACTCGTGTTGGGCCTCGAAGCGCAGAGTTTTGTAGGACAGTAGCAAATTTCCCTCAAGTGGATGACCTAAGGTTTATCAATCCGTGGCAGGCGTAGGATGAAGATGGTCTCTCTCAAGCAACCCTGCAATCAAATAACAAAGAGTCTCTTGTGTCCCCAACACACCCAATACAATGGTAAATTGTATAGGTGCACTAGTTCGGCGAAGAGATGGTGATGCAAGTGTAATATGGATGGTAGATATAGGTTTTTGTAATCTGAAAATATAAAAACAGCAAGGTAGCAAGTAACAAAAGTGAGCAAAAACGGTATTGCAATGCTTGAAAACAAGGCCTAGGGTTCATACTTTCACTAGTGCAAGTTCTCTCAACAATACTAACATAGTTGAATCATATGTAAATCCCTCACGTGCGGCAAAGAGTTCACTCCAAAGTCACAAATAGCGGAGAACAAACGAAGAAATTATTGTAGGGTACGAAACCACCTCAAAGTTATCTTTTCTGATCAATCTTATGAGCTATCCCTATAAGTGTCATGAACAGCCCTAGAGTTCGTACTAAAATAACACCTTAAGATACACATCAACCAAAACCCTAATGTCACCTAGATACTCCAATGTCACCACAAGTACCCATGGGCTTGATTATACGATATGCATCACACAATTTCAGATTCATCATGTTCAATCCAACACAAAGAACTTCAAAGAGTGCCCCAAAGTTTCTACCGGAGAGTCAAGACGAAAACATGTGCCAACCCCTATGCATAGATTCCCAAGGTCACGGAACCCGCAAGTTGATCACCAAAACATACATCAAGTATATCAATAGAACATCCCATTGTCACCACAGATATCCCATCGCAAGACGTACATCAAGTGTTCTCAAATCCTTAAAGATTCAATCCGATAAGAAAACTTCAAAGGGAAAACTCAATTCATCACAAGAAGATAGAGAGGGGAAAACTCCATATGATTCATCTATATCAATAAAGCTCGCGGTACATCAAGATCGTGCCATCTCAAGAACACGAGAGAGAGAGATCAAATACATAGCTACTGGTACATACCCTCAGCCCCGAGGGTGAACTACTCCCTCCTCATCATGGAGACCGCCGGGATGATGAAGATGGCCTCCGATGATGGTTTCCCCCTCCGGCAGGGTGCCGGAACGGGCTCCCGATTGTTTTTTCGTGGCTCTGGAGGCTTGCGGCAGTGGAACTCCCGATCTAGGTTTCTTTCTGAAGGTTTCTCGATTTATAGGAGTTTTTGGCGTCGGTCTCACGTCAAGGCGGTGCCCGAGGGGCCCACAAGCTAGGGGGAGCGCCCTAGGGGGGGCGCGCCCCCCAGGCTTGTGGTCACTTCCTGGCCCAACTTTTTGCTCCAGTATTTTTTATATTTTCCAAAAATATTCTCCGTAAATTTTCAGCCCATTCCGAGAACTTTTATTTCTGCACAAAAACAACACCATGGTAGCTCTGCTGAAAACAGCGTCAGTCCGGGTTAGTTCTAATAAAATCATACCAAAGTCATATAAAATTATTGTAAACATGGCATGAATACTTCATAAATTATAGATACGTTGGAGACGTATCAAACTCCTCCACCCAATAGCCCGGCGTGCGCTCCGAAGGAACCATAAGCCGGGGTTTTAGCCCTCTCAAAATTTCCTAGTTAGCACGCTCTGCTTGACCACTAGATTGTGGGTGAGCCACAGAAGATACATCGAGGCGGATATGCTCACCATCGCAAAACTCTTTCATAGCCCCCTTGGACAGGTTTGTGCCATTGTCAGTAATGATACTATGAGGATAACCAGACCAAAAGATCAGCTTTTTGATGAACTGAACTGCTGTTGCTGCATCACACTTGCTGACCGGCTCAGCTTCAACCCACTTAGTAAACTTGTCAACCGCCACCAAGAGGTGGGTCTTCTTGTCCTTAGACCTCTTAAAAGGTCCCACCATATTAAGCCCCCAGACTGCAAACGGCCAGGTGATTGGAATCATCCGTAACTCTTGGGCCGGCACATGGGCACATCGCCCAAATTTCTGGCACCCGTCACATTCACTGACCAAGTACTCTGCATCTTTATGAGCTGTTAACCGGTAGAAACCATGTCGAAAAGCCTTGGCCACCAAATATTTTGACCCGGCGTGATGACCACAATCGCCGGCATGTATCTCCTGCAGGATTTCGCGGCCCTCATCAGGAGAGACACATCGCTGAAAGACGCCAGTCACACTGTGCCTGTGTAACTCGCCATTGACAATAGTCATGGCTTTAGACCGCCTTATGATCTGCCGTGCCCGAGTCTCGTCTTGAGGTAACTCGCCGCGGGTCAGATACGCCAGATAAGGCAATGTCCAATCAGGGATTGCGTGGAGAGCCGCCACCAATTGTCCTTCCGGGTTAGGTATAGCCAGATCCTCCTCCGACGGTAACTTAACCGACGGGTGATGCAATACGTCCAAGAACACATTAGGCGGCACCGGTTTACTCTGAGACCCCAGTCTTGACAATGCGTTAGCCGCCTCATTCTTCCGCCGATCAGTATGATCCACCTGATAGCCCTTGAAGTGGCCAGCAATAACATCAACCGCCTGGCGATAAGCCGCCATGCGAGGGTCTTTAGAGTCCCACGTGCCAGAGACTTGCTGAGCCACCAGGTCTGAGTCGCCAAGACATCTAACCCGGCTCAAATTCATCTCCTTGGCCACACGGAGCCCGTGAAGCAAAGCCTCATACTCAGCTGCATTGTTAGTACAAGGAAGCATTAACCTCAAAACATAACAGAATTTGTCACCTCGTGGGGAAGTTAGAACAACTCCAGCCCCCGAGCCTTCCAATTGCCTGGAGCCATCAAAATGAATCGTCCAATATGTATTGTCTGGCTTCTCTTTGGGTCCTTGACACTCTGTTCAGTCATTGATGAAGTCCACTAGGGCTTGAGATTTTACAGCTGTCCGGGGCACATACTTCAGATTAAGAGGCCCAAGCTCAATTGCCCACTTAGCAATCCTGCCAGTAGCTTCTCTGTTTTGAATGATATCTCCCAAAGGAGCAGAGCTGACCACTGTGATTGGATGCCCAAGGAAATAGTGTTTCAGGTTGTGATTGGCCATGAATACCCCAAACACCAGTTTTTGCCAATGCGGATATCTTTGCTTGGACTCCGTCAAGACCTCACTGACATAGTAAACCGGCCGCTGGACTGGGTACTCCTTACCCGTCTCCTTGCGTTCCACCACAACTGCAGCGCTGACAGCTCTGTTATTAGCTGCCACATACAAGAGCAAAGGCTCCTTTTCCACCGGAGCGGCCAAAACGGGCGTCTCAGCCAACTGCTTCTTGAGCGCCTCAAATGCCTCATTAGCCGCATCAGTCCAGAGGAAGTCATCTGTCTTCTTCATCATCTGATATAGAGGAATAGCTTTTTCACCCAGGCGGCTTATGAACCGGCTCAGAGCGGCGATACGACCCGCCAAGCGCTGAACATCATTAATACACGCCAGCTTAGACAAAGAAGTGATTGCCTTTATCTTGTCCGGGTTAGCCTCAATGCCACGCTCGGAGACCAAGAATCCCAAGAGCTTGCCTACAGGTACACCAAATACACACTTTGCCGGGTTAAGCATCATCTTGTAAATCCACAGATTATCAAAAGTTTCCTTCAAATCAGCCAACAGAGTCTCCTTCTTCCTTGACTTGACCACAATATCATCCACATAAGCATGAACATTGCACCCGATTTGACCGTAAAGGCAGTTCTGCACACAGCGTTGATAAGTCGCCTGAGCATTCTTGAGCCCGAAAGGCATAGACACATAGCAGAAAGCTCCAAAAGGCGTAATGAAAGACGTCTTCTCTTGGTCTTTGACTGCCATCTTGATCTGATGATAACCCGAATAAGCATCCAGGAAACATAAACTCTCACAACCCGCCGCTGCATCAATGATCTGGTCAATACGGGGGAGAGCAAATGGATCAACCGGACATGCCTTGTTGAGATCGGTGTAATCCACACACATGCGCCACGTGCCATTCTTCTTGAGTACAAATACCGGGTTAGCTAACCACTCCGGGTGAAAAACTTCGACGATAAACCCTGGTGCCAAGAACCGGGCCACCTCTTCTCCGATAGCCTTACGCCTCTCCTCATTGAAACGACGGAGGAACTATTTGACCGGCTTAAACTTAGGATCCACATTAAGGTGGTGCTCAGCGAATTCTTTCGGTACACCCGTCATGTCAGAAGGTTTCCATGCAAAGATGTCCCGATTCTCACGGATGAATTCGGTGAGCGCGCTTTCCTATTTGGGATCCATATTGGCCCCAATAGTGAACTGCTGCGATGAGTCGCCAGGAGTAAAATCCACCATCTTGGTATCCTCTGCCACAAACTTAAGGGGCGGCTCAGATTCCGTGCTGGGCTTCTTCAACGGGGTCATATCTACCGGGTCAACATTCTCCTTATAAAACTTGAGCTCTGCCTCAGCACAACTTGACTCTGCATACGCAGCGTCGCCCTCCTCGCACTCAAGAGCAATCTTCCGATCACCATGCACTGTAATTGTTCCATTTAATCCGGGCATCTTGAGCTGCAAGTAAACATAACAAGGCCTAGCCATGAACTTGGCATAAGCCGGCCGCCCAAATAAAGCGTGGTACAGGCTCTTGATCTTGACCACCTCAAACCATAAGGTCTCCACCCTATAGTTAAACTCATCACCAAAAGCTACCTCCAGGGAAATTTTTCCAACTGGATAAGCCGACTTTCCGGGCACCACACCATGAAAAACCGTCGAAGATGGTTTAAGATCCTTGTCAAGCAAGTTCATCCGGCGGAACGTATCATAGTACACGATGTTGATGCTGCTGCCACCATCCATAAGCACCTTCGTGAACACGTATCCTCCTACTTGGGGTCCACTACCAAGGCCAACTGCCCCGGGTTATCCACACGCGGTGGGTGATCCTCCCTGCTCCAAGTTATGTCATACTCGGACCACTTCAAGTACTGCGGGAGAGCCGGCATGACCGTATTAACCACCCGCTTGCGCACCTTCTGATCCCGCTTGTCAAGGCTTGTCGTAAAAACATGATATTGGCCTCCATTAAGTTGTTTTGGGTTACTCTGATACCCGGACTGGTTGTTTTGTTGCTGACCTCCATTGCCAGACTGTTGATTATGACCTCCATGGTTTCCCTGGCCTTGATAGCCAGAACCTGAGCCGCCTCCACCAAAGCCGGTCCCAGGAGAGCCGGATCCTGACCATCCAGACGGTCCACTGCCGCCGCCCTGATGTTGGTTAATGCTGTAATTCCGGAACTCCCGCATGACCCAACAATCCTTCCAGGCATGAGTGGATGGTTTATCGGGAACACTATGTTTTGTACAGGGGACATTCAACATTGCCTCCATGTTGAAAGGCTTAGACTTGCCGAAAGGCGGTTGACCATTGCCCTTACCACGGTTGTTCCCAGCACTAGTGTTGGCCACCAGATCTGACCCGCAGTCCGGGTGCTTCCGCTTACCGCCATTACCGTTATTATTATTTCCTGCCCCACTCTGCTGCTGGCCCTTGCCATTGGCATTCTTCTTGCCCTTAGCTGATTTCTCCTCATCAGACCCAGGATCCTTCGTGCTGTCAGAATCTGCATATTTGGTGAGAGCCGCCATGAGCTCCCCCATATCCTGGCATGAACGCTTGAGCCGTCCAAGCTTCTGCTTGAGGGGCAAAAAGTGACAATTCTTCTCCAGAATTAGAACCGCCTGAGCCGCCGTGATATTATCAGAGGAGTGGATAATGGTTGAGACCCGCCGGACAAAATGATGGGCCGACTCATCCTCCCGCTGCACACAATGATCCAAATCCACAATCATCATGGGCTGCTTGCACGTTCCTTGAATTTTTTTGATGAATTTTGCCTTCAACTCGGCCCAGGAATTAATGGTATTGGGTGGCAAACCCTTCAACCACGTGCGAGCCGGCCCCTCCAACATCATGATGAAATATTTGGCGCAGACTGCATCATTGACGTCTAACATCTCCATGGCTAGTTCATAACTCTCAATCCAAGCTTCCGGAGGCAAATCGGCAGTATAATTTGGCACCTTGCGAGGACCCTTGAAATCCTTCGGCAGGCGTTCGTTTCGTAAAGCCGGCACTAAGCACGGCACTCCCACAGCCCTGGAGGTTACTCCGGCTCCTACTGAAACAGAAGGTGCTACTGTGGGTTCTTGGTAAGCCGCCGCTGCTGCCGCTGCTGCCGCCTCTCGCTGTGCTCTCGCACGGTCTACCAGTGCCTGGGCATCAACAGCAGGCGGGTCATCTCGCACCGGGTTCCGACGTCACTCGCTGCTAGAAATAGCAAGCGGCTCTATGCACCGGATGTAACTACGGCTCGGGATAGGGGTTGAGTGCACACGGCTCCGGTTGTAGGTATACTTCTGCTGTTGCGCCACAGCCGTCTGCAAATATCCAATGGCATTCCGGGCTTCGTCTGCAAAGGGCGTTCCATCAGGGATAGGGAGCGCGCCGAGCCGGACTGCCGCTACCACCATGTTCTCCACCGGGTTAGAATAATGACCGGGTGGTGTTGGGGAGTGCTGCGGCGGGGTCTGATTCCTGCGGGGCGGGTCTGGCTGCTGATGCTGAACCGCCGCCCTACTCCCAAGTACTTCCGCCGTCCGGGTTATGGTTAAAGGTGCATTTCGTCCCGTCCCTGGCGTGTTGAAAAGATTCCTAGGCTCATACTGATCCGGAAAACGGGTCTGATGCCTCATCCGATGGACTGCATCTGCGGTCTGTTGCTCCAGGTCAAGGCAAAAAGCTTCTGCCCTGAGGCGCTCCGACTCAGCATCCATCTGAGCTTTCAGTGCATTGATTTCCTCTTGGGCTCCGGCCATCTGGTCCTTCAACCTCGTGATTTCCGTGTTACGTGCTGCTTGGTTTTTGGCCGTGACCTCGGTTCCCATCAGAGTCGTAAGTTCATTCATCAGATCCAGCAAAACTTGAGACGGCGGCCTGCCTGATCCAGATCCGATCACACCAGCAGCCGTGCTTCCAGGAGCTGGTGCCGATCCTGCCATAAAGACAGCGGCTCGGCTCGGCGGCTCATAGTATTCCGGCTCATGGTAGCCCTCGAAGTAGCCCCCAAGTCCGCCGTTGTGAAGCTGGTAGATTGATTCCGCCTCCCCGCTCGAGGATCGATCCTCTGAGCAGAGGAGGGTTTCCTCCCGCGACATAGAACCTTCAAGTTCCCCGCCTTGGGTGAAGCCGACGAAGACGTGCTTCCGGCCCGGGTTAACCCAGGCGGGTTGCGCGTGTCGGGCCGGCTCGACAAGGTCGGTGCAGACGTCCGGCCCGGGCTTAGATCTGCCGATCTTACCAATGAAGACGTGAATTCCGCCGAAGGGGACCCGGTACCCGTACTCGATTGAGTCGGCCTCGGGGCCCCTGCCAGCGTCGTCGATGTAGAGCTTGCCGCGGCGACTCTTGGTCATCCTGCCAACTGCGTATCCCTCGATCCCTGGGAGAGAACCCTTCGAGTACTCCAAACCACCGAGCATCTGCCCCACGGTGGGCGCCAACTGTCGTAGTTTTGTCACGACAGATGTCCTAGTGCCAGGACTTAGGTGTGAAGCCATCGCTACGGCGGTTAACTCGAAGGGGTTGGTCGGGACAAAAGACACAGGTTTACCCAGGTTCGGCCCCTCTCGAAGGAGGTAATAGCCTACGTCCTGCTTTGAGTTGTATTGATTGGATATCGATTACAAGGGAGCGGATTCACTAGACCTAGTACTCGATCAAAGGTTTCGTGGCCTTAGCCGCCCAGGTAACCCGCCTTTATATACACAGGTCGAGGCACTGGGCTTACAAGAGTCTGGGCCGGGTCATACTTGATAACTGACCTTGCCTCTAACTACTCCTGCCTTGTCGGACAAGCCACCCCCGGCGGCTTACGGCACCGGGTCATACACTGTCTTCTCCCTCCGGGCCTCCAGGCCCATTGAGCAAGCTTCTTCCAAACCTTATCGCTAAGCCGCCAACCTCATGACCCGGCCCCACCTGGGCGAGTCTCACCATGGGGTTATATCCCCAACACATCTCCAACGTACCGATAATTTATGAAGTATTCATGCCATATTCACCTATGTTTACATTACTTTTATATGGTTTTGATGCACTTTATATGATTTATTTAGAACTAACCCGGACTGACGTTGTTTTCAGCAGAACTACCGTGGTGTTGTTTTTGTGCAGAAAATGAAAGTTCTTGGAATCGCCCGAAACTTTTTGACGATTTTTTTGGAACAAAAGAGGTACTAGACGCTTCGTGGGAGGGCCAGAAGAGCCACGAGGTGGGCACAACCCACCAGGGCGTGCCAGGCCCCCCCAGCGCGCCCTGATGTCTTGTGCCCTCCTTGTGGACCACCTTCACGTGAAACCAACGCCAAAAATTCCTATAAATATAGAAACCATCAGAAATAACCCTAGACTCCCCGCTCCGCCGCGGCAACTCTCTGTATCGATGAAAAACCAATCTGGAGACGTTCCAGTACCCTGCCGGAGAGGGGAATCCATCTCCGGTGGCCATCTTCATCATCCCGGCGGAGGCCATGACGAAGAGGGAGTAGTCCACCCTCGGGGCTGAAGGTATGTACCAGTAGCTATGTGTTCAATCTCTCTCTCTCGTGTTCTTGAGATGGCACGATCTTGATGTATCACAGGCTTTGTTAATATAGTCGGATCATATGATGTTATTCCCTTGCTATCATGTTGTGATGAATTGAATCTTTCCCTTTGAGATATCGTTGTATTGGATTGAATATTGGATTTGAGGACACTTGATATATGTCTTGCATGTGGATACCTGTGGTGATAATGGGGTGTTCTATTGATTCACTTGATATATGTTTTGGTACTCAACTTGCGGATTCCCGAGGTGATATTGGGGTAATCTATGCATAGGGGTTGATACACATTCTTGTCCTAATTTATCCGGTAGAAATCTTGGGGCACTCTTTGAGGTTCTTTGTGTTGGATTGAGTATTATGAATCTGAAATTGGTTGATGCGTATCGTATAATTAACTCATGGATACTTGTGGTGACATTGGAGTATCTAGGTGACATTAGAGTTGGTTGATGCGTATCATATGGTGTTATTCTAGTACAAACTCTTAGATAGATCGATCGGAAAGGATAACTTGGTGTTATTTTAGTACAAACTCTTGGATAGATCGATCAGAAAGGATAACTTTAAGGTGGTTTCGTACCCTACAAACAATTTCTTCTTATGTTCTCCGCTAGATAAGAACTTTGGAGTGATTCTTCGTTGCACATTGAGGGATGGTTATGTGATCCAATTATATTAGCATTGTTGAGAGATTGCACTAGCGAAAGTACGGACCCTAGGCCTTGTTTTAAAGCATTGCAATACCATTTGTGCTCACTTTTGTTACTTGCTACCTTGCTGTTTTTATATTTTCAGATTACAAAAACCAATATCTACCATCCATATGGCACTTGTATCACCATCTCTTCGCCGAACTAGTGCACCTATACAATTTTCCATTGTATTGGGTGTGTTGGGGACACAAGAGATTTCTTGTATTTGATTGCAGGGTTGTTTGAGAGAGACCATCTTCATCCTACACCTCCCACGGATTGATAAACCTTAGGTCATCCACTTGAGGGAAAATTGCTACTGTCCTACAAAACACTGCGCTTGGAGGCCCAACAAAGTCTACAAGAATAAAGTTGCATAGTAGACATCACCCTAGGTTATGACTATTATATGATGAATATTATCCAACGAGTTCACCGATCCAGTGCCTACGAGTTTTCCACATATTGTTCTTGCTAAGTTACTACTGCTACTGTTACAGTTGCTACAAAACCATTGCTATCACTATTACCGTTACTGTTAATGTTACTACTGCTATCAAAACTATCATACTACTGTGCTACTGATCACTCTGGTGCTGATATTTAATCTCCAGGTGTGGTTGAATTGACAACTCAACTGCTAATACTTGCAAATATTCTTTGGCTCCGCTTGTGTCGAATCTATAAATTTGGGTTGAATACTCTACCCTCGAAAACTGTTGCGATCCCCTATACTTGTGGGTTATCAAGACCTTTTTCTGGCGCCGTTGCCGGGGAGCATAGCTATATTTGTTGAGTCACTTGGGAGTTATATCAATTGATCATTATGAAGAATATGAAGGATACAAGAACCAAGATTTTTCCCTCTAAGACGAGGGTAGGTAAGGGATTGCCATCTAGCTCTGTACTTGATTCACCTTCGGTTATGAGTAAACTTGCAACACCACCACATGCTATTAATCCTGATATGTCGCAAGTTATTGATGATGCTACTTCTGCTATGAATGATGCTTATGATGATGCTAGTACCATGCTTGATGAAAATGTGCCACTAGGTGAATTTCTTGACGAACAAGTTGCTAGAGCTAAAGAGAATGAAATTATTGAAGCTGATGAGATTACTAAAACTGATGAAGTCTTCGAAACTGAGAACTATGAAACACCTATTAGACTTAGCTCTCCTAGATTTGAAATGCCTAAGATACCTGAGGGTTACGTTATGGATGAGGAGATAGGTAGAGAAATTCTTGCTTGTAAGGATAGAGATGATCTTAAGAAATTATTATGCAATTATAAAGAAAAGACTTTGAATGCTAGAATGAAATGTGATCCTAACTTTGCTACTTCACCTATCTTTGTTACCGATAAGGATTATGAATTCTTTGTCGACCCAGAGTTAATTACTTTGGTTGAATCTAATCCTTTCCATGGCTATGAAAATGAAATTGTAGTGGCACATCTTACTAAGCTGAATGATATAGCCACCCTCCTTGCTCATGATGAGAAGATTCGCTAGTACTATATTCTCAAATTATTTCTGTTCTCATTAATGGGTGATGCTAAGATATGGTGCAATACTCTTGCTCCTGGTTGTGTGCGTAGTCCCCAGGATATGATTTACTACTTCTCTGAAAAATATTTTCCTGCTCATAAGAAACAAGCTGCCTTACAGGAAATATTTAACTTAGTGCAAATTGAAGAAGAGAGTCTCCCACAAGCTTGGGGGAGGCTTCTCCAATTGCTTAATGCTTTGCCTGATCACCCTCTTAAGAAAAATGAAATACTTGATATCTTCTATAATGGACTAACTGCTGTTTCTAGGGACTTCCTAGATAGTTGTGCTGGTTGTGTTTTCAGGGAACGAACTGTTGAACAAGCTGAGTAACTATTGAATAATATATTGAAGAATTATGATGATTGGACTCTCCCCGAACCACCACCTAAACCCACTCCGAAGTCCTGAAGATATGCAAGAGGCAAAGAAATGTATGAAGGAAAAAGGTATTAAAGCCGAGGATGTTAAGAATTTACCACCTATTGAAGAAATACATGGCCTTGACACACCACCACCTCAACAGGTGGTAGAGGTAAATTCTTTATTAAAGTTTGATGAAAGTGATATCCCTTACAATAAACATCCTAGTCAATGCTTATATGAGTTTGATAACCACATTAGGAAACAAGATCACTTCAATGCAAATGTTCTGAAACAATTGAAATATAATTCTGATATGTTTCCTCACTTGAGTGACTTGTTATTTAGAATTATTAATGATGTTAGAGGTGTAGGAAAACATGCGTCTATGGTTCAAAGCCAGTTAGAACAAGTTGCTAAATCTCAAAGAGAATTGCTTAATGAAATGAATGATAATATGAATGATCATGCTATTAGAGTCATGACTAGAGGAGGTAGAATGACCCAAGAACCTCTTTATCCGGAAGGTCATCCTAAAAGAATTGAACAAGACTCTCAAAGAATTAATGCTGATGCACCTAGTCCTTCTAAAAAGAAAAAGAAAAAGAAACAGACAAATGATAGGACTTTGCATACCTCTAGTGAACTTGAGATAGAAAAACCTCCTAAATATAATGATGTCTCTATTTCCGATGCTGAAACTCAATCTGTTAATGAACATTCACCTAGTGATAATGAAAATGATAATGATGATGTTTATGAAGATACTCAACCGAACAATGATAAAGAACTACATAATGATGTTGAATTAGAACCTGTTGTTGATCTTGATAACCCACAAATAAACAATATGATAAAAGAGACTTTGTGGCTAGAAAACATGGTAAAGAAAGAGAGCCATGGGTTCATAAACCCATGCCCTTTCCACCTAAACCATCTAAGAAAAAGGATGATGAAGAATTTGAACGCTTTGCTGAAATGATTAGGCCAATCTTTTTGCGCACGCGCTTAACTGATATCTTAAAGATGGCCCCTTATGCAAAATACATGAAAGACATCATCACTAATAAAAGAAAGATACCTGAAGCTAAAATCTTCACCATGCTTGATAATTATTCTTTTAAGGATGGAGTACCTAAAAAACCTGGAGATCCTGGAATACCAACTATACCTTGCTCCATTAAAAGAAATTATGTCAAAACTGCTTTGTGTGATTTGGGAGCTGGTGTTAGTGTTATGCCTTTCTCTTTATATAAAAGATTTGATTTGAATAAACTCACACCTACTGAAATATCATTACAAATGGCTGACAAATCAACTGCCATACCCATCGGTATTTGTGAGGATGTGCCCGTTATTTTTGCAAACGTTACTATCTTAACAGACTTTGTTATTCTTGAGATGCCCGAGGACGACAACATGTCGATCATCCTTGGTAGAGCCTTTTTGAATACTGCAGGGGCTGTTATTGATTGCAATAAAAGCAAAGTCACTTTTCATATCAATGGTAATGAGCATACGGTGCACTTTCCGAAGAAACAATTCCAAGTGAATGGTATAAATGTTATTGAAGAATCTCCGACACTCATTATTGGAAATGCATCGTAGGTAAGCAAGATTGCAGCACACTGTGTGCCCCTGATTTGAGTCTTATACACACTGCTATATCTGGAATTAAACGTTATAATCTTGGAGCAATCGTTGCATGGAGGTTGCAACACAACACTGCTAGTGGTCATTTTTATGGAGGGATTTATGCCTCCCGTGTAGCTAAGAATTTAAATGTAACACCTTGGCCTAACGATCCCATTTTACCTACTGAGTACTTAGACTTTGAGGCCATGAAATGTCATAAGTTCCTTAAGGGCACAATCTCTAATTATACTTACAACTTGAGGTTCAATAAAGATCCCATTGTACCTCTTACTTTGCCTGCTCCTGCTCTCTTTGATTATCACAGTAGGGGAAGATACTATGTTCTTGAGAGCGAGGCCCGTGCGTACAATGCGGAGGTTGAAGCTGCCAGGTGGGCTGAGGAGGTTGCACCAAGAGCCTCGGTGGGCTATCACTCAGACTATTATCCAGGCCACGGATGGTGATTACCAAGCTAGGCCAAAAGCCTAAGCTTGGGGGAGTACGTATATCCACCGACATTATATTCATGCTTACACATTTCATTCTAGTTGTCAGTGTCTACACTTTTTCATTGTATTATCCATGCTAGATTCATTTTCTCGCTTTCTTCTTGCGTGTTTGAAAAACTTTGAGAAAATCCAAAAATATTTCCTGCTTCTTTTCGGTTTTTCTTTCTAGCTTAGTTTAATTGTAGTATCAAAAGAAAACCCCAAAAGATTTCACGTTTCTTCTTTTGCTTGTTGGGAGCTTCCCCGTGTAAATAGTTTTTCTCGTTTTTGTTTTCCTCTTTAATTTGCTTTCTTCAAGAAAAACCAAAAACTCCAAAAATATTTCAGTGCGTTTCTCTGAAATTCTTTTTTTTGTTTGAGTCATACCAAGGAGAATACCATGATGAAAATGTTGAGTGGCTCTCATATGCACTATTGTTAATCTAACAAAGAGCCCATTTTACCTTGTCTTCTCCTCTTGAATAAAATGTTGCAGATTCCAGCTTAGTCCACGACACTCTTGCACTATTATTATTTTCATATCATTCGGTTGTGCAAGTGAAAGGCAATAATGACGATATTTGATGAAGTGACTGTGGCAGAGAAAAGCGGGTATGAACTCAACTTGTTTTTGTTTTTGTAAACATGTTTAACCTAGTATCCTTGATTCAGCATATTATGATCAAACATGTTTGCAATGACCATTAGAGATTATAGTTGCTCATGCCATGCTTAAGTAGATAGGAGCGGATAATGATTTATCTTGGACGTCAACATGCATTAAAATGGTTGTGATGTGGTATGATGATATGGTATCCTCCTCTGAATATTTCAAGTGGCTTGATTTGGCCCATGTTCACGCATGTAGTTGAATCAAAACCAACATAGCCTTCATGATATTTATGTTCATGGTGTCCATATCCTACTCATGCTAGTAGTCAATGTTTATTATTCATAATGCATGTTCATGACCGTTTCCGCTCTCTCGCTGGCCGCTTCTCAACCTATTTGCTAGCCTTCACCTATACTAAGCGGGAATACTGCTTGTGCGTCAAAATCCTTAAACCAAAGTTATTCTAGATGAGTTCACTATATATACCTATATGCGGTATTACCCTGCCGTTCCAAGTAAATTCGCATGTGCCACCTCTAAAATTTCAAATGAACATCTGTTTTGTGTGCCTGGACGCTCATGGAGCGACAGGGGGCGGTCAGTATCTTCCATGTTAAGCGGGTTATTCTCATGATGAGTGTTTATTCACTCGTCCTTGCACGAGAGGGGCGGTAATAGGGATTCCCAGTCCCAAAATCAAAAATTGCAAATAATTAAACAAATCTGCCCCAGGAATGTTGTTGGTATGGACGGTACCCGTGGATTCGGCTAGCCGTGGAGTGTGTTTGTTGGTGGAGGGGGAGTAAACCTTTACTTTTACCGCTTGGGAACCGCCGCTAATGTGTTTAGCATGGAAGATATTGATAACTCTTGGTCGTAACGTTGATAGGAAGGGTGTACTTCCCAAAATTATATTTATCTTTGATTTAAGCTTTGAGCTCTGGCACCTCTGCAAATCCCTGCTTCCCTCTTTGAAGGGACTATCTATTTACTTTTATGTTGAGTCATCACCTTCTCAAATAAGCGCCAGATCTGAGAGCACTATTGTCATCCTCATGCATTGTGTATAATTAATGTTGGATGCAGCATGACTGGATCTTTTCTACCATGAATTACAATGTTTAGTCCCTGCTTGAACTTTGGAGGTGCTCTGCATTTATGTTTTGCGGTCTCAGAAAGGGCTAGCGAGATACCACTGTTGTCATATTATATCATGACCGTTTTGACAAAGTGTTGGCGCTTGAGATATTTTATTATTGCTCGCTAGTTGCTTATGTCATTGATAGGAACTAATATAATTTTTAAGAGTTATTGCTGACATGGTTAGTCATAATCTTTGCTGAAAACCTGTGTGCTACTTAACCATATATATGTAAACAAGAACAAAAGAGTTCGTAAAAGTTTTTCTTTTTCACTTTCAGTTTGTCAGTTGAATTGCTTGAGGACAAGCAATGGGTTAAGCTTGGGGGAGTTGATACGTCTCCATCGTATCTACTTTTCCTAAAGCTTTTGCTCTTGTTTTGGACTCTAATTTGCATGATTTGAATGAAACTAACCCGGACTGACGTTGTTTTCAGCAGAACTACCATGGTGTAGTTTTGGTGCAGAAATAAAAGTTCTCGGAACTAGACGAAACTTTTCGAAGAATTATTTTGCAATAAATAAAAATTACTAGAGCCAAGAACCACCGGAGGGGGTGCCATAGTTGGGCACGATACACCAGGGCGTGCCACCCCCCTCCAGGCGCGCCCTGGTGGGTTGTGCCCACCTCGTGGCCCCATTGACTCTAATTCCAGCACTATAAATTCCTATTTTCAGAGAAAAAAAATAAGAGATAAAGTTTCATCGCGTTTTACGATATGGAGCCGCCGCCACCTCCTGTTCTTCATCGGGAGGCCAGATCTGGAGCCCGTTTGGGGCTTCGGAGAGGGGAATCTTCGGTCTTTGTCATCATCAACCCTTCTCCATTGCCAATTCCATGATGCTCCCCACCGGGAGTGAGTAATTTCTTCGTAGGCTTCCTGGTCGGTGAGGAGTTGGATGAGATTCATCATGTAATCGAGTTAGTTTTGTTAGGGCTTGATCCCTAGTATCCACTATGTTCTGAGATTGATGTTGCTATGACTTTGCCATGCTTAATGCTTGTCACTAGGGCCCGAGTGCCATGATTTCAGATCTGAACCGTTTATGTTATCACCATTATATCTATGTTCTTGATCCGATCTTGCTAGTCACATGCACCTGCTATGTGTTATGATCCGTAAACCCCGGAGTGACAATAGTCGGGATACTTTCCGGTGATGACCGTAGTTTGAGGAGTTCATGTATTCACTATGTGTTAATGCTTTCTTCCGGTTCTCTATTAAAAGGAGGCCTTAATATCCCTTAGTTTCCTTATGGACCCCACTGCCACAGGAGGGTAGGAAAAAAGATGTCGTGCAAGTTCTTTTCCATAAGCATGTATGACTATTTACGGAATACATGCCTACATTACATTTATGAACTGGAGCTAGTTCTGTGTCGCCCTAGGTTATGACTATTATATGATGAATATTATCCAACAAGTTCACCGATCCAGTGCCTACGAGTTTTCCACATATTGTTCTTGCTAAGTTACTACTGCTACCATTACACTTGCTACAAAACCATTGCTATCACTATTACCATTACTGTTACTGTTACTACTGCTATCAAAACTATCATACTACTGTGCTATTGATCACTGTGCTGCAGATATTTAATCTCCAGGTGTGGTTAAATTGACAACTCAACTGCTAATACTTGCAAATATTCTTTGGCTCCCCTTGTGTCGAATCTATAAATTTGGGTTGAATACTCTACCCTCGAAAACTGTTGCGATCCCCTATACGTCTGGGTTATCAAGCGTCCGCAGGAAAGCAATCTATGAGGATACCTTCAAGAGCCCACATGCAATATACGGGTTCATCACATTTTATTTGATGGAGCTACATTTGTTAACATCGGATGCTGAAACTTGTCGCATAGCATTGCAGCACCCTACGGGGTGGCTAGCTTCGCCTCATCTTCATGCAAAGATAAATGCTGATGCGGCAGTTCGAGCAGGGAGAGGTGGCGTGGCTGGAGTTGCGTGCAGGGACCTGTCAAGGTCTTTTCTTGGGGCGTCAACGATAGTCCTCAGAAATATTGATGACCCATCTACACTTTAGGCTATAGCTATAAGGGAGGGCTTAGCTCTATCTATAGACCTTAATTTGCGTCGAGTCCACCTAACATCCGATTTTGAAGGTGTCGTACGAGATGTCCAAACAGGAAGTGCTGCTATCCATGGGGCAATTATCCAGGAGATCAAGCTGGAGTTACCATCTTTTATTTCTTGTAATATAGTGCATGAATTTAGGAGCTCAAATATTGAGGCTCACAATTTAGCGAAGCATGCTTTAACATTAGGGCCTGGTCGCCATGTTTGGTTAGGCCAGCCTAATGGAATTCCTTTCATAAGTGTAAAATTTTTAGATTGAATAAAGCTTCATGAGATTGTCCCCAAAAAATAACAAATAAAAAGGCAAAATACAAAGAAACATGTAGAGTTTTTATGATGCCTAAAGCGGAGGTGGGCCAATCCTAAGATCATGCTGCCTCCCATCTTGGGCAAAAGTATCCCTCGCCGTATCCTCCAATCATGTACACGCCTCCGTAAATAGGTCTCGATTCTCCACGCGTTGTAGTGAGGACCATAAACGAAGAGTCCCGGTACATCTGTAGATAACATGCATTAGAGAAGTACTTTTATCATTAAACACCTTATCAGTTCTACATAGCCAAAGCGACCAAATAACGGCAAGCGCTCCCACCCTAAGAAGAGTTCTAAACTTGTAATCTATCCCATGTAACCAGTTACCAAATATATTAGCAACACTCCAAGGAGGATACAAGCCATAAGCTATCTCGATGACTTACCATATAGAATGAGCCAATTTGCATTGGAAGAATAAATGTTTTTTGCCTCGTCATGGTGGCAAAAGACACATTGTGGACTTCCATGCCATTTCCTCTTAATAAGGTTATCTTTAGTAAGAATGATTCCACGATGAAGATACCATACAAAGATTTAATTCTTAAGAGGTATCTTCATCTTCCAGATATTCTTGTTATTATCAAGTGGCACATCAGACTGGATTAAAGCTCTATACATGGAATCTGCTGACAATTGTCCATTCCCTTGTAGGTTCCATCAGAATACATCAGACCCATGTGGCAAATGCACCGTGGACAACCGCTGGAGCAGGATGTACCATGATTGGAGTCTGGGTCCAATTAAATCTCCTCTCAACGTCATATTTGGCGGAAATGATTCCATCACCGTGGTGATAGTATCACCCTTATGACACACAATGTTGTATAGAGCCGGATATTGTTCCAGGTGTGTGGCATTTGCTATCCACTTGTCCTTCCAGAATCTAATTTTTGATCCTTCCTTAATCAAGAAGGATCCATAGGAGACGAAATATTTCTTCGTAGCCATCAGACCCACCCAAAAGTGAGAATCCCTAGGCTTCTAGTATACTTGGTGTTAGTGATACGACACGCAATCGAATACGATGAAGAGCGAAATCAAGCAAAGGGACACAAGATTTTAACATGGAAAACCCCTCCAACACGAAGGGGAAAAAACCACGGGCGCCAGCCAGCCAAACTTCACTATATCGGGGAGGTTACAAACGCCGGGGATTTACAACTGATCAACTTTTCTCGTGCGGCGGCTTACAAGATGTATATATAACACAGGAGTCCTAGGTCAACCCTGATCCGTACCGCAGGGGGCTTCACCCCCTCGCACCCCCCAGGCGCCCGCTTCACCCAAGCCTACCGGCGACGGGCCATGCTCCGCTCGCTCGTCAAAAGTTTCCCTTTCTCTTTATATTGGAATTTGGAGCATAACATAACACTTGGGTTGCTGCCTTGGAACCCACATATTTCCTTCTTAGTAGGGTTTGCCATACACCATCACCCGTTAGTAATTTAAGCAACCATTTTGCCGAGGAGGGCCCTATTCTTAACCTCAAGGTCATGAATGCCCAACCTGCCTTGGTCTTTGGGACGGCAAATGATAACCCACAAGTATAGGGGGTCGCAACAGTTTTAGAGGGTAGAGTATTCAACCCAAATTTATAAATTTGACACAAGGGGAGCCAAAGAATACTTGAGAGTATTAGCAGTTGAGTTGTCAATTCAACCACACCTGGAGATTAAATATCTGCAGCAAAGTGATCAGTAGCATAATAATATGATAGTTTTGATAGCAGTAGCAATAGTAACAGTAGCGGTAACAGTAGTAGCAATAGTTTTGTAGCAGTTGGAACAGCAGCAACATCAATAGTAACTTAGCAAGAACAATAAGTGGAAAGGTCGTAGGCACTGGATCGGTAACTAATTGGATGATATTCGTCATGTAACAGTCATAACCTAGGGCGATACAGAACTAGCTCCAGTTCATTAATGTAATTTAGGCATGTATTCCGTAATTAGTCATACGTGCTTATGGAAAAGAACTTGCATGACATCTTTTGTCCTACCTTCCTGTGGCAGCGGGGTCTATAAGGAAACTAAGGGATATTAAGGCCTCCTTTTAATAGAGAACCGGAACAAAGCATTAACACATGCTGAATACATGAGCTCCTCAAACTACGGTCATCAGCACGAAGTATCCCAAATATTGTCACTATGGGGTTGACAGATCATAACACACAATAGGTGCATATGACTAGGCAAGATCAGATCAAGAACATGGATATAGAGATGATAACATAAACGGTTCATATCTGAAATCATGGCACTCGGGCCCTAGTGACAAGCATTAGGTATAGCAAAGTCATAGCAACATCAATCTCAGAACATAGTGGATACTAGGGATCAAGCCCTAACAAAACTAACTCGATTACATGATGAGTCTCATCCAACTCCTTACCGACCAGCAAGCCTACGAAGGAATTACTCACTCCCGGTGGGGAGCATCATGGAATTGGCGATGGACAAAGGTTGGTGATGACGAAGACCGAAGATTCCCCTCTCCGGAGTCCCAAACGTGCTCCAGATCTGGCCTCCTGATGAAGAACGGGAGGTGGCGGCGGCTCCGTATCGTAAAGCGCGATGAAACTTTCTCTCTGATTTTTTTCTCCGAAAATAGGAATTTATAGTGGCGGAATTAGGGTCAGTGGGGCCACGAGGTGGGCACGACCCACCAGCGCGCGCCCAGGGGGCCTGGCGCGCCCTGGTGGGTGATGCTCACCCTGGCCCCCCTCTTCGGTGGATTTTGGCTCCAATAATTCTCATATATTCTGAAATAATTCTCCAAAAAGTTTCGTTCCATTCTGAGAACTTTTATTTCTGCACAAAAACAACACCATGGTAGTTCTGCTGAAAAAAGCGTTAGTCCGGGTTAGTTCCATTCAAATCATGCAAATTAGAGTCCAAAACAAGGGCAAAAGAGTGAGGAAAAGTAGATACGTTGGAGACGTATCAACCCCACCCCCCCAAGCTTAAACCTTTGCTTGTCCTCAAGCAATTCAGTTGACAAACTGAAAGTGATAAAGAAAAACTTTTATGAACTCTTTTGTTCTTGTTTACATATATATCATTAAGTAGCACCTAGGTTTTCAGCAAAGATTATGACTAACCATGTCGACAATAACTCTTAGGAATTATATTAACTCATATCAATAACATAAGCAACTAGCGAGCAATAATAAGATATCTCAAGCGCCAACAATGTGTCAAAACAATCATGATACAATATGACCATAGTGGTATCTCGCTAGCCCTTTCTGAGACTGCAAATCATAAATGCAGAGCACCTCCAAAGTTCGAGCAGAGACTAAACATTGTAATTCATGGTAGAAAAGATCCAGTCATGTTGCACCCAACATCAACTATACACAATGCATGAGGATGACAATAGTGCTCTTAGGTCTGGCGCTTATTTGAGAAGGTGATGACTCAACGTAAAAGTAAATAGATACTCCCTTCGCAGAGGGAAGCATGGATTTGCAGCGGTGCCAGAGCTCAAAGTTTAAAACAGAGATAGATTTAATTTTGGGAGGTACACCCTTCTTGTCAACGTCACGACCAAAAGTTATCAATATCTTCCATGCTAAACAAATTAGCGGCGGTTCCCATGCGGTAAAAGTAAAGGTTTACTCCCCCTCCACCAACAATCACACTCCATGGCTAGCCGCATCCACGAGTACCGTCCAAACCAACAACATTCCTGGGGGAGTTTTATTTAATTATTTTTGATTTTTGATTTCGGGACTGGGAATCCCTATTACCGCCCCTCTCGTGTAAGGACGAGTGAATAAACACTCATCATGAGAATAACCCGCTTAGCATGGACGATACTGACCACCCCCTGTCGCTCCATGAGCGGTCCAGGCACACAAAACAGATGTTTATTTGAATTTTTAGAGGTGGCACATGCAAATTTACTTGGAACGGCAGGGTAATACCGCATATAGGTAGATATAGTGGACTCATCTGGCACAACTTGGTTTAAGGGTTTTGATGCACAAGCAGTATTCCCGCTTAGTACAGGCGAAGGCTAGCAAATAGATTGAGAAGCGGCCAGCTAGAGAGCGAAGACGGTCATGAACATGCATTACATATAATCAACATTGAGTACTAGCATGAGTAGGATATGGACACCATGAACATAAATATCATGAAGGCTATGTTGGTTTTGATTCAACTACATGCGTGAACATGTGCCAAGTCAAGCCACTTGAAACATTCAGAGGAGGATACCATATCATCATACCGCATCACAACCATTTAAATGCATGTTGACACCCAAAATAAATCATTATCCACTCCTAGCTACTTAAGCATGGCATGAACAACTATAATCTCTAATGGTCATTGCAAAGATGTTTGATCATAATGAGCTGAATCAAGGATACTCTGTTAAACATATTTACAAAAACAAAAACAAGTTGAGTTCATACCCGCTTTTCTCTGCCACAGTCAATTCATCAAATGTCATCATTATTTCCTTTCACTTGCATGACCGAATGATAAGAAAATAATAATAGTGCAAGACTGCCGTGGACTAAGCTGGAATATGTAAACATTTTATTTAAGAGGAGAAGACAAAGTAATATGGGCTCTTTGTTAGATAAACAATAATGTAGATGGGAGCCACTCAACAATTTCATTGTGGTCTTCTCCTTGGTACGGCTCAAGTAAAAAGAAAAGAATTTCAGAGAAACACACTGAAATATTTTTGGAGTTTTTGGTTTTCCTTGAAGAAAGCAAATTAAAGAGGAAAAACAAAAACGAGAAAAACTATTTACACGGGAAAGCTCCCAACAAGTAAAAGAAGAAGCGAGAAATCTTTTTGGGTTTTCTTTTAATGCAACAATTAAACTAAGCTAGAAAGAAAAACTAAAAAGAAGTAGGAAATATTTTTGGATTTTCTCAAAGTTTTTCAAACACACAAGAAGAAAGCGAGAAAACAATTTTAGCATGGATATTCCAATGAAAAAGTATGAACACCGACAACTGGAATGAAATGTGTGAACATGATTGTAATGTCGGTGGAAATACGTACTCCCCCAAGCTTAGGCTTTTGGCCTAGCTTGGTAATCACCATCCGTAGTAGCCGTCCGGTCCCAGGTTGTAGTGAGGTGGAGGCGGCACCTGGGCATCCCATCCCTAGGGCTCCTCCTTAGCAGCTGCTAAGTTGTTCCGGTAGGCTGTAATGTCATCTGGCATGATCCTGTATCCGTTCCTGGCAATAGAATCAAACAAAGCAGGTGCAGGCAGCGGAATAAAATAGCGTGTTTCCTAGCTGAATACTAGATTGTAATGAATGTCACGAGGAGAATCAGTTACATTAAGGAATTGGTGGTCCTGCAGTGACTTGTGATCAAGGTAAACTCGGGATAAAAGATAATCATGTGGGCAAAACTGAACCCTAAAGTGTCTCGCTAAGCAAGTAGCATAAACACCACCATGTATCTTTCCCTTAGTTTTGTTAAGATGTAAGCGTCGAGCAATAATAGCCCCCATACTCAAGGTGTGATCATCATAAAGTGCACGACGTAAAATAGCAAGGTCAGGGGCACTGAGTGCACTGACCTTCTCCCTAGCGGTTAAACACTGAGCGATGACCAAAGCGAAGTAATGCACTGAGGGAAACTGCAAGCTAGTAGCAGTGGCGCTCGACACGCCTCTATCCTCACCCACTATCAAAGTGAGGAGAAAATTCTCAAACTCAGATGGCCTAGGTTCTCTCAAGTCCCCATCAGAAGGGATCAAGCATATGTTGCAGAAGTCAATTAGAGGTATTTTGTAAGTTTCAGCATAAAGATTAAACTGCACTTCAAGAGGGTTGTTTCTCCCTAGATAATAAAAGCTTTGCATAAAGGAATTTGTAAGGATGTGATATTGGTCACACTTAGCTGCGAGGAACTCGGTCAACCCAGCATTTGCAACAAACTGAGCGAACTCTTGATGGAACCCGACCTCCTCCATGAAGGCGTCATGCGGCCATTCACACGGCCGCACCTCCACCTTCCTTGGGGTGTGAAGGTCATTGTCCGATGATTCCCCAATGACTCCCTTGGCATTTTTCTTGGAGGAAAACTTCCTAAAGATTTGTATTTTATTCCTATAAAATTCTGAAAAAATTTAGTCCACAAAAATTTTGTCAACAAAACTTTGTAAGATTGTTAGCAACTACTCCTAAGCATGCATAGATGCCATATTGAGCATTCAAACTAGTTAGAACTCTAAGAATTCAACATGAAAGCTCATCTACAGCAGCACCAAGAGTAGCTAATTACTCTAAAAATAACCCACAAAAACAAAAACTAATTGGAGCAATGGAGGAGTCACATACTAAGTAGCGATCCCTCCAAACAGTTTCAGAAACGGAGCTTCGAGCAAAGAGATCAAAATCCGTGGGTTTGAGAGCAAGAACACGAGAATGGTGGCTGTGGCAATTTTTTTCTGGAGGTAGGGGATGATGTGTACTAAAGAGATAAGTGAGGGGGCCCACGTGGGGGCCACAACCCACCAGGGCGCGCCTGGGGGTGCTGGCGCGCCCTGGTGTCTTGTGGGCACTAGATGCACCCCCCTCTGGTATTATTTGCACCAGAAAATAATAAATATTCGGAAAAAAATCGTGTTAAATTTTCAGGGCATTCTGAGAATTTTTATTTTTGGGTCATTTTTTATTGCACGGAGAAAACAGAAAACAGGATAATCATGGCATTTTATTTTATTTGACTAGCTAAAACAGAAAATAAAAGGTGGGAGTAGAAAGTTGTGCTTACTAGATTCATCGACTTCATACCTCTCAAAAATGATTCATTAATAAGGTTGATCAAGTCTTATTAAGAAGCACTTCCGATTAGCATGAAACCGAAGAACTTTCGTAAAACACTAAGTTACCTCAATGGGGATGTGCATATCCCCTACAATAAGTATATCATATTTCTTTTTGGCAGTAGGAAGAGGTAATTGAAAGCTACCAATAGTGATGGTCGGAGATTCTTCAATAACATTAATACCATTCACTTGGAATTGTTTCTTCGGAAAGTGCACCGTATGCTCATTAACATTGATATGAAAAGTGACTTTGCTTTTATTGCAATCAATAACAGCCCCTGTAGTATTCAAAAAAGGTCTACCAAGTATAATTGACATGTTGTCGTCCTCGGGCATCTCAAGAATAACAAAGTCAGTTAGAATAGTAACATTTGCAACAACAACGGGCACATCCTCACAAATACCGATAGGTATGGCTGTTGATTTGTCAGCCAATTGCAACGATATCTTAGTAGGTGTGAGTTTATTCAGATCAAGTCTTTTATATAAGGAGAAAGGCATAACACTAACATCGGCTCCAAAATCACACAAAGCAGTTTTGACATAGTTTCTTTTGATGGAGCAAGGTATAGTTGGTATTCCAAGATCTCCAAGTTTTTTAGGTACTCCATCCTTAAAGGAATAATTAGCAGGCATGGTGGAGATTTCAGCTTCAAGTATATTTCTTTTATTTGTGATGATGTCTTTTATATACTTAGCATAAGGGGCCATCTTCAAGATATCAGTTAAGCGGGTACGCAAAAAGACTGGCCTAATCATCTCAGCAAAGCACTCAAATTCTTCATCATCCTTTTTCTTAGTTAGCTTAGGTGGAAATGGCATGGGTTTCTGAACCCATGGCTCTCTTTCTTTACCATGTTTCCTATCCACAAAGTCTCTTTTATCATAGCGTTTATTTTTTGGTTGTGGGTTATCAAGATCAGGAGCAGGCTCTATTTCAACATCATTATCTGGTTCTCTATTATTACTAGGTTGAGCATCTTCATGAACATCATCATTATCATTTTCATTATCACTAGGTTGATGTTCACTACCATATTGAGTTTCAGCATCGGAAATGGAGACATCATTATTATTAGGAGGTTTTTGTGTCTCAGGTTCACTAGAGGTATGCAAACTCCTATCAATTTTATTTTTCTTTTTCTTTTTCTTCTTAGAAGGACTAGATGCATCAGGATTAGTTCTCTGAGAGTCTTGTTCAATTCTTTTAGGATGACCCTCAGGATAAAGTGGTTCTTGGGTCATTCTACCTCCCCTAGTTACTACTCTAGCAGCAAAATCATTCATATTATTATTCATTTCATCAAGCAATTCTTTTTGAGACTTAGCAACTTGTTCTAACTGAGTTTGAACCATAGAGGCATTCTTTCCTACACCTCTAACATCATTACTGATTCTAAATAGCAAGTCACTCAAGCGAGCAATCATATCAGAATTATATTTCAATTGTTTCAGGACATGAGCATTGAAATGATCTTGCTTCATAATATAGTTATCAAACTCATATAAGCATTGACTAGGATGTTTATTGTGGGGAATGTCACTTTCATTAAACTTTAATAAACAATTTACCTCTACCACCTGTGGAGGTGGTGGTGTGTCAAGGCCGTGTATTTCTTTGATAGGTGGCAAATTCTTAACATCCTCAGCTTTAATACCTTTTTCCTTCATAGATTTCTTTGCCTCTTGCATATCTTCAGGACTGAGAAATAAGATACCCCTCTTCTTCGGAGTGGGTTTAGGCGGTGGTTCAGGAAGAGTCCAATCGTCATAATTCTTCAATATGTTATTCAATAATTCCTCAGCTTGTTCAGCAGTTCGTTCCCTGAAAACACAACCAGCACAACTATCTAGGAAGTCCCTAGAAGCATAGGTTAGTCCATTATAAAAGATATCAAGTATTTCATTTTTCTTGACAGGGTGATCAGGCAAAGCATTAAGCAACTGGAGAAGCCTCCCCCAAGCTTGTGGGAGACTCTCTTCTTCAATTAGCATAAAGTTAAATATTTCCAGTAAGGCAGCTTGTTTCTTATGAGCAGGAAAATATTTTTTAGAGAATTAGTAAATCATATCCTGGGGACTACGCACACAACCAGGAGTAAGAGTATTGTACCATGTCTTAGCATCAACCTTTAATGAGAACGGAAATAACTTAAGGATATAATAGTAGAGAATCTTTTCATCATGAGCAAAGAGGGTGGCTATATCATTCAGCTTTGTAAGGTGTGCCACTACAGTTTCAGTTTCATAGCCATGGAAAGGATCACATTCAACCAAAGTGATTAACTCTGGGTCGACAGAGAACTCATAATCCTTATCGGTAACAAAGATAGATGAAGTAGAAAACTTAGGATCACATTTCATTCTAGCATTCAAAGTCTTTTACTTATACTTGCATAGCAATTTCTTAAGATCGTCTCTATCCTTGCAAGAAAGAATTTCTCTAGTTACCTCTTCGTCCATAACATAACCTTCAGGTATCTTAGGCATTTCAAACTTAGGAGAGCTAGGACTAATAGGTGTTTCATAGTCATCATCAGTTTCAGCAATCTCATCAAATTCAGTAGTTTCATTCTCTTTAGCTCATCAAGAAATTCTCCTAGTGGCACATTATCATCAAGCATGGTACTAGTGTTGGAAATATGCCCTAGAGACAATAATAAAATGGTTATAATATATTTCCTTGTTCATGATAATCGTTCATTATCCATGCTATAATTGTATTGATTGGAAACTCAAATACATGTGTGGGTACATAGACAACACTGTGTCCCTAGTATGCCTCTAATAGACTAGCTCGTTGATCAAAGATGGTCAAGGTTTCCTGGCCATAGACATGAGATGTCATTTGATAACGGGATCACATCATTAGGAGAATGATGTGATGGACAAGACCCAAACAATGAATGTAGCATATGATCGTGTCAGTTTATTGCTATTGTTTCTGCATGTCAAAGTATCTGTTCCTATGACCATGAGATCATGCAACTCACTGACACCGGATGAGTACCTTGTGTGTATCAAACGTCGTAACGTAAATGGGTGACTATAAAGATGCTCTACAGGTATCTCCGAGGGTGTCTGTTGAGTTGGCGTAGATCGAGACTGGGATTTGTTACTCCGTGTGACGGAGAGGTATCTCAGGGCCCACTCGGTAATACAACATCACAATAAGCCTTGCAAGCAAAGTGACTAAAGAGTTAGCCACGGGATCTTGTATTACGGAATGAGTAAAGAGACTTGCCGGTAACGAGATTGAACTAGGTATAGAGATACCGATGATCGAATCTCGGGCAAGTAACATACCGAAGAACAAAGGGAACAACATACCGGATTAACTGAATCCTTGACATAGAGGTTCAACCGATAAAGATCTTCGTAGAATATGTAGGAACCAATATGGGCATCGAGGTCCCTCTATTGGTTATTGACCGTAGAGGTGTCTCGGTCATGTCTACATAGTTCTCGAACCCGCAGGGTCTACACACTTAACGTTTAGTGATGTTTCGGTAGTATTGAGTTATGTATGGTGGTGACCGAAGGTTGTTCGGAGTCCCGTATGAGATCCCGGACATCACGAGGAGCTCCAGAATGGTCCGGAGGTAAAGATTGATATATAGGAAAGTGGTGTTTTAACTCCGGAAAAGTTTCGGGCACTTCCGGCAGTGTACCGAGAGTGACGAATGGGTTCCGGGGGTCCACCAAGTGGGGCCCACACACCCCAAGGGGCCACATGGGCCTTAGTGGTGGCGCACCATCCCTTGGTGGGCTGGGCGGCCAGCCCAAAGGGGCCTATGCGCAGGAGAAAGAGGAGAGGGGGAGGAGTCCTAATCGGAGGAGGACTACTCCCACGCCCACCTCCTAATTGGAGGTGGACTCCTCCACCTCCTGGTTCAGCCGACCCTAGGGGAGGAACCCTAGGGCGACAGCCCCCTCCCCTCCCTCCTATATATATTGGAGGGGAGAGAGCGCAGCCGCACCCCCAAGCCATGGTGCAGCCCTCTCTCCCCCCACTAGATCGTCTCCTCCTCTAGTTTCGGCGGTGCTTAGGCGAAGCCCTGCCGGAATAGCTGCACCACCACCGTCACCACGCCGTCGTGTTGCCGGAGTACTCATCTACCTCTCCGCTCCCTCTTGCTGGATCAAGAAGGCGGAGATCGTCATCGAGCTGTACGTGTGCTGAACGCGGAGGTGCCGTCCGTTCGGCGCTGGATCGGGACGGATCGTGATTGGATCGCGGGATGGCTTGCGATTTGGATCGCGAAGACGTTCGACTACATCAACCGCATTTCTTAACGCTTCCCTCTTAGCGATCTACAAGGGTATGTAGATCCACTCTCCCTCTCGTAGATGCTCATCACCATGGATAGATCTTGCGTGTGTGTAGGAATTTTTTTGTTTCCCATGCAACGTTCCCCAACAGTGGCATCATGAGCTAGGTCTATGCGTAGATGAGATCACGAGTAGAACACAAAGGAGTTTGTGGGCATTGATATTCAGATTGCTTCCCTCCTTAGTATTTTCTTGATTCAGCAGTATTGTGGGATGAAGCGGCTCGGACCAACCTTACTCGTCCACATACGAGAGACCGGTTCCATCGACTGACATGTAACTTTGTTGCATAAGATGGCTGGCAGGTGTCTGTCTCTCCCACTTTAGTTGAATCAGATTCGACAAAGGCGGTCCTTGTAGAAGGTGAAATAGCAACTTGTATATCACCGTTGTGGTTTTGCGTAGGTAAGAATCGTTCTTGCTAGATACCCATAGCAGCCATGTAAAACATGCAACAACAAATTAGAGGACGTCTAACTTGTTCTTGCAGGGTATGATGTGATATGATATGGCCAGAAACATGATGAGATATATGTGATGTATGAGATGATCATGTTTTGTATAGATTATCACGACTTGCATGTCGATGAGTACGGTAACCGGCAAGAGCCATCGGGTTGTCTTTAATTTATTTTTGCCATTTTTTCTTTACTTTATCGCTATGAGTTAGCAATAGTTGTAGAAGCAATAGTTGGTGCGACAACCTCATGGCGACACGTTGATGGAGATCAACATGACGGAGATCATGGTGTCATGCCAATGACGATGGAGATCATGCCGGTGCTTTGGAGATGGAGATCAAAAGCACAAGTTCATGGCCATATCATGTCACTTATGATTTGCATGTGATGTTAATCCTTTTATGCATCTTATTATGCTTAGGACGACGGTAGCATTATAAGGTGATCCCTCACTAAAATTTCAAGATAAAATTGTGTTCTCCCCGAGTGTGCACCGTTGCGAAAGTTCGTCGTTTCGAGACACCACGTGATGATCGGGTGTGATAGACTTTATGTTCACATACAACGAGTGCAAGCTAGTGTTGCACATGTAGAACACTCGGGTTAGACTTGACGAGCCTAGCATGTACAGACATGGCCTCGGAACACAAGAGACCGAAAGGTCAAACATGAGTCATATAGTAGATATGATCAACATGGAGATGTTCACCATTGAAACCACCTCATCTCACGTGATGATAGGACTTGGGTTGGTGGATTTGGATCATGTCACACTTAGACAACCTGAGGGATGTTGATTTGAGTGGGAGTTCTTAAGTAATATGATTAATTGAACTCATTATCATGAACATAGTCAAAGTGATTTTGCAAATTATGTGGTAGATCAATAGCTCGCGTTGTAGGTCCCCTGTTTTTATATGTTCCTAGAGAAAATAGAATTGAAAGATGATGGTAGCAATAATGCGGACTGGGTCTGTGATATGAGGATTGTCCTCATTGCTGCACAGAAGGCTTATGTCCTTAATGCACCGCTCGGTGCGCCACCCCCTCAAGCGTCGTCTGTAGATGTTGTGAACATTCTGACAGGCACGTTCTGATGACTACTTGATAGTTCAGTGTGTCATGCATTACGGCTTAGAATTGAGGCTCCAAACCGTTTTGAACGTCACGGAACATATGAGATGTTCTAAGAGCAAAAATTGGAATCTCAGGCTCGTGCCCGTGTTGAGAGGTATGAGACCTCCAACAAGATTCTTTGCCTGCAAGATGAAGGAGAATAGCGCAATCGGTGAGCATGTGCTCGGATTGTCTGGGGTGCTACAATCGCTTGAATCGAGTGGGAGTTGATCTTCTAGATAAGATAGTGATTAATATAGTTCTCCAAGACACTGTCACAAAGCTGCTAGAGCTTCGTGATGAACTATGAAATGCCAGGGATGGAAATAATGATCCCCGAGCTATTCGCGATGTTTGACACCGCGAAGGTAGAAATCAAGAAGGAGCATCAAGTGTTGATGGTTAGTAAAACCACTAGTTTCGAGAAGGGCAAGGGCAAGGAGGGAAACTTCATGGATGGCAAGCCAGTTGCTGCTCCAGTAAAGAAACCCAAGGTTGAAACCAAACCCGAGACTGAGTGCTTCTATTATGAGGAGAACGGTCGCTGAAGCGGAACAACCCTAGATACTTGGTAGATAAGAAGGCTGGCAACGTCAACAGAAGTATATTTGATACACATTTTATGCATGTGTACCTTGCTAGTAGTCCTAGTAGCACCTGGGTATTAGATACCGGTTCAGTTGCTAAATGTTGGTAACTCGAAATAAAAGCAACGGAATGAACGGAGACTAACAAAGGGCGAGGTGACGATGTGTGTTAGAAGTGTTTCCGAGGTTGATGTGATCACCATCGCACGCTCTCTCTACCTTCGGGATTAGTGATGAACCTAAATAAATGTTATTTGGTGTTTGCGTTGAGCATGAACGTGATTAGATCATGTCTATTGCAATAAGGTTATTCATTTAAGTTAGAGAATAATGGTTATTCTGTTTACATGAATAATACCTTCAATGGTCATGCACCCAATGAGAATGGTTTATTGAATCTCAATCATAGTAATACACATGTTCATAATATTTATGCCAAAAGATGCAAAGTTAATAATGATAGTACCACATACTTGTGGCACTGCCGCCAAGGTCATATTGGTGTAAAGCGCATGAAGAAACTCCATGCTGATGGATCTTTTGACTCACTCAATTTCGAATCGGTTGAGACATGCGGACCATGCCTCATGGGCAAGATGACTAAGACCCCGTTTTCCGGTATGATGGAGCGGGCAAGTGACTTATTGGAAATGATACATGTTGATGTATGCGGTCCAATGAGTGTTGAAGCATGCGGTGGATATCGTTATTTTCTTAGCTTCACTGATGATTTGAGTAGATATGGTATATTTACTTAATGAAACACAAGTCTGAAACGTTTGAAAAGTTCAAGCAATTTCAGAGTGAAGTTTGAGATCATCGTGGCAAGAAGATAAAATGTCTACGATATGATCGTGGAGGTAAATATCTGAGTTACGAGTTTGGTATGCAACTTAAGACAATGTGGAAATTGTTTCACAACTCACGCCACCTGGAACACCATAGTATAATAGGTGTGTCCGAACGTCGTAGTCGTGCTCTATTGGATATGATGCGTACTATGATGTCTCTTATCGTTTTTCCACTATCATTTTGGGTTATGCATTAGATACAACTACATTCACTTTAAAATAGGGCACCATCTAAGTCCGTTGAGATGACACCATATGAATTTTGGTTTGGCAGAAACCTAAGCTGTCGTTTCTCAGAGTTTGGGATTGCGACGCTTATGTCTGATGATCTCGAAACCAAAGCGGAAAAGTGCATCTTCATTAGATACCCTAAGGAAACAGTTGGGTATACCTTCTATCTCAGATCCAAGGGCAAAGTGTTTGTTGCTTAAAACGGGTCCTTTCTCGAGAAAAAGTTTCTTTCGAAAGAATTTAGTGGGAGGAAGGTAGAACTTGATGAGGTTATTGAACCATCACTTCAGTTGGATGGTAGCACGACGGAGAAAGATGTTTCTGCGGCGCCTACACCAAATGAAGAGGAAGCTAATGATGATGATCATGAAACTTCAGATCAAGTTACTACTGAGCCTCGTAGGACGACAAGGAATCGTACCACTCCTGAGTGGTACGACAATCCTATCTTGGAGGTCATGTTGTTAGACAATAATGAACCTACGAGCGATGAAGAAGCGATGGTGGGCCCGGATTCCAAAAAATGGCTAGGAGCCATGAAGTCCGAGATAGGATCCATGTATGAAAATCAAGTATGGACTTTGGTAGACTTACCCGTTAAACGGTAGGCCGTTGAGTACAAATGGACCTTTAAGAAGAAGACAGACGCTGATGGTAAATGTCACCATTTATAAAGCTCGACTTATCGCAAAGAAGTTTCCGACAAGTTCAAGGAGTTGACTACGATGAGACTTTCTCACCCGTAGCGATGCTAAAGTCTGTTGGAATTATGTTAGCAGTTGCTGCATTTTTCGATTATGAAATCTAGTAGATGGATGTCAAAACATCGTTTCCTTGACGGTTTCCTTGAGGAAAGGTTGTATGTGATACAACCGGAAGATTTTGTCAGTCCTAAGGATGCTAAAATGTATGCAAGCTCCAGCAATCCTTCTATGGAGTGGACCAAGCATCTCGGAGTTGGAATATATGCTTTGATGAGAGGTGATCAAAGTTTTTGGGTCTATACAAAGTTTATGAGAAACTTGTAATTACAATAAAGTGAGTGGGAGCACTATAGAATTTCTGATAAGTATATGTGGATGACATATTGTTGATCGGAAATGATGTAGAATTTCTGGAAAGCATAAAGGGTTGTTTGAAAGGAGTTTTTCAAAGGAAATCCTGGAATGAAGCTACTTAAATATTGGGCATCAGGATCTATAGAGATAGATCAAGACGTCTTATAAGACTTTCAATGAGTACATACCTTGACAAGATTTTGAAAGAGTTCAAAATGGATCAGTCAAAGAAAGAGTTCTTGCCTGATTTGTAAGGTGTGGAGTTGAGTGAGACTCAAAGCTCGACCACGACAGAAGAAAGAGAAAGGACGAAGGTCGTTCCCTATGCCTTATCCATAGGCTCTGTATAGTATGCCATGTTGTGTACCGCACCTGGTGTGTGCCTTGCCATGAATCTGTCAAGGGGTACAAGAGTGGTCCAGGAGTGGATCACTGGACAGCGGTCAAAATTATCCTTAGTAACTAGAGGACTAAGGAAATGTTTCTCGATTATGGAGTTGATAAAGAGTTCGTCGTAAAGGGTTACGTCGATGCAAGCTTCGACACCAATCCGGATGACTCTGAGCGTGGTAGCATCTGTAGTATGACATATAGATTTGCAAAGAACACACGGATCTGAATGTTGTAGACCGTTGACTAAAACCTCTCTCACATGCGAAACATGATCGAACCCCAGAACTCATTGGGTGTTAGATTCATAACAATGTAAATCACATAGCGATGTGAGCTAGATTATTGACTCTAGTGCAAGTGGGAGACTATTGGAAATATGCCCTAGAGGAAATAATGAAATGGTTATTATATATTTCCTTGTTCATGATAATCGTTTATTATCCATGCTATAATTGTATTGATTGGAAACTCAAATATATGTGTGGGTACATAGACAACATTGTGTCCCTAGTATGCCTCTAATAGACTAGCTCGTTGATCAAAGATGGTCAAGGTTTCCTGGCCATAGACATGAGATGTCATTTGATAACGGGATCACATCATTAGGAGAATGATGTGATGGACAAGACCCAAACAATGAACGTAGCATATGATCGTGTCAGTTTATTGCTATTGTTTCTGCATGTCAAAGTATCTGTTCCTATGACCATGAGATCATGCAACTCACTGACATCGGATGAGTACCTTGTGTGTATCAAACGTCGCAACGTAACTGGGTGACTATAAAGTTGCTCTACAGGTAACTCCGAGGGTGTCTACTGAGTTGGCATGGATCGAGACTGGGATTTGTTACTCCGTGTGACGGAGAGGTATCTTAGGGCCCACTCGGTACTACAACATCACAATAAGCCTTGCAAGCAAAGTGACTAAAGAGTTAGCCATGGGATCTTGTATTACGGAACGAGTAAAGAGACTTGCCGGTAACGAGATTGAACTAGGTATAGAGATACCGACGATCGAATCTTGGGCAAGTAACATACCGAAGAACAATGGGAATAGCATACGGGATTAACTGAATCCTTGACATAGAGGTTCAACCGATAAATATCTTCGTAGAATATGTAGGAACCAATATGGGCATCTAGGTCCCTCTATTGGTTATTGACCGTAGAGGTGTCTCGGTCATGTCTACATAGTTCTCGAACCCGCAGGGTCTGCACACTTAACGTTCGGTGACGTTTCGGTTGTATTGAGTTATGTATGGTGGTGACCGAAGGTTGTTCGGAGTCACGGATGAGATCCCGGACCTCACGAGGAGCTCCAGAATGGTCCGGAGGTAAAGATTGTTATATAGGAAAGTGGTGTTTGAACTCCGGAAAAGTTTCGGGCATTTCCGGCAGTGTACCGGGAGTGACGAATGGGTTCCGGGGGTCCACCAAGTGGGGCCCAAACACCCCAAGGGGCCACATGGGCCTTAGTGGTGGTGCACCAGCCCCTGGTGGGCTGGGTGGCCAGCCCAAAGGGGCCTATGCGCAGGAGAAAGAGGAGAGGGGGAGGAGTCCTAATCGGAGGAGGACTCCTCCCACGTCCACCTCCTGGTTCGGCCGACCCTAGGGGAGGAACCCTAGGGCGCCAGCCCCCTCCCCTCCCTCCTATATATATTGGAGGGGAGAGAGGGCAGCCGCACCCCCAAGCCACGGTGCAGCCCTCTCTCCCCCCACTAGATCGTCTCCTCCTCTAGTTTCGGCGGTGCTTAGGCGAAGCCCTGCCGGAATAGGTCCGCCACAGCAATCACCACGCCGTCGTGCTGCCGGAGTACTCATCTACCTCTCTGCTCCCTCTTGCTGGATCAAGAAGGCGGAGATCGTCATCGAGTTGTACGTGTGCTGAACGCGGAGGTGCCGTTCTTTCGGCGCTGGATCGGGACAGATCGTGATTGGATCGCAGGACAGCTTGCGATTTGGATCGCGAAGACGTTCGACTACATCAACCGCGTTTCTTAACACTTCCCGCTTAGCGATCTACAAGGGTATTTAGATCCACTCTCCCTCTCGTAGATGCTCATCACCATGGATAGATCTTGCATGTGCGTAGGAAATTTTTTGTTTCCCATGCAACGTTCCCCAACAACTAGCATCATAATAAGCATCATTCATAGCAGAAGTAGCATCATCTATAACTTGCGACATATCAGGATTACTTGCATGTGGTGGTGTTACAAGCTTACTCATGACAGAAGGTGAATCAAGTGCAGAGCTAGATGGCAGTTCCTTACCTCCCTCGTCTTAGAGGGAAAAATCTTGGTCTTTGGATCCTTCAGATTCTTCATAGTGATAAATTGATATACATCCCAAGTGACTCAACAAATATTTCTATGCTCCCCGGCAATGGCGCCAGAAAAAGGTCTTGATAACCCACAAGTATAGGGGATCACAACAGTTTTCGAGGGTAGAGTATTCAACCCAAATTTATAGATTCAACACAAGGGGAGCCAAAGAATACTTGAGAGTATTAGCAGTTGAGTTGTCAATTCAACCACACCTGGAGATTAAATATCTGCAGCAAAGTGATCAGTAGCACAGTAATATGATAGTTTTGATAGCAGTAGCAATAGTAAAAGTAGCGGTAACAGTAGTAGCAATAGTTTTGTAGCACTTGGAACAGCAGCAACAGCAATAGTAACTTAGCAAGAACAATAAGTGGAAAGGTCGTAGGCACTGGATCGGTAACTCGTTGGATGATATTCGTCATGTAACAGTCATAACCTAGGGCGATACAGAACTAGCTCCAATTCATCAATGTAATTTAGGCTTGTATTCGTAATTAGTCATACGTGCTTATGGAAAAGAACTTGCATGACATCTTTTGTCCTACCCTCCCGTGGCAGCGGGGTCCATAAGGAAACTAAGGGATATTAAGGCCTCCTTTTAATAGAGAACCGGAACAAAGCATTAACACATGCTGAATACATGAGCTCCTCAAACTACGGTCATCACCGCGAAGTATCCCAAATATTGTCCCTATGGGGTTGACGGATCATAACACGTAATAGGTGCATATGACTAGGCAAGATCGGATCAAGAACATGGATATAGAGATGATAACATAAATGGTTCATATCTGAAATCATGGCACTCGGGCCCTAGTGACAAGCATTAGGCATAGCAAAGTCATAGCAACATCAATCTCAGAACATAGTGGATACTAGGGATCAAGCCCTAACAAAACTAACTCGATTACATGATGAATCTCATCCAACTCGTCACCGACCAGCAAGCCTACGAAGGAATTACTCACTCCCGGTGGGGAGCATCATGGAATTGGCGATGGAGAAAGGTTGGTGATGACGAAGACCAAAAAATCCCCTCTCCGGAGCCCCAAACGGGTTCCAGATCTGGCCTCCCAATGAAGAACAGGAGGTGGCGGCGGCTCTGTATCGTAAAACGCGATGAAAATCTCTCTCTTAATTTTTTTCTTTGAAAATAGGAATTTATAGTGACAGAATTAGGGTCAGTGGGGCCACGAGGTGGGCATAACCCACCAGGGCACGCCCAGGGGGCCTGGCGCGCCCTGGTGGGTGATGCTCACCCTGGCCCCCCTCTTCGGTGGATTTTGGCAATAATTCTCATATATTCTGAAATAATTCTCCAAAAAGTTTCATTCCATTCCGAGAACTTTTATTTCTGCACAAAAACAACACCATGGTAGTTCTACTGAAAACAGCGTTAGTCCGGGTTAGTTCCATTCAAATCATGCAAATTAGAGTCCAAAATAAGGGCAAAAGAGTGAGGAAAAGTAGATACGTTGGAGACGTATCAGCAAACCACACTTCATTTAGCCAGTCGATATTTCTTTCTCTCGCTATCTCCTTGCCAAAAGAATCTTGATCGGAAATAATCCAATCTATGTAAAACTTCTTTTGGCCACTAGAAGAAGGAAATCATATATAGTACCATGTTACTTAGTACTAAATTTATGAGGACCAATCTTCCACCCAGAGACAACAGTTTACCTTTCCCACTACTAGGTCTTTTTTGTAGTCTCTCCTCGACATGTTTCCATTCAGCATTTGTGAGTCTCCGACAATGTATCGGTATCCCCAAATATGTGATCGGAAACTGTCCCAACCCGCATCCGAATAGTTCAGCATACACGTGGGACTCGTCTTGAAGCTCGCCAAAACAAAACAATTCACTTTTATGAAAATTGATCTTAAGGCCCGACAGTTGCTCGAATGCTAATAAAATTAATTTAAGATTTCTCGCTTTCTCGAGGTCATGATCCATGAAGAGAATCGTATCGTCGGCATACTGAAGTATGGAGATACCACCATACATTAGATGATTTACTACCCCTTCAATTTGGCCATTAACCTTGGCACGCTCAATCATGACCGCTAGCATATCCGCCACTATATTAGATAGCACGAGCGATAACAAGTCACCTTGTCGTAATCCCTTCTTCGTTTGGAAATAGTGTCCAATGTCATCGTTGACCTTGATGGTAACATTACCTCTAGAAAAGTAGGTATGGATCATAGCGGACCACTCTGCAGAAAATCCTTTCATTCTGAGAGCCTGTTGAAGAAATGTCCATTTGACTTTGTCATAAGCTTTTTCAAAGTCTATTTTGAGTAAAACCCGATTCAACTTTTTCTGATGTAATTCATGGACTGTTTCATGAAGGATAACAACTCCATCTAGGACGTGTTTGCCTTGCATAAAAGAAGTCTGTGAAGGACGGACCACGTGTTCAGCAACCGAGTTTAGCCTAATAGTTGCAACCTTCGTAAATATTTTAAAACTAACATTAAGGAGGCAAATAGGTCTATATTGTTGTATCCTTTCAGTTTCATTAACCTTAGGTAATAAAATAATCTCGTCAAAGTTTAAGCGAAACAATTGTAGTTGGCCAGCATGAAGGTCACTAAACAAAAGTAGAAAATCCAATTTGATAACTACCCAGAAGTTCTGATAAAACTCAGCGTGAAAACCATTCGGACTCGGGGCTTTGTTGTGCTCCATAAGGAAAACCGCCTTTCTAACTTCCTCCTCGGAGTACGGGGCTGTTAGAAGGTCATTTTCCTCATCAGAGACCTAGGGGATGTCATCTGTCCAGGACTCAGCCATTGAGAAGTTTCCTTCATCTGGGGCTCTGAACAGATTTTTATAATAACTAGTGATATAGAAATTAAGTTTCTCATGCCCCTCAATCGGCTTTAATAACAAGTTTGTGTCTTGTTATTGTCTATAATAACAAGTACAACTCTATCTTACCATTCTGTTATTGTCTTGTTCCGTTGGGGTTTAGATTGTCTGTCCGTCTATGTGTCTGTTGCAGCTTTGGGGTGTGGCCCTCTAGGTTGTAGCCCATGTATTAACATTAAACTTTTGAGATAGGATTTGACTTTTTTAGACGTATGTGACTGGGAGACTCTATTTCGTGACCAGAATATCTCATTCTTTAGGCGTTAGTAATTTGCAGCGAGTTCTTCAAGGTTATAGGAGCAAGTACAATAAGGTAACGTAAGCAGGCTATAAGGACTAAACTATTATATCTTAGCTTAATTGGAGGAAAGAGAGGAGAAGCGGGCTCTTGGTTAGTAGCCAGCTGCAACACGAGCCCCAAGACACTTTGTGAGGTTGTAAGTGTTGGGGAACGTTGCATGGGAAACAAAAAATTTCCTATGAACACCCAAGATCTATCTAATGGAGATGCATAGCTACGAGAGGGGGACTGTATCTACATACCCTTGTAGATCGCTAAGCGGAAGCGTGTATAACGCGGTTGATGTAGTCATACTCTTCACGATCCAATCACGATCCGACCCGATCTAGCGCCGAACGGACGACACCACCGCGTTCAGCATGCGTGCGACTCAATGATGTCTCATCCTTCTTGATCCAGCAAGCGAGGGAGGAGAATTAAATGGGATCTCAACCAGCACGATGGCGTGGTGGAGATGGTGGTGGAGCAATCCCGGCAGGGCTTCGCCAGGCACTACCGTAGATGCGATCTGAGGAGAAAACGAAGTAACGACAGAGGAAGAGCTGCCACCGGGGCGTAGGAATTGGTGTGTGCAGCCCTCCCCTCCCCTCCACTATATATAGGAGGCAAAGGGGCGAGCGGAGGCGCAGCCTTGACCCCTCCTTCAAGGGAGGGGCCGACGGCCAAGGGAGAGTCCTCCCATTACAAGGAAGGGAGGAGTCCCCCTCCTCCAAGGCACCTCCAGGGTGCCTTGCCCCTTTTGGACTCTTGCCCCCAAGCCTAATTCGCCTCTGGGGGCTAATGCACCTGGCCCATGATGGCTAGGGCGAATCCCCTATGGACCATGTGTGCCCACGGGGCAGGTGGACCCCCGGAACCGTTTTCGGCACCCGGTACCCAACCGGTAATGCTCGAAACTTTTCCGGCGACCAAAATAGGACTTACCATATATAAATATTTACCTCCGGACAATTCTGGAACTCCTCGTGACGTCCGGGATCTCATCCAGGACTCCAGACAACATTCGGTCACCAACGTACATATCCCAATATGACTCTAGCGTCACCGAAGGTTAAGCGTGCGGACCCTGTGGATTCGCGAATCTTGTAGACATGACCGACACAACTCTCTGGCCAATAACCAATAGCGGGACCTGGATGCCCATAGTGGTTCCTACATATTCCACAAAGATCTTTATCGGTCGAACCATGATGTCAAGGATTCAGTCAATCCCGTATGTAGTTCCCTTTGTCCAGCGGTATGTTACTTTCCCGAGATTCGAACGTCGGTATCTCCATACCTAGTTCAATCTCGTTACCGGCAAGTCTCTTTACTCATTCCGTAATAAAAGATCCCGTGACTAACCCCTTAGTCACATTGCTTGCAAGCTTCTTGTGATGTTGTATTACCGAGAGGGCCCAGAGATACCCCTCCATCATACGAAGTGACAAATCCCAGTGTCGATCCATGCCAACCCAACAGTCACCCTTGGAGATACCTGTAGAGTACCATTATGATCATCCAGTTACGAAGTGACGTTTGATACACACAAGGCATTCCTTCGGTGCCAGCGAGTTGCATGATCTCATGGTTTTAGGAACAGATACTTGACATGAAGAAAGTAGTAGCAATAAACTAATACGAGCAAATGCTATGCTTACGGTTGGGTCTTGTCCATCACATCATTCTCCTAATGATGTGACCTTGTTATCAAATGAAAACTCATATCTATGGTTAGGAAACTTTAACCATCTTTGATCAACGAGCTACTCTAGTTGAGGCTCACTAGGGACACGGTGTTGTCTATGTATCCACACATGTATCTGACCTTCCGATCAATACAATTCTAGCATGGATAATAGACGTTTATCATGAACTGGGAAATATGATAATAACCAATTTATTACTGCCTCTAGGGCATATTTCCAACAGTCTCCCACTTGCACTAGAGTCACTAATCTAGTTCACATCGCCATGTGATTTACACCTAATGAGTTCTGGGGTTTGATCATGTTTTGCTTGTGAGAGAGGTATTAGTCAACGGGTCTGCAACATTCAGATCCATGTGTACTTTGCAAATCCTTATATCATACTGTAGATGCTGCTATCATGCTCCACTTGGAGCTATTCCAAATGACTGCTCCACTATACGTATCCGATTTGCTACTCAGAGTCATCCGGATCGGTGTCAAAGCTTGCGTCGACGTAACCCTTTACAACGAACACTTTATCACCTCCATAATCAAGAAAATTTCCTTAGTCCTCTAGTTACTAAGGATAATTTTGACCGCTGTCCAGTGATCCACTCCTGGATCACTCTTGTACCCCCTTGCCAAACACGTGGCAAGGCACACATTAGGTGCGGTACATAGCCTGACATACCGTATAGAGCCTATGGCTAAGGCACAGGGGACGACCTTCGTCCTTTCTCTTTTTTCTACCGTAGTTGAGCTTTGAGTATTACTCAACTTCACACCTTACAATACTGGCAAGAACTCCTTCTTTGACTTATCCATTTTGAACTCCTTCAAAATCTTGTCAAGGTATGTACTCATTGAAAGTCTTATGACGCATCTTGATGTATCTCTATAGATCTTGATGCTCAATATTTAAGCATCTTTTTCCAGGTCTTCCTTTGAAAAACTCCTTTCAAACAACCCTTTATGCTTTCCAGAAATTCTACATCATTTCCGATCAACAATATGTCATCCACATATACTTATCAGAAATGCTATAGTGTTCCCACTCACTTTCTTGTAAATACAAGTTTCTTATAAACTTTGTATAAACCCAAAAGAGCTTTGATCACCTTATCAAAGTGCATATTCCAACTCCGAGATGCTTGCACCAGTCCATAGAAGGATCGCTAGAGCTCGCATGCCTGTCAGGATCCTTAGGATTGACAAAACCTTCTGGTTGTATCACATAAAACCTTTCCTCAAGGAAACTGTTAAGGAAACAATGTCTTGACATCCATCTGCGAAATTTCATAATCGAAAAATGCAGCAACTGCTAACATAATCCCAACAAACTTTAGCATCGCTACGGCTGAGAAAGTCTCATCGTAGTCAACTCCTTGAACTTGTCGGAAACCTCTTTGCGACGAGTCGAGCATTACAGATGGTGACATTAACGTCCGCGTCCGTCTTTTTCTTAAAGATCCATTTATTCTATATGGCCTTACGATCATATGGTCAGTCCTCCAAAGTCCACACTTTGTTCTCATACATGGATCCAATCTCGGATTTCATGCCCTCTAACCATTTGTTGGAATCCGGGCCTGATATGTCTCCATCGTATCTATAATTTTAGAATGTTTCATGCCAATATTATATTACTTTCACATATTTTTGGCAACATTTTATATGATTTATTGGACTAACATATTGATCCAGTGCCCAGTGCCAGTTCCTGTTTGTTGCATGTTTTCTGTTTTGTAGAATATCCATATCAAATGAAGTCCAAACACGATAAATATTTAGGGAGATTTTTTTGGAATATTTGTGAATTTTGAGAAGTGGAATCAACACAAACGGAGGCCCACAGCCCCCAAGCTACACCACGGCGCGCCCAGGGGGCCAAATGCGTGGTGGTGAGTTGTGGCCACCTCGTACGTTGGTTGGAGCTCTCCATCGGGCGCAAGGAAGATAATGTTTGTGTAAAAATCCCCTCAAAATTTCAGCCCGATCGGAGATACAGATCTCTGGGAATATAAGAAACAGTTTTCGGCCAGAAAACAGGAACGCGAAATAGAAGAGGACAGAGAGGGAGATCCAATCTCGGAGGGGATCCTACCCCTCCGCCGCCATGGAGGCCATGGACCAGAGGGGGAACTCTCCTCCCATCTAGGGGGGAGGCCAAGGAACATTAAGAAGGAGGGGGCTCTCTCCCCCTCTCTCCCGGTGGAACCGGAACGCCGCCGGGGCAATCATCGTGACGGAAATCTACTCCAACAACTTCGCCGCCGTCAACACCAACTCTCTCCCCCTCTATGCAGTGGTGTAACACCTCTTTTCCCCACTGTAATCTCTACTTAAACATGGTGCTCAACTCCATATATTATTTCCGAATGATATTTGGCTATCCTATGATGTTTGAGTAGATCTCTTTTGTCCTATGGGTTAATTGTGGTATGATGTTATGGATGTGAGTTGTATTTTGATATGGTGTTGTCCTATGGTGCCCTCCGTGTCGCGCAAACGTGAGGGATACCTGCTGTAGGGTGTTGCAATATGTTCATGATTTGCCTATGTGGGTTGCTTGAGTGACAGAAGCATAAACCCGAGTAGTTGGGTTGTTGCGTATGGGAGTAAAGGGGACTTGATACTTAATGCTATGGTTGGGTTTTACCTTATTGAAATTTGGTAGTTGCGGATGCTTGCTAGAGTTCCAATCAGAAGTTCATATGATCCAAGTACGGAAAGTGTGTTAGCGTATGCCTCTCCATCATTGCTTATAACAAGTATCTATCATATTATATTCAATTGCCTAGGGACAATCTTTCTCTTGAGTTACACAAAAAGCTTTCTACTAAGTTATTTACTCATTTTTTTCTTTTATTAAAACAACACCTAACTTTTATTTCCACGTTCTTTATTATCTTGCAAAGTACTTCTAGTTTTATTCCCGCAAAGTAGTTTCATACTTGTTCTAGGTAAAGCAAGCATTAGCGTGCATAGAGTTGTATCGGTGGTCGATAGAACTTGATGGAATATTTGTTCTACCTTTAGCTCCTCATTGGGTTCGACACTCTTACTTATCGAAAAAAGCTACAAACGATCCCCTACACTTGTGGGTTATCAAGACCTTTTTCTGGCGCCGTTGCCGGGGAGCAATAGCGTGGGGTGAATATTCTCGTATGTGCTTGTTTGATTTATCACTAAGTAATTTTTATTTTCCATTATTAGTTGTTTTATATCTTTAGTTATGGATATGGAACACGAAACACCAAAAAAATTAGTGGTACATGCTACTCATGGAGATGGGGAACCTCCTAAAACCCTCGATGCTAGTTATGTTCAAAGTATTAAATACTACTTTGATAATCCTGAGAAGACCCCATTCAACTTGATAATGTGAGTAATGTTGGATCAACGTGAATACTTTAGAGATTATAGCTTGACTCAAAAAGGGAAATTGTTATGGGATCAAATTCATATGTTGCATTGGTATGCTCGGGAGCTATGCTTGAGATATGATATTACTTGTTGCTCTAGGATGAACGCTTCACACCTTCCCTTTTCATGCAAATTTAATGATAATGAAACCTTAGCTTCTTGTGCTAAAGGTATTTATGATTACTATGATGTGGAACGAATAGAAGAATTTGTTGCTTTTAAAGGTGCTTATGAAGTTGCTTCTTTGATGGAAAAGTATGATGATGTTTATTACGAATCTGAAAATCTTGCCATACTTAAATATTGCTATGATAATTATGATTACAATGCTGATATTATTGAATTTATTGAAAGAATGACCGCTGCCTTGGAAGAGACTAATAATTTGCAGGAATCTATGGAAGAAGAAATTGCTGAAACTATGAGCTCATTAGATGAAGAAGATGAGCAGGAGAACGAAGAACAAAAGGAGGAAGAGCGGATTAGCTACCCGTGCTCACCTTCTATTGAGAATAACTCTTCAACTCATACATTGTTTAATTTCCCTTCATACATACCGAAGGATGAATGCCATGATTAATGCTATGATGATTGCTATGATCCCTTTGATTCTTTTGAAATATCCCTTTTTGATGAACTTGATGCTTGCTATGCTTGTGGCCATGATGCCAATATGAATTATGCTTATGAAGATGAGCTTGCTATAGTTCCTTATGTTAAGAATGAAATTGTTGCCATTGCACCCACACATGATAGTCCTATTATCTTTTTGAATTCTCCAAACTACACTATATCGGAGAAGTTTGCTCTCATTATGGATTACATTGATGGGTTGCGTTTTACCACTACACATGATGATTTTGATGAATATAATATGCATGTGCTTGCTGCTCCTACTTGCAATTATTATGAGAGTGGAACTACATCTCCTCCTCTTTATGTTTCCAATTCGATAAAATTGCAAGAAACTGTTTATACTATGCATTGGCCATTACTTAATGTGCATAAATTGTTCTTGTATGACATGCCGATGCATAGGAAGATAGTTAGACTTCGTTGTCACATGATATATATCAATTTTTGCTCACTACTAAATTACAAATCATTGTTAATTAAAATTGGCTTTGATATACCTTGGGATCCGGGTGGATCCATTACTTGAGCACTTTATGCCTAGCTTAATGGCTTTAAAGAAAGTGCTGCCAAGGAGACAACCCGGAAGTTTTGGAGAGTCATTTTATTCTGTTGTGTTCTTTTATAAAGTTTTAAAAAATATATATAGAGGGGAACCTAAAACTTCACAAAAAGAAAGGTGAAAGTGAGAGAGATGATGAGCACCATTGAAGTGGGGGACGTCCTTGAACTTTTGTTCATGCCCATGGAAACTTTGTGAATCTTGAATCACGGAAAATTTTCCAACAAAAATAATTATCCCCTTGTACAAATCCATTTTATTATAAAAAAATGTGCCGAGATTTGCCTTTAGGATGATTAGATTGCTTGTTGGTATGTGCGGTGTAAAAACAGAAACTTTGGTTGTAGTGCGTGAATTTACATTTTTTGACTGGAAGGTCAAAAGTTTCTGAAATTTTTACAAAGTATTTCTATACAAAATGTTTATTTCGTCCTAATTTTTCAGAATTTTTGGAGTTACAGAAGTATGGTCAAAGTTCAGATTACTACAGACTGTCCTGTTTAAGACAGATTCTGTTTTTGATGCTTCGTTTTGCTTGTTTTGATGAAAGTATTGATTTTATCGGTGGTATAAGCCATGGAAAAGTTATAATACAGGAGGGATAATGCAAATATAAAATATGAATGGGTTTAAAATAGTACTTAAAGTAGGAATTTGCTTTATTATACTAACGGATCTCACCAGTCTTCTGTTAAATTTTGTGTGGATGAAGTGTTCGAACATCGAGGAGGTCTCGATATGAGGAGAAGGAGGAGAGGCAAGAGTTCAAGCTTGGGGATGACCAAGGCACCCCAAGTAAATATCCAAGGAAACTCAAGCGTCTAAGCTTGGGGATGCCCCGGAAGGCATCCCATCTTTCTTCAACAAGTATCGGTATGTTTTCGTTTTTGTTTCGTTCATGTGATATGTGTAAATCTTGGAGCGTCTTTTGTGTTTAGTTTTCACTTTTATTTTATGCACCATGCTGGTATGAGATAGTACATGGTTGATTTATAGAATTCTCAGTGAACTTCACATATATCTTTTGAGTATGGCTTTATAGAATGCTTCATGTGCTTCACTTATATCATTTGAAGTTTGGATTGCCTGTTTCTCTTCACATAGAAAACCATTATTTGTAGAATGCTATTTTGCTTCATTTATATTTATTAGAGCATGGTATTTTGTAGAAAGAATTAAACTCTCTTGCTTCACTTATATCTATTTAGAGAGTCAACAGGAATTGGTCATTCACATGGTTAGACATAAAATCCTACATAAAACTTAGGGATCACTGAATATGATATGTTTGTTTCCTTGCAATAGTTTTGCGATATAGAGATGATAATATGTGGGACGTACTAGTGGATGATCGTATTTAGTTGGAGCACAATTTATTCTTGATTGTCTATCTTTGTGTGAAGGTCGGGGGCGCGCGATGGTTAACTCCTACCAACCTCCCCCCTAGGAGCATGCGTAGTAATACTTTGCTTGGAGGGCTAATAAACTTTTGCAATAAGTATGTGAATTCTTTATGACTAATGTGAGTCCATGGATTATACGCACTCTTGCCTTTCCGCAATTTGCTAGCCTCTACGGTACCGTGCATTGCCCTTTCTCACCTCGAGAGTCGGTGCAAACTTTGTCGGTGCATCCAAACCCCGTGATATGATACACTCCATCACACATAAGCCTTATTATATCTTCCTCAAAACAGCCACCATACCTACCTATTATGGCATTTCCATAGCCATTCCGAGATATATTGCCATGCAACTTCCACCGCTTCCGTTTTGATGACTTGAGCATTCATTGTCATATTGCATTACATGATCGTAAGATAGCTAGCATGATGTTTCCATGGCTTGTCCGTTTTTTGATATCTTTTCTACGCTAGATCATTGCATTCATATATAGTCATACTGTGTTCTACTATCGTTGTAATATTGAGTAGTAAGTAAATAGAAGTGTGATGATCATCATTATTCATTATTAGAGCATGTCCCAGTGATGAAAGGATGATGGAAAATATGATTCCCCCACAAGTCGGGATGAGGCTCCGGACAAAGAAAAAATTAGAAAAAAATAGAAAAAAAATAAAAGGAAAAAAAGGAAAAAAAAGAAAGAAAAAAAAGAAAGAAAAAGGGGCATGCTAATTCCACACTTGTGCTTCAAAGTAGCACCATGATTTTCATATAGAGAGTCTCCTATGTTGTCACTTTCATATACTAGTGGGAATTTTTCATTATAGAGTTAGATGCACACCCACTTAGTTTTCATATTGAGCTTTCATACACTTATAGCTTTTAGTGCATCCATTGCATGGCAATCCCTACTCCTCGCATTGATATCTACTGATGGGCATCTCCATAGCCCGTTGATACGCTGAGTTGATGCGAGACTTTCTTCTCCACTTTTACCCCTTTGAAACCTACCACCCTATTCTATTCCACCCATAGTGCTATATCCATGGCTTGCGCTCATGTATTGCGTGAGAGTTAAAAATGCTGAAGCGCGTTAAAAAGTATGAACCAATTGCTTGGCTGACACCGGGGTAGTATATGATTTATACTTTGTGTTAAGAAGACAGAGCATGACAAGGCTATATGATTTTGTAGGGATATCGTTCTTCAGCCTGGATATTTTGAAAGACATGATTGTTTGTTGGGATGCCTGAGTATTAATGTCTTTATTGCTTTGAATCACTTGTGTCTTAATATTCATGCCATGATTAGATATATGATCAAGATTATGCTAGGTAGCATTCCACATCAAAAATTATCTTTTATAGCATTTACCTACTCGAGGACGAGCAGGAATTAAGCTTGGGGATGCTGATACGTCACCGTCGTATCTATAATTTTTGATTGTTTCATGCCAATATTATACAACTATCACATATTTTTGGCAACATTTTATATGATTTATTGGACTAACATATTGATCCAGTGGCCAATGCCAGTTCCTGTTTGTTGCATGTTTTTTGTTTCATAGAATATCCATATCAAACGAAGTCCAAACGCAATAAAAATTTACGAAGATTTTTTTTGGAATATTTGTGAATTTTGAGAAGTGGAATCAACGCAAACCGGAGGCCCACAGCCCCCAAGATACACCACGGCACGCCTAGGGGGCCTAAACGCGTGGTGGTGGGTTGTGCACACCTCATACGTCGGTTGGATCTCTCCTTTGGGCGCAAGGAAGCTAATTTTTGGATAAAAGTCCCCTCAAAATTTCAGCCCGATCGGAGTTACAGATCTCCGGGAATATAAGAAACGGTTTTCGGCCAGAAAACAGGAAGGCGAAATAGAAGAGAACAGAGAGGGAGATCCAATCTTGGAGGGGCTCCTGCCCCTGCGCCGCCTTGGAGGCCATGGACCAGTGGGGGAACTCTCCTCCCATCTAGGGGGGAGGCCAAGGAAGAATAAGAAGGAGGGGGGTTCTCTCCCCCTCTCTCCCGGCGGCGCCGGAACGTCGCCGGGGCAATCATCGTGACGGCGATCTACTCCAACAACTTCGCCGCCATCAACACCAACTCTCTCCCCCTCTATGCAGCGGTGCAACACCTCTTTTCCCTGATGTAATCTCTACTTAAACATGGTTCTCAACTCCATATATTATTTCCCAATGATATTTGGCTATCCTATGATGTTTGAGTAGATCTCTTTTGTCCTATGGGTTAATTGTGGTATGATGTTATGGATGTGAGTTGTATGTTGATATGGTGCTGTCCTATGGTGCCCTCCATGTTGCGCAAACGTGTGGGATCCCCGCTATAGGGTGTTGCAATATGTACATGATTTGCCTATGGTGGGTTGCTTGAGTGACAGAAGCATAAACCCGAGTAGGTGGGTTGTAGCGTATGGGAGTAAAGGGGACTTGGTACTTAATGCTATGGTTGGGTTTTACCTTAATGAACTTTGGTAGTTGCGGATGCTTTCTAGAGTTCCAATCATAAGTGCATATGATCCAAGTATGGAAAGTGTGTTAGCGTATGCCTCTCCCTCATTGCATATAACAAGTATCTATTATATTATATTCAATTGCCTAGGGACAATCTTTCTCTTGCATTACACAAAAAGCTTTCTACTCAGTTATTTACTCTTTTTGTTCTTTTATTAAAACAACACCTAACTTTTATTTCCACATTCTTTATTATCTTGCAAAGCACTTCTAGCTTTATTCCCGCAAAGTAGTTTCATACTTGTTCTAGGTAAAGCAAGCATTAGCGCGCGTAGAGTTGTATTGGTGGTCGATAGAACTTGAGGGAATATTTGTTCTACCTTTAGCTCCTCGTTGGGTTCGACACTCTTACTTATCGAAAAAGGCTACAAACGATCCCCTACACTTGTGGGTTATCAGGGGCCACCATCGCTTCTTCATAGGTCGTAGGTTCACCGTTGTCTAACAACATGACCTCCAAGACAGGATTTCCGTACCAATCAAGGGCGGTACGAGTCCTTGTCGACCTACGAGGCTTAGTAGTAACTTGATTGGAAGTTTCATGATCATCATCATTAGCTTCCTCTTCATTTGGCATAGGCGCTGCAGAAACATCTTTCTGCGTCGTGCTACTCTCCAACTGAAGTGACAGTTCAACAACCTCATCAAGTTCTACCTTCCTCCCACTCAATTCTTTCGAGGGAAACTCCTTCTCTAGAAAGGATCCATTCTTGCCAAGAAAGACTTTGCCTTCGGATCTGAGATAGAAGGTGTACCCAACAGTTTCCTTAGGGTATCCTATGAAGACGCATTTGTCCGCTTTGGGTTCGAGCTTATCAGGCTGAAGCCTTTTCACATAAGCGTCCTAGCCCCAAACTTTAAGAAATGACAGCTTAGGTTTCTCGCGAAACCATAATTCATACGATGTCGTCTCAACAGATTTTGGTGCCCTATTTAAAGTGAATGTACTTGTCTCTAATGCATAATCCCAAAACGATAGTGGCAAAAATGATAAGAGACATCATAGAACGTGCCATATCCAATTGAGTACGGTTACGATGTTCGGACACACCATTACACTGTGGTGTTCCAGGTGGCGTGAGCTGTGAAACAATTCCACACTGTCTTAAATGCATACCAAACTCGTACCTCGGATATTCATCTCCATGATCACATCGCAGACATTTTAGGGCCAGTTCTTTTGGTAGCTTTTTTGGGCTTCTAGAATAAGCTACCCCCTACCCAGCTTATTCTAGAAGCCCAACTAAAAATATTTTTTTAGAAGCCTACTAGTGAAGTCTTAATTAGTAGGCTTATAAAAAAAATTCGGTTAGGCTTCTAGAATAAGTTGGGTAGGGGGCAGCTTATTTCAGCTTATTCTAAAAGCTAGCAAAAGAACTGGCCCTTATCCTCTTGTCACGATGATCTTCAACTTCACTATGAAATTTGCTTTGAACTATTCAAAAATTTCAGACTTGTATTTCATTAAGTAAATATCCCAATATCTACTCAATTCATCCGTGAAGGTAAGAAAATAACAATATCCATAGTGCGCTTCAACACTCATCGGACCGAACACATCACTATGTATGATTTCCAACAAGTCACTTGCCTGCTCCATTGTTCTGGAAAACGGGGTCTTAGTTATCTTGCCCACGAGGCATGGTCCGCATGTCTCAAGCGATTCGAAATCGAGTGAGTCCAAAGATCCATCAACATGGAGTATCTTCATGCGCTTTACACCAACATGACCTAAGCAGCAGTGCCACAAGTATGTGGTACTATCATTATTAACTTTGCATCTTTTGGCATCAATATTATGAACATGTGTATCACTACGATAGAGATTCAATAAACCATTCACATTAGGTGCATGGCCATAGAAGGTATTATTCATGTACACAGAACAAACATTATTCTCTGACTTAAATGAATAATCATATTGCAATAAACACGATCTAATCATGTTCATGCTCAACGCAGACACCAAATAACATTTATTTAGGTTCAACACTAATCCCGAAGGTAGAGGGAGTGTGTGATGGTGATAACATCAACCTTGGAAACACTTCCAATGCACATCGTCACCTCGTCCTTAGCTAGTCTCCGTTTATTCCGCAGCTTTTGTTTCTAGTTACCAATATTAGCAACTGAACCGGTATCTAATACCCAGGTGCCACTAGGAGTACTACTAAGGTACACATCAATAACACGTATATCAAATATACTTTTGTTGACGTTTCCAGCCTTCTTATATACCAAGCATTTGGGGTAGTTCCGCTACCAGTGGCCGTTCCCCTTACAATAGAAGCACTTAGTCTCGGGTTTGGGTTCAACCTTGGGTTTCTTCACTCGAGCGGCAACTGGCTTGCCATTCATGAAGTTTCCCTTCTTGCCCTTTCCCTTCTTGAAGCTAGTGGTCTTACCATCAACACTTGATGCTCCTTATTCTCTTCTACCTCCGCGGCCATAAGTACCGCGAATAGCTACGGGATCATCATCTCCATACCTTACATGTTATAGTTCATCACAAAGCTCTACTAGCTTGGTGATAGTGACTGGAGAACTCTGTCAATCACTATCTTATCTAGAAGATTAACTCCCACTTGATTGAAGCGATTGTAGCACCCAGACATTCTGAGCACATGCTCACTGGCTGAGCTATTCTCCTCCATCTTGTAGGCAAAGAACTTGTTAGAGGTCTCATACCTCTCAACACGGGCATGAGCTCGAAATACCAATTTCAGCTCTTGGAACATCTCATATGCTCAATGGCATTCAAAACGTCTTTGGAGCCCCGATTCTAAGTCGTAAAGCATGACGTATCTCCGAGGGTGTCTGTTGGGTTGGCATGGATCGAGACTGGGATTTGTCACTCCGTAAGACGGAGAGGTATCTCTGGGCCCACTCGGTAATACAACATCACAAGAAGCTTGCAAGCAATGTGGCTAAGGAGTTAGTCACGGGATCTTGTATTATGGAACGAGTAAAGAGACTTGCCGGTAACTAGATTGAACTAGGTATGGAGATACCGACGATCGAATCTCGGGCAAGTAACATACCGCTAGACAAAGGGAACTACATACGGAATTGCTTGAATCCTTGGCATTGTGGTTCGATCGATAAAGATTGACGGGGATATTACCCCTGGGTTTGCCAAGACAAGGGAGTTCAAGCCCCTTTTAGAAAAAACTATACGGCCGGCTGGTCCATGACCGGCTGGCCCCCTGACCGGCTGGCCCATGGCCGGCTGGTCCCTGACCGGCTGGCGAGCGGCCGGTTGGCTCCCTGGCCGGCTGGCCCACGGCCGGCTGGACAGGAGCCGGCCGCCTGGCCCCCGGCCAGCCCGCAACCGGCCGCCCCGCGGCCGGCCCTTCCGCTGACCTCTAGACGAGCAGGCACTTGTCCCCTCCCACTGCGACCAAGTACGCCGACAGGACACGACCCCCACGATGGACTCCAGCGTGGCTACAGCGACTGCTGACGCGCGGGCACGCGTGGCTACAGTCCGGGTGGTCGTACTACTTCCCCTGACCGATCGAGACCCGGCGGGGCAACAGTGCGGCCACGCCGCCGTCTACTCCATTACCTGCCCTGGCGTGGCTACAGCGCAGCCGGTCGTACCGCTGACTTCGGCCGGCAGGCGCAAGCCGATGCCGCGCGGGGCGACCCGTGCCGCGGCAGGTAGGTGCGGGCCAATAGACGAGCCGGCTGGCGGGCCCCAGTCAGCGATGGGACCGCGCAGCCGATAGGGCCCATGAGCGACAAGACGACCCGGCCGGGGGTTTGGCCTATAAAACCCCCCGAGGCCCCCCATGCATCAGGCAGGAATTCTCCACATCTCACACTCTCACTCCCACGTAGCAAGGCAAGAAGAGCCGACTGCCCCTTCTTCTTCCTCTAGACAACAGCTCAAGGAGCACCATTGTAACACCAACCACCCATCAACTAGACCAGCAGGACTAGGGGTGTTACCTCCCACGGAGGGCCCCGAACCTGGGTACATCGTGTGTCCCTCACCGCTTGTGCCTAATCCCGCTACCGGAGTCCGCCGGCGTCCTTCGGCCCCAACCACTCTCGATAAGCCACCCCATGGCATCTGTCGTGAGAAACCGACGACAGTTGGCGCCCACCGTGGGGCCCTCCGCCGTGCCGGCCGGAGTCATGCTCCGGGCGGGACCCTTCACCACCTCCCCCGACCGCCCCGCGTCCGGGCGGAACTGTACGCTCGTGGGGCTTGCTCCCACGGTGCGGGACCCCGTCCCCGCCAGCCCTGCGGGCGACGCTGCTGGCCTCTCTGACGAGCGGCGCGGCAGCGACCTTCTGTACGACGTCGTCGCCCTCACCGAGCGCCTCGGCAGGCTGAGCCTCGCCGATGAGCCAGCCACCGACGAGTACCCTAGCCAGGTGCTCGACTGCCTCGACCCGCCCTCGTTCGTGGGCGCACTCGCCCCGGGCAATGCTGACTTCCTGCGTCCGCGCGGGGGTAATGGCCACAGGCTCCTCCACGACCTCCGGCCGCGTCAGGGCGGAGGCGGAGGCGGCCGCGGCGGCCGCCCGCGCCGGCACCTTCGACCCCCTCGGCTCCGTGCTTCGGGGCCTCAGCACCCCCGTCGCGCCTACAACGAACCCAGCCACGGCTACGGCCGAGCTGGAGGCCGCTCGCTGATACGTCTCCAACGTATCTATAATTTTTGATTGTTCCATGCTATTATATTATCTGTTTTGGATGTTTTATATGCATTAATATGCTATTTTATATTATTTTTGGGACTAACCTATTAATCTAGTGCCTAGTGCCAGTTTCTGTTTTTTCCTTGTTTTTGAGTATTGCAGATAAGGAATATTAAACGGAGTCCAAACGGAATAAAATCTTCGGAATGATTTTTCTTGGACCAGAAGGAACTTACCAGGCTTGGAGACCAAGGCAGGAGAGCCGCCGTGTGGCCACAAGCCACAGGGGCGCGCCCAGGGGGTAGGGCACGCCCCCCTGGCTTATGGGCCCACGACAGCCCTCCTAACCCTACTCTTCGGCCAATAAATTCCCAAATATTCCCTGGATACCAAAAAGAGCCACGAAATACTTTTCCGCCGCCAGGAGCCTCTGTTCCCGTGAGATCCCATCTGGGGACCTTTTCCGGTAATCTGCCGGAGGGGGATTCGATCACGGAGGGCATCTACATCAACTCCACTGCCCCTCCGATGATGCATGAGTAGTCCACCACAGACCTTCGGGTCCATACCTAGTAGCTAGATGGCTTCTTCTCTCTCTTTGCTCTTCAATACCTTGTTCTTCATGATCTTCATGGAGATCTATCCGATGTAATAGTCTTTTGCGGTGTGTTTGTCGAGATCCGATGAATTGTGGGTTTATGATCAGATTATCTATGAGAATTATTTGAGTCTTTTCTGAATTCTTATATGCATGATTTCTTATCTTTGCAAGTTTCTTCGAGTTATTGGTTTGGTTTGGCAAACTAGGTTGGTAATTCTTGCAATGGGAGAAGTGCTTAGTTTTGGGTTCAATCTTGCGGTGTCCTCACCCAGTGACATAGTAGGGGTAGCGAGGCACGTATTGTATTGTTGCCATCGAGGATAAAAAGATGGGGTTTTCATCATATTGCTTGAGTTTATCCCTCTACATCATGTCATCTTACCTAATGCGTTACTCTGTTCTTCATGAACTTAATACTCTAGATGCAGGCAGGAGTCGGTCGATGTGTGGAGTAATAGTAGTAGATGCAGAATCGTTTCGGTCTACTTGACACGGACGTGATGCCTATATGCATAATCATTGCCTTGGATATCATCATAACTATGAGCTTTTCTATGAATTGCTCTACAGTAATTTGTTCACCTACCGTAATATTTGCCTTCATGAGAGAAGCCTCTAGTGAAACCTATGGCCCCTGGGTCTATTTTCCATCATATATTTTCAGTTCTATTTACTTGTGCTTTTACTTTCCGCAATCTTTTCCATCTATCTCTATCAGATCTCATCCTTGCAAGTAACCGTGAAGGGATTGACAACCCCTTTATAGCATTGGGTGCAAGTGTTTGATTCTTTGTGTAGGTACATATATTGGGGACTTGCTTGTATCTCCTACTGGATTGATACCTTGGTTCTCAACAACTGAGGAAAATACTTATCTACTTTGCTGCATCACCCTTTCCTCTTCAAGGGAAAACCAACGCATGCTCAAGAAGTAGCAAGAAGGATTTCTGGCGCCGTTGCCGGGGAGATCTACATCAAGCCTACCAAGTACCCATCACAAACTCATCTCTTGCATTTACATTATTTGCCATTTGCCTCTCGTTTTCCTCTCCCCCACTTCTAAAACGATTTTCGAAAAGATTTGCCTTTTTATTCGCCCTTCTTCCATTCGTCTTTCCGTTTGCTTTTTGCTTGCTTGTGTGCTTGATTGCTTGCTTTGTCACGATGACTCAAGAGAATACCAAGTTGTGTGACTTTTCCAATACTAATAATAATGATTTTATTAGTACTCCGATTGCTCCTGCCACTAGTGCGGAATCTTATGAAATCAATGCTGCTTTACTTAATCTTGTTATGAAAGAACAATTTTCCGGCCTTGCTAATGAAGATGCCGCATCCCATCTAAATACTTTCGTTGAGTTGTGTGATATGCAAAAGAAGAAAGATGTGGATAATGATATTGTTAAATTGAAGCTATTTCCGTTCTCACTACGAGATCGTGCTAAAACTTGGTTTTCATCTTTGCCTAAAAATAGTATTGATTCGTGGAATAAGTGTAAAGATGCTTTTATTTCCAAGTACTTTCCGCCCGCTAAGATCATCTCCCTTAGGAACGATATAATGAATTTTAAGCAACTTGATCATGAGCATGTTGCACAATCTTGGGAGAGGATGAAACTAATGATTAGAAATTGCCCCGCGCATGGTTTGAGTTTATGGATGATTATACAAATTTTCTATGCTGGATTGAATTTTGCATCTAGGAATCTCTTAGATTCCGCCGCGGGTGGTACTTTTATGGAAATCACATTAGGAGAAGCTACTAAACTTCTAGATAATATTATGGCAAATTACTCTCAATGGCATACCGAAAGATCTCCTACTAGTAAAAAAGTGCATGTTATTGAAGGAATAAATACTTTGAGTGAAAAGATGGATGAATTGATGAAATTGTTTGCTAGTAAGAGTGCTCCTATAGATCCTAATGATATGCCTTTGTCCTCTTTGATTGGAAATAATAATGAATCTATGGATGTGAACTTTGTTGGTAGGAACAATTTTGGTAATAACGCGTATAGAGGTAATTTCAATCCTAGGCCGTTTCCTAGTAATTCCTCTAATAATTATGGTAATTCCTACAGCAACTCTTATGGAAATTATAATAAGATGCCCTCTGATCTTGAGAATAATATTAAAGAATTTATTAGTTCGCAAAAGGGTTTCAATGCTATGATTGAAGAAAAACTGCTCAAGATTGATGATTTGGCGTCGTCTCCCTCGAACGGCTGCTCAAGCCTTCGATCAAGCCCTCCCCTGAATCAGAGTCTATCTTCGTGCCGGCTGACGCCGTCGGCTGTTCGCCGGGTCCGGCTGCTCCGCCGACATCGCCGACTCCGGCTGTCGTGCCAATCCCGTCGGCTCCGACGTCCGACACCCCCGCGACGGTCGGCTCCGGCTCCACGGCCGTCATGATGGCGATCGACGCGTCCCCCGCTGTCTTAGTATCGGGGACTGGCGACCCGGTCCCGGGGGCTCGCGAGCCGGCCCCGGGGACTGACGGGCTGGACCCGGGGGCTCCGGTAACAGACCCAGGGGCTCCGCTTGCCCCCGGCGCACCACTTGCGCTCAAGCCGGCTCCCGTCTCGGCCCCCTCGTGGGCCCAGCCCATTCTGGCTTTCCTCTTGCGCGGCGAGCTCCACCCTGACGAAGCCACAGCAAGGCAAATCCAGCACCGGGCCCCGGCCTACAGCATCATCAACCGCGAGCTGGTTCATCGCAGCGCAACCGGCGTGTTCCAACGCTGCGTCGAGCTGGAGAAGGGTCAAGAAATCCTCCGCGACATCCACCAGGGCGAGTGCGGGCACCACGCCGCCTCCAGAACCCTGGTGGCCAAGGCGTTCCACCACGGCTTCTACTGGCCGACGGCCTTGGAAGAGGCCAAGCGGCTGGTCGACAAATGCGAGGGGTGCCAGCGCTTCAGCACGCAGAGCCACCTGCCGGCAACAGCCCTCCAGACCATCCCGCTCTCGTGGCCCTTTGCCCTCTGGGAGCTGGACATGGTAGGACCTTTCAAAACCACGCGGGGCGGCATGACGCATCTACTGGTGGATGTCGACAAGTTCACCAAGTGGATGGAAGCAAGGCCCATCAAGAAGCTGGACGACCCCACAGCCGTCCGGTTCATCAAGGATATCACGGTCCGCTATGGCGTTCCCCATAGCATCATCACCGACAATGGCACGAATTTCGCCAAAGGCGCAATGGCGCGTTTCTGCTCCCAGGAGGGCATCCGGCTCGACCTCGCGTCGGTGGCCCACCCATAGTCAAACGGCCAGGCAGAAAGGGCAAACGGCTTGATCCTGGCCGGCCTCAAGCCGCGGCTCATGGCGCCCCTCATGCGGTTGGCCGGCTGCTGGATCGATGAGCTGTCGGCCGTCCTCTGGAGCCTCAGGACCACGCCCAACCGGTCGACCGGCTACACCCCTTTCTTTCTCGTATACGGGTCCGAGGCGATCATCCCCACGGACATCGAGTTCGACTCGCCTCGAGTCACCCTATATACGGAAAAAGACACGAAGGAGGCAAGAGAAGACGGTGTCGATCTACTCGAAGAAGCACGCGAGATGGCCCTGAGCCGGACGGCCATCAACCAGCAGAAGCTCCGGCACTACCACAGCAAGCGGATCCGGCCCCTCTCCTTCCGCGAAGGAGACCTGGTGCTCAGGCGGATCCAGCGGACCGCCGGCCAGCACAAACTGTCCTCCCCATGGGAAGGCCCGTTCATCGTCAGCAAGGCACTACACAACAACACGTACTACTTGATAGACGCCTAGAAGTCGCAGAAGCGCAAAAGAGAAGCCTCCGGCGAGGAGACAGAGCGCCCATGGAATGCAGCGCTCCTTCGACCATTCTACTGCTAGAAAGTGCCAGTGTATGTATATATCTTCCTTTCTGTTGGAACTTAATGAATGCAGCGGGGGCCCCAAGCCGGCACTTGGGGCACATCCCCCCTTTTTCAATTCCATCAAAGACTTGTCATTTTTTTTTAAACAAGGCCACCCGGGCCCGGCTCCCTGGGCCCGGGGGCTCGCCGGCTCTCCTCCAAGGCGGTCAAGTAGTGTGAACAACCAATCTCCCCCCTGCCTAGCCACAGACCGGCCCCCGGCTGTCCGGCTGGCGGGACCTTGGGATAGGAAAGAACTTATCACACGAACGCCGCCTGAAGAGTAGCAGCCGGATAGGTCCAACCGGACCATGTTATCCCTAGAAACCGGCCTCTGCCAGCTCGCCCCAGCTCTAGCCGGACGACTCTAAGGCCCGCACGGTTTCCCCAACGACGATGCCCCGTCCCTGTCCTAGTCCGGCTCCCGGCTGGCTGATAGGCGGGGCGGAAGCCAGAAGGAATCCTTGCGTGAGATATGAGTCGAAAAGTAAAAGCGAAGGATAAGCCGGCACGCAAACATTTTAGACTTCAAGGGAACATATAAACAAAAGGCCACAGGCCGAAGGTTCTTTACAATACACCCTAGTGGGTGGAAATCCGTCTTAAACAAGTCTCGCAGCAAAGAAAAAGATACGGTAAAAGAAGGGCCGCCTAAGCCTCCGGCACGTCACCAGCCGGCCTGCCAGCTGGCCCGGCAGACTGCCCAGGAGCGGCCGCCGGCTCCTCCTCCATGGCCTCCGTAGCCTCGGTGTCGCTGCCGGTGCTGGAGGCGGTGCTCTCGTCGGCGACCTCCTTGTCCCCGGGCCCTTGGGGAATGCCGACGGAGTCCTCGGCAACCGGTTCGCCATCCTCGCCAAGCGCCGGCAGGAGCTCGTCTGGGTTGACGTACGAAGCCAGCTCGTTGGCTCGACGGACGAGGGCGCCTTCGCGGGCGACTCGCTCCGCCTCGGGGACCTCGCGCATCGTGGCTAGCCGGCCCAAGTCGACGCCGGGGTACCACGATGTGACGAACCGAAGGGCCATCTGCGCCCCGAAGCGGGCCGCCGATGCCTTCCAAACCTCGAGCCGGGCCACCGCGTGCTCCAGCCACAATGCCACGCGGCCCGCCGGGGCCCCATGACCCGGCCAGAGGGCCGAAATCACCTCCATGCCGGCCGTGTGGAGCCGGTCCACATAGCGCTGAAGGAAGAGCAGCTAGTTCTCGATAGCCAGCGTAAACTCTGGCAAGTCCCAGCCGGCAAGCTCCTCAATCTCCTGCCCGCGCTGCCGCAGGCACTCCCGATGCTCCGCCACAACCCGCTCGGCGTGGCGCTGAGTGTCCGGGAACCGTTCTAACGGAGGACGAAGAATCAAAAAACAAGTCAAAATAGCCGGCAAAGGAAGAAGGCTTAAAAACTAGAAACTTACGCTGAAAGGCCTCGTCCACCTCGATGGCGAACTGGAGGCCCAAGCGCCGCTCCCTCTCGCGTGCCTCCTCCGCATGGGCGAGTGCGGCTTCACGCCTCTCAAGCTCGCCACCAAGGCGAGCCACCTCGTCCTGCAAGGCGGTGACCCGCCGGTTGGCGTCGGCCGCCTGCTTGGCGGCCTCCTCCCGGGCCGTCGCTTCCCTCCGCAGCTCCGCGGTGAGGCGCTCCTATGCTGCCTGCCCATCCACGACTAGCCTGCCCAGCCGGTCCCGCTCCGACGTAACCTCCTGGAGGTCCCGCTCCAGCCGGTCCCGCTCGGAGGCCACCTCATCCCTCTTCTGCCGGATCGGGGTCAAGACGGCCAGCTCCTCTGCAAAACAACCAACCCAGATTACTCAAAATACGGAAGACTCGAGCCGCCTGCCGAACAGCCGGCCCGACTCTCGGGGGCTACACCCAGTGGGTGCGCTTGCGCGCCCCCACTGGAGCAAACGTACCTCGCGCCTTCCGCAGCTCCTCCTGGACCGTATAAAAGCCGGCCTTGCCGCGGTTGTGGATGGCGACCGCCTCGTCGAAGAGCGCCTGCCGCTTGGCGTTCTCAGCCTGCTCCGCGCCAAGAGACGAGAAGTTAGACAAAAAATCGGATAGATCCGGCCCGGCTGCCACGCAGCCGAGCAGCCGGCCCGAATCTCGGGGGCTACACCCAGTGGGTGCGCTCGCGCGCCCCCACTGAAATTTCAATGCAAGATAGAGGAATCTCACCTCCACAGCCTCCTCCACGCGTCGGAAATTGCTTTCGGCGGCCTCCGCGAACCGGGCTATCCCCTCACCGCAGTGCGCCATGATGCGGCCTGGCTGCCCATAGACAAGGGTCTGGCTGCTGGCCGGTGGGGCCAGGATGGCTAGGGCGAGGACCAACGCTTTCTAGTCCCGGATCACGTCGAGCATGGTCCTCCTCGACCGGCTCGCCCCACCACTCGACCCGGCGTCCGCCGCGGCGGCGGCCGGCGGGAGGTTGGTGGTGACCACAAGGGCTCGGGAGCCAGCCTCGGGCCCCTTTACAACCAGCGGGCCGGCTCCACCGCCTGCCGGACCGGCTCGATAGCCGGGTGGACCGGCTCGCTCCTTCCACCAGCCATCATCTCCGGTGCCGCCTCCGGCACGGCCGGAGCGGCGGGTTCCTCTGCCGCGGCCGGCTCGACGGAAGACGGGGTCGCGACCAGCTCCGCTCGCGGGTCCGCCTCCCTGGCCGGCTCGGGAGCCGTATCCTCCGGCCGGACCACCTCCGCCAAGGGCGGGGCCGCAGCCGTGTCCGGCATCGGCCCCCGCGGCTCACTCGAGGGCGGCCTCGACATCCGCGTCGATTCCGCCGCTGAGTCCGTGGCACGAGCCGGGTCCGAGGGCCGCCTCCGCCTCCCGTCACTCGAGGCCCCCGAACGCGAGGGCGCACCCTTCACCGCCGCCTTCGCGGCTCGCATTTCGGCGAGCCTCCTCTTCTCCTCCCGCTCCGTGGCCGCGTGCTCCTGGGCTTGCCGGCTGGCGGCGTCCACCGGGTCGGCGGTCGACTCCGTGTCGTGGACCTCGATGGCGTCTCTGGCAAAAAATGGAAGAAGGGCCCTCAGGCGCTCGCCGGCTCAAAATGTGAAAACACCTACAAAAGTTAAGAAATGCAATCACCCGATGACAACGGGACGGGGCCGCCTGGCCCGCGGCAGCAGTTTCGCGATGGCCGCTCGCACCTTCTTGCGAGCCGGTGGCTGCGTCGACGGCTGCCCTGAGGCTGGCCTCTTCTCCCGACGGGAGGCCTCGGCCGTCCGGCCACGTGCCGGCTGCTCCTCGCTCCGTCCGCGTGGCTCCCGCCGAGTTGTGGGGGGAGGCGCGTCCAAGATCCGGACATCATCATCATCATCATCGTCAGTCCAATCTCTGATCGTGGGTTCGGAGGTGAACTCACCAGCCGCTCTAGACCCGCCGGCTCTCGGGTCACCCATCGTCCCGTCCGCCTCGACCTCCCCCGAGGATTCGACCTCCTCCTCGACGCCTCCTCCCAGCTCAAAATCCTCCGGGTCGGAGTCGGCGCGATCCGCCTCGAACACCTGAGGGTGCGGGCCGTCCGTCGTGTTCTGTCGCACAAAGCGCTGCGGTCAGCACGGCGCATGAGTGCGGAGGCCGGCTGGAAAAAACACAGAAAAAGGGGAGGTGCCACGACGGGACGTACTAGAGGCGCCGGGTCGAGACGGCTGTACGGCAGCTTGCCGAAGTGCCAGGTGCGCGGCGCCAACTTGAAGTTGGTGACGGCGTTCACCCGCACCGCCACCTGGGCCGCTATCATCTCGAAGGTGGACAACCGGCAAGGGTCTCGCCGGCCCCCCATATCGCATATCCGGTGCGGCCTAAGTTGCAGGGGCAGCACCCGACGGTCGATGAAGGCGGCCACCAGATCGACCGCGACCAGCCCCTCTCCACTCCTCATAGTGTGGAGCCGGCCCAGCATCCCGGCGAGCTCCTTGGCCGCCACCTCGGCCGTCCAATTCACCTCGGAAGACAGGACATTGACGAAGGGCGGCAGCCGGATGTAGTCCCGAGCCGGGTCGACGTTCTTCACGTAGAAGAACGTCCGGTTCCATCTTTTGACGGATTCGATGAGGGAGAGGCGGGGGAAGAGTGTGCCGCGAACGCACACCATCGCGCCCCCGCAGGCGTACGGCTCATTGTCGTTCTTCAAGCTCTTGAGATAGAAGAGCTTCCTCCACAGCGCCATGAAGGGAAGAAGGCCGAGGTAGCCCTTGCAGAGGGTCACGTAGCTCGACAGCTGCAGAATGGAGTTCGGCCCCAAATGATGCAGCTGCAGATCGAGAGTATCGAGAAGTAACCTGAAGAAGTGGCTCGCCGGCAGCCCGAAGCCGCGCGAGAAGTGCGAGGCGAACACCACGCACTCTCCCTCCTCGGGCTCCGGCACCACCTCGCCGCCCGGAGGGTGGGCGACGATGTGGTCCTCCGACGGCAGCATACGGGTGCGGCGGAGGTATGCGATGTCCGCCTCGGTGACGGTGGAGCCGCCCCAGCTGCCGGATGGGCCATCGGCCATCTCTGTGGAGGGTCGGAACGGAGGCACAAACGGGTGTTGCGGCGGTCTGAGCTCGGAGTGACGGAGGCGAAAGGAGGAAGACGACGGGAGAGAGGCGCGTTAACTGCCTCCGTCTTTCCCCCTCCCCCTTATAAATAAGGGGGCGAAGCCCAGGGGGCGTGGGATTAACTGCGCCCACTTCCTCCGGGAAACCCGCGGGGCGTGGGGCGCCTCGGGCCGTGGCCGCTGGGATCCGGGCGCAGAGGATCTTGGCCTGCGGCCCGAGGCCTAGTGGGCTAGGCCCATGGCCTACCAGGCTAGCCTCAAGGCAACGTCCCGTCACGCCCACAGGCGCGGGGCCCGCCACGTCGTCGCACCCCATGTGGCACGTTGCCGCTCAGCACGGGTTCCGAGGCGGCACGGAGGACACCGAGGCAACGGGCGTGGCCGCCTGCGTGGCCCGCCGATCGACTCCACGTACCAGGCCAATGCCGCCGGGTGAAGCCGCAGGCTTCCCCTCATCAGGAGGACGCGGGCCCCCGCCGGCTTCGGAGACTACTGACGGGGATATTACCCCTGGGTATGCCAAAACAAGGGAGTTCAAGCCCCTTTTAGAAAAAACTATACGGCCGGCTGGTCCATGACCGGCTGGCGAGCGGCCGGCTGGCCCCCTTACCGGCTGGCCCACGGCCGGCTGGTCCCTGACCGGCTGGCAAGCGGCCGGCTGGCACCCTGGCCGGCTGGCCCACGGCCGGCTGGATAAGAGCCGGTCGCCTGGCCCCCGGCCAGCCCGCAACCGGCCGCCCCGCAGCCGGCCCTTCCGCTGACCTCTGGACGAGCAGGCACTTGTCCCCTCCCGCTGCGACCAAGTACGCCGATAGGACACGACCCCCGCGATGGACTCCGGCGTGGCTACAGCGACTGCTGACGCGCGGGCACGCGTGGCTACAGTCCGGGCGGTGGTACTACTTGCCCTGACCGAACGAGACCCGGCGGGGCAACAGTGCGTCCACGCCGCCGTCTACTCCATTACCTGCCCCAGCGTGGCTACAGCGCAGCCGGCCGTACCGCAGACTTTGGCCGGCAGGCGCAAGCCGACGCCGCGCGGGGCGGCCCGTGCCGCGGCAGGTAGGCGCGGGCCAATAGACGAGCCAGCTGGCGGGCTCCAGTCGGAGATGGGACCGCGCAGCCGGTAGGGCCCACGAGCGACAAGACGACCCGGCCGGTGGGGCCGCTGGCCTGTTAGGGAGGCCGCCGTCCGGGGCCCCCATTTAGTACCTCGTGTATATTATAAGCCGGGGGGTTGGCCTATAAAACCCCCCGAGGCACCCCGTGCATCAGGCAGGCATTCTCCCCATCTCACACTCTCACTCCCACGTAGCAAGGCAAGAAAAGCCGGCTGCCCCTTCTTCTTCCTCTAGACAACAGCTCAAGGAGCACCATTGTAACACCAACCACCCATCAACTAGACCAGCAGGACTAGGGGTGTTACCTCCCACGGACGGCCCCGAACCTGGGTACATCGTGTGTCCCTCACCGCTTGTGCCTAATCCCGCTCCCGGAGTCCGCCGGCGTCCTTCAGCCCCAACCACTCTCGATAAGCCACCCCATGGCATCTGTCGTGAGAAAACGATGACAAAGATCTTCGTGGAATATGTGGGAACCAATATGGGCATCCAGGTCCCGCTATTGGTTATTGACCGGAGAGGTGTCTCGGTCATGTCCACATGATTCTCGAACTCGTAGGGTCCGCACGCTTAACGTTCGGTGACGCTAGAGTAGAATTGGGATATGTACATTGGTGACCGAATGTTGTTCGGAGTCCCGGATGAGATCCCGGACGTCACGAGGAGCTCTGGAATGGTCCGGAGGTAAAGATTTATATGTGGGAAGTCATATTTAGGGTTCCGGAAAATGTTCGGGATTTTTCGGTATTGTACAGGGAAGGTTCTAGACGGTTCCGGAGTGGGGCCCACCTGCATGGGGACCCACATGGACGTGGGTAGTGGGGAAAGTCCCCACACCCCTGGTCTAGGTGCATCAGCATCCCCACTTAAAAGGAATAGGGTCATATCCCGAAAGGATAAGATCGAGATCCCTAAAAAAGGGGGATAGTAATCGGTGGGGAAGGAAAGGATGGATTTCCTCCCCCCCCCCTTGACCAACGACCCTAGGGGCTTGGAGGGCAATACACCAGCCCCTCCCACGCCTATATAAAGGTGGGGAGGCGCAAGGGGGCTGGACACCCTCCCACGGCTGCGGCCCTCCTCCCGTCTCTCATGTTTATTCCTTGTACGTTGTTCCGGAGGCGCTTGGCGAAGCCCTGCCGGCACTGCGACACCACCATCTCCACCACGCCGTCATGATGGTTGAGATCCCATCTAGTTCTCCTCCCTCTCTTGATGGATCAAGAAGGAGGAGACGTCATCGAGCCGCACGTGTGCTGAACGCGGAGGTGTCGTCCTTTCGGCACTAGATCGGGACGGATCGTGATTGGATCGTGAAGACGTACGACTACATCAATCGCGTTATATACGCTTCCGCTTAGCGATCTACAAGGATATGTAGATACACTCGCCCTCTCGTAGCTATGCATCTCCATGGATAGATATTGGGTGTTCGTAGGAAAAATTTTGTTTCCCATGCGACGTTCCCCAACAGTGGCATCATGAGCTAGGTCTATGCGTAGATGATATGCACGAGTAGAACACAAAAGAGTTTGTGGGCGTTGATGTTATGATTGCTTACTTCCTTAGTCTTATCTTGATTCGGCGGTATTGTGGGATGAGGCGGCTCGGACCAACCTTACTCGTCCACGTACGAGAGACCAGTTCCATCGACTGACATGCAACTTGTTTCATAAAGATGACTGTTGGGTGTCTGTCTCTCCCACTTTAGTTGAATCGGATTCGACAGAGACGGCCCTTGTAGAAGGTTAAATAGCAACTTGAATATCACCGTTGTGGCTTGGCGTAGGTAAGAACGGTTCTTACTAGTTGCCCATAGCAACCACGTAAAACTTGCAACAACAAAGTAGAGGACGTCTAACTTGTTTTTGCAGGGCATGTTGTGATGTGATATGGCCAAAGACATGATGTGATATATGTGATGTATGTGATGATAATGTTTTGTATAGATAATCACGACTTGCATGTCGATGAGTACGGCAACCGGTAGGAGCCATAGGGTTGTCTTTAATTTATTTTCGCCATTCTTGCTTTACTTTATCGCTAAGCGGTAGCAATAGTAGTAGAAGCATGGTTGGCACGACAACCCAGATGGCAACATGATGATGGAGATCATGATGATGGAGATCATGGAGTCATGCCGGTGACGATGGAGATCATGCCGGTGCTTTGGAGATGGAGATCAAAAGCACAAGTTGATGGCCATATCATGTCACTTATGATTTGCATGTGATGTTATTCCTTTTTATGCATCTTATTTTGCTTAGGACGACGGTAGCATTATAAGGTTATCCCTCACTAAAATTTTAGGATAAAATTGTGTTCTCCTAGAGTGTGCACCATTGCGAAGGTTCGTCGTTTCGAAGCTCCACGTGATGATCAGGTGTGATAGACTCTACGTTCATATACAACGAGTGCAAGCCAGTTTTGCACATGTGGAACACTCGGGTTAAACTTGACGAGCCTACCATATACAGACATGGCCTCGGAACACAGGAGACCGAAAGGTCGAACATGAATCATATAGTAGATATGATCAACATGGAGATGTTCACCATTGAAACCACCTCATCTCACGTGATGATCGGACTTGGGTTGGTGGATTTGGATCATGTCACACTTAGACAACCTGAGGGATGTTGATTTGTGTGGGAGTTCTTCAGTAATATGATTAATTGAACTCATTATCATGAACATAGTGAAAATATCTTTGCAAATTATGTTGTAGATCGATAGCTCACGCTGTAGCTCCCCTGTTTTTTGATACATTCCTAGAGAAAAACTAAGTTGAAAGATGGTAGTAACAATTATGCGGAACAGGTCCATGATCTGAGGATTGTCCTCAGTTGCTGCACAGAAGGCTTATGTCCTTGATGCACCGCTCGGTGCGCCACCCCCTCAAGCGTCGTCTGTGGGTGTCGAGAACATCAGACAGACACGTTTTTTTATGACTACTTGATAGTTCAGTGTGTCATGCTTTACGGCTTAGAATTGAGGCTCCAAAGAAGTCTTGAACGTCACGGATCAAATGAGATGTTCCAAGCGCTGAAATTGGGATTTCAGGCTCGTGCCCATGTTGAAAGGTATGAGACCTCCAACAAGATTCTTTGCTTACAAGATGAAGGAGAATAGCTCAATCGGTGAGCACGTGCTCAGATTGTTTGGGTGCTACAATCGCTTGAATCAAGTGGGAGTTGATCTTCTAGATAAGATAGTGATTGACATAGTTCTCCAACTCACCGCCACCAAGCTGCTAGAGCTTCGTGATGAACTATAACATGCCAAGGATGGAGATGATGATCCATGAGATATTCACGATGTTTTACACCACGAAAGGTAGAAATCAAAAGGAGCATCAAGTGTTGATGGTAAGACCACTAGTTTCAAGAAGGGCAAGGGCAAGAAGGGATACTTTGAGAATGGCAAGACAATTGTCGCTCCAGTGAAGAAACCCAAGGTTGGACCCAAACCAGAGACTGAGTGCTTTTGTTATGAGGGGAACGGTCACTCAAGCAGAGCTGCCCCGGATACTTGGCAGATAAGAAGGCTGGCAACGTCAACAAAAGTGTATTTGATATACATGTTATTGATGTGTACCTTACTAGTACTCCTAGTAGCACCTGGGTATTAGATACCGGTTTAGTTGCTAATATTGGTAACTCGAAGTAAAAGCTACGGAATAAACAGAGACTAGCTAAGGGTGAGGTGACGATGTGTGTTGGAAGTGTTTCCAAGGTTGATGTGATCACCATTGCACGCTCCCTCTACCTTCGGGATTAGTGTTGAACCTAAATAATTGTTATTTAGTGTTTGCGTTGAGCATGCACATGATTAGATCATGTTTATTGCAATACGGTTGTTCATTTAAGTCAGAGCATAATGGTTATTCTATTTACATGAATAATACCTTCAATGGTCATGCACCCAATGTGAATGGTTTATTGAATCTCGATCGTACTGATACACATGTTCATAATATTGATGCCAAAAGATGCAAAGTTAATAATGATAGTACCACATACTTGTGGCACTGCCGCTAAGGTCATATTGGTGTAAAGCGCATGAAGAAACTCCATGTTGATGGATCTTTCGACTCACTCGATTTCATATCGCTTGAGACATGCAGACCATGCCTCATGGGCAAGATGACTAAGACCCCGTTTTCCGGTTTGATGGAGCGGGCAAGTGACTTATTGGAAATGATACATGTTGATGTATGCGGTCCAATGAGTGTTGAAGCATGCGGTGGATATCGTTATTTTCTTACCTTCGCTGATGATTTGAGTAGATATGGGTATATTTACTTAATGAAACACAAGTCTGAAACGTTTGAAAAGTTCAAGCAATTTTAGAGTGAAGTTGAAGATCATCGTGATAAGTAGATAAAATGTCTATGATATGATCATGGAGGTGAATATCTGAGTTACGAGTTTGGTATGCAACTTAAGACAATGTGGAAATTGTTTCACAACTCATGCCGCCTAGAACACCATAGTGTGATGGTGTGTCCGTACGGCGTAGCCGTGCTCTATTGGATATAGTACGTACTATGATGTCTTTTATCGATTTGCCACTATCATTTTGGGGGTTATGCATTAGAGACAACTACATTCACTTTAACAGGGCACCATCTAAATCCGTTGAGATGACACCGTATGAATTATGGTTTGGCAGGAACCTAAGCTGTCATTTCTTAGAGTTTGGGAATGCGACCCTTATGTCTGATAAGCTCGAACCCAAAGCGGAAAAGTGCATCTTCATAAGATACCCTAAAGCAACAATTGGGTATACCTTCTATCACAGATCCGAAGGCAAGGTTTTTGTTGCCAAGAATGGATCCTTTCCAGAGAAGGATATTCTCTCGAAAGAAGTGAGTGGGAGGAAGGTAGAACTTTATAAGATTATCGAACCTTCACTTGAATTGGAAAAGTAGCGCAGCGCAAAAAGATGTTTCTGTAATGCGTACACCAATTGAAGAGGAAGCTAATGATGATGATCATGAAGCTTCAGATCAAGTTACTACCAAGCTTCCTAGGTCGACAAGGACTCGTACCTCCCCTAAGTGGCACGACAATCCTGTCTTGGAGGTCATGTTGTTAGACAACAGTGAACCTACGAGCTATGAAGAAGCAATGGTGGGCCGGGATTCCAACAATGGCTAGGAGCCATGAAATCCGAGATAGGATCCATGTATGAAAACCAAGTATGGACTTTGGTAGACTTGCCTGATGAACGGCAAGCCGTTAAGTACAAATGGATCTTTAAGAAGAAGACAGACGCTGATGGTAAATGCCACCATTTATAAAGCTCGACTTGTCGCAAAGAGGTTTCCGACAAGTTCAAGGAGTTGACTACGATGAGACTTTCTCACCCATAGCGATGTTAAAGTCTGTTGGAATTATGTTAGCAGTTGCTGCATTTTTCGATTAGGAAATCTGGCAGATGGATGTCAAAACAGAGTTTCCTTAACGGTTTCCGTGAGGAAAGGGTGTATGTGATACAACAAGAAGGTTTTGTCGGTCCTAAGGATACTAAAAGGTATGCAAGCTCCCACGATCCTTCTATGCACTGGAGCAAGCATCTCGGAGTTGGAATATACGCTTTGATGAGGTAATCAAAGCTTTTGGGTTTATACAAAGTTTATAAGAAACTTGTATTTACAAGAAAGTGAGTGGGAGCACTATAGAATTTCTGATAAGTATATGTGGTTGACATATTGTTGATCCGAAATAATGTAGAATTTCTAGAAAGCATAAAGGGTTGTTTGAAAGGAGTTTTTTCAAAGGAAAAACCTGGATAAAGCTACTTAAATATTGGGCATCAAGATCTATAGAGATAGATCAAGACGCCTGATAGGACTTTCAATGAGTACATACCTTGACAAGATTTTGAAAGAGTTCAAAATGGATCAGTCAAAGAAGGAGTTCTTGCCTGATTTGTAAGGTGTGAAGTTGAGTAAGACACAAAGCTTGACCACGGCAGAAGAAAGAGAAAGGACGAAGGTCGTCCCCTATGCCTTAGCCATAATCTCTATACGGTGTGCAAAGCTATGTACCACACCTGATGTGTGCCTTGCCACGTGTCTGGCAAGTGGGTACAAGAGTAATCTAGGAGTGGATCACTAGACAGCGGTCAAAATTATCCTTAGTAACTGGAGGACTAAGGGAATGTTTCTCGATAATGGAGGTGATAAAGAGTTTGTCGTAAATGGTTACGTTGATGCAAGCTTTGACACCGATCCGGATGACTCTAAGTAGCAAACCGGATACGTATAGTGGAGCAGACATTTGGAATAGCTCCAAGTGGGGCGTAGTAGCAGCATCTATAATATGAAATAGAAATTTGCAAAGTATACATGTATCTGAATGTTGCAGACCCGTTGACTAAAATCTCTCTCACAAGCAAAACATGATCAAACCCCAAAACTCATTGGGTGTTAATCACATGGTGATGTGAACTAGATTATTGACTCTAGTGCAAGTGGGAAACTGTTGGAAATATGCCCTAGAGACAATAATAAATTGGTTATTATCATATTTCCTTGTTCATGATAATCGTTTATTATCCATGCTATAATTGTATTGATCGGAAACTCAGATTCATGTGTGGATACATAGACAACACTGTGTCCCTAGTGAGCCTCTACTAGACTAGCTCGTTGATCAAAGATGGTCAAGGTTTCCTGACCATAGACATGAGTTGTCATTTGATAACGGGATCACATCATTAGGAGAATGATGTGATGGATAATACCCAACCGTAAGCATAGCATTTGATCGTGTTAGTTTATTGCTACTGCTTTATCCATGTCAAGTATCTGTTCCTATGACCATGAGATCATGCAACTCTCTGACACCGGAGGAATGCCTTGTGTGTATCAAACGTCACAACGTAACTGGGTGACTATAAAGGTGCTCTACAGGTATCTCCGAGGGTGTCCGTTGGGTTGGCATGGATCGAGACAGGGATTTGTCACTCCGTAAGACGGAGAGGTATCTCTGGGCCCACTCGGTAATACAACATCACAAGAAGCTTGCAAGCAATGTGGCTAAGGAGTTAGTCACGGGATCTTGTATTACAGAACGAGTAAAGAGACTTGCCGGTAACGAGATTGAACTAGGTATGGAGATACCGACGATTGAATCTCGGGCAAGTAACATACCGCTAGACAAAGGGAACTACATACGGGATTGATTGAATCCGTGGCATCGTGGTTCGATCGATAAAGATATTCATGGAATATGTGGGAACCAATATGGGCATCCAGGTCCCGCTATTGGTTATTGACCAGAGAGGTGTCTCGGTCATGTCCACATGATTCTCGAACCCGTAGGGTCCGCACGCTTAACGTTCGGTGACGCTAGAGTAGAATTGGGATATGTACATTGGTGACCGAATGTTGTTCGGAGTCCCGGATGAGATCCCGGACGTCACGAGGAGCTTCGGAATGGTCCTGAGGTAAAGATTTATATGTGGGAAGTCATATTTAGGGTTCCGAAAAATGTTCGGGGTTTTTTGGTATTTTACCGGGAAGGTTCTAGAAGGTTCCGGATTGGGGCCCACCTGCATGGGGACCCACATGGACGTGGGTAGTGGGCAAATTCCCCACACCCCTGGTCTAGGCAAATCAAGATCCCCACTTAAAAGGGATAGGATCATATCCCGAAAGGATAAGATCGAGATCCCTAAAAAGGGGGGATAGTGATCGGTGGGGAAGGAAAGGAGGGATTTCCTTCCTCCCCCCCTTGACCAACGACCCTCGGGGCTTGGAGGGCAAGCTACCAGCCCCTCCCACGCCTATATAAAGGTGGGGAGGCGCAAGGGGGCTGGACACCCTCCCACGGCTGCAGCCCTCCTACCGTCTCTCTCGTTTCTTCCTTAAGTACCGCGAATAGCTCCGGGATCATCATCTCCATCCCTTACATGTTATAGTCCATCACAAAGCTCTACTAGCTTGGTGATGGTGACTGGAGAACTCTGTCAATCACTATCTTATCTAGAAGATTAACTCCCACTTGATTCAAGCGATTGTAGCACCCAGACATTCTGAGCACATGCTCACTGACTGAGCTATTCTCCTCCATCTTGTAGTCAAAGAACTTATTAGAGGTCTCATACCTCTCAACATGGGTATGAGCTCAAAATACCAATTTTAGCTCTTGGAACATCTCATATGCTCCATGGCGTTCAAAATGTCTCTAGAGCCCCGATTCTAAGCCGTAAAGCATGACGCACTAAACTATCAAGTAGTCATCAGAATGTGCCTGCCAGACATGCAAAATATCCACAGATGACGCTGGAGGGGGTGGCGCACCGAGCGGTGCATAAAGGACATAAGCCTTCTATGCAGCAATGAGGACAATCCTCAGATCACGGACCCAGTCCGCATTATTGCTACCATCATCTTTCAACTTAGTTTTCTATAGGAACGTATCAAAAATACAGGGGGGCTACAACGCGAGCTATTGATCTACAACATAATTTGCAAAGACATTTTGACTATGTTCATGATAATTAGTTCAATTAATCAAATTACCAATGAACTCCCACTCAAATCAACATCCCTCAGGTTGTCTAAGTGTGACATGATCCAAATCCACCAACGCAAGTCCGGTCATCACGTGAGATGAGGTGGTTTCAATGGTGAACATCTCCATGTTGATCATATCTACTATATGACTCATGTTCGACCTTTCGGTCTCCTGTGTTCCGAGACCATGTGTGTACATGCTAGGCTCGTCAAGTTTAACCCAAGTATTCCGCATGTGTAAAACTGGCTTACACCCGTTGTATGCGAATGTAGAGTCTATCACACCCGATCATCACGAGGTGCTTCGAAACGACAAACCTTCACAACGGTGCATACTCGGGGAGAACATGATTTATCTTGAAATTTTAGTGAGGGTCATCTTATAATGCTACCATCGTCCTAAGCAAAATAAGATGCATAAAAGGATAAACATCACATGCAAATCATATAAGTGACATGATATGGCCATCATCGTCTTGTGCTTTTGATCTCCATCTCCAAAGCACCGACATGATCTCCATCATCACCGGCATGACACCATGATCTCCATCATCATGATCTCCATCATCGTGTCGTCATGTGGTTGTCGCGCCAACTATTGCTTCTACAACTATTGCTAACTCATAGCGATAAAGTAAAGCAAATGGCATAAAATAAATTAAAGACAACCCTATGGCTCCTGCCGATTACCGTATCATCGACATGCAAGTCATGATAACTATAAAAAACATGATTATCTCATACATCACATATATCAAATCACGTCCTGGCCATATCACATCATAACATGCCCTACAAAAACAAGTTAGACGCCCTCTACTTTGTTGTTGCAAGTTTTACGTGGCTGCTATGGGCAACTAGTAAGAACCGTTCATACCTACGCAAAGCCACAATGGTGATAGTCAAGTTGCCTTTTAACCTTCTACAAGGACCGCCTCTGTCGAATCCGATTCAACTAAAGTGGGAGAGATAGACACCCGCTAGCCACCTTTATGCAACTAGGTTACATGTCAGTCGGTGGAACCGGTCTCTTGTACGAGGACAAGTAAGGTTGGTCCGGGCCACTTCATCCCACAATACCGCCGAATCACGATAAGACTAAGGAGGTAAGCAATCTGAACATCAACGCCCACAAACTCTTTTGTGTTCTATTCGTGCATATCATCTATGCATAGACCTAGCTCATGATGCCACTGTTGGGGAACGTTGCATGGGAAAAAAAATCCTACGAACACCCAAGATCTCTCTATGGAGATGCATAGCTACGAGAGGCAGAGTGTATCTACATACCCTTGTAGATCGCTAAGCGGAAGTGTGTATAACGCGGTTGATATAGTCGTACTCTTCACAATCCAATCACGATCCGATCCGATCTAGCGCCGAACGGACGGCACCTCCGCGTTCAACACACGTGCGACTCGATGACGTCTCCTCCTTCTTGAGCCAGCAAGCGAGGGAGGAGAAGTAGATGGGATCTCAACCAGCACGACGGCGTGGTGGAGATGGTGGGGGAGCCATCCCGGCAGGGCTTCGCCAAGCGCTACCGTAGATGCGGCCCTCCCTAAAGTTGGGGAGACGCTTGGACACCCTCCCACGGCTGCGGCCCTCCTCCCGTCTCTCTCATTTCTTCCTTGTACGTTGTTCCGGAGGCGCTTGGCAAAGCCCTGCCAGCACTGCGACACCACCATCTCCACCACACCGTCATGCTGGTTGAGATCCCATCTACTTCTCCTCCCTCTCTTGCTGGATCAAGAAGGAGGAGACGTCATCAAGCCGCACGTGTGCTGAACGCGGAGGTGCCGTCCGTTCGGCACTAGATCTGGACGGATCGTGATTGGATCGCGAAGATGTACGACTACATCAACCGCGTTATATACGCTTCCGCTTAGAGATCTACAAGGGTATGTAGATACACTCCCCCTCTCGTAGCTATGCATCTCCATGGATAGATCTTGGGTGTTCGTAGGAAATTTTTTGTTTCCCATGCAACGTTCCCCAACAAATAGGACTTCCCATATATAAATCTTTACCTCCGGACCATTCCGGAACTCCTCGTGACGTCCGGGATCTCATCCGGGACTCTGAACAACATTCAGTCACCAACGTACATATCCCAATACTACTCTAGCGTCATCGAACGTTAAGCGTGCGGACCCTGCGCGGGTTCGAGAATCATGTAGACATGACCGAGACACCTCTCTGGCCAATAACCAATAGCAGGACCTGGATGCCCATAGTGGTTCCTACATATTCCACAAATATCTTCATCGGTCGAACCACGATGTCAAGGATTCAGTCAATCCCGTATGTAGTTCCCTTTGTCCAGCGGTATGTTACTTGCCCGAGATTTGATTGTCGGTATCTCCATACCTAGTTCAATCTCGTTACCAGCAAGTCTCTTTACTCGTTCTGTAATACAAGATCCCGTGACTAACCCCTTAGTCACATTGCTTGCAAGCTTCTTGTGATGTTGTATTACCGAGAGGGCCCAGAGATACCTCTCCGTCATACGGAGTGACAAATCCCAGTCTCGATCCATGCCAACCCAACAGTCACCCTTGGAGATACCTGTAGAGTACCTTTATGATCACCTAGTTACGAAGTGACATTTAATACACACAAGGCATTCCTACGGTGCCAGGGAGTTGCATGATCTCATGGTCTTAGGAACAGATACTCGACATGAAGAAAGCAGTAGCAATAAACTAATACGATCAAATGTTATGCTTACGGTTGGGTCTTGTCCATCACATCATTCTCCTAATGATGTGACCTTGTTATGAAATGACAACTCATGTCTATGGTTAGGAAACTTTAACCATCTTTGATCAACGAGCTAGTCTAGTAGAGGCTCACTAGGGACACAGTGTTGTCTATGTATCCACACATGTATCTGAGTTTCCGATCAATACAATTCTAGCATGGATAATAGACGTTTATCATGAACAGGGAAATATGATAATACCCAATTTATTATTGCCTCTAGTGCATATTTCCAACAGTAAGGTGGGCCAACTATTAATAAAATAATATGCATTGAAAATTTACTATTGTACATGCCAGCTATTAGGTTGGCTCTAGATGACATAGTAACTCCTTATAGCCGATTGTTGGCTGTATTAGTAACCATGCTCTTAGCCGCTGTATGTGCATTCCCAACTAGTCATATGTGTGCGTAGGCCATTGGTTGGCAGTCAGCTTTGTCTTCCTACCTAGTTCCATGTGCAACGCATAAAAACTTGAGCTTGGTGTGCTCTCGGGCATGCTCCCGATGAAGGGCATCGACGTTCAGCAAGGCGCGGTGGAGGTGAACGAAGAGAACCGAGATGGAAGCGTTCCTACTCCTCCTCGTGATAGGAGTCGTATGGTATATGTTGATCGTGAACAGGAACAACCCCTGTCGTGGTTTACAAGACTTGCAGCGATCGATAGGATACAATAGTTACAGAGATATACTTGCGGGAGAGATAAATAGGGATAGGAGGTTAAGCTTACAATCTTTAAACTATCTATCCAACACCCTCCCTTAATCTCAACTATTTTATATTAAGATTTCTCTTGAATTCTTCAAATGGCCTAATTGGTAAAGTTTTAGTTATACCATCTCCTACCTAATCTTTGGATGGAGTGAACCTGATGTCCAACTTGAGGCAATCCCGCAGACACGTCGAAGAAGAGGCGACTAACATCACTCTCCCATCATCATTGCTACAGAAGCCTCGACGCCAATACCTCTGCCATCCGCTGGTCCCGCTCGTCAATGCCCAGCTCCAAAGACAAAGCCCCACAAGAGGGAATATGACATCAAGGCGGCGGCGGCCGATCACACAAGATCAATGGTTTCCCCTGGAGCTAGAGCGATGGTCGAATCCAGGCGGGAGGGGTGCGACAAGAATTGAGCGATGCCTCCAGGAATGTCAACGACGGCCGCCGTCGCCGCCATCGCTAGTCACGTCACAAAGCCGGGACTGGGTCTTCACCGAAGCTCCCACACAACCTCAACCGCATATCAACCCGCACTGGCAAGCCCACCAATCACCACCACCATCGAAACTACCCGTCGACAAAGAAGCACTGAGATCCGCCGCAGCATAGTTTTACAACAATTCAACAAATCTTACTAAATGCTTGAGGCATTGTTCTGATGCATAACCTGAGCTTTACTAGTCTCTAGTTCTTTTTTCCTTTTAACTTAAAAACGTGCGCTACTGAGGCACATTTACTTACTAGGCATGTACATGTCTTCTGATCCTGAGATAACATTGTTGTCTCTTGCCCAATTATATGCCCTTTTAGTTAAATAAACATGCAAACACTACATTCACTCAGGCAAACATCACTAAATTTGGCATGCTAGCAGAAACAATCCTTTAGCGGATCCTCTAAATTTTCAGAGATGTGCTTGTGTGTTTGTTCAATCAACAACCAAGTATATAATCTAGCAGGTAGTGTTCCAAAAAAAAATCCTGCCGGAATGAGCTTGTGTGGCTAACTATGCAACTCTATACAAACTTCACTGAACATATATGACAGATTGCCATTTGTGACGACCTGCAAGGATTAAATGACATGAACCTGATTCATGTTGCATATAGATCCTTCCCTGACATTATCTACTTTGCTGATACATATATACACCAACCATGATATTCTTCCTCTGTTATGGTCAGAACTACAATCTGATTACTAACCCCCTAATCATAGTTCATAATATGACATAAGCATGATCCCACACTAAATGGTTTTGTAACTGCTACTGTTATAGCATGATAAAATGGACAGCTTCTAACTGTTTTCCCACACAGATGTAGTATAAGATTACAGTATGACCCACATGATCAAACAGTCATTCATGCAATACTTTTGTACTTCTGACCCCCCATCCTTTATCAAACTTACTTATAATTCTTCTTGCCTATCTGCATCTAGATTATTTGATGGTGACATTTTAGTTCTTTTTTTTGGGGGGGGGGGGGGGGGGGGGTGACATTTTAATTCATAGAGCAGCTTTATCTCTAACATAGGAATCTGATAGAACAGAGACTAACCCTGAAACAAAATCGATGATTAACTTACCTGAAGCTAAATCCTATTTTTAACCAAGCATCAAGAACACTATAGCAGTCAGTATGAAATTACTTTGACTAAATAGCAAAACCGGTCAGGATTACAGAGAGTTAACGAACGGAGAAGATCGCATCCCCATCAACATGAACTAAGGAAAAGATCACATCCCGATAACAAGTTTTTCATGAAACATTCCCTAAAGAAAAGATTTTCACGAAACATCAGGTACTGACACATTAATCATGTCCCCCAAATGAAACCAAATCCTCCCTGAGTTCGGATAGTAGATAGAGAACCAAAATCATACTCATATAGCACATCCAACACTAGACAGAAAATAGTAACATAATAGTAGTAAACTGCCATAGGCAAGGGCAAGTCTGGCCCTTCTTCAGGTTCCAGTCCAAGATGCTGAATCATCGTCAATCCGCAGCTAAGCAAAGACGGGGCGCTGGCAAAACAGACGATGAACAACTTGGTTAAATGCTTGCATCACACAAGAATGCGCAAACTCTAGGAGAAGAAACGAAGTACGAGCACAAGAAGTGAATTACCTGCAGCATGTTGTAGACAGTCATGGCGAGGCTCACAACGCTGGCGACCCCGGCCATGATCAGGCCCCAGTAGCTCGTATACCTGTCGCTCATGGAGGCGTAGTTCATGTAGTAGAGGACCCCGAGCAGCCACAGGGAGAGGGCCATGATCCACTGGGTCACGGCAGGCGGAAGCAGCGACAGGGCGGGCTTCTCCGACAGCGCGATGACAAGCAGCACCTGCAGCTGGACGGCGACGAACGCGAAGAAGAGGCAGGTGACCAGGGCTTCCATGGCCGGGATGTAGCAGATGGCCAGGGCCGGCGACCGAAGCCGAAACGAGGACATCCACATCGTCATGAAAATCAGCATGTACAGTAGGTAGAGCGTCTCCACGTCGATCTTGGGCGGCTGCACCTGCACGGGAAAGAACAAAGACTGAGAGAGAGAGAGATCGAATGGAACGCAAGAACGAGCTTGAGACGAGAGGTTGGATTGGATTGGGCGTTTTGCTTACCCTGACATGCTCCTCCGTTGCTCCGGCGGCGCCCATGTTGCGGCCTTCAAAGTTGAGACAAGACAAGAGGTGGGTTAAATCTTGGCAGCAAATAGCAGATCAAAGAAACAACAAGATCAAATCTTGGTAAAACCACAAGGAAACAGCTGAGCCAGGAAAACTGCTAGTGACTAGTTGAACAAATAACGTCAAGAACACTACTACTTGAAAAGCTAGCCAGAGCCGAAATATCTACTACTTGTCTACTTTTCTCTACTTTCAGTTGCCCTCCTTTTCTTTTCTCTACTTTCTTTACGGGACGGTAAAATCGACTGCCTGTTTCCCGGCCCTGATTTTGCTTTTACCTGATGGAAACCATGATCCCTCTTCCCTGCTAACGTCATCACAACTCGCAAATGGACACCTCGAAACGACACACTGATTTGAATTAGTTTGAAAAAACTGAACAGACGCCAAGCTTAAGAAAAGAATTGGTTTATTTCACTAAGCATCTCTCCCACTAGCTTGCGTACATAATCTTAGAATACTTCATTCTGCTTGAAAAAAGAATTAAAATCGACGACAATCATTCAGAGATCATGACGTACAAACTCAAATTTTCAGCGCGACAAATAAATAGATAAAACTACCTATAAAAAGAGGAAATTGTGTTGTGAGGAAATGTTTGTTGCGCATGTACCCTTTACTCCAACGAGTACTAAATTGATCGTGTGGCTACACTAGCTTTCCTTCTTTTCTTAAATGAGGCAAAAGATTTGTCATTTATTAATTAACGAGAAGAAGTTTAAGACAAAAGCCACAAAGTGGCGAAACCAAACAATAACTCGCAAGGAAATACATCACCCATATCTAAGCCTCCTCTTTGATTTTGTAAACAATGATCCTAGTTGGGGTAGCGTTGTTCCGAAAGACCATAGTGGTTCGGTCCGTCCACACTTCCCAGGATATAAGCATCACGAGGGAGGTCATTGCTTTCTGATTTAAAGATCTTTTAAGGGTGTTGTCGGTCCATCAATCTTTCACCGCCAGCTTGCTCGGCCACTCGCTCGTCATGATGTCACGAAGGCCCATCGGGGCCTTCATTGATTTTCAAACTGAAATCATGTAACAGCATTGAAAAAGAAGGTGGGCCAACGTTACTTGAACTTGACTACCAAGAAGGCACAAGCTGCATTCGGGCCACCCCCAACAATGAAGTCCACCGGTCGTCTAATCTCTATTGTGAATGGTCAACCAAGCGACACTAGCTTCGATGTGGGTGGAAGGAGGGGGTTCTCGGGGTCAAAATCACCCCAACGAGACATGCCATCTTGGCGTGTGAGATAGCACCCCGAGAGAGTTCAAAACATTTGTAACAACTTTGGCTCCATATTTTTTTCACGAAGTTTCCTACAAAGCCTTGGTCTCGCCTGGAACCAAGGCAAGTGCACACTCTCACTAAAATCTCTAATACACAATTTGTTTTGATCAAATGGCGTTTTTTTTTTATTTCATAATGTACATCAAGGGCTAGAATGAGTACGCACCTAGCCTCTACATAACTAGGATGCAGACATCCAACGAACACACACACACACACAGTCAAATAGCAAAGCCATGGAAGACCAAAGTTATGCATAGGACGATGAAGAAAAACAAACAAAATTCCTAAAGCGGTAAGGACAACGATTAACGACATACAACCATGACCATCAACACCAACATCTCTTGACAGCATCAGGACTAGGAGAAAAGCATCTCCAAAAGTGACGCCTCTAAGAAGCGAACAACATATAAAGCGCCGCCGGTGCCAGATCCAACCACCAAAGGTTGGTTCAAGAATTTCCACCCTGAAAATAAGTCCGAACAAACTCCAAGCTATGCTTTCATCAAGATAATGACACAAAGGACACCTTTATTACTAGGTTTAACCAATTAGGGTCATATCTAGGGTTTTCACCCTGGTGCTTCAGACCGAATACTTGAGAAGCACCATCCAATTAGGGTAACCTGGAATGGTGGGTTGAATATCATTCGCTTATCAAAACTTTGAAATGTGGGAAAGGACTGAGTGCGTTGACACCCTTCTATGGGATGGACCATGACTGCGCTGTACAGTGTGCCGGTGCCAAGTTCGTCCTCCGGTCGACGTCAACACATCGTGATTATATGCTTGTGTAGGTGAGCAACTTCCATGATACCGTGTTCATCGGGAGCGTGCAGGTGCGATCACGAATTCACGACCATGACATGTACGGTGGCCTGGCAGCTAGCACGACCTCGCAGCGGTGCACACCCAGCTCCAACTTCTGACGCGTCACACACATTCAAGTTAAAAACCTTATAATTTAAGTTCGAAAAGTACGAAGATTAGAGAGTCGCACTCAAACCTGCTGCAGCTTCCCACAAAAAAAGAAAAACTGCTGCAGATTAACTGTTCTCAACTAGCCCACGCACAGATGCCGCTTCATGTTTCGTCGAGAGAGTTGCGATTGCGCAGAGAACTATGCAACGATGAAGAACTTGTAAAGAAAAACCACGGACAGGTGCAAATTATTCTCGCACGACACAAAACAGTCATCTCGGTTGGTTCAGAATAACGGAGTTCACTCAGTCACATCATGCATTCCAACGTTCAAAGCATCAGCTGAACAAAATTCAAACCCTTTTGAAGTTCATACTACTAAGTTGGCTCCAGGGATACTCAAGGGCAAATCCCGATTCTAGCAGCAGATGCAAACAGACAGTCTAAACCCCAGATGAAGAAGACAACAACAAAAAGAGAAGATACGATAGACATGTCCCCAAGTACAACGACAATGGAAAATTAAGCCAACATAAAACACCATACGGCAGGCCCTTCCAAACTTCTAAACTTAGTGATTAAAACGGCGCATCTCCAAGCTCCAAAATGATCCATCTTCGATCCTCCGGCAGGCACATCCGGGACGCGCGCAGCGAACCTAAGCAGCATCGTCGACATCGGGGAGGCTGACGAAAACAAGGAGAGCAAGTTAATCACCGCCCAAACTTCAGAAGAAGTGAAGAACAGAGACCAAAACACCAGATATACTCACTTGGACAAGGCTAGGTACAGATTGATGGCAAGAAGCGCGAAGCACCTGACGGTGGCCCACGCGTACGAGCGCCGGGAAGCCTCCGTCGTCGCCGTAACGGCCATCCACGCCAGGGAGCAGCCGATTGTGGTGCTCACGAGCACGCAGAACGTCAGTAGCATGTCGCGGCGGAAGAAGGCGAGGAGGCAGGCGCAGTCGTCGGGCGTCGTGGAGACAGCCGCCGCCGTGAGCAGCAGCAGCATGGCCAGCACCGGCACCGCTATCTTGACGATCTTGGCCTGCAGAAAGGCATGCCGTGCAGAGTCAGGTGGAGAGATCGAACGAACGCAGGAAGACGAGATCGATGATGAATACGCATGCAGGAGTTTCAAACCTTGTTCTGGTTCGCTCTCGCGGTTCCTACAGCACCCAGAAGATTGCGCCCTTCAAAGTTCAGATAGGAAACAAGAAGATCAAATCTTGGTGACATGACAAAGAAATAGCAGGGCAAGATCATCAAGGCGGAACTCTGCGAGTTGCCACTGGCCGAACAGAAAGGCCAAGAAACCCCAAATTGAGCCTTTGCCATGGAAAATCAGCGGGAATGCGGCCAGTTTTGAACTGATACGAACGCACAGATCTCCAAAAGGAAACAACGGGGAAACAGAAACAAGGGAAAAACATTCATCTGGACATCTTGAGCACAAATTTCCACCAGAATGGTAAGCAGAACAAAACCACCAACAGGAAAAACCAGAAGGGATGGATCATAGATGCAAGCATACCATCCATCTCTCTAGCACCTCTCTTTTCCCTAACCACGGAGAGTTTCGGAGATGTTGGCGGGGCTCTGGAGGGAATGGCGATGAAGCTCTCTGAGACGAAATTGCCATGGGGTTGGCGTCTACTTTATATGCAGCATACGGGAGAGGGTGAGGAGGAGACACGCGGTCGTGGCTTGGTCTCCACATCGGTCAAGGTGGTACATCCATTGATCCATAGACGACGGGTGGCTGCATTTTCAGTCCGGGGGAGCAGCAGACGCAGCTTTTTCAGATTTCAGTTTCTTCATTTCAGAGCTCAACTGCCACACTTTTATGTTCTCGTTTCTTCATTTGATTTGAAATGTTTTGAACAAACGATTGGAACACGGAACACGAGAGAGTATCGCTGCCCTATGAGATGTCGTGCCCTATGAGACGTCGTGCGCGAGAATTGATCGGTTTTACCACAGCGAGGCAGAGCAGGTTTTGGGAACCTTGTACAAGGTTCCCTGAAATTAGTTTTTGTGTTTTCTTTTACCTTTTTCCGGTTTCTTATGGGTTTTTTCCTTTTCATTTTTCTTTTTTCCGTTTTCTCTTAATTTTTCTTTCTTTCTTTTTTTCTTTTTTTTTCGTTTTTCGTTTTCTTTCTTATTTTATGCTTCTTTTCCCCTCAAAACAGTTTGTGTTTTTGGAAATTTTAGACATTCCGAAATATGATGGTGTTTTTTTAAATCAAATTTCAAAAGATGCTCATTTTTTAGTTTTGTTCATAAATTCAATTTTTCCAGAAATATCACAACAATAACATGTTTTTTTTAAATCGGAACGTCAAAAAATGCCGGCGCTTTTGAAAAACATTCAGGATTACCAAATTTGTTCACTTTGCCAACAAATCTAAAATTTTCAAACAATGTCTGGAAATTAAAAAATAATCACGTTCAAAATGTTTTCTTTATTTTTAGAAAAATGTTAACAAATTTTCAAAGAGTTCTCAGAATTCCCAATTTTGTTTGTGTTTTTCAAAATTAATTTTTGAATTGCAAAATTTGTTCACATTTATCTACAAAAAGTGTTCAAAGTAAATAAAAAAAATGAAGCGATACATTACATATCCAGTTCGTGAGTTCTTTAAACTTTCGTACGACAACTAGTCAACAACAACCGACTAAACAAAACAGCGCATCTATAGACTCCAAGAGCGCGTTTGGTTGCTCGCATTTGGACCAACCAGCCCCCGCGGAACAAAAACTGTTTGGTTGCGTGGGCCGCACCCACGTTTCGGCCCGCACGAAACTTAAAGAGGTTCCAGGCCTAGCCCGGGAGCTATTGCTGAATCGACAGTTTCTCCACAGCCAGGCAGAGCGCGGCCACACGTGGCTCTTGGCTGCACGCCTCGGGGAGCGCGGGAGACAGACGGGACGTCTCATAACTCCCTCTCCCTCTTCTATCACCGCCCACTACTCCATTCACACCACTCCCTCTCTGTCCCCTCACCGCCCCTTGCTCTCCTCTCCTCCGATGAGTCGCCTGCCGCCGCGCCGTCCGCTGACCCCCATCAACGTCGGCCAGAACCGCATGCATGAGCGATGGGTTGCCGACTTAGCGAACTCCGGGGTGGACCTGATGCGGGCTTTGCGGGCGCCGTCTCCGCTGTGCACCAGGCCGCCACGTCCGGCCAATGCGATGTCAGCCGCTCCTACTCCGTTGTCGTATCCAAACCTCATGGTCCTAGGTTCGGTGGCGCCGCCAGAGGGGGCGGTGACCTCGCCGTTGGTCGGAACCCCTGTTGATGGGGGGGGGGGGTTCCTCCCCTCCCCATCCGAGGGTTTGTTCCATGGACGTCGCCGCCCTCCTCCTCGACCGCGCGCGTGGCCACGAGCACCGGGCCAAGGCCGACGGCCGTCGGCATTGGCGGCTCCTCCTCGTCTTCACCGGCCATCCTCTTCCTGTCGGGGTTTTCTCCCCGGCCGACATACGCTCCAGCCGCTCCAGTAAGAACGAAACCCCATCTCTGCTTGTAGATGTGTAGATTAGGGTTTTCATCATTAGCAAGCATTGTATTGGATTCGATTCGATTCCAATCAAATCGAATCGATAGGATTCGATCCCTTTTGCTCGGTACTGTTCATAGGTAGGATAGTAGCGTTCTTGCTGTGTGTTTCATGTTCATGTGTAGTGCGTACTACTTACTGCTCATGATGTACACTGTGTTCATGACAAGGTTGATGATGCTTAGGGTTCTTGCTGTGTTCGATGTTCATGTTCTTGCTGTGTTTGATGCTTAGGGTATTGTTTAGTGCTAACTGCTTAGTGCTCATGATGTGCATTATGTTCATGACAAGGTTGATGATGCTTAGGGTTCTTGTTGTGTTTGATGTTCATGTTCTTGCTATGTTTGATGCTTAGGGTACTGCTTAGTTCTTACTGCTTAGTGCTCATGATGTACACTGTGTTGATGACAAGGTTGATGATGCTTAGGGTTCTTGCTTCGTGTTCATGTGCATGCCGGCTAGATTGGTGCATGATTTCGCTACGTGCATGGTGAGGAAGACGGAGTGGGACATGGCCGGAGGATGAGCCCCTGTCGTCACCGGCGCCGAGGCCGCCGTGGACTTCATCCCCATGAACCGCTGGCTCAAGACGGTGAACCTGCCTGGCAGGGTCTCCTTCATGAGGCAGCCGCGTTCAAGGGGACGAGCTCCTCGGACCGGCCACGAGGAGGGGGCCCAGAAGCCTCTTCGGTTCTACGTGCAAATCAGGGACGAGGAAGACCTCGCCATGCTCATCATCCCTCCCAAGTTCGTGGAGGTGATGAATGAGTGGCTGACGGTGAAGCTCCCACACGTGGTGAGGCTCTCGGCCAACAAGTGGTGCGAGTTTTGGGTTCAGGTCAAGAACTTCGAGGGCCGGATGGTCCTTGGCAGGGGCTGGGAGTACTTCTGCCGCCGCCACTGGATCGTCCCCGGCGACCTCGTCGTGCTGCCCATCTTTAGCCTAGGGCTCAAGGTGCAAGTCTACAACCACGACAGCTTCATCGGATGCAGGGTGCGCTGCAGCAGGCACAACTGCATCGGTGACGTTGCTTTCATCCTCTGATATTGTTGCTAGCTGATGAACTTGTAGTTAGTTTGCGGTGGTGCTGCTGTGAAACTGTTAATATTTTGTCCAGGGTTCAGCACCCTGTGGTGAAGCAGGGGGCATGGGATGCCCCTGCTGTCTTAAAACTTACCTTTTTACCAGTATGGATGCTAGCTGCTTAGCAGTATGGGTTTATATGCTGTTTATCTGTTTGTTTTGTGTTGTTTGCTGCTGTTAATCTGCTTGTTTAGGTGTTAGTGTTATGCATGTTCTTGTGCATAATGTGGTGGTAAGGCCACCACATTTGAATGGGGTGAACAAAACACAAATGTGTATGCAGCCAAACGGCTATGGTTTGCATCTGCTCACCCCTTAAGCACAAATGCGGGTAACCAAATAGCCGGCCCTAAAGTGACCCTTGATGCAATACAGTCAACCAAACAACATGCATATGTTGGTTTGTTTCCTGTTTTTGCACAACCTGGCTGGCTCGAGATGGGTCCGAAATGCATGTACTATCCACACTAGGCAACCAAACGTACCCCAAAATGATCCATCTTTGGTCCTTCCGCAAGCGCAGCGCACCTAACCAGTATCCTCGACAGCCGCGGGGCACCGACAGAAATGACGAGTGCAAGTTAACTAGCCCGAAACTTGCGGAAGAAGAGACGGACACAACGCAAAGACTCACCAGCACCATGATCATGTACAGCTTGAGTGCAAGCTCCACGAAGCTTTGCGAGTTGCTACTGCCTGAACAAAAAGGCCAAGAAACCCCCAACTGAGCCTTCACCATGGAAAATCAAACTGATCCAAAGACAGAAGATCTCCAAAAGGAAACAAGATTGCTCTACCATGAGGAAGACGGAGTGAAAGAAACCAAGGAAGAACATTCAGCGGAAGATCTTAAGCACAAATTTCCACTAGAATAATAAGTAGAACAAACCACTATGAACAGGAAAAAACAAAGGACGATTAATCCCTATGAGTCAAAAGTATTCAACACCCAAAAGTCTTCGTAAAACTACCCAAAAATTGAACAAAAACAAGCGGGAGTAAAGATTCGAGCATCCGATGCCTGAGTTTGTGTCTCCGTAACTGAAAACCAGTTTACAAGAAGAAAACTAGTACAAGTTAATACATATATTTCATTAAAAAGAGATAACATTGTTTACACATAATGTAAACACTTCTCTCTATATATAGATCAAGAAAATAGTTCTATATGACCTTTGATCAGTTCACCAAAAAATATGGTTAATAACATATTGATACGTCTCCAATGTATCTATAATTTTTTATTGTTCCATGCTATTATATTATCTGTTTTGGATGTTTTATATGCATTAATATGCTATTTTATATTATTTTTGGGACTAACCTATTAATCTAGAGCCTAGTGCCAGTTTCTGTTTTTTCCTTGTTTTTGAGTATTGCAGATAAGGAATATTAAACGGAGTCCAAACGGAATAAAATCTTCGGAATGATTTTTCTTGGACCAGAAGAAACCCAGAAGACTTGGAGATGAAGGCAGGAGAGTCGCCGTGTGGCGACAAGCCACAGGGGCGCGCCCTAGGGGGGTGGCGCCCCCCTGGCTTGTGGCCCCACGACAGCCCTCCTAACCCTATTCTTCGGCCTATAAATTCCCAAATATTCCCTGGGTACCAAAAAGATCCACGAAAATACTTTTCCGCCGCCGGAAGCCTCTGTTACCGTGAGATCCTATCTTGGAGCCTTTTCCGGTAATCTGCCGGAGGGGGATTCGATCACGGAGGGAATCTACATCAACTCCATTGCCCCTCCGATCATGCGTGAGTAGTTTACCACAGACCTTCGGGTCCATAGCTAGTAGCTAGATGGCTTCTTCTCTCTCTTTGTTCTTCAATACCATGTTCTTCATGATCTTCATGGAGATCTATCCGATGTAATACTCTTTTGCGGTGTGTTTGTCGAGATCCGATGAATTGTGGGTTTATGTTCAGATTATCTATGAATATTATTTGAATCTTCTCTGAATTCTTATATGCATGATTTCATATCTTTGCAAGTCTCTTCGAGTTATTGGTTTGGTTTGGCCAACTAGATTGGTAATTCTTGCAATGGGAGAAGTGCTTAGTTTTGGGTTCAATCTTGCGGTGTCCTCACCCAGTGACAAAGTAGGGGTAGCGAGGCACGTATTTGTATTGTTGCCATCAAGGATAAAAAGATGGGGTTTTCATCATATTGCTTGAATTTATCCCTCTACATCATGTCATCTTACCTAATGCGTTACTCTGTTCTTCATGAACTTAATACTCTAGATGCATGCAGGAGTCGGTCGATGTCTAGAGTAATAGTAGTAGATGCAGAATCGTTTCGGTCTACTTGACACGGACGTGATGCCTATATGCATAATCATTGCCTTGGATATCTTCATAATTAATCGCTTTTCTATTAATTGCTCGACAGTAATTTGTTCACCCACCGTATTATTTTCCTTCATGAGAGAAGCCTCTAGTGAAACCTATGGCCCCCGGGTCTATTTTCCATATTATATTTTCAGATCTATAAACCAAAAATACCAAAAACACCTCGCTGCATTCTTTTTTACTTTTGTTTTACTTTTTGTTTTAGCAATCCTATCTATCTATCTCTATCAGATCTCATCCTTGCAAGTAACCGTGAAGGGATTGACAACCCCTTTATAGTGTTGGGTGCAAGTGTTTGATTATTTGTGTAGGTACATCTATTGGGGACTTGCTTGTATCTCCTACTGGATTGATACCTTGGTTCTCAACAACTGAGGGAAATACTTATCTACTTTGTTGCATCACCCTTTCCTCTTCAAGGGAAAACCAACGCATGCTCAAGAAGTAGCAAGAAGGATTTCTGGCGCCGTTGCCGGGGAGATCTACATCAAGCCTACCAAGTACCCATCACAAACTCATCTCTTGCATTTACTTTATTTGCCATTTGCCTCTCGTTTTCCTCTCCCCCACTTCTAAAACGATTTTCAGAAAAAACCAAAAAGATTTGCCTTTTTATTCGCCCTTCTTCCGTTCGTCTTTCCATTTGCTTTTTGTTTGCTTGTGTGCTAGATTGCTTGCTTTGCACTATGACTCAAGAGAATACCAAGTTGTGTGACTTCTCCAATACTAATAATAATGATTTTATTAGTACTCCAATTGCTCCCGCCACTAGTGCGGAATCTTATGAAATTAATGCAGCTTTGCTTAATATTGTTATGAAAGAACAATTTTCCGGCCTTTCTAGTGAAGATGCCGCACCCCATCTAAATACTTTCGTTGAGTTGTGTGATATGCAAAATAAGAAAGATGTGGATAATGATATTGTTAAATTGAAGCTATTTCCGTTCTCACTTCGAGATCGTGCTAAAACTTGGTTTTCATCTTTGCCTAAAAATAGTATTGATTCATGGAATAAGTGTAAAGATGCTTTTATTTCCAAGTACTTTCCGCCCGCTAAGATCATCTCCCTTAGGAATGATATAATGAATTTTAAGAAACTTGATCATGAGCATGTTGCACAATCTTGGGAGAGGATGAAACTAATGATTAGAAATTGCCCCGCGCATGGTTTGAGTTTATGGATGATTATACAAATTTTCTATGCGGGATTGAATTTTGCTTCAAGAAATCTTTTAGATTCCGCCGCGGGTGGTACTTTTATGGAAATCACATTAGGAGAAGCTACTAAACTCCTAGATAATATTATGGCAAATTACTCTCAATGGCATACCGAAAGATCTCCTACTAGTAAAAAAGTGCATGCTATTGAAGAAATAAATACTTTGAGTGAAAAGATGGATGAATTGATGAAATTGTTTGCTAGTAAGAGTGCTCCTATTGATCCTAATGATATGCCTTTGTCTTCTTTGATTGGAAATAATAATGAGTCTATGGATGTGAATTTTGTTGGTAGGAACAATTTTGGTAATAACACGTATAGAGGTAATTTCAATCCTAGGCCGTTTCCTAGTAATTCCTCTAATAATTATGGCAATTCCTACAACAATTCTTATGGAAATTATAATAAGATTCCCTCTGATCTTGAGAATAATATTAAAGAATTTATTAGCTCGCAAAAAGTTTTCAATGCTATGATTGAAGAAAAATTGCTCAAGATTGATGATCTGGCTAGGAACGTTGATAGAATTTCTCTTGAGATTCTTTGAAAATTATATCTATTCCACCCAAGCATGATATTAATGAGTCTTTAAAAGCTATGAGAATTTCTATTGATGAGTGTAAGGAAAGAACCGCTAGAATACGTGCTAAGCGTGAATGGCTTGAAAAAGTGTGTTCTCGTGATAATAATGATGAAGATCATAAAGTGATTGATGTGACTCCTATTGAATCTTTGTTTTCTAATATAAATCTTGATAAAGATGGGACTGGAGATAAGTCAACTTTAGTTAAAAGGCATCCCAATGATTCGGAGTTTATAGATCTTGATGCTAAGATTGATAAAAGTGGGATTGAAGAGGTCAAAACTTTAGATAGCAATGAACCCACACTTTTGGATTTCAAGGACTTTAATTATGATAGTTGTTCTATGATTGATTGTGTTTCCTTGTTGCAGTCCATGTTGAATTCTCCGCATGCTTATAATCAAAATAAAGCTTTTACTAAACATATCGTGGATGCTTTGATGAAATCTTTTGAAGAAAAACTTGAGTTGGAAGTTTCTATACCTAGGAAGCTTTATGATGAGTGGGAACCTACTATTAAGATTAAAATTAAAGATTATGAGTGCCATGCTTTGTGTGATTTGGGTGCTTGCGTTTCCACGATTACAAAAACTTTATGTGATGTGTTAGGTTTCCGTGATTTTGATGATTGCTCTTTAAACTTGCATCTAGCGGATTCCACTATAAAGAAACCTATGGGAAGGATTAATGATGTTCTTATTGTTGCAAATAGGAATTATGTGCCCGTAGATTTCATTGTTCTTGATATAGATTGCAATCCTACATGTCCTATTATTCTTGGTAGACCTTTGCTTAGAACGATTGGTGCAATTATTGATATGAAGGAAGGAAATATTAGATTCCAATTTACATTAAGGAAAGGCATGGAACAATTTCCTAGAAATAAACTCAAATTACCTTATGAATCTATTATGAGAGATACTTATGGATTGCATACCAAAGATGACAATACCTAGATCTATTGCGTTATGCCTAGCTAGGGGCGTTAAACAATAGCGCTTGTTGGGAGGCAACCCAATTTTATTTTTATGCTTTTGTTTTTGCTTCTATTTTTGAGTGTTTCACACATTATTACCTCTGTAGTAATTGTGTTTTCTTATTTAAATTAGTGTTTGAGCCAAGTAAGACCTTTGGGATGGTCTACGGTGTTTGTGATTTGATTTTGCCAAAAAACAGAAACTTTTTCTCCCAGTCCAGGAATTTTGTAAATTCACTGGAACGTGCTTTTGATCTGAAATTTTTACACAAGATTGATATACAAATTTCCCTGATTGTCCTAACTTTTCAGAATTTTTGGAGTTACAAAAGTATTCGAAGCCTATAGATTGCTACAGACTGTTCTGTTTTAGACAGATTATGTTTCTTTGTGTTGTTTGCTTATTTTGATGTATCTATGGGTTGTATCGGGGGGGTATGAACCATGGAGAAGTTGGAATACAGTAGATATTACACCAATATAAATAAATAATGAGTTCACAACAGTACCTAAAGTGGTGATTTATTTTTCTTATACTAACGGATCTCATGAGTTTTCTGTTGAGTTTTGTGTTGTGAAGTTTTCAAGTTTTGGGTAAAGATTTGATGGACTATGGAATAAGGAGTGGCAAGAGCCTAAGCTTGGGGATGCCCAAGGCACCCCAAGCCATATTCAGGGATACCAAAAAGCCTAAGCTTGGGGATGCCCCGGAAGGCATCCCCTCTTTCGTCTTCAATCCATCGGTAAATTTACTTGAGGCTATATTTTTATTCACCACATGATATGTGTTTTGCTTGGAGCGTCTTGTATGATATGAGTCTTTGCTTTTTAGTTTTCCACAATCATCCTTTCTGCACACATCTTTTGAGAGAGACACGCTGAATCGTGAATTTATTAGAATACTCTATGTGCTTCACTTATATCTTTTGAGCTAGGCAATGTTGCTCTAGTGCTTCACTTATATCTTTTTAGAGAACGGTGGTGTTATATTTTATATAAATTATTGAACTCTCGTACCTCACTTATATTATTTTGAGAGTCTTTAAACAGCATGGTAATTGGTTTAGGTTATGAATTTAGTCCTAATATAATGGGCATCCAAGAGGGATATAATAAAAACTTTCATATTAAGTGCATTGGATACTATGAGAAGTTTGATTCCTTACATATAGTTTTGAGATATGAAGATGGTAATATGAGAGTCATGCTAGTGAGTAGTTGTGAATTGGAAGAAATACTTGTGTTAAAGTTTGCGATTCCCGTAGCATGCACGTATGGTGAACCGTTATGTAACGAAGTCGGAGCATGATTTGTTTAATGATTGTCAACTTTTGTGTGAGGGTCGGGAGCGCACGATGGTTAACTCCTACCAACCTCTCCCCTAGGAGCATGCGTCTAATGCTTTGTTTCGATAACTAATAGACTTTTGCAATAAGTATGCGAGTTCTTTATGACTAATGTTGAGTCCATGGATTATACGCACTCTCACCCTTCCACCATTGCTAGCCTCTCTAGTACCGCGCAACTTTCGCCGGTGCATCAAACCTACCTTCCTCAAAACAGCCACCATATATTTTCCTCAAAACAGCCACCATACCTACCTATTATGGCATTTCCATAGCCATTCCGAGATATATTGCCATGCAACTTCCACCGTTCCGTTTTTCATGACATGCACCATCACTTTCATATTGCATATAGAGTCATATTTTGTTCTAGGTATCGAGTTGTAATTTCTTTTTGAGTTGTAAGTAAATAAAAGTGTGATGAATTTCATTATTAGAGTATTGTCCCGTGTGAGAAAAGGATGATGGAAGCTATGAATCCCTCACAAGTTGGGATGAGTCTCCGGACTTTACAAATAATAAAAGAGGACAGCGAAGCCCAAATAAAAAAAAGAGGCCAAAGATGCCCACCAAAATAAAAAAAAATGAGAGAAAGAGAGAAGGGACAATTGCTACTATCTTTTTCCACACTTGTGCTTCAAAGTAGCACCATGATCTTCATGATAGAGAGTCTCCTATTTTGTCACTTTCATATAACTAGTGGAATTTTTCATCTTTTGCGCAACCACTTAGTTTTCTTTTGAGCTTTCATACACTTATAGCTCTAGTGCATTCGTTGCATGGCAATCCCTACTCACTCACATTGATATCTATTGATGGACATCTCCATAGCCCGTTGATACGCCTAGTTGATGTGAGACTATCTTCTCCTTTTTCCTCGCAACCTCCACGATATTCTATTCCACCTATAGTGCTATATCCATGGCTCACGCTCATGTATTGCGTGAGAGTTGAAAAGGTTTGAGAACATAAAAAGTGTGAAACAATTGCTTGACTTGTCATCGGGGTTGTGCATGATTTAGATACTTTGTGTGGGGAAGATGGAGCATAGCCAGACCATATGATTTTGTAGGGATAACTTTCTAAGGCCATGTTATTTCGAAAGGACACAATTGCCTTGTTGGTATGCTTGAAGTATTACTGTTTTTATGTCAATATTAGACTTTTGTTTTGAATCTTATGGATCTAAATATTCATGCCACAATAAAGAATATTACATGGATAAATATGTTAGGTAGCATTCCACATCAAAAAATTTGTTTTTATCATTTACCTACTCGAGGACGAGCAGGAATTAAGCTTGGGGATGCTTGATGCGTCTCCAACGTATCTATAATTTTTTATTGTTCCATGCTATTATATTATCTGTTTTGGATGTTTTATATGCATAAATATGCTATTTTATATTATTTTTGGGACTAACCTATTAATCTAGAGCCTAGTGCCAATTTCTGTTTTTTCCTTGTTTTTGAGTATTGTAGATAAGGAATATTAAACGGAGTCCAAACGGAATAAAATCTTCGGAATGATTTTTCTTGGACCAGAAGAAACCCAGAAAACTTGGAGATGAAGGCAGGAGAGCCACCGTGTGGCGACAAGCCACAGGGGCGCGCCCTAGGGGGTGCGCCCCCTGGCTTGTGGCCCCACGGCAGCCCTCCTAACCCTATTCTTCGGCCTATTTATTCCCAAATATTCCCTGGGTACCAAAAAGAGCCACGAAAATACTTTTCCGCCGCCGGAAGCCTCTGTTCCCATGAGATCCAATCTTGGAGCCTTTTTCGGTAATTTGCCGGAGGGGGGTTCGATCACGGAGGGCATCTACATCAACTCCATTGCCCCTCCGATGATGCGTGAGTAGTTTACCACAGACCTTCGGGTCCATAGCTAGTAGCTAGATGGCTTCTTCTCTCTCTTTGTTCTTCAATACCATGTTCTTCATGATCTTCATGGAGATCTATCCGATGTAATACTCTTTTGCGGTGTGTTTGTTGAGATCCTATGAATTGTGGGTTTATGTTCAGATTATCTATGAATATTATTTGAATCTTCTCTGAATTCTTATATGCATGATTTCATATCTTTGCAAGCCTCTTCGAGTTATTGGTTTGGTTTGGCCAACTAGATTGGTAATTCTTGCAATGGGAGAAGTGCTTAGTTTTGGGTTCAATCTTGCGGTGTCCTCACCCAGTGACAAAGTAGGGGTAGCGAGGCACGTATTATATTGTTGCCATCGAGGATAAAAAGATGGGGTTTTCATCATATTGCTTGAGTTTATCCCTCTACATCATGTCATCTTACCTAATGCGTTACTCTGTTCTTCATGAACTTAATACTCTAGATGCAGGCAGGAGTCGGTCGATGTGTGGAGTAATAGTAGTAGATGCAGAATCGTTTCGGTCTACTTGACACGGACGTGATGCCTATATGCATAATCATTGCCTTGGATATCTTCATAATTATTCGCTTTTCTATCAATTGCTCGACAGTAATTTGTTCACCCACCGTATTATTTTCCTTCATGAGAGAAGCCTCTAGTGAAACCTATGGCCCCTGGGTCTATTTTCCATCTTATACTTTCAGATCTATAAACCAAAAATACCAAAAATACCTCGCTGCATTCTTTTTACTTTGGTTTTACTTTTCGTTTTAGCAATCCTATCTATCTATCTCTATCAGATCTCATCCTTGCAAGTAACCGTGAAAGGATTGACAACCCCTTTATAGCGTTGGGTGCAAGTGTTTGATTATTTGTGTAGGTACATCTATCGGGGACTTGCTTGTTTCTCCTACTGGATTGATACCTTGGTTCTCAACAACTGAGGGAAATACTTGTCTACTTTGCTGCATCACCCTTTCCTCTTCAAGGGAAAACCAACGCATGCTCAAGAAGTAGCACATATCAATGGAGTCGATGAATAATCATGTGACAGATATGTTGATCATTGGAAGGATGGAAATGTCTGAAAGGTAAAAGTCTCCACTTGGGTTAAGACATGGTTTCACATTATGAAACCTAGGGTAAAGAAAGAATTATCTGCCAGCAAGCTAGCTACTTTTTTTTTCTTCATTTGGTTACGTTTACCCAGGTAAATTATTATATTGATGTAGTTCAATAATCGAGTTCAGACTACAAGACAGGATCATACCAAGAAAATAAGCACAACTGCCCTCTTGAAAACAATAAAAGTGCCAAATTAAAGACGCAATGCAATATTGTTTATATTGCAAAATATGTACATTACACTATTTCAAATCTAACATATTTATGCTGTCAATGTTCAATGAATAGGATGTTGAGTGGTAATGGACTCTAGTTGAGAACTGCATGTTTCCATTCAAATGTAAAGAAGAAAGAGTATACAGAAACTAACTTGCTGCTAGCAACTTCAGTGAGTCCACAGGCACAAGTAGGTCATCATTTCATGATCAGCTGTAAACAGCATGGTTGCTGACTATTGAGAATGGTTACCAAAGGTCATCTTACATTATAAAGTGGTGAATCTTTAGTATATGTCCATCATTACAGCAGACAAGGAAAAGGGCGTTGAGATTAATTTATTAGGTCAAATCAAAGACTGACAAAAATAATATAAATTGCAGCTTAGTTGAGGCCAAATGCACACCATTGAATAGAAGCCAGCCATATAGAAACACAGATAGTCATTTTATCAGAATGGTGAACAGTCACATTTACTACCAGTACAAGTTCCTCTCAGAATTACCAGTAAGAGTGGTGAGCTACACTTTAGACCTACTACAAAAAGAAAAGATCGTAAGATGTAACCTACAAAGAAAAGTTCAAGCCTCGATTAGCAATCAGGAGTATCAAGGAAAAATCCATAGAGAAGGTTTCAGCCAGTGCCCTGTACCAGAAAAGCGTAGTATTTTTCAGGGAGTAAACCCTTATATTCCTGGCATTTCCCCCCTGAAGCAAGTGCGTTCAACAAGCTAGCTGCGGAAGCTTCAAGGGGGAAGCTCCTCTCATCAATTTTAGACAGATAACTCCCAGCCCTAAGAATCTCCCCTTTCTGAAGTAACCTTCTAACTATAGCATTTAGCATATGAGAGTTGGCAGCACACCCACTCTTCTCCATAGAAAGGAATATATCATCAGACTCTTGTAGGAACCTTCTTCTTAGAGTGATAACAGAAGGTTTAACCTTCCCGTCCTCTTTCTTCCTGCCACCTTTAAGCAACACACCAATCATAATATTAAAAGTGATATCAGAAGGCTTAACCTTCCGGCCCAACATTTCCCTGAAAACAACCCATGCATCATCTATCCTTCCATTCTTAGAGTAACCATCAATCAGTATGTTATAGGTGATGACATTTGGTTCCATGCCAACTGAGACCATATTGTCAAGTAACTTCCTCGCTTTATCCATCTTACCAAGGAACAAGTATCCACCTATCAGTGCGTTATAAGTACACATGTCAGGCTTCACACCCATGTGTACCATCAAGTGTAATATATCTTGGGCTTCCATAACCCTTCCTTTTTTGCAAAGGTGGTCCATAATTGTGTTGAAGAAGACAATACTGGGATAGATGCCACGATTTAACATTTCAGCAAATAGTTCATGAACCTTCTCCCATTTGCCACAAGAACAAAAACCATTCAAAAGGGTGTTGAAAACTATGATATCAGGAGCTAATCCTTCCGTTATCATTTGATTGAAGTGCAACACAGCATCATCCATTCGGCCAATGCTGCAAAACAAGTTTATTACCATTCCATAGCTTGCTACATTAGGGTTCAATCCTTGCTGTCGCATTTTTGTAAATATATGCATTACCTCATCAACCATTTTCTCTTTAGAATATGCAAATATCAGTATGTTGTAGATATAGTGATGTGGTGCAACACCATTTCGTACCATCAAATCAATGAGACAATGCATATCATGAAATGATCGTTCCATAGCATACCCATGAAGCAGAATGCTGTAGGTAACAACAGTCGGTTTTTGGCCCAACCCGATCATAGAATCAAAAATCTTCCTAGCTTCTGCGCATCTTCCACTCTTGCAAAGATAATCCATTTGTACACTGTAAGTTACAATATCTGGTTGAACACCATTTCTAGACATTTCCTTGAAAATCCGATCCACCTCTTGGCACTGTCCTAATGAATAATATCCATGTATTAGACTATGATATGTGGCAACATTTGGCAGAATACCTCCATCAAACATCTGTTGAAGAAGCTCCTCAGCCTTGTCCATCGCATGAACATTGCACATGCCAGAGATGATTGAGTTATAGGTCACAACATCTGGCGAAATCCCCATCTGTAGCATTTCACAAAATAGGTTGTAAGCCTTGCCCACCTCACCCTTTTTCAACAGGCCATCAACTACAGTGTTATAGGACACCACATTAGGTTGGCAGGTACCTCCATCCTCAACCATAATGTGAATCAGCTTGAGTGCCTCTTGGCTTCTCTTCTCGTCGCAGAGACCCTTGAAAAGAATGTTGTAGGAGAAAACATCTGGTATGCAGTTAAACTCGGGCATTATTCCACTACTAGGAGAAACCTTATAGGCCAGACACTTTCAGTAGCACTGTAAAGTAACAGGCGCTGCTGGTAACTAACATAGCAGTAGCGCGTTCTGAAAAACAGCGCTACTGCTATTCATGGCTGGTGCCACCTTTTCACCCCCCTCCCCCTCCTCCCCCCTTTGCCCTCTCTCCCCCTCCTTTCCCCTCTCCCCTCACCATTGTTGCCCTTCTTCTCTCTTCCTCCTACCTCTCTTCTCTCCCCATTAATGCCCCCCTCCACCATAACTCTCCTCCATAAATGGCCTTCTCATCTCTAGCTAGCTCCATAAATGCCCCCTACCTCATTTATTTGGCTCTCCCTCCATTCCATTAGATATAGATCTAGCTAGCTCATCTCTCTCCCTCTACATTAGTTACCTAGAGTCATCTCTCCTCCCCAACAACTAGATCTAGCTAGCTATTTAGCCATCCACACTTTCGATCCCTATAGGTAGCGAAAGGCCTCATCCAGTCGATCGGTCTCTCTCGGGAGATAGGTGAGTAAAAAGTTGTTCATTTCAAGAATGGGAATATGTGTGTTTGGGATATGGAGAGATTTGTGCGAGTGACATGCCCCCGAGTTGCTTATGTTTTGCCGAAATGTCGATTTATTTCCGTTTCGGTGAATTTCGAGCAAACTCGATATGTCCTATTTTTAGGCAAGGTCATGCCAAATTTTTATATGACTTTGATGCATGCATGCATTTTGTTTATAACCCTTTTGCTTGTTATACCGTGCATGCAGTCGGTCATGAAGGTGAATGGATGGAAGGTGGAGCGATACATGCAATCCACGGTGATGGACATGCATGCAAATAATCGGACTAGGATTAGATGTCCGTGTACAAGATGCAAAGAAGGAGTCCTTTTGGACTCTTTTGATCGTGGCAGGTTGAAGGTGCACCTGCTGATGAATGGTTTCATGGATGGCTATACTAGGTGGATAAGTGAAGATGATGATGATGAGGACGTCCACATGGCAGGGAATAACAACATGGGGCTAGACGAAGAGATGACCGATCGACACGAAGACGATGGCGCCGAACATGGCGGCGGGGAAGAGTTAAATGACGGCGGCGGAGAAGATTCCGGACACGGCGAAGAAGAGTCCGGACATGGCGGCGAAGAGGCGGCGGTCACGCCGCAGTCTTCGACGCTACTAAGTGCAGTCGTGCAGGACGCTCATGTTCGAGACCTCCTTCGCAAGAGTACGACTAGCGAGAGAGCTGCTTCTAGAGAGGAGGCCAAGCTGGTGCAACTTGAAGTAGACTCGAAGACTCCATTGTATGACGGTTGCGATCCCGAGGTGACCCGCTTGAGTTTCACGCTCGAACTTCTAAAGACGAAGGCCAAAAACAAATGGACAGACAAAAGCCTCGATAAGCATTTGAAGTATCTACATAATAAAGTTCTTCCCGCGGGGAACCTGTGTCCTACTAGTGTCGATGAGGCCAAGAAAATCGTTTGCCCATTTGATTTGCCGCACATTAGGTACCACACATGCATCAACGATTGCATCATTTATCGGGGGGAGCACGCGGAAAAAACCAGCTGTCCAGTGTGCAATGCTTCTCGATACAAGAAGGCAGGAAAGAAAGCTCCTCAGAAAGTTGTATGGTACTTTCCAATCACTCCCCGTCTGCAGCAGTATTTCGTAAATCCTAAGGAAGCAAAGCTCATGCGCTGGCACGCGGAGAGGAAGAAGCCCGACGATGGAGATGATCCGAAGCTGAGACACCTCGTAGATGGTAGCCAGTGGAGAGCATTCAACACCGTATATGGATTTGCTGCAGAAGATCCAAGGAACATCGTGCTTGGTGCGAGTACCGATGGCATGAATCCGTTTGGAAACCAAAACACCAACCACAGCACATGGCCCGTCTTTGTATGGATGTACAACCTCCCCCCATGGAAGTGCATGAAGACAAAGTACATACACATGAGCATGCTGATTCAAGGGCCGAAACAACCAGGAAATAATATTAACCTGTATATGGGGCTTCTGAAAGAGGAGCTAGACACGTTATGGAAAACACCGGCATGGACATGGGACGCTAGCAAAGGAGAGTATTTCTATATGAGAGCCGCGCTGATGACGACGGTGCACGACTATCTTGGTTACGGTACACCTCAGGCCAGGTGTGCCACGGATACTGCGAATGCACGAGGTGCATTGATGATACAACGTCTCAGCAGCTTACGTCAACGAAAGATGGCGGGTCCGGGAAAATTGTGTACATGGGGCATCGTAGATGGCTCGAGAAGGATGACCCGTGGAGAAAGCGTGGAGATCTATTCAATGGGTTGGCTGAGCATCGAGGACCTCCACGTAAGAGGAGCGGCGCCGAAATCAACGAGCTGTTGAAAAACTGGGAACAGTGCCCCGCGCCGGGAACGATGAAAAAGGCGCCGGAGCCGCTACTGAAGGTATGGAAAACGAGGTCTGTTTTCTGGGACTTGGAGTACTGGCCCAATCACGACACGCCTCATTGCCTTGATCAAATGCATATCACGAAGAATGTCCTCGAGAGCTTGCTTGGCACACTAATGAACATGCCGGAGAAGACCAAGGACGGGCCGAAGGCAAGGAAAGACTTGGAAGATTTGAAGATCAGGAAAGATCTCCACCGTAAAAAGTCGACGGAGGAGACGGAGACGGAGACGGAGGAGGGGGAAAGGGGCAGAAAAGTCAACAAGAAGGAGGAAAATTATTGCCCCCCTTCTTGCTTCACCTTAAGTGCGAAGGAGATCGATCAATTCATCAAGTGCCTTATGGGAATCAAAGTCAGTTCCGGTTAATGTGGGAGATAAGCAGATTTCTAGACCCCAAGAAGAAAAGGTTCAGCGGGATGAAGTCTCATGACTGTCATGTGATGATGACGCAGATACTCCCGGTTGCCATTAGAGGGATAATGGACAAGCACGTCCGTGACACGCTTACTGGTCTCTGCAACTTCTTCGACGTTATCTCTCGAAAGTCCATAAGTGTGAAGCAGCTCCGAAGGCTACAGGAAGAGATCGTTGTCATACTATGTGGGCTTGAGATGTACTTCCCACACGCGTTCTTTGACGTCATGGTGCATCTGTGTGTCCACATCGTGGATGACATCATCGACCTCAGGCCGACATTCCTTCACAACATGATGCCGTTCGAGAGGATGAATGGGGTCATCAAAGGATTCGTTCATAACATGTCCCGTCCCGATGGGAGCATCGTCCAGGGGTATCTGACGCATGAGTGCATCTCCTTTTGCGAGAATTATATAGGCGTCGGAGACCCTGTTGTTGGTTTGCCCGTCAAGAAGCACGATGGGAGACTCGGAGGAGAAGGTCACAACAACGGCCCGAGGGAATTGCACGTGGACTACTCGGATCAACGGAACGACTTTGACAGGGCTAACTTAGTAGTGCTACAACACCTAGATGTGGTAGATGATTATGTGGCACGGCACAAAGAAACCATCGCAAATAAGTACCGTGATAAGGGGATGCTCAAGACGGACGACGAAGTTACTGTAGAGCACAACGCCACTTTCTTGCGTTGATTCAAAGAGCAAGTTCTTGAAAATCCCCCGGAAGAGGGCAGTTCGGACGGATTGCTCATACACGCCTTAGCACATGGCCCCGCGCCCAAACTCGCGACCTATCAGTCATACGATATCAACGCGTACACGTTCTACCCGGAGGCCAAAGACATGGACAGTGATTACCAGAACTCCGGGGTGACGATTGAATGCGTGACCGACGCCAACGGCACAACTGAAAGATTCTACGGAAGGGTCGAAGAGATCCGGGAGCTTGACTATGCTGGAATGCACGATGCGAAGATGTTCCGTGTCAGATGGGCTAAGGACGTCGTAAGAGAAAACAAGTATTTCACTACCATGTCTATACCCGACGCGAAGAGCGCAACCGTGAACGTTAACGTCATCGCCAAAACTAAGCCATGGGTACACGCTAAGCACGTGACACAATGCTTCTTCATAACCGACCCGACCAATCTCAGCCGTGTTGTCGTGAGGAGAGGCAAAAGGAGCATCGTCGGAATGGATGGAGTCGCCAACGAGGAAGACTACGACCAATACGGCAACCCGATGAGGGAAGATGACGATGACGATGAAGCATACGTGAAAAGAAGAATCAATACTACATTACGTAAGAAAGATCGTACTCCATGGTTCCGGAAAAGTCACAAGGAGGGGCTCAATTATTCGGCAACGAACAAGAAAGGGAAGAAGCTCAATGTGAAACGTCGTCGACGCAGATGAGAAACCATCATTTATATATATGTATCTATTTTGTGTACGCACTTAAGTAACCGTTATCGGTCAACTGATATATATGTTACCACCACATGCATGGTTCCGGTGATATTCGCGCAGTGTGGGAGGGAGACGGCGTCGTATACAGAAAGGAAGAAAGCAATACAAAAGAAATACAAAAGGGAGAAAGCAATACAAAAAAACAAAAACAAAAGGGAGAAAGTAATATAAAAGAAAAAGAAAAGTAAATAGAAAGGAAAAGGAAAATAATAAAAAGAAAAGAAAACATAGCAGTAGCGCTAGATTATGAACCAGCGCTATAGCTAATATAGTTATAGCGCTGGATCCTAACACAGCGCTACTACTATGTGTATTTTAGAATTAAAAAAACTGAAAATTAAAACAGTTAGTAGTAGCGCTGGATTACCACACAGCGCTATAGCTAATTTAGCTATAGCGCTGGTCCTAACCCAGCGCTACTACTATTTTGAGTTAACCGCCGCACGTGCTCAAATTTTGCCAACTCCCATTCCCCCCCCCCCACTCTCCCACCTCTCCCCCTCCTCTCTGTCGCGCGCCGCCGTCGCCCCTGCCCGCCGCCATCGCCCCTGCCCACCGCTCCGACCTCCTCCTCGTCCGCGCGGACGCCCGAGCCCTCCCTCGACCTCGCCGCCGCCGCCCCTGCCCGCTCTGACAACTATTCTGTCGCCGCCGGCCGTCGCCCCTGCCCGCTCCGGCCTCCTCGTCCGCGCCGCCGCCGTCGACCTCACCCTCTCTCTGCGTCCCCCCCCCACCTCCTCCTCTCTCTAGTCAATTAGGAAAAAAATCTAGGGTTCATATCTAGGGTTAAAAACAGAATTGTTGCTACTTAGTAATAGAAGACAGTAGGAATTAATTAATTTTTGTAGCTATAAATAAAAAACTTTAAATAAAAAACAGTAGCAAATTTTGTAGCTTTAAATAAAAAACTAGCTAGGCTTTGTAGGTATAAAAAACAGTAGCAAAAATTTATAAAAAACAGTAGCAAAAATTTATAAAAAATAGTAGCAAAATGTTTGAATGTTGGTTGCTTTGTATATGTGCTCTTGTTGGTTGAATGTTGGTTGCAAATTGATGTTATATATGTGCTCCTGTTGGTTGCAAAATGTTTGTTGCAAATTGATGTTTTGCCAGAATGTTGATTCATTTCCGTTCCGGCAAATTTCAGGCGCTCCATATGTCCACTTTTTAGCAAAGGTCATGCTGAAAATTTCCGTGATTTTCGGCATGACTTGTCCTAGAAACTAGGACATATGGAGTGCCCGGGATTTGCCGGAAGGGGAATGAATCAACATTCTGACCAAATATAAGCCCCTTTTTTCTCTTCATTATATCTTTTATTTACAATTGTTGAATAGGAAACATGTCTAGCCACACCTCAGCCGGGGGTTCTGCTCGCCTCGAAGAAGACCCCATCGAGGCAGCAAATCACTATTTTGATTACCTGGACGAACACCAGATGGGGGTGCATGGTGGCGGCAGTGGCACCAACCTCGACACCGACGCCGACACCGGCACCAGCACTGGCACCGGGACCGACACCACCCCCGAGACCGGAAACGATGCTGTCGTAGCCGGTAAAGCACCAAAGCAGAAGAGGTCACGAAGACTAAACAAGCTCGGCATCGGACAAATTGTGGTCACGGAGATGCACCCCAAGAAATTAGAGCCAACGGCGCCGGATGAAGCGCGCTCGTCCTGGGGCAATCAACTAGGATGCATCCTCAGGGAAACCGCCAACATCAACGACGAGAAGTTGAAGAAGATACCACATATGGAGCACATGCTCCTAAAGAAGTTGCACAATAGGTTCCTGTTCCCCGGCCGCACAGAAAGCAAAGAACCATGGGACGAAGATGCCATGACAAATATAAACAACAAGGCGATGGTGACGTTCACCAATGACTTGTCCGCCTGGAAAGTTCGGGTGAAAAAAGCGATTGATAAGAATGAACCGTGGTCCAAGATTCATGCTGACAATCCGACACTTACGGAAGAGGACTTTGAAAAATTCAAGGAGACTTGCGCTAAAGATGAAACCAAGAAAAAGTCAGAGAAAATGAAGGCGCTCCAGGCCAGGAACACGCTTCCCCATCGCCTCGGAAACCGTGGTTACGAGGGGAAGAGGCACGTATGGGCCAAGGAGGACGCCGAACGTGAAAGTCACGGAATCCCAGACCCCTTAGCGGAGTTCACCGACCCGCTGGTGCGTGACTGGATCAGGGCCCGGTACAAGTGGGACCGCGTCAAGAAGACCTTTTACACGGACCCGAACACGAGGGAGTTCATGAGACTTGTGGTAATTGTTATATTACCACATTATCATATTAGCTTCCAATCAATTCGACTACAAGTTTTGTCACATTATTAGTAAACCATCCACGTTCCTTTTGCAGAAAGAGCAGCACCAAAAGGCAGCCGAAAGCGACGAGTCGTCACAGTCATCGGCGAGGCCCAAGTGGGACACCCATTTCAACCGGGCCCTGAACATACTGAAAAAGGTCCCGGAGGACACACCGCCGTCCTATGGACGTGTGCACGGCGTCGGAGATGGCGCCTCGTGGAAGACGTGCTACCGCGAGGAGCTAGAGGAAAGAAGGAAGAGAAAGTTGCTTACTCAACAGACCATCGACCAGAAGGTCGCTCTTGCGATCAATAAGTCCAAAGCTGAGACCAAAGCAGAGTTGGAACAGATAGTCGATGCAAGGGTCAGTGCAGCGGTAGCTGGCGTCACGGCTGACTTCACATCTTCCATTTCCAACTTGCTTCCGGCATTTTTGTAATGGACGAAGAAAAATCCAAATAAATGGCCAGCGGACTTTCCCCTTCCCAGCTACGTCGGGAGCAATTCGGTGAACATCGCACCACCAGCACCTGCTCACGCCACCGCACATGCTCCCGCTCCTATTCATAGCAGCCCGTCCTCCGTCCTTGGCCTACTCGGCGGGCCTTCGTCTATGGCTGAGCTCGACGCCCTCATGGTAATTACGCGTCATACCCTTTTCACCAGCATGTCTATATAGTCTTCCGTTTCAGTTGCCTTTCGGATGTTTGACGTCGCAGACATGTCTTCGTAGGCCAACGATACCCCATGCACCCAACTGTATGACATCAAGGGCCAGAAGGTGGCCGTGGGAAAGGCAACGATCGTGAAGCCGAAGGACCGCATGTTCCACAACCGAGAGATGCCCAATGGCGTCTTCAAGGTTAACGTGACCAGTCTCTTAGCGGGCTTCGAGGATTTGCCTCCTCCGGTACCAGTCGATGACGAGGAGACCCCTCAACGGATTGGCGCATGCAAGATCTAGTTCTTGCATTGGCCGAAGACTCTTCTTCGTGTCGCGGCGCCCAGTATCACACCAAGGACAACTTCTCAAGAAGGCGCCCAGATGACGTCGCCCCCGTTGTCGAAGAAGCAAATGCTAATAATGACATGGAGGAGGATGATGATGACCCAGACAAGTATTTCAATACCGCTTATGATGATGGAGGATTGATGGCTCAGGACGACAAAGACTCAGGCTATGAGCGTGGAGATGATGACTTGATGCTGCCTGATTTGCCGGAGCCGGAACGTCCTAAGGCGGAATGCAAAAAGTCTCTCTTCAAGCGATCCTCGCAGGAGACGCCTCCAGATGCCGCCTCTACCCAGCAACAACCCGAGGGCCGTCCACTGATTAGCCCGACAACACTGGGGGTGGTGGTTAGGGAAGGTATGGTGGGCTCACTACCGCCACCCGCCAAGAAGCAAAGGAGGAGACCGGAGAGGAAAGGCCCTAAAGGCGCCAGAGCTGCTTCAAGCAGCCAACCACCTCTGAAGCCCCAGGAGGTAGACAGAATACCTATCGTAGGTGCGGAGCGTTTCCATGTCGCCGGCCACCCGATCCTACCTCAGAAAGCGCTAGAGGACATACTGAACAATGATCTAAGGAGACTTCATGATGATGTACTGGCCAGAGAGAAAAGCCTTCTCATCTCGGAAAAACCAGGTTACCCGCTTTACGCGGCTCAGGTGCCGGGTGGGAAGTTGTACGTCGAGGGATGGCCCGCGGATAAGTTCATCCTGCGATTTGACTACATCTACGACATGTTCCACATGACCAAGCTGGATTTCCAGTTCATCCGCATGTATGCGCTGTATCTCAACTACATCATCAGGATCGAGAACATAAAATATATCTGCGTCGCGGAACCATACCATATGCACGAGAGCTTCTTGGATGTCTGCAAAGAGCACCGTGACTATGCGAGCAAGTACATCGGCGGCTTCATGATCGCTAATAAGGACAAGGAAGCGATTCTCCTGCCTTATCATCCCACGTAAGTCATCCGCGCATATCCTTTCGTAAGTGTTAATCATTCCTTTGCAAGCATGGAGGCTAATTTGAGGTGTACTTAATTTGCGCAGCGGGGGGGGGTGCCGTCCTCATCGTTCTGTACCCAGAATACTCCCATGCTATATACTTGGACTCACCGAAGAACATCAAGAAAAAGGATTACAAGCACATAAAGAGTGTTCTCGATAGTGCCCTGTTAACCTTCAGCCTGTCTGGTGGATATATCAAGGTGAAAAAGCACAAGAAGAATGGGCTGGTTTTCAGCCATAAGACCGACTTCTGCTGCATCCAGCAACCGCACATCAGTAAGGCTGATGGATTCTACCTCATGCATCACCTCCTCGAGTTCAGAAGGGATAATCAACGCCTTCGCATGTCAGCTACTACCAACAATGCCGAGATTGTCAACTGGGCCACAAGCATAGGAAAGACACCGGATCATCGAATCCGAGTTGAGTTTTATCACGTACAGTGTGAACTTGCCCAAGTGATCATGAAGCAGGTCCTCAAATCAACAGGGATGTTCTACCATGGGCCAATCACGCGGGATGATGTCCGAGCACTGCTAATCGTTCAACGTCTGGACTTGAAGCCTTTCAAGAAACTCGGGTGCTTCCTCCCTGACTATGAAGATTGGACCGCCGACATGGAGGACTGATTGTCGTTGACAATATATGTGTCACTAGCGTCCAGACGAAACTATGTGATGTAATTAAACCGTGGTCCTGAACTAGCGTAGATCGCTCTAGTTAATTAGTTTGGGTATGAGGAACTTCGTCATTTATGTTTACTATAGGTTGCTTGTATTTTGCTAATTATGCCTCTTTGTTTTCTTAAGTACATTATGTTGCATATTATCGTTCAGTTCATCAACTGACGATGCAGGTACATAGATCAGAAATGGCGAAGGACTGCTACGCCATGTTCGTTGGGAGGGTTTCAGTAGTCTACGACCACTGGCCAAACGCTCAGGCCCAGGTGGACAAGTACCCGGGTGCTAGCCACAGAGGGTTCGACAGTAGAGCCGAAGCGGAAAGTAGTTACTTGAGGTGGACGCTCCGGCAAGAGCGGGGGCGGAACCGTCGGTGCCTCAAGTACTACATAGTCGCGGTCTTGCTCATGCTGATCGCTCTTCTCTTCTACATCATGGTTTAGACAGAGATGATGAAACTTGTGTGTGTGCCATGACCATGCAGTTGCACTTATTCGAGACATGACATGACTTGTGTATCGCTATTTTCGAGATGTGATGATATTTGTGTTGAATGATGATGATGATGGTATGACGAGACTACTGTATGTGTATGATATGATGAGAATAGTGTATGTTTATTGTGATCTGATGAAACTACTGTATAGAGCCTGTATAAATACATCACAAATACGTGGAGGAGGTATGAATCTGTGAAAGCAGGAATACTAGAAGCAGCGCTGGAAGGCATCTAGCAGCAGCGCTGCATTAGCAGCAGCGCTTGCCTTTCTGCAGCGCTACAGATAGTTAGCAGTAGCGTTGGCCAGAGCAGCGCTACTACTAAGTAGTAGTAGCGCTGCACCAATCAGTGCTACTGCTACAACTTAGCTGTAGCGCGTTAGCAGTAGCGCTGGACCCAGCGCTACAACTATAGGTTTTTCAAGCGCTACTAGTAGGCTTTCTCCTAGTAGTGTTCGGAGAGCGATGTCCATGGCATAGCTGGTCTTCTTCTCCGCACAGATGGCCTTGAGTAGGTGACCGAAAGAGACAATGCATTCTGCCACAAATCCCATCTTAATGATGTGGCCCATGGCAGCGAAACCAAGGTCCAAGCAGCCCGCGTGACAGCAGCAACCGGTGAGGATTTTATAGGTGATGGCAGTATGGGGCGCCACCTTGGCCCTTGTGATGCGGTTGCAGAGAGAGACGCCGAGTGCAGGGCATTCACGGCCAACAACAGTAAGGAGACAGTTGATGGTGCGGATCGAGGATGGACCAGCATCCTGGAGCAATTCCTTGAACAGGTGGAGTGCGTCCTCGGTGCCAATGTCTCCAGCGTGGTACCGAGCCTTGATGTTCTACTCCAAGATGCTTCTGCCGACGGGACAAAGCGGCGGCTCATAGCTCCACCTGGCCTGAAAAATCCCTCGAGGTCTAGGATGGTGCCGACGCCGCTCACCACCTACGGCACCAACGCAGCCTGGGCATGAACTTGGGATTAGAAAGAAGGAAAGCAGAGAGAGGAGGGCGAGCTGCTACTTCTCGAGCATGCGTTGGTTTTCCCTTGAAGAGGAAAGGGTGATGCAGCAAAGTAGATAAGTATTTCCCTCAGTTGTTGAGAACCAAGGTATCAATCCAGTAGGAGATACAAGCAAATCCCCAATAGATGTACCTACACAAAGAATCAAACACTTGCACCCAACGCTATAAAGGGGTTGTCAATCCCTTCACGGTTACTTGCAAGGATGAGATCTGATAGAGATAGATACATAGGATTGCTAAAACGAAAAGTAAAACAAAAGTAAAAAAGAATGCAGCGAGGTATTTTTGGTATTTTTGGTTTATAGATCTGAAAGTATAAGATGGAAAATAGACCCAGGGGCCATAGGTTTCACTAGAGGCTTCTCTCATGAAGGAAAATAATACGGTGGGTGAACAAATTACTGTCGAGCAATTGATAGAAAAGCGAATAATTATGAAGATATCCAAGGCAATGATTATGCATATAGGCATCACGTCCGTGTCAAGTAGACCGAAACGATTCTGCATCTACTACTATTACTCCACACATCGACCGACTCCTGCCTGCATCTAGAGTATTAAGTTCATGAAGAACAGAGTAACGCATTAGGTAAGATGACATGATGTAGAGGGATAAACTCAAGCAATATGATGAAAACCCCATCTTTTTATCCTCGATGGCAACAATATAATACGTGCCTCGCTACCCCTACTTTGTCACTGGGTGAGGACACCGCAAGATTGAACCCAAAACTAAGCACTTCTCCCATTGCAAGAATTACCAATCTAGTTGGCCAAACCAAACCAATAACTCGAAGAGACTTGCAAAGATATGAAATCATGCATATAAGAATTCAGAAAAGACTCAAATAATATTCATAGATAATCTGAACATAAACCCAAAATTCATCGGATCTCGACAAACACACCGCAAAAGAGTATTACATCGGATAGATCTCCATGAAGATCATGAAGAACATGGTATTGAAGAGCAAAGAGAGAGAAGAAGCCATCTAGCTACTAGGTATGGACCCGAAGGTCTGTGGTAAACTACTCATGCATCATCGGAGGCGCAATGGAGTTGATGTAGATGCCCTCCGTGATCGAATCCCCCTCCGGCAGATTACCGGAAAAGGCTCCAAGATTGGATCTCACGGGAACAGAGGCTTCCAGCGGCGGAAAAGTATTTTCGTGGCTCTTTTTGGTATCCAGGGAATATTTGTGAATTTATAGGCCGAAGAATAGGGTTAGGGGGGCTACCGTGGGGCCACAAGCCAGGGGGCGCCCCCCCCCCTAGGGCGCGCCCCTGTGGCTTGTCGCCACACGGTGGCTCCCTTGCCTTCATCTCCAAGTCTTTTGGGTTGCTTCTGGTCCAAGAAAAATTATTCCGAAGATTTTATTCCGTTTGGACTCCGTTTAATATTCCTTATCTGCAATACTCAAAAACAAGGAAAAAATAGAAACTGGCACTAGGCTCTAGATTAATAGGTTAGTCCCAAAAATAATATAAAATAGCATATTAATGCATATAAAACATCCAAAATAGATAATATAATAGCATGGAACAATCAAAAATTATAGATACGTTGGAGACATATCACGAGCTTGCTCCATGGTCGCCAGCGCCGTTGGCTGTCAGGACGCAGATGCTCACCGTCGAGCTGCAGTTGCTGTAGAAGGTAAATGCGATGTACAGAAGTTCTGGCTGTCGGCAAGCTGGTCGACACGGTCGAAGAGTTGAGGGGGGCGAGGACGAGATCTCCGCCGCTTGGTGCCGTCTGTGGCGGCCCTGACGCCGATGAAGACGAGACGAACCTCCGTTGCTGCGCGCTGCGTCCCCGACGCCGGTGGGGACGGCCCTTGCCGCAGGCTGCTGTCCCGGCGCGGAGGGAGGCGAGCCTCCACCGCGCCACACCGCCATAGGTCCAAACCGTCCCTGGACCTTGGCTTCCTCTGTCACGACTCGGAGTAGAGCGAACCTCGAGAGGGTCTCGACGCCCGCCGTCACTCCCCTATTTCCGCCGCCTCCAGCCTGAGACCTCGGCTCTCTAAAGAAGTGGCTCTACACCTGACCTATCACTGTGATATCATTCTCAACTCACATAGGTGAATGGTGGTAATCCAAATATCAAGAAAGGAAAATACTCCGTAAAGAAATATAAGATCGTTTAGAGCATTTAGATCATTATTTTATATCATATATTTTTAGGGTGGGTATCATTTTTTCTGGTTTATTTGAAAATGAATTACGGCTCATGTGAACCTCACACGTGTGCTGAGTTATTCCTGTACGTAGCTTCTTCTTTTTTGTTACTGGTTCTAGGTGTTTTACACGTTTTCTTATATTGTGCTCCACGTCGATAGCCTCGAGAAGGGTACCGTCAAATCACCCGCCACTTATTTTTGTTGTTTCTGGAGATCCTCCCGTTCTATAAAACGACCTCAACGAGCACCCTCCTCTTTCAGCGCCGCGGCCCTATTCTTACGCTACCTTCGCTCCCATGATCTCCTTCACTTGGCCATGGATCCTGTGTTAGGACTGAGCTACCAGAACACCTTACCGGTGGGCCCCAGGAGCAGACGGACCCAGCAGTCAGTCAGAGTGACCACTGAAGATGACAGTTGGACCAAACGATGACGAGACACGGTGTGGTGATTGGCTCGGGCAAGCCAGCGATGCAGAATGGCTCCTTATAGGCTAGCGAGTGTGTGTAGGGGGGATTAGGAAATGTATTACGACTTGAAACCGGGGTTGATCTCCTCGAACCCTTCCTCCTCCTCATCTATCGGTCCCCGTATTCCTCCTCCTGCCTAGTTCTCTTACCCCTCTAGATCCACCAGAGACCGGGAACGTTACATCAGGTATCAGAGGTCCAGCGATCCCTCGACCAGGAGACCGCCTACCCAGAGCCCCAATATCAAACGAAGCAGGCGAAACATGCGCCGGTGATGGAGGAGCAAATCATAGCTCTCGCCAAGGCTGTCAACGATGGGCGAATTACCAACGAGGCGAGGCTAGATGCGATCCAGACCTCCATGGAGCTCTGGCGTCCCGCAGTCGTCCACATCCTGAACCAAGTCGATGAACTGCACACGCAGGTGGGGTGCATCGTTCTCCACCCCGCTCTAGCGGCGCCTCTGGATCCGGTCCCGGACAGCGATGCGATGGTGCGGTCGGCGTCGACTACGACCAACGATGCCTCCGAACACCATGGGCCGGGAGGCCATGGTGAGATCGAACGCACCGGAGGGCGGGCATATGGCGTGGTTATCACCCATGTGCCACCTCCAGTCAAGAGTACGTCCTTGATCGATTCCCCATTTTCAACTCTTAATTCATCATCACATCTTGTTGAGTATGATCCTCGCGCATCACACACCAATTCCCCTAGTTGGTCCCTACACAAGTTGGATTTTCCGTCTTTGACGATGACAATCCACGGTTTTGGAAAATCCGATGCTAAAAATACTTCTCGGGTTATAGGGTTCAGTCAAAATTGTGGGTCGAGGTTGCCACTTTGCACTTCACTGGCAATGCGTCATGATGGTTGCAATTATAGAGGCTTAGAGCGAGTCTGTGTCATGGGATGAGTTGTGCATGACATTGTGTGGGAAATTTTTCCGGGAGCAATATCAAGCTCATCTCCGTCAGTTCCACACTCTCTGCCAAACCGACACAGCTCACAATTACATATTGCAATTCGAAGAGCTCATTCATCAATTACTAGCGCATAATCCTTACTTTGATCCAATATTTGTTACGACACAATTTTTAGAAGGATTGCGGCATGAGATTCGTGCTAGTGTTGTTTCGTATAAACCGAAGGACTTGGGCTTCGCCTTTTCCTTGGCTTCCATGCATGAGAAGCTATTGGACGCACTGCCCCGATGGGAGTACCGACGGCACGATGCGCCACTACCACGGGCGGTCGCGGGTCCCTTGCTGGCGTTGGGCGTGCCACCACCTCGGGCGGCAGTTCTCAGAATTCCTGCCGCAATAGAAGACCGACGCGGCGTCGAGGCGGCCAATCCTCCTAACTATGCTCGAGCAGGAGATGATCGTGTCGCTGCTGATACGTCTCCAATGTATCGATAATTTATGAAGTATTCATGCCATGTTCACTATGTTTACAATATTTTTAAATGTTTTTGATGCACTTTATATGATTTAACTGGAACTAACCCGGACTGACGCTGTTTTCAGCAGAATACCATGGTGGTGTTTTTGTGCAGAAAATGAAAGTTCTCGGAATCGCCCGAAACTTTTTGACTATTTTTTCTGGAACATATAAGAAATACTAAAGAGAAGAACCACCGAAGGGGGGCCACCAGTTGCCCTAAGGCAACAGGGTGCGGCCACCCCCTAGGGGCGCGTCTTGTTACCTTGGGACCACCCCGTGGCTCCGTTCCACATGATTCCAATGCTGAAATATCCTATAAATAGATAAACCCTCAGAAGTTAACCTAGATCTTTCGCTCCATCGCCGCAAGCCTCTGTACCGAAGAAATCTCATCCGGACCCCTGTTCCAGCACCCTGCCGGAGGGGGAGAATCATCACCATAGGCCATCTTCATCATCCCGGCGGTCTCCATGATGAGGAGGGAGTAGTTAACCCTCGGGGCTGAGGGTATGTACCGATAGCTATGTGTTTGATCTCTCTCTCTCTCTCTCTCTTTGAGATGTCACGATCTTGATGTATCATGAGATTTGTTAATATAGTTGGATCATATGGTGTTCTTCCCTTGCTATCTTGATGTGATGAATTGAATCTTTCCCTTTGAGATTTCATTATGTTGGATTGAATACTTTGGGTTTCAGAACACTTGAGGTATGTCTTGCATGTGGATACCCGTGGTGACAATGGGGTATTCTATTGATTCACTTGATATATGTTATGGCATCAACTTGCGGATTCCGGTGACATTGGGTGATCTATGCACATGGGTTGATGCACGTTTTCATCCTACCTTCTCTGATAGAAGTCTTGGGGTACTCTTTGAAGTTCTTTGTGTTGGATTTAATATGATGAATCTGAAATTGTTTAATGCATGTCAAATAATTAACCTACGGATACTCGTGGTGACATTGGAGTATCCAGGTGACATTACGGTTGACTGATGTGTATCATATGGTTTTATTTTAGTACGAACTCTAGTGATGTTTGTGACACTTATAGGAATAGCCCAATAGATTGGTCGGAAAGGATAAATTTGAGGTGGTTTACTACCTACAACAATTTTATCTTATGTTCTCAATAGATAGGAACTTCTGAGTGATTCTTTATAGCACGTTGAGCGACGGTTATATGATTCAATTATGTTAGCACCGTTGAGAGATTGCACTAGTGAAAGTATGAACCCTAGGCCTTATTTCCAAGCATTAATATACCGTTTTGCTCGCTGTTTACTACATGTTACCTTGCTTTTTTTTATTTATTCAGATTATAAAAATATAATTCTACTATCCACTCTGCACTTGTATCACCATCACTTCGTCGAACTAGTGCACCAATATACAATTTGCCATTGTATTGGGTGTGTTGGGGACACAAGAGATTGCTTGTATTTGATTGCAGGGTTGTTTTAGAGAGACCATCTTCATTATACACCTCCCACGGATTGATAAACCTTAGGTCATCCACTTGAGGAAAAATTTCTACTGTCCTACAAAACTCTACGCTTGGAGGCCCCAACAGAGTCTATAAGAATAAAGTTGTGTAGTAGACATCAAGCTCTTGTCTGGCGCCGTTGCCGGGGAGGTGAGTGCTTGAATGTATATATTTAGATCGTGCAATTGAATCTTTTAATTTCTTGTTTTGTACTAGTTTGGTTTATAAAAAGAAAAATACAAAAAAATGAAGTTTAGATTGCCGCAAATGCTTCACCTTTATAATGTCTTTCGTGAAAATGATGGATTGGAAAATTGTGTCAAAGAGCTAGAAGAAGAATTCAATAAAATATTTGGCATTAAATTTTCGAATGGTGAGTATGATTGCAATGTTATTAGTGTGTCTTTCTCTGGATAACCATGATGCTAATGATATGTAAAGCCATAAGCTTGGGGATGCTATGTTTGATGAAGATGATATTTTTGGTCCCCTAAGTTTTGACGAGAAAATTTATTATGATGATTGCATGCCTCCTATTTATGATGATTACAATAATGGAAGTGGGTTTGGAAGAGTGTCAACTCTAGGAAGTAATGATCCCACTATTTTGGAGGGTGTTGAAACTTTTTATATGATAAGAGTGGATTTGGAGAGGTCATGAATTTATTTAGGAATGATTCCACTATTTTGGAAGAGGTTTCAATTGGACCCACCAAACAAAGTGGGTTGAGACTCAAGAATAACTTTTGATATCCACAATGCATCAAACATCTTGTCCTAATCTTTCATTTTCGTAGAAATCTGGATACCAATATCATTGGATACACTGGTCAGATCCCTACTATGTCAGATCGTAGACAAGCTTTGTGTTCCTCTTAGGTGTGGTAGCCATTCCATGAAAGTCTTCGAAACAGACCTCGTGGCAACATGCACCAACCATTATCTCAAAGATAATGTTGCTAATGTTGCCCAGATGCAAACATGTTACATAATAAGCAATATGACTATATTGCCCATCTTGCAAGTCAAATCATGCGACAACTTTCATTTTTTGTTCACCAAGCCTCTACCAACTTCTACATTCCAGAAATATGTTCATGGAATTAGTATGTGATGGTTTTGGAATTGACAAGAATCAGCGGGAGTATTGATACGTCTCCAACGTATCTATAATTTTTGCTTGTTCCACGCTGTTATATTATCATTCTTGGATGTTTTACAATCACTTTATAGCAACTTTATATCATTTTTTGGGACTAACCTATTGACATAGTGCCAAAGTGCTAGTTGCTGTTATTGCTTGTTTTTTTACTTTGCAGAATATCAGTACCAAACGGAGTCCAATCGCGACGAAACTTTTGGAGATTTTTTCTGGATCAAAAGACACCCACTTGGCCAAAGAACTGCCAGACTGATGGGTTGTGCCCTCCACGGGGCCCCTCTCCACCGCCTCTAACACATATAAATACCCAAATATTCAGAAAACACTAGGGGAGTCGACGAAAAACACATCCAGCCGCCGCAAGTTCCAGAACCTCGAGATCCAATCTAAAACCATCACGGACGGGTCAATCTTCTTCATAGGTGCCTCTCCGATGATGCGTGAGTAGTCCACCATAGACCTACGGGTCCATAGGCAGTAGCTAGATGGCTTCCTCTCTGTCTTTTGATTCTCAATACAATGGTCTCTTGGAGATCTATTTGATGTAAACTTTTGCGGTGTGTTTGTTGGGATCCGATGAATTTTGTGTTCATGATCAGTTTCTATCCATGAATATTATTTGAGTCTTCTTTGATCTCTTATATGCATGATTACTTATAGCCTCGTATTTCTTCTTTGAATCTTTGGTTTAGTTAGGCCGATTAGATCGATTTTTCTTGCCACGCGAAGAGGTGCTTTGTGAGGGGTTCGATCTTGCGGTGTCCTTTCCCAGTGACAGAAGGGGCAGCAACGCACGCATGTATCGTTGCCATTAAGGATAACAAGATGGGGTATATTCCTACATGAATAGATCTTGTCTACATCATGTCATCATTCTTATTGCATTACTCCATTTTTCCATGAACTTAATACACTAGATGCATGTTGGATAGCGGTCGATGTGTGGAGTAATAGTGGTAGATGCAGGCAGGAGTCGGTCTACTTATCTTGGACGTGATTCCTATATAATGATCATCGCCTTGGATATCGTCATGATTATTTGATCTTCTATCAATTGCCCAACAGTAATTTGTTCACCCACCGTGTGCTATACTCATGAGAGAAGCCACTAGTGAAACCTACGGCCCCCGGGTCTACTTTTCCAACATATTGCTTTCCGATCTATCTTTTTTGCCTCTTTGTTTTCAGATCTACTATACCAAAAACCCAAAAAAATATTGCCACACTTTTTATTTGCCCTTTTTATTTTGTGTTCTTGAGAGATCTATCTCTCCAATCTATCATTACCTAATCTATCTTTTTACCGTAGAGAGATTGACAACCTCTCTTTCGCGTCAGGTTGCAAGTATTTGTTATTTGTGTGCAGGTGCTGCTTATTAGGTGGTGGTGATCCTCCTACTGGTTCGATACCATGGTTTCATAACTGAGGGAAATACCTACCGTCGCTGTGCTACATCATCCCTTCCTCTTTGGGGAAATACCGACGCAGTCTCAAGCCACGTCAAGGAGTTTTCTGGCGCCGTTGCCAGGGAGGAAGCGGTCTCTTCTACGTGCCAATCTCTGGCGCCAAGGAGACACCATCATCATATACCAGGTTCCTAATCACAAATCTCATCTCCTTGCAATTACATTATTTGCCATTTGCCTCTCGTTTTCCTCTCCCCCACTTCACCAATTTGCTGTTTTATTTGCCCTCTTTTTTGTTTGCCTTTTCTCGTCAGATCTCTTGCTTGTTTGCAATCTTGCTTGCTTAGTCACGATGACTCAAGAAAACACCAAGTTGTGTGATTTTTCCAATACTAATAACAATGATTTTATTAGTACTCCGATTGCTCCTCCCGCCACTAGTGCGGAGTCTTGTGATATTAATGTCGCTTTGTGGAATCTTGCCATGATAGATCAATTAGCCGGTACTCCTAATGAGGCTGCCGCGTCCCATCTAAACACATTCGTAGAATTGTGTGATATGAAAAAGAAAAAAGATGTGGACAATGATATAGTGAAGTTGAAATTATTTCCTTTTTCCTTGCGGGATCGTGCAAAAATTTGGTTTTCCTCTTTACCTCTCAATTGTATCGATTCTTGGAATAAGTGCAAGGATGATTTTATCACAAAGTATTTTCCGCCAGCGAAAATTATTTCCCTTAGGACGTAAATCATGAATTTTAAGCAACTTGAGCATGAACATGTTGCACAATCTTGGGAAAGAATGAAATTGATGCTAAGAAATTGTCCTACTCATGGTTTAAATATTTGGATGATCATACAAAAAATTTATGCGGGATTGAATTTTGTCTCTAGAAATCTTTTAGATTCCGCCGCGGGTGGTACTTTTATGGAAATTACTTTGGGTGAAACTACTAAATTGCTAGATAATATCATGGCAAATTATTCACAATGGCATACCGTAAGAGCACCTACTAGTAAAAAAGTTAATTCGGTTGAAGAAATTAGTACTTTGAGTGATAAGGTTGATGCTTTGATGAAATTGGTTGCTAGTAAAAATGCTCCTATTGATCTTAATGATGTGCCTTTGTCTACCTTGACTGAGCAAAATAGTGATTCCGTAGATGTGAACTTTGTCTCGCTAAACAATTTCAATAACAATGCTTATAGAGGTAATTTTAATCCTAGGCCTTTTCCTGGAAATTCCTCTAATAATTATGGTAATTCCTATGGTAATTCATCTTACAATAATAATAGGAACACCTCTGATCTTGAGAGTAATATTAAAGAATTTATCAATGCGCAAAAGGCTTTCAATAGTACGATAGAAGAAAAGTTGAATAAGATTGATGATATGTCTAGAAGCATTGATAGAATTTCTCATGATGTGGAAAATCTGAAGTTGAAAGCTTTTGTGCCTAATACTGATGAATCTATTAAAGCTTCATATGTACCTATGGATGAAAGTAAGAAAAGAACCGCTATGCTTAGAGCTAAAAGAGAAATCTTAGAAAAATCGTTTTCTAGTGATTGCCTTCATAAAAATTGTGAAGATCTTAAAGTGATTGGTTTTTCTTCTATTGATTCCTTGTTTAGTAATATTAAGATTGATGATGGACTGAAGTAGATTCAACTTTAGCTAGAAGGTGTCCCAATAATTTGAAGGGTGAAAATCTTGATGAAAAATTTGATGAAAGTGGGTTTGAAGAGGTCAAAACTTTAACTAGTGATGTGCCCACTATCTTGGATTGCAAAGACTTTAATTCTGATAGTTTCTCTTTGATTGAATGTATTTCTTTGCTGCAATCCATGTTGAATTCACCCCATGCTTATGAGCAAAATAAAGCTTTTACTAAACATAAAGTTGATGCCATGATGAAATCTTTTGAAGAAAAGTTGAAGTTGGAGATTTCTATTCCTAGAAAATTACATGATGAGTGGGAACCTACCATTAAGGTCAAGATTAAAAATTATGAGTGCTTTGCTTTATGTGACTTGGATGCTAGTGTTTCCACGATTCCAAAATCTTTATGTGATGTGCTTGGTCTCACCAATATTGAAGAATGCTCTCTTGATTTGCACTTGGCGGATTCTATTATTAAAAAGCCATTGGGAAGAATTAATGATGTTCTTATTCTTTCAAATAGGAACTATGTGCTCATAGATTTTATTGTCCTTGATATTGATTGCAATCCGTCTTGTCCCATTATACTTGGTAGACCGTTCTTACGTACTATAGGTGCCGTGATTGATATGAAAGGAGGCAATATTAGGTTTCAGTTTCCACTAAGAAAGGGTATGAAACACTTCCCTAGAACAAGAATTAAGCCACCATATGAATCAATCATGAGAGCATCCTATGGATCCAAAACCAAAGATGACAATACTTGAAACTATGCGTTATGCCTTGCTAGGGGCGTAAAACGATAGCGCTTGTTGGGAGGCAACCCAATGAATAAATTTATTTTTGCTTTTTCCTTTCTGTTTTTGAGTGTTGACACAATTATGCCTCTGTTATGATTGTGTTTTTATGTTTTATTTAGTGTTTGTGCCAATTAGAGCCTTTAGGATGATTCATAAGATGAGTAGAAGCGATGCTGAATCTGAAACAGAAACTTTGCATCCAGTGTTCGAATTTTCGTTTTTTACCAGAACGTGATATTGAGGTGAAATTTTAACACAGTGTTGCTATACCAATTCTTTACGTTTTCCTAATTTTTCAGAATTTTTAGAGTTACAGAAGAATGGTTAGAGTACAGATTACTACAGACTGTTATGTTTAAGACAGATTCTGTTTTCGTTACATTGTGGGCTTGTTTTGATGAATCTATCGGTTATATTGAAGGATATGAGCCATGGTAAAGTTAAAATACAGTAGGTATAATGCAATAATAAAATATGAATGGGTTTGCAACAGCACCTAAAGTAGTGATTTGCTTTATTATACTAACGGATCTCACGAAGATTTTGTTGAGTTTTGTGTGATTGAAGTTTTCAAGTTTTGGGTGAGATCAAGATGGATGAAGGAATAAGGAGTGAAAAGAGCCTAAGCTTGGGGATGCTACAGCACCCCCAAGATATATCCAAAGCGAAACAAGCAAGTAAGCTTGGGGATGCCCCCCGAGTGGCATTCCCTCTTTATTCTAACGACCATCGGTATTTTACTTGGAGCTATATTTTTATTCGTCACATATCATGAGTTTTGCTTGGAGCGTCTTGTATAATTTGAGTCTTTGCTTGCTTTGCTTGTTAGTTTGTCATTTGTACCCTTGCTGGACACACCTATTTGGGAGAGTCAAAATTATGCTATCATTTGTTAGAATTTCTCTATATGCTTCACTTAAACTTTTTGAGCTATAGAATTGCTCTAGTGCTTCACTTATATCTTTTTGAGCACGTTGTGCTTGGAATTTTTTTTAGAAATACTCTCATGCTTCACTTAGATTAATTTGTGAGTTAGTAAATTTTGAAGAAATCCTCTCATGCTTCACTTATACCTTTTTGAGAGATGAAATCTTTATGCTCATGTGCTTCACTTAGATTTGTTTGAGCTTGTCAAAAGCAATGGCAATAAACTAGTCCCAAAGTGATAGATATCCAAGGAGGATATAATAAAAAGTTTCATGAATATCATTGGAAAAATTAAATTTGATTCCTTGTAATAGTTTTGAGACATGATGATAGTAATATGTGAGTCATGTTAGTGAGTAATTATGCTTTAGTAGGAATATTGGTGTTAAGGTTTGTGATTCTCTATGCATGCACGAAAGTCAATAGTTATGCAATGAAGTTACATCCTACTTCTGGTGCATTATTCGGTGTTAGCTATGCTCAATGCTCGCTTATGTGAATTTTCGTTTCTTGGTTTGGTTGCTTCTCAATCTATTTGCTAGCCTCCATTTGTACTAAGTAGAAATACTACTTGTGCATCCAAAATCCTTAAACCAAGTTTTGCCTTATGAGTCCACCATACCTACCTATATGCGGTATTTCCATGTCGTTACAAGCAAATTTGTATGTGCCATCTCTAATTTTCAAAATAAACATCTCTTTTGTGTGCTCGTACCGCTCATGAAACGGTAGGGAGTGTCCAATATTTTTCCATGCTAGATGTGTTATTCTCAAGATGAGTGTTTATTCACTTGTCATTACACGAGAGTGCAGCGGTAATAGGGATGCCCATTCCTGAAATGAAAAAGAAGAAAATATTTACTTTATGTTGTCAAATAATAGATTCCTTGAAAAGTGTTTGTATGGAAGGCAACAGTGGATACGGCCAGTCATGGAAAGTGAAAGAATGGTGGAAAAGGGAATAAACTTTATTTTCTGTTTGGGAACCGCCTATGATGTATCTAGCATGGAAAGTATTGTGAACTACTTTGTCGTTTTCGTTGATAGGAAAGGCATGCCACCCAAAATATTTTTCTCTCTCAATTTAAACTTTGAGCTCTGGCACCTCTACAAATCCCTACTTCCCTCTGCGAAGGGCCTATCTATTTACTTTATGCAATTTTTTTTTTACTTTGAGTCTCCATCTTCTCTTATAAAGAACCAACTATGGGGTACTATGATCGTACTTCAGCATTGGGTGTAGCTAATATTTGAGTGTGTTTCATGAATGGATCAATGATTGAGCATGATGGGCTAGGTATAACTTTCTTTAGTGTTGATATTTTGAAAGACATGGTTGCTTGTTGGCATGCTTGAGTATTGAAGTCATTATGTTAAAACTAGACTATTGCTTTGAATCATCTAAAAAGTCCAAATGTCCATGCTACAAAAGAAAAGAATATGAGATGAACATGTTAGGCAGCATTCCACATCAAAAATTCTGTTTTTATCATTTACCTACTCGAGGACGAGTAGGAATTAAGCTTGGGGATGATGATACGTCTCCAATGTATCTATAATTTTTGCTTGTTCCATGTTGTTATATTATCATTCTTGGATGTTTTACAATCACTTTATAGCAACTTTATATCATTTTTGGGACTAACCTATTGACATAGTGCCAAAGTGCCAGTTGCTGTTTTTCTTGTTTTTTTACTTCGCAGAATATCAGTACCAAACGGAGTCCAATCGCGATGAAACTTTTTGGAGATTTTTTCTGGACCAGAAGACACCCAGTGGGCCAAAGAAGTGCCAGAATGATGGGTTGTGCCCTCCACGGGGCCCCTCTCCACCGCCTCTAACGCCTATAAATACCCAAATATTCAGAAAACCCTAGGGGAGTCGACGAAAAACACATCCAGCTGCCGCAAGTTCCAGAACCTCGAGATCCAATCTAACACCATCACGGAGGGGTTCATCTTCTTCATAGGTGCCTCTCCGATGATGCGTGAGTAGTCCACCATAGACCTATGGGTCCGTAGGCAGTAGCTAGATGGCTTCCTCTCTCTCTTTTGATTCTCAATACAATGGTCTCTTGGAGATCTATTTGATATAAACTTTTGCGGTGTGTTCGTTGGGATCCGATGAATTTTGAGTTCATGATCAGTTTCTATCCATGAATATTATTTGAGTCTTCTTTGATCTCTTATATGCATGATTACTTATAGCCTCGTATTTCTTCTTTGAATCATTGGTTTAGTTAGGCTGACTAGATCGATTTTTCTTGCCATGGGAAGAGGTGCTTTGTGATGGGTTCGATCTTGCGGTGTCCTTTCCCAGTGACAGAAGGGGCAGCAAGGCACGCATGTATCGTTGCCATTAAGGATAACAAGATGGGGTATATTCCTACATGAATAGATCTTGTCTACATCATGTCATCGTTCTTATTGCATTACTCAGTTTTTCAATGAACTTAATACACTAGATGCATGTTGGATAGCGGTCGATATGTGGAGTAATAGTGGTAGATGCAGGCAGGAGTCGGTCTACTTATCTTGGACGTGATGCCTATATAATGATCATCGCCTTGGATATCGTCATGATTATTTGATCTTCTATCAATTGCCCAACAGTAATTTGTTCACCCACCGTGTACTATACTCAATAGAGAAGCCACTAGTGAAACCTACGGCGTCCGTGTCTACTTTTTCAACATATTGCTTTCCGATCTATCTTTTTTGCCTCTTTGTTTTTAGATATACTATACCAAAAACCCAAAAATATATTGCTACACTTTTTATTTACCCTTTTTATTTTGTGTTCTTGAGAGATCTATCTCTCCAATCTATCATTACCTAATCTATCTTTTTACCGTAGAGAGATTGACAACCTCTCTTTCGCGTGGGGTTGCAAGTATTTGTTATTTGTGTGCAGGTGATGCTTATTAGGTGGTGGTGATCCTCCTACTGGTTTGATACCTTGGTTTCATAACTGGGAAAAATACCTACCGTCGTTGTGCTGCATCATCCCCTACTCTTTGGGGAAATACCGACGCAGTCTCAAGCCACGCCAAGTATCTTCCTGAATTGTTCATGTTCAAAGCATCATATTATACTCTTTTTCCCTTCATGGGTTTACTTCTACAGGTTCTCATCAAGGTTTTTAATGAGGTAATATCATCAAAAGATCATATGTCATACTTTTTGTTTTTCCCACCGGGGTTTTTAGGAAAGTATATACGATATGTTTGTTGTTCTCAAAACTCTATGGTCCTCACATGTTGAGTTCAATAAGACAATATATTGTATGTTGCATCATTTTTTCCTTTTTTCCCACTGGGTTTGCTGTAGTTTTGACAACATATCAAATATCATACTCCTTACATTTTTCCCACAGGGTTTTGGTGGAGGTTTCATTTAAGATGATAACGCCTACAAGGATAGTGTAGATTAGGGGAAGTGTTGAGATTTAATTAACCCATGTATTAATTAGGAAGGATCTCCACTATCCCTAACCGTCATGCACGAGCGACACGACTGTTCGCTCGTGTCTCTCCAGACCTTCGTGTCTGTTCGATGCATACCTTCGAGGCTATATATACCTGTAATCAATCATAAATAAAGAGAACCGTTCACTTTTATGTCTCGGTCTGTGTCTCTCTACTTTTACCTTGGAAACATCTTTCTCGTATAAGAGAGACGTGTGTGGGTGTGCGCTCACTTTGGTCACAAAGTGCAGTTGCATTTAAGTTTCAATATCATTTTATTCGCAAAAAAAAGTGTTTGAATATCATCGGCATATCAAAAATTCGAAACGTGGGAGAGGACTGACATTGTACTCCAACATTCGGATCGGTCAGTACCGTGGGTTGACACCCTTCTACGGGATGGACCGTGACTGCCCTGTGTGCCGGTGCCAAGTGCCGTCTCCGGTCGATGTCAACACATCCAACTCATCGGGAGCGTGCAGGTGCGATCACGGCCGTGACACGTACGGTGGCACGACGTAACTCCGGGCGCGGCGCAGCGGTGCACACCCAGCTCGAACTTTGACGCGTCACCCACATTCCAGGCCTTTCACGCAAGTCAAAAATCTTTTAAGTTCCCCCTAAATAAAACAATTTAAGTTCGAAAAGTAGGAAGATTAGAGAGCCGCACTCAAGAGCCACACAAACCTGCTCAGCTTCCCACAAAAAAAAAACTGTTGCAGCTAACTCTTCTCAACCCCTGTGAAACGACAAGAGTTGCTAGCTTCATGTTTGGACAAGAGTTGCGATTGCGCAGAGAACTATGCGACGATGAAGAACTTGTAAAGAAGTTGGTTCACAATAATGAAGTTCACTCAGTGACATCATGCATTCCAACGTTCAAAGCTTCAGCTAAAAAAAATGCAGTCCCTTTTGAAGTTCATACTACTACGTAGGCTCCAGGGATACTCAAGGGCAAATCCCGATGCAAACAGACAGTCTAAAACCCAGTTGAAGAAGACAACAGAAAAATAAACTAAGATAGACATGTCCCCAAGTACAACGATACCAGAAGATTAACATAGAACGCCATACGGCAGGCCCTTCCAAACTTCTAAACTTAGTGATTAAAACGGTGCATCTCCGAGCTCCAAAATGATTCATCTTCGATCCTCCGGCAGGCACATCCGGGACACGCGCAGCGAACCTAAGCAGCATCGTCGACATCGGGGAGGCTGACGAAAACAAGGAGAGCAAGTTGATCACCGCCCAAACTTCAGAAGTAGTGAAGAACAGAGACCAAAACACCAGAGATACTCACTTGGACAAGGCTAGGTACAGATTGATGGCAAGAAGCGCGAAGCACCTGACGGTGGCCCATGCGTACGAGCGCCGGGAAGCCTCCGTCGTTGCTGTAACGGCCATCCACGCCAGGGAGCAGCCGATTGTGGTGCTCACGAGCACGCAGAACGTCAGTAACATGTCGCGGCGGAAGATGGCGAGGAGGCAGGCGCGGTCGTCGGGCGTCGTGGAGACAGCCGCCACCGTGAGCAGCAGCAGCATGGCCAGCACCGGCACCGCTATCTTGACGATCTTGGCCTGTAGAAAAGCATGCCGTGCAGAGTCAGGTGGAGAGATCGAACGAACGCAGGAAGACGAGATCGATGATGAATACGCATGCAGGAGTTTCAAACCTTGTTCTGGTTCGCTCTCGCGGTTCCTACAGCACCCAGCAGATTGCGCCCTTCAAAGTTCAGATAAGAAACAAGAAGATCAAATCTTGGTGGCATGAGCATGACAGGGAAATAGCAGAGGAAGATCATAAAACCAAACTCTGCGAGTTGCCACAAACAAGAAGGACAAGAAACCCCCAAATGAGCCTTTGCCATGGAAAATCAGCGGGGATGCGGCCACTTTTGAACTGATACGAACGGACAAGATCTCCAAAAGGAAACAACGGAGACACAGAAACAAGGGAAGAACATTCATCTGGACATCTTGAGCACAAATTTCCACCAGAATAGTAAGCAGAACAAAACCACCAACAGGAAAAGCCAAGGACGATTAATCAAGAGGGATGGATCATAGATGCAAGCATACCATCCATCTCTCTAGCACCTCTCTTTTCCCTAACCACAGAGAGTTTCGGAGATGTTGGCGGGGCTCTAGAGGGAATGGCGATGGAGCTCTCTGAGACGAAATTGCTATGGGGTTGGCGTCTACTTTATATGCAGAATACGGGAGAGGGTGAGGAGGAGGCACGCGGTCGTGGATTGGTCTCCACATCGATCAAGGTGGTACATCCATGGACGGGTGGCTGCATTTTCAGTCCGGGGGAGCAGCAGACGCAGCTTTTTCAGATTTCAGTTTCTTCATTTCAGAGCTCAACTGCCACCTTTTTCTTTTCTCGTTTCTTGCATCGAATAACTTACCACACACGGGGAATTCTCTTATGGACAGTAAAATCGACTGCCTTTTTTTTAACCTGGTTTTGCTTTTCGAAAACGCAGATGACGATCCGCACTTCCTCACAAGCGAAGTGACGAATGGTGGTAGTCCAAACCTTGCAGGGGCTAATCTGTCGTTCGATGGTATCCCCTGGCGACTAGCTAGGGTTCCCCTTATCCCCTGGCGGCGTGCTAGGGTTCCCGATCTACATCACCTTTGACGATTGTTCTCGCATTCGATCGCGGTGGCAGTGACCGAGACGCGATTCCCCCGTGGTCCTAGTCTCTCGGAAGCCCTTGCATGGACGGGGCGACGAACACCAAGATGCCGATGGGCGGCGAAGCTAGTGGCGGCGGCGGGACGTCTGAACCGCCGGGGTCCCAAGCGAATCTGGAGGATAGATTTGAGGGCTTGAATCTGCACGGTGAAGAAGAAGAGGACCTAGATTTGTCTAGGGAAATTGATGACTTCATTAAGGAGACGAGGTGGGTTGCGGTTTTCAGGGTTCATACGCAAAAAACCCTTCAGTCATGTGGCTCTTTTCAAGACGATGAGAAACGCTTGGTCGCCGGCGCAGGGTGTGAACTTCAAGCCGATGAACCCTAATCTATTTTTGGCACAGTTCTTTTGCCTGGGTTATTGGACTAGGGTTATGAATGGAGGACCATGGCTTTTCCGGAACGCAGCAGTCCCCATGGAGGAGTATGACGGGATAACTAATGTACTGGAGTATAAACTGGACCGGATCCCGGTTTGGGCAAGGATCATTGGCATACCAGAAGGGCTGATGAAGAAGAAAGAGATTGCAGAAAAGATTGCGAGGAAGGTGGGAGTCCCACCAATTGCAGTGATCGTTAACGAAGGGCGTCTAAATCCGACGAAATATCTGAGAGCACGTGTCTTCCTGATGCTGAATACACCGTTGTCCGTTTCGTGCCGGTAACTCTGAAGGAGAGCAAAAAGTACCCGATGGAATATGAAAAGCTACCGGACTTCTGCAACTTTTGTGGGCTCATAGGGCACGTAGTGACGGAATGTGGTGACGGTATACATAAACGAGAGGAGTGCGAATGGGGTGATTGGCTCCTGGCAAACTTTGATGCACCGGTCGGAAGAGGTGCAGGTGGCTCTGGGCGTGGAGGTATGGCTGGCCGAGGGTGAGCCTTTGGTAGAGGAAGAACACAACCGGGTATGCCTAACCGGGAGGAGGAGGTTGATATGGATCTTGACGGGCACAAGGACCCTTCTTCGGGTGCCTTGTTGCCGTTCCCTCAGAAGCGTCTGATAGGCCAAGATGGCACAATAAATGGACCGGGAGGAAAAGCTGGTTCAAGCTTGTATATTCCTGGGGCGACTCCACCACCAGGCTTTGTAACTGATCAGGTAAATCTATTAGAGAATGTATCCTCGGTGACTGTGGTGGATAAGGAGAAGATGAGTACCTCACAAAAGATTCATGACCCCAAGAGGTTGAGAGCGACAGGAAACGATTCCAGTGTATCAAATGATATATCGGCGACACTCCTTGAGAATGATCGCCGGGAGCAATGAAACTCATATGCTGGAACTGTCGCGGCATGGCCAGTGCTGCGGCAGAAAGGGCGCTTCTGGAGGTCCAGAAGCAGTGGGGGCCGGATGTGGTTTTCCTGTCTAAAACACATCTGAACACAGTTAAGGCAGAAAAGTTGAGGAAAAAACTAAGGATGGATAAGATAGAAGTTCATGAGAGCGCGGGTGCCAGCGGTGGATTGCTCTTGTTTTGGCATGCTCCGGTCACCATTCAGGTCCGGGACAAGAGCAAAAATTTCATTGATGTGATAGTGGGCAGCTCGCGGGAGGAGGAGTGGCGATTTATAGGCTTTTATGGGGAGCCGAAATGCGAGGGATAAGCATCTGTCATGGGGATATCTCCGTGCCCTCTATCAGCAAATTCGAGTGCCGTGGCTAGTTGTAGGTGATTTTAATGAGATACTATACTCGCACGAAAAGGAGGGAGGGGCGCCACGGCCAACAAGAATGATGGAGGTATTCAGAGATGCTCTGGTGGACTGCGAGCTGGAAGACATGGGCGTAGAAGAAGGCTTCGGGAACGTCTTGATAGGGCTGTGTGTAATGGGCTATTTCATGGCCTCTTTCCACATGCAAAGGTGATCAATGCTGCTCACACAAAATTTGAGGCAAGGTGGCTGCAGGAGGATAATATCATGCAGCTAGTGACAGAAGCATGGGAAAAAACGGATCCCGCAGCAACTCTATCGAGGCGTACGACAGCGGTTCATGCAGTCATGCACGATTGGGATAGGAAGATCTTGAAGGCACCTCATCGACGCCTGAAATAACTCAAGGCTGAGTTGGAACAGCTGCGGTTGGGCCCCCTTATTGATGAGGTGGCAGACCGGCAGCGACAATTGCTCATCTTGATCGAGGAGAATTTGGAGAAGGAAGAGATATACTGGGTGCAGCGGAGTCGCGTGAACTGGCTTAAGTTCGGCGATAGAAATACAAATTTTTTCAACAATTTCGCAACAGCTCGCAAGAAGAGAAACCACATCAAAAAATTGTTGGATGACCAAGGGGTGTGGAGAGAAGATAATGAGTCGATGAGTAGCTTGATTAGTGAATACTTTCAGAACCTATTTTCTTCATATGTTCATGCACCGAATGTGGAAGTATTAAATAAAGTAAAACACTGTGTTACGAATTATATGAATGAGTCTCTGCTTGCTCCTTATACAGAGGAAGAGGTGAAGAAAGCATTATTCAGCATAGGTGACCTGAAAGCCCCGGGACCGGACGGTTTACACGCCATCTTTTACAAGAAGTTTTGGCCGGTCCTTGGAGGAGACTTAGTGAAGGAAGTGCTTGAGGCTGTTAACAGCGGAATTATTCCTGATGGGTGGAATTCGACAATAATAGTTCTAATTCCAAAGGTGGAGAACCCGGAGAAGATTTCACAATTTAGGCCCATCAGTTTGTGCAACGTGGTGTATAAGGTAATCTCAAAGATGTTGGCAATGAGGCTAAAAGTATTACTCCCTGACATTATAAGTGAGTCTCAGAGTGCTTTTGTTCCTGGGCGTATAATCACTGACAATGTTATAGTAGCATATGAATGTCTACACACAATGAAAAAAAGAAAGAAAGGAAAATTTGGAACATGTGTTGTTAAGTTGGATATGCACAAAGCGTATGATCGCGTGGAATGGGTCTTTCTGGAGGCCATCCTTGGGAAACTTGGCTTCGACCAAAGATGGATCCAACTGGTAATGTCATGTCTAAGATCAGTGGAGTATAAGGTGCGGTTTAATTCAAATGAGACTCTTCCTTTCACACCTACCAGAGGGCTGAGGCAAGGTGACCCCCTATCACCTTATCTCTTTCTTTTGTGTGCTGAAGGGTTATCTGCTTTGATTGCTCATGAAGAATCAGCGGGAGAATTAAATGGTGTTCAGGTGTGTCGCGATTCCCCAACGATTTGTCATCTTTTATTCGCCGATGATTCACTTGTCCTAATGAGAGCTGATTCTGCAAATGCTACCTCTCTGAAACGGATATTGGATGATTATTGTGCGGCATCTGGGTAAATGGTAAGTGAGGCCAAATGCTCAATTTTCTTCAGCCCGAATACAGATGTGGAAGTGAAGGCGGAAGTTTGTCAGATTCTGAATATAATGACAGAATCCCTCTCAGATAAATACCTAGAATTACCTTCCATGATTGGGATTGATAGAGTTGACTGTTTCAAACACATCATTGAGAGAATTCTGGCAATGGTCAATGGATGGAAGGAAAGAACTCTGTCCGATGGGGGTAAGGAAGCTTTGCTGAAAGCGGTGGCCCAGGCCATCCCAACGTATGCGATGGGTGTTTTCAAATTCCCAAAGAAAATATGCAAGGGAATCACTGATGCTATGTCGCAATATTGGTGGGGTGATGAGGAGAACCAACGAAGGATGCATTGGTTTGCGTGGTGGAAAATGTGTGTGCCAAAAGAAAGGGGAGGTATGGGATTCAGATATGTTCATAGCTTTAATCTTGCAATGTTAGCTAAGAAATGTTGGAGTGTAGGACCGAAAGTATGTCTAGAGGGGGGGGGGTGATTAGACTACTTGACCAAATAAAAATCTAGCCTTTTCCCAATTTTTAGTGTGGGCAGATTTTAGCATTCATAGCAAGTCAAGTACACCCTACACATGCATGTCTAAGAGTATAGCAGTGGAAAGTAACAACAAGCATGAGTAGTAAAGGAAGGGTAGGAAGATCAAACGCAATTTGTAGACATGAAGATTTTTCCCGTGGTTCCGATAGGTGGTGCTATCGTACGTCCACGTTTATGGAGTCTTCAACCCACGGAGGGTAACGGTCGCGAGAGTCCATGGAGGGCTCCACCCATAAGGGTCCACGAAGTAGCAACCTTGACTATTCCATAACGGCTTCCGTCCACGAAGGACTAGCCTCACTATGGGTAGATCTTCACGAAGTAGGCGATCTCCTTACCCTTACAAACTTCTTGGTTCAACTCCACAACATGAAGTAGGAGGCTCCCAAGAGACACCTAACCAATCTAGGAGGCACCACCCTCCAAAAGGTAATAGGCTCGGTAATGACGATGAACTCCTTGCTCTTGTGCTTCAAGATGATAGACTCCTCAACACACAATCACTCTCTCACAGATTTGGCTTGGTGGAAGAGATGGGATTGGTGGAAAGCAACTTGGGGAGGCTAGAGATCAAGATTCATATGGTTGGAATGGAATGGCATGATCTCAACACATGAGTAGGTGGCTCAATCTCAGAAAATATGATGGGGCTAGTATGGAATAGTTCTGAGTGCTTCTCTTTCGAGTAGGTGGTGGTGAAGGGGTATATATAGGCATCCCCAAAAATCCAACCGTTACACACAAAATGACCAACTCGGTGACACCGATGTGCGAATCTCAGTGGTACCGAAGTGACCAAAAGGCAGTAACTTTTGAATCTTGGTGAGACCGATATATGAAACTCGGTTGCACCGATAAGGTGACCAACGGTCAGATTGCCCAATCTCGGTGATGCCGATTCAACAAACTCGGTGGTATCGATTTTGTGAAACTGCGTAAAAGAAAGTTGGCAACCCAAACTCGGTGGCACCGAAGCAGAATCGGTTGCATCGAAAGGCTAGGGTTTGGCTTAGGTTTGGCTTAGGTTTGTCTAGGTTTGAGAATCGGTGGCACCGAGTGGCGAGTGTTGGTTGCACCGATTTTGGATATTTGACTTTGGACAGACTTTTGTGGAAGAGCTTGTGGGTGTTTTTGGTGACTATCACTTGTGCACGTATGAGCATTTTGTTCACCAACAGTACCTTACCCCCTTTTAATAGTATTGGCTTTCCTATGGACTCAAAGTGATCTCTCACAAAGTAAAATGAAGAGTCCTCTTGCTTGAAGCTTTGCCAATCCATTTCCTTGCATCTTGGGGTATTTCCACAATCTCCACAATCCTTTTGCCAATCCTATCATTGAACTTTTCCTGAAATATGCTTAGTGGACACATTAGTTCAATGACTTATATGTTGTTATTAATTACCAAAACCACCAAGGGAGCAAATGTGCTTTCAATCTCCTCCTTTTTGGTAATTGATGACAACATATAGATCAAAGCTTCGACAATGATATAATCAATGAATATAATCATCGCTTTGAGAAGTATGTGATAAGCAAGAGCTCCCCCTAAATTTGTGCATTATTTTAAAATTTGCGTTTGAATGCAAATGCACAATCGATTAGGTACATGGGGCACTCTTTCATGTCACATACAACTTGGTGGTGTGCGAGAGTAATAAGAGTGAACATCATAGCACAACACAATCAAGCAAAGGTGAATGATCATCTCATAAGCAGCATAATGATAGGAAATAGTAGCAACACACATTAAGCGTATGATCAAACACCACATAGTTCAACACAAACACAAGCAAGTCAAAAGATCAAGTGTTTTTGAAAAAGCAATAAAAACCAAACGCTCTCTCACTCGAAGCCTAAAGATCTATATACCCGTCTCCCCCTTTGGCAACAAGTTACCAAAAAGTTCAAAGAGATATAGCTAAGCGTTCTTGGGCTGATCTCCTCCGGTTGTTGATGAAGGAGTCGAGAGAATTGCATCGGCGAAGATCTCAGCTGATGTCCTGGATGGATTTGGAGTAGCAACTGGAGGCACTGGAGCTGATGGAGCTGAGGTGACAGTAGCAGGTGCTGATGAAAAGGGCCTCAAATCTGGAGCTGGCACAGTGGCTGATCTGGCCTGAGTGGTGAAGTGTGTGCCTGGCCTGAGAGGAGAGTCATCCTCATCATCATCATCATCAGAAGAGTGAGGAAGAGGCACAGAGTCAACTTCCTTCTTAAGCTCATTGACTGTCTTGGTCAGCCCATCTACCTTGTCATTAAGGGTCTTGATCCTATTCTCAAAGATCCTGACAAGATTGTTTTGATTGTTCAGAATGTCCTTGATGTCCTTCTGCATGCCTTGAACAGTTGAGATCAAAAGATCCATTTGCTCGTTCCTGGATCTAGGGACTTGAGCACTAGTGGCTCTAGCAGCCTCTGCCTCTGCCTGTGCTTGAGCTGCAGCTGATGTGGGATGTTCTGGGTCCATCACCACAATGTTGTCCTCTAAATCTGGCTGTAGGGGCAAATGGGGTCTGTCCAGAGCAAAGATGTGCTTCTCCAGCTTGGAGTTGATGAGCATCTGAATGTAGGGTGCATAGCAGCATTAACGCTTCTGATCAGCAGCAACCCTCTTCAATGTCTCCACAATCAAGTCCATCACTCGTATCCTGGTGTGTCTGTCAAGATGGATCAGCATGTTGATGGAATAGCCTCTAATCATCTTCTCATCTCCTGACTTGGGCATCAAAGTATGCCTCAATATGGTGTTCATGGTATGGAGGCCAGCCTGGAGGAAGTAGATAGATCCTAGCTTGTGAGACTTCACATGTGCAGCAGGAATCTCATTATACATGTTAGCCATAGCATTGTGGCTCTCCTTGGATTCAGAGTAGACATCCAAGTCACCATCCTGCACCTCTGGGACTCCTAAGATGGCAGCCCATACATCAATAGTAGACTCGTATCTTGCTCCTTCTGTCATCCATACAATTCTACCATCTCCATAGAAGTGAGCGGTGGAGTAGAATTGCATGATCATCTCATCATTCCATGCAATGAACTCTTTGCCAACAAACTCATCCAAGCCAATGCAATGAAAGTTGTCTTGAACATTTGGAAAGTAATCCTCATTCTCCTTGATATACTTCCAATCAACATATCTCATATCGCTCACAGCTGGACTCTTGTCAAGCAGCACAGTCTCATAGAAATCCTGTTGCTCCTTGGTGTAGAACCTGTAGTCCACAGCTGTCTTTCTCCTCTGGGCATATGGATCAATAGCTCTCCATGCCCTCAAACCAGAATCCTTCCTCTTCTTCATATCTTCAGCAAGTGGATGGCTGGCATTGTGTTCAGGAAGGTGTGGTCTAAACTTCATCAAAGCAGACATGGCATCCTCATCCTCAACTCTGGAGGTAGTTCCTTTGTTCTTCTCAGAAGCAGGAATCTGTCTGGATGTCCTCTTGGGTTTTTCAGCAGCAGCCTTCTTGGGGGCAGACTTGGTGCTCTTGGAGGGACCTTGCTTTGGCATAGCATCTGCCAAAAGCTTCTTTTGCTTCTTCTTGGGAGGGGCCTTGACAACCTGCTCTTCCTCCTCCTCAGCAATAGCACCAGCAGTCTCCTTTGGGTCCTCATACATGGATGTAGGCTTGCCAGTGACAAAGACAATCCTTTTCCTGGCCTTCTTCTCTCCTGCCTTCTTAGGCAATGACTTCCTTGGGGGCTCAATGGTCATGGTAGCCCTAGCACTCTCAGGTGCTCTCATAGCTTCAGAGCTGGCATAAACCTTGCTGACAGTCCTTTTGGAAGAGGTGGCTTCATTAGCAGACTTCTTAGCAGCTTTCTCTTGCTTCTTGGCAAGAACTTCCTCTGGCACAAAATCTGAATCCTCCTCATCTGAATTCAGTCTTTTCCTGGCCCTAGTAGCAGCCTTAGGCAACCCATGAGAACTGGGGGTGCCTGGATCTGAAGAGGAACTTGACTCAGGACTAGTGCCTGAATCCATCTCAACACTCTGCTCTTGGAAGTTGTTCTCACTGTCCTCAGCATCTGACATACTGACCCTGTGAATAGAGTATAGAGGAGTAGAAGAAGATGAGTCATCACAAAATGCAGCCAATTTTTGAAAGTTTGAACAGAAAAATCTTAGATGTAGTTCACAGCAAAAAAGAATTTCGGTGTCACCAAGTCAATATTTTCGGTGCTGCCGAGACTCACAATACTCTTAACAGAAACTTGGCAGCAGTTTCGGTGGGACCGAAAACTACCACTCGGTTTCACCGAGTACTGTCCTCAGTAGCACAAAGGCAAAATTGGTGGAACCGATTTTTCTGACTCGGTATCACCAAGATGCGATTTTGCGGGCAACTAAACCTAAATTTTTCCGATTCGCTAATCTACTGGAACTTTTAGAGGATAGGGAGGATTTCACATGGTGGATTATCAATAAAATCAACTCCAATGCGTGAGAATCGGATGGGGAGCGCAAGGAGGGCCGGATCCATACCCTAGCTTGGTGACGGATCCGCTACGGCGAAGATGCCCGTCGACGGCAAGGATCCCAGCGGCGGAGACGCACGGGGAAGCAAAGGCGACGACCAGGGGTCACGAATCGGCAGCGTAGGGTTTTGGGGCGCGACGGTTTGAGGATTGATTTTCAAAGCGTCGGGTCCACAGCATATATACCCCTTGCTGTCGGTGACACCGATTCTAAATTTTCGGTGTCACCGAGTTCCTCAACTGTCAGCTGACAGGGAAACTCGGTGTAACCGAGAATATGGAATCGGTAGTACCGAGATGGAAACCAGATCAACCCTAGGCATTCGGTGAGACCGAGAATTTTGGGTTGGTTCCTTAATGGTCAGTCCTTTGTCGATACGGAACTCCGAGTGCTCCACACACAGAGGGATTGAAAAGTACTTGTTCAAACTTTGTGATGCAGCATGAATGGAATATGAGGTGAGAAAGCATAGATAGCTAGAGAGTGATCCTAGGCATTCTTGTCCATCCAATTGGCAAAAGATAAATCAAAACCAAATAGCAACAATTGGATGTCCTCGAATGAGTAAATAAATGCAGACCAACATGCTCACACAATAAGATGTCAAATGAAATCATGGCAAACATGCACATACATACTAGCATCTAACAAGCACTTTGGCGATCACGGAGTCATCTATATATGAGTATATTGACTTAGGAGCTAAGTAAGAATACTTGATCATAGGTCATACTCATCGTTTAAGCACAAGTGGGGTTACCACTTTTACATAAAGCATTTAATGTTGTCGCATACTAAGAGATGCTTTGACTCAAGTCTTAGAGTAAAGCTCCCCCTTGATGTGACACCCCCCCCATAGGAGGGATAAACTAACCTTGGGTTTTGTCGATGAAGACTTCATGTTGGTGAGGTAGTGGTGGATGCTCAAGGTTGATGAAGATCACCAAGAGTTGGGAGCATCCTTGTTGTTTCCTTACTCTTCTCACCTACATGGGTTAGTCCCAACACACAAGAGACAAATACAAGGATATCTATGGACATGGAGTGCAAAGCATGTGTGATGATGTCCATTGATTTGTTGATTACCTTGTCCCTTGCTTACCTTTGAGGGAATGTGTGACTCCTTGAACTATTGCATAGAGTTTATGTTGATTGCAAATAGTTCTTGCCAATAATGAATGTGAGTGAGTTTCATTGGCGGAGTCACCCCTCAAGAACTCTCTAGTTCTTCTTCTTGGGGACCCACATCAACTTGATGGGGATCCTTGGTGTTGAAGTAGCCTTTGTAGAAGTTGAGCTTGAAGTAGCCTTGGGAACCCACTCCACCAAAGCTTGGGATTCATCTTCATATGAGTCAATGTCCTCTTGAAGCTTGTTCTTGCCCTTGAGCTTGTGGTCTTGTGGTGGAAGGTCATCTTGAGTGTTTGTTCCCTTGGGAAGAGTATTTTCATACTTCTCCTTTTGAGGAACAAACTTGGGCTTGGGGTATTGACCTTCTTCCCATTCAACTCCATTAGCGTTGAAGTAGCCAATGCCATGGTTCTTCCGGTATCCTCCGTGCTTGCGTACAATTTCCTCAAATTGCTTACACCCGGCAAGACTCTTGTAGATACCTTTCTCTATAATTCCTTTCAATAAAGCATTTTCTTGCTCAAGTGTAACTTGGCTAAGAGAATCATCATTAGTGGAATCAATAGAACTACTAGAAGCAACATCATTAGGTTTAGCATTTTTATTGTTGCTACTAGATGAAGAACCTTTCTTGTCTTTGTTACTAGTTTGTTTAGATTTAACTTGAGGCATGAATGTAGACAAGAGTAGTCGTTTGTCTAGATAAGATGAAGTCTTCTTTCGGAGATCGTCATTGATAGCTTTAAGAAACTCATGCTCTTGCTCCATGTTGAGCTTCTCGAAGCGTAGCTTCTCATGAGTCCTTACAAGCTCTCTGTGATCTTCGAGAGTAGATTCATGAGCTAACTTAAGAGTGTTTAGTTCTTTAGTTAGTTGTTCTATTTTCATCTTATCATCATCAATTGACTTATCTTGACTAGCATGAGAATTATCAAGTTCATTTTGACTAACATCACTAGTTTCATCAAAGAGCAATTCATCATCACAAAGCAAATCAGCTTCATCATTATTGAAATCAAGATACTCGGGGTGTGATACCTTGGGGCCTTTAGCCATGAAGCAACTTCCACTCCCTTCATTTGGTGAATCAAATAGATCATAGGAGTTGGTAGTCACTAGTGCAAGTCCGGCAACACCTTCATCTTGACTATAGTCGGAGTCGGAGTGATAGCTTCTCTCGGAGTTGTTGTCGGAGTCGGAGCCGGAAACCCATTCACCAACATGAGCTTGATGTTTTCTTCTTGTATAGCTCTTGGTGTACTTGTCCTTCTTCTCCGAATCCCTACTTCTCATTGAGGGTCTTCGTTCATAACGATCATCTCTACTCCTTCTCTCTCTTGGAGGTGATTCATTCCTTGAGCTTCGTCTTCTAGGTGACTCTTCTCTCCGTTTGTAGGGATCCGTGCACTCATTGGAGTAGTGTCCGGGCTTCCCACAATTGTAGCAATTGCAGTCACGACTTGACGAACGCTTCTCTTCATATCTTGAGTTGGAGCTTCGTTCTTTGCCTCTATTCTTGTAGAACTTGTTGAATTCTTGACCATGAGGCTTATCTCTTCATTGGTGACAAGGTTGTCTCTTGAAGTTGCGGGAGCATCACTTGTGGCTTTGTAAGCACCGCTAGACTTATTGTGAAGCTCTTCTTTGTCTTTGAGTGTCATCTCATTAGCAACAATCCTTCCAATGACTTCCGTAGGCTTGAGATCTTTGTAGTTGGGCATCATTTGGATCAATGTGCACACGGTGTCGTATCTCTCATCCAAAGCTCTAAGTATCTTCTTGATGATGAATTTGTCGGTCATTTCTTCGCTTCCTAAGCCGGCAATCTCATTGGTGATGAGAGCTAGCCTAGAGTACATTTCTGCGACTCCTTCACCATCCTTCATCTTGAACTTGTCAAGCTGACTTTGAAGAACATCTAACTTGGATTCTCTCACGGACTCGGTTCCTTCGTGCATATCAACCAAAGTATCCCAAATCTCTTTTGCATTCTCAAGACGGCTGATTTTGTTGAATTCTTCGGGGCATAGGTAGTTGAAGAGAATGTCACATGCTTGAGCGTTGTATTGCAACATCTTCAATTCATCCGCGATCGCTTCACGATCGGGTTCCTTTCCATCACCAAAGAATTCACCTTGCAAGCCAACACGAACAACAGCCCATACGTCAGGGTTATGACCAAGAATATGCATTTTCATTTTGTGCTTCCAACTAGCAAAATTAGTGCCATCAAAGTACGGACCTCTACGGTGATAATTTCCCTCACTAGACGCCATACTCTCCTAGGTTGTGAGACCAATGCAATGGAGACCAAAGCTCTGATACCACTTGTAGGACCGAAAGTATGTCTAGAGGGGGGGTGATTAGACTACTTGACTAAATAAAAATCTAGCCTTTTCCCAATTTTTAGTGTGGGCAGATTTTAGCAATCATAGCAAGTCAAGTACACCCTACACATGCATGTCTAAGAGTATAGCAGCGGAAAGTAACAACAAGCATGAGTAGTAAAGGAAGGGTAGGAAGATCAAACGCAATTTGTAGACATGAAGATTTTTCCCGTGGTTCCGATAGGTGGTGCTATCGTACGTCCACGTTTATGGAGTCTTCAACCCACGGAGGGTAACGGTCGCGAGAGTCCATGGAGGGCTCCACCCATAAGGGTCCACGAAGTAGCAACCTTGACTATTCCATAACGGCTTCCGTCCACGAAGGACTAGCCTCACTATGGGTAGATCTTCACGAAGTAGGCGATCTCCTTACCCTTACAAACTTCTTGGTTCAACTCCACAACATGAAGTAGGAGGCTCCCAAGAGACACCTAACCAATCTAGGAGGCACCACCCTCCAAAAGGTAATAGGCTCGGTAATGACGATGAACTCCTTGCTCTTGTGCTTCAAGATGATAGACTCCTCAACACACAATCACTCTCTCACAGATTTGGCTTGGTGGAAGAGATGGGATTGGTGGAAAGCAACTTGGGGAGGCTAGAGATCAAGATTCATATTGTTGGAATGGAATGGCATGATCTCAACACATGAGTAGGTGGCTCTCTCTCAGAAAATATGATGGGGCAAGTATGGAATAGTTCTGAGTGCTTCTCTTTCAAGTAGGTGGTGGTGAAGGGGTATATATAGGCATCCCCAAAAATCCAACCGTTACACACAAAATGACCAACTCGGTGACACCGATGTGTGAATCTCGGTGGTACCGAAGTGACCAAAAGGCAGTAACTTTTGAATCTCGGTGAGACCGATATATGAAACTCGGTTGCACCGATAAGGTGACCAACGGTCAGATTGCCCAATCTCGGTGATGCCGATTCAACAAACTCGGTGGTACCGATTTTGTGAAACTGCGTAACAGAAAGTTGGCAACCCAAACTCGGTGGCACCGAAGCAGAATCGGTTGCACCGAAAGGCTAGGGTTTGGCTTAGGTCTGTCTAGGTTTGAGAATCGGTGGCACCGAGTGGAGAGTGTTGGTTGCACCAATTTTGTATATTTGACTTTGGACAGACTTTTGTGGAAGAGCTTGTGGGTGTTTTTGGTGACTATCACTTGTGCACGTATGAGCATTTTGTTCACCAACAGTACCTTACCCCCTTTTAATAGTATTGGCTTTCCTATGGACTCAAAGTGATCTCTCACAAAGTAAAATGAAGAGTCCTCTTGCTTGAAGCTTTGCCAATCCATTTCCTTGCATCTTGGGGTATTTCCACAATCTCCACAATCCTTTTGCCAATCCTATCATTGAACTTTTCCTGAAATATGCTTAGTGGAAACATTAGTTCAATGACTTATATGTTGTTATTAATTACCAAAACCACCAAGGGAGAAAATGTGCTTTCAATCTCCCCCTTTTTGGTAATTGATGTCAACATATAGATCAAAGCTTCGACAATGATATAATCAATGAATATAATCGTCGCTTTGAGAAGTATGTGATAAGCAAGAGCTCCCCCTAAATTTGTGCATTATTTTAAAATTTGCGTTTGAATGCAAATGCACAATCGATTAGGTACATGGGGCACTCTTTCATGTCACATACAACTTGGTGGTGTGCGAGAGTAATAAGAGTGAACATCATAGCACAACACAATCAAGCAAAGGTGAATGATCATCTCATAAGCAGCATAATGATAGGAAATAGTAGCAACACACATTAAGCGTATGATCAAACACCACATAGTTCAACACAAACACATAGTTCAACACAAACACAAGCAAGTCAAAAGATCAAGTGTTTTTGAAAAAGCAATAAAAACCAAACGCTCTCTCACTCGAAGCCTAAAGATCTATATACCCTTCTCCCCCTTTGGCAACATGTTACCAAAAAGTTCAAAGAGATATAACGATTCGAGGTAATCAAGTCTTGACAAGAGTATGTGATCTCATCGACCCAATCACAGTACATTGGGATGAGATGCTGATTCGAGAGAATTTCTGGAACATAGATGCGGAGAGAATACTGCAAATTCCAATCTTCCAACATGAAACGGAAGACTTTGTGGCGTGGCACCTAACGAAGAATGGCAGATTTTTAGTAAGATCAGCGTACTATAAACAGTGGGAGGAGTATGTAGATGCGGAGAACCATGGTATGAACCAAAACAGCTCCTGCTTCCACCCGGTTTGGCGTAAACTATGGAGTTTAAAGCTCCCGGGAAAGATCAAAATATTCATTTGGAGGTGCCTACATAATGCCATCCCGTGTTTTAGTGTGTTGGTGAATCGCCGCATCGGTTCAAATTCAGAATGTCCAATCTGTAAGGCCGGTGCGGAGGACATATCGCACTTGCTGTTCAAGTGTGTTAGAGCCAAGGCAGTATGGAATTAGCTGGGTATTGCTGGAGACATGGAGTTTGCATCACGAGTAGACCAATCTGGACAGGCTATTCTGGAATTCCTGCTGTGTGACAATTCCTTCCAGCGTCAGTACGCTAAAGCAATCAAGATCCCAGAATTAATAGCCGCCGCTTGCTGGTAGATGTGGTGGCAAAGGCGGCAGATGGTCCGAGGAGAGGATGTCCTACGGCCGGGAATGACGGCTACTGCAATACTGGCCCTGACGATGAACTATGCTCGTGCGGCGGGTATAACTACAGGTGTGCAGAGGATAAACAAATCGCCGGTTGTCACAGCAAATCACCAGGTCATAAATGTTGATGCTTCTTTCACCATTGGTGATTACTCGGGTTCCTGCGGCATGGTAGTGCACGATCACTGAGGAAAGTTCCTAAAGGCGGCAACGTCAAAACTGGAACATGTGCCGGATGTGGTGTCGGCGGAGGCCACCGCACTCGTGGAAGACCTGAAGCTGGGACAGAGCTCTGGATGTTCCAACATTCTCGTAAAAATGGACAACATCATCATTGTAGAGGCGCTGAATCAAAAGGAAGGACATTCGATGGTGGCAGCTCCGGTTTTAGAAGATTGTCGGTTGATCTTAGGCGATTTCGGGAAGGTGACTATTTAGCATTGTAATAGGGAGTCGAATGTAGTTGCTCATGAGCTAGCTAAGTGGGGTCGTGTTAATCCTCCTACTGTTTGGACGGATGAACCCCCAAGTTTCCTGCTTAAATGTTTAGCGGACGATGTAAGCATTATTTGATGATTAATAAAAGCTAGCCAGAAGGCCTTCCCGTAAAAAAAAGTCCAAACCTTGCAGCATGACACCAACCATCGGTTCACTTTAATGTACCACGAAACTGACACACTGATTTGAAATAGTTTGAACAGACGATTCGACCGATAGAGAGTATCGCTGCCCTTTGGCGCGAAACCGCCGGTGGAGGGAAATATGGGCTGAGCCTACCGGTGGATGCTAGCCAACTTTTATGGTCCAGGGCCTCAGAAGGTCCGGAAGGAGGCACCACGATCGTTCAATCTAACAGTGAATATTCATTTTGGGTACGTGTCTTTCATGGTCTAGGGCCTCACAAGGCCTGGAGGTCCACGAATATTCATTTCTCAGCCAGCTCATCTGCTCTCGCTGAATAGTAAACTAGAAAAATTAAAAAAATCTGTTTTTTTTTTGCATGGAAGATGTTCGAGTGCATGATATTCGTGTCAAATTTGGTAGTGTGCGGACATCTGAGGAGCTCGTAGCAAAAAAGACAAAATCAGTTCAAACAATGCGTGAATAAAAAACTTTCTCGGTCCTCATTTTGTTTTTGTTTTTCGCCGAGAGCTACTCATATGTCTAAACACCAAAAAATTGGCATGGATGGACATTGCGTGCTCGAACGTTTTCATGCAAAAACAAAATCATACACCCTCTCTACCTAAATACTTGTAGTTGGGGAGAACTAGACTAGTTCTCCCCAACTACAAGTATTTAAGTACAGAGAGGGTATTCTTTTTTACAACGGAACCTAATTTTTTTTTGCCTTTACCGACGCAAGAGAGCATATGAGCTCGGAGCCGAATTGCCTTGTCCTACGGGTCCGTAACTGCATGCTATATAACTTACGAAAGGAAAATTCGAAAATCTATGAAGAAATGGGGGGGGGGGGTTGATTCATTCCAACCGACTGACTACACCCCACAGCCGCCTCCAGCATGTGACATGTGTCATGTGGGCTACACACACGCATCGTGATGTCCTTTCAAACGCACATGGCTTACTAGCCAACATACCCATAAATGAACAACGTATATCAAAGAAGCGCTTACTAGCAGACCGACCCATAACCAACAATTACTCAAATAACATCACATGTAAAGGGGGTTTAAGAGTTGTTACTACCCATCACAGAGATGGGGAAGGAAGAACAAGTGGCGGTGATGGTGGTGACGACGACATTGGTGGTGAACGGCATGAGCGGCCTCGATGTATAAGTATACGGGACCGGAAGATCAGTCACGAGTGTCCAATGAGGAACTCGGGGGTTGTTGGGGATATTGCCTCTAGCATAAGCCGGCCAGTCCAGTCCGGCTCACAGACACGTGGGCCTGGACGAAAGCCGGCCCATAAGGAGCATGACCCCACGCGTCTGGCCTAAAGACCAGGAGGAATTCACCAAGACCATTGGGCCGGCTTGTGAGAAGGCCGTCTTAGAGGACCACGACCAATTCCGGCTTAGGGGATGCCAACTTAGGAGTTTCAATCCAATAAGGAGGAGAGGACAGGCGTGACCCTGATTCATTGTAACCCCGGGGACTTGACCCAGGACATAAGGGCATGCCCCGGGTCGTCGAAAGGGACAGATTCAAGTCAGAAACCCTTGTAATCGAGATCTTGACATCGAATAAGAAATCACATAGTAGGAGTAGGCTTTTACCTCACCAGAGGGGCGAACCTGGGTAAATCGTCTCTCTCGTTCCCGATCAACCCCATCCAAGGCTTCGCCTAGCCATGATGGCCTCGCAACTAAGTTCTCCTATGAGGACACTTGCCGTGACATCCCCACAACAGTTGATGCTCAACGTGGGGCCTGCGCGCAAGGGAGTTGTCATCTTGGAGGGAGCTCTTCCAGGGACGGAGCGACTTGTCATCGGCCAGCTTACGAAGAGCCGGCGTGGAAAGTTCTACTTCGTCGACGACAAGGGCTGGGGACCGGAAGCGGACTCTCTCGAGTCCAGTTGCCGCATTCCTTTGGGCAAAGTCAACGTCTTGTGGGGACCCCGACTCATAAGTCGAAGTCACCGAATGCATGTGTATAGTGATCCCAGAGATCAATGCTCACTGAACACACAGAAACTGAATAACAAGAGTCTTACATCCATTACATACCGTCTTACACAAATATGACCTTTATGGTCAGGTCTTCATAGATAGGGCCAGGAAAGCCAAAACACCAATCATAAACTCGCAGCGGAAATCTTGAACGATAGCGCGAACCCATGCCATCTTCCTTAACCCTACACGCATTCTGACTGGGAAACGTCCTAGCTCGCATGTTCGTCACCAAGATACTCTTCATCATATCCTCTTCTTTCATGCGTGGACAATTAAATAACCAGGGACAAGCCAATGAGTACTTTTGAATGTACTCGCAAGCAACCCATGTTTGGATCAAGATAAACAAATGCAGGATATAACACGAAGTAGGTACTTTTGCAGAAAGCCAATTTTGAATGCAGTATCATGTCCTATTATTTTGTAAAATCATGCATCAACAAGTTGCAGATATCCATGTGAACAGGTTACAAATATCAATATAAGTAGAGTTGGAACAACTCAAGTGTAATCATCTCATCAGGTCATCTGACTTAGCTCATGTATCTCTGTTGTCACACACACACACACACACACACACACACACACACACACCAAGTTTTGTGAAAAAAACATCGGACGTAGTTTAAGTAGGACCACCAACTATCCTTGACCGTGGACACGGCTATTCGAATAGTTTGACACTCTGCAAAGGTTGCACGCTTTACCTACCAGACTCGGGGAACTTTCGTGTCATCCGCGACTCGCGGTATATTGCATACCCGAGGTAAGCACCCGAACATTGCCTTTCCCTTGACAACACTAAACAAAGAGTCCACTCGTTGGCCCATGTCCTCATGATGTACATCACACGAGACTCGCTCAACATTGTACCATTCGTGAGGGGACACAACGGTGTGCCCAGTTACTGTGAAAACAACCATAGTCGTCCATCCAGGCACGACCCCGTATCGAGAGAGTGACTCTGGCCCTCTCGCCACTAGTAATGCGGGCTCTCTGCTAGCATCGACCAAAGTAATCAACAAAGCCCCGTCCCATAAGGGGTAGTGTGGTCGCACATGTAAGGTTGGGACGGTCAGCAGATCTTAAATCTCTCCGTTTTCGAAAACACACACACAACTTGCCTCGGTACACCACTTCTTTATCAAGTGGCTACCTAGCAGGCCAGCATCACACCCCCCTCGGGGCATTAGTGGCACCCGATGGGTTTTTTGAAAAGTCTTTGAAAACACTTTTGTTTCCTTCTCGATGCACGTACCCGTCCCACTTGCGTAGCATCTACTGGCATCCTATCTACTTCCCGCCCACAGAACTCTATACGGAAGATAGAGTCATGACATGCAAGTATTAACGAGGAAATGCAACGGAGGCAACCCAGCAAGGTTGTCACCACGTCATCATGCCTTTGACGCAATAATTAAAAGTGCTAAAATGTCATGCAAGAAATAGTTCCATCATCTTGGTCAAAGGGACGCTTGCCTGGCTCAGCAATATCTTCAACTCTTCTGGTCCTTCATCGAGCACTCAGTCTACTTCATCATCTACCGTCGAAAGCATTCACAATAAGCAACAGAACAAGGAGGGAAAATAGAAGTGTCCTAAAAATAGGAATTCGATTTTTCTTGGACACCTCTAGCCATAAGAAAAATACCTTAAAGAGTATCTACTTGAGTTGCATCAATAGGAATTTTTGAACCATCCATTAAGGTGGAAACAAGGGAATAATGATCCTATAAGAACTATATAGAAGATATTTTTATAAAAATGAGTGAATTCACCCATTAAATCAGGCATGATTTTATAGGTATTTAGGAATTAGTTTCACTGGATTTGGAGTTGGGATGAATATTCTATGGGTTTTCTAAGATGGAATAATTAGGAAAGGGACCATTTAATAGATCCAACATAAATAAATCTGGGGAAAAATGTTCACCATAGCTAGATAAATAGGGCATGATTTCATAGTCATCTAGGAATTTGAATAATCACATTTGAAGTTAATTTGGATGCTCTAGGGATTTTGCAAGGTGGGCTCATTATAGTTCAAATTTGGATTTAAATTTGAATAGTGCAAAAACTTGTGGAGGAAAAATAAGGGAGTGGTTCCAAATAATAGCCGGGATTTTTATAAAATTATAGGAACTTGCATCATTGCATTTGGACAATTATTTGGGCTTGTGGAATTTTTGCAAGATTTCAAAAAAGAAAAAGGGGGAATGCCACTGTGGAAACGGGCCGGAACCAGCGCATCCGAGACGGCCTAGAGAGAACCGGCCCAGAGCATAGTGCATCATTGTAGGGGGGCACGTCGATGATGTATTCCCTGAATACGCCACCGACCGAACCGGTACGCGCGCTGCGATCGATTCAAACCTGACCGGTGGGCCAGGCCGGTCAATGAGAGGGGCACGGGTGAGGGTATGACAAGTGGGACCCACCCGTCATCCCTTACCTCACGACAGGGAGCAGGGGGAGCTCATCAGTGGCGACACCGAGCGCGGGAGGGCGAGCGGCCTTCACCAATGGACTCAGGAGGTTGCCGCAGATCAACTGGTGGTGGAGTTGGTTGCCGACGTGCAGTGGTTCGCCAGCGGCGAGCGAGCACGGCATAGGGGCTTCGGGAGAGGGTTGCTCCAGTCGGATTCGACTGCAAATCGCGCAGGAGAGAACGGGAACCACATCAGCAAGCTGAGAGAGGACCAGAGGGAGGGAGAGGAGCGCCGAAGATGGTCTGTACCACGAGATCGCCGGACGGCCGAGGTGGTGGAGCTCTGGTCTGATCTGAGCACACAGGCCTCCAGAGGTCAAATGGATGACGCTGGCGTGAGATTCAGAGTGAGGGGGAGCGACAAGGGCGCCCGTGGGGATGGCTGTGGTGACCACGGGGGAGAGCAAGGGCTCGTCTATGGTGTTCGTGGGAGTCGTCCAGGTCGCGGAAGAGAAGAGAGGGAGAGCGGGGGAGCGTCCTGGTGCGCGCGCGTGTGAGGATGCCTGTTGGCCGAGCTGGCGGCGCGGCACGCGCGGGAGGGGGCGAGAGAGAGAGAGAGAGAGAGATAGAGAGAGAGGGAGAATGGGTCCGTCCGACAGGCTTGCTGCGGATGTCGAGGAGGGCCCGGTGACGTGCGGGGGAAAGCCGAGGTTGTTGGGGCATTGGGTTGGGCGCGACTATAGTGCTCTGGTGCACCGTAGCGCGCTCCAGTGCGCCCAAATGGCCGGCATGGCCATGCCCCACACGCTCTGGCCGCGGCCTCTCATGTCTGGTAGTGCCTGGAGGTAGTAGAGATTCCCTATGAGGCTTGTGGGCTAAGGAACTAGGTAGAATTCCAAGGAGGGAAAGAGGAAAGGTGCTCCCAAGGTTAAAACAAGGAGAAAAGTGGGGGGTTTTACCTCTCAATCATGGAGCTGAGGTTGTGAGGGAGTTACTGGAGGTAGAAGAGGCCTAGGAGGATCTATGGCAAAAATTTGGACTTAAGGAGAATACTTGAAGGGGTCAAAACAATGAATTTGGAAAATTACCAGAAGGTGTTTGAGGTTGATTTGAGCTAGATGAGTTGATCACCATGACATGAGATTTAACAGGAGTGAAGGGTAGGGACAAATGATCTTTCTCACAAATTTTGAGTTCATTTGGAGGAAGTGGCCAATGTAGAAGTTTCAAACCCTAGAAATGGTCATAAATGGATTTGTTTAGATCTAGCTAAGCTACACTATTCTCCTTGATGAACCACTTGGTTTAGAGAAAGTTTGAGCTTATTTGGGGATACTTGGCAGTGTAAAGTTGTTCAAATTTGAATTTGGACAGAAAAGGTTTTGGGGCACTTTTGTGAACCAAAACAATTTTGATTGAGTCGAAACTTGGCAAGATCATCATATGAGGCATATGTGACTTGCTAGAATTTTCTTGGATTTATTTGACAATATTTCCTATATAAATATTTCAAATGCTTGAAATATCCAAAAAGGGTTTCAGAGGGTTTTGTCCAATATTCTGAACATGACCATGTGTTGGAACTCATGTATATGGAACATATATGTTCACTAAGTTTTCCTAAATTTTCTCAAATATTTTTGAGACATTAAAATAATTTTTTACCTATCAAAGACCATTTCTGGCCTCAGAAAAAGGCATTTAAATAAAATTCCAAAATAACTTTTAAAATAATATTTTGTGGTTTTGGGAAATCTTATATATAATAAGTTCCCAATAAAATATTTGAGGCAAAAGATTTTCCCTAATTTGAGGACTTGTAGTACAAATCTCAATTTAGGGGTTTTTGAAAACCTAAATTAGATAAATGCTTTTTGGCCAAAATATTTTTGTATAAAAATAGTTTTATGTCATGTACACTCAAACAAAAATAGTTTTGTATAAAATATTTGAGGCAATATTTTTATGTCCTGTATAAAAATATTTTTGAATAAAAATAGTTTCATGATCATTGGGCAAAGATTTGGATCAAGGAGATGAGTTTTGAGAGTAGGAGGAATTTTATGATTTAGAGGCACACTCAAAGAAGCAAACAAACAACAATTAATTCAAGCATCACATGCACACAAAAAGTTTCTGCTAGTCCTAATCTTTAAGCTTTATTAATATTGTGATGTGGCACAAAACACATGGCGTGACACGTCTTCGTTGGTTTCATCACTAGGTCTGAGCTGGAGCCGGACCCGAGTGGCGGTTCCATCTTAGGAGGCACCAATATCGTCCAATCTGACAGTGAATCATCGGTCGACGACAACAACTACACTGACATCGAATATATCATCCCGCTTTTCGAGAAGAGGCTGGGAGGGTACTCTGATGAGGAAGGTTACCTAGTTTCTGGCGGATCACCACATCACGTGGCGGTCTGCATGGTAGGGAATCAGCAGAACCCGACAGCTCGAGGACCCAATCCGACTCAAGAAAATCCATCAGGCTAGAACTTGCCGCCCAACTCTGGGGTCGGTGATGGAGGTTTGAGCACTCAGGGAGTAGCAGAAACAGTCATGGCGCTCGACAAGCTCCTTACATCTTTTTCAGATGCCACCAAACACCCCTATCCATCCCACCGCATGTGCTAATTTGGGCGCCGACTTAGGAGCAGCAGGAACAGGCGCGCCCCCAGGTCCTGGTAACACGAACTGTCAATAGATCCAGCAGCCAGCCCAAGATCAGCAGCAACAAATTTTTCAGCAACAGGTGCAACAGCCGCCAGTACATTTTCATACACCACCCGATCATTTCTCTAACCCAGTGGAAAACCTGTATGCAGCTGGACAGAAATTGTCAATGATACCAATTGAGGGCAACACTTCGTTCGAGATCGAGGCAAGGAAGGTGATTAAGCTGCTGCAGACCGCGGTTATGCGACATGCGAACTATTCCAACAGTCCCAACAGATTACACTCCACCCCATACAATAGCCAGAGTGTCTCAAGTCTACATGGAGAGTCACCTGTTCCAGCCGATTCAAGCACTACACGACGCCGCGGGGAATGTCAGGTGCAGAATCAATCGCAACGGTTGGCGGTCTCAGATGCACAAGCCATATTTGATAATGCACGCGCAACCCGCACGGCAATTGCTGGCCATGTGATGGTGGATCATGCTCGTCCCGAGGCAGGAAACATGCAAGTCCCACCCGCCGCTAACAACCCAGCTCCCACTGCCCCCGGGTCACGTTTTGTTGCCAGGACTATTTGCACAGTGTTTGGGTCCAGCATTGAGAAATGAGCGTCTCCCGCAGACTTTAAAGGACCTTGGAAGGTGCCTAATTATACCACCGACATTGAGCCAACAGACTGGATCGAGAGTTATGAGCTTGCTATGCGAGGGAGTCCTGGACTAGCGGGTCCCAGCCGAGCTGGTCCAGTCCATGGGTTGTGCTGGAGGCCCACCCTGCAGGAAGGACCTCGGAGGCCTAATAAAGGTACGTGAGCATATCGAATTCTACCAAAGACTTGGCGTGCACTCCAGGAAGAGGATGATTCGTTCGGCATGTAATCCATAGATGATAAATGACATCCATGTAAACCTAGATGCCCACGGTGCCTATATAAGTTGTAGGGTTTACCCCGTAGAGGATACCCATACACAACATCATAACCCCCTAGGGTTTCGGCCACAAACTTACGATCTCGAGGTAGATCAACTATGTACTTGCTACATTATCAATACAACAAGAGCAGGACATAGGGTTTTACCTCAATCGAGAGGAACCGAACCTGGGTAAAAGCCTTGTGTTCTTTGTCTCATATTACCCTCGATCCGATCTCATAGCTCGGGCCCCCCTACCGGAGGTTTGCCGGTTTTGACAACAACATTGTTGTTTCCATTGAGAGCTCGTTGTGTGATCATCACGATCGATGGCTCGTCTGTAGTTTCACAACAACGTTGGTTGCGGTGACATCTTCGTCCCCAACCATCTTTTCACATTCGTTAGTGTGGTACTGCACGCTGATCCCACTGGCCATCTAGGCCGCATCGATGCCTTTGCTCCGAACCAGGTCATCATGTTTGGAAGTTTGAAGTACGTCGCTGACGCCCGTGGCGATCTAGTCTTGTCGGGACAGATTGCGATCCAATCTGAGGAACCTTCGAGCACAGACGCTCCAAAACTGGCTTTCGATCGGATCCTCGGATCCAACCCCCTAACAGAAGAAACCCCCTGACAGATCGGTATTTGAACTGGAGATGGCCTGCAGAGGCCAAAAAGAAGGACCTGCCTCACGAGGCCCGAACAACCCCTTTCATATCAGCCCAGCTTATCGCCAGGTCCTTGACGTAGATGACCTCTCGCGAATAAACGAGGTGCTGGATCAGATACAGAACCTAGTGATCTCATCTGCAGTTTACGATCAGATTGGATGTAAAATTGATGATCGGGAGATTTTCAGCCCACCCACCTAGTCGCCACGGTTGAAGATTAGACCGATGTGCTGGACTACCAATCTGATGAGGCCGTCGATATGGACGATGGCCACGATTTCGGATCAAGCTCATGGCGGCCATTCCCCGAACTAGAAAGTGGGCTGCAACGTCAACTTATAACGTCTACATGGTAGATACCCCTAAGGAAGATCCCGAGGATAAACCTAGGGGAAGTTCCAAGCGCTGCCGCCCCAAAAGAAGACCTAGGGGCAACATTAGAAATAAAAGTGAAGCTATCCCCGCAGATAACACGGGTAGGCCTGTCGCGAACGAAAACGGACACATTGAGCTCGCACAGCAAAACGGGCCGATGAGTACACCCACCAAAGAGGATCCCGAGGAGAATGAAGGCTCCAAGAGCGGGACCAACGATGACTACAAGCTGGAATCCGAGGATGATAACAGCCTCGGGCCAGATTACTTTGAGTTACCCAAAAGCCCATCCGCACAAATACGTTTTGATACGTCTCCAACGTTTCTACTTTTCCAAACACTTTTGCTCTGGTTTTGACCTCTAATTTGCATGATTCGAATGAAACTAACCCGGACTGGCGTTGTTTTCAGCAGAACTACCTTCGTGTTATTTTTTTGCAGAAATAAAAGTTCTTGGAATTGGACGAAACTTTTTATGAATTATTTTTGGGATTTATAAGGAATTATGGAGCAAAGAACTACCGGAAGCCATGTGCCAGGGGGCCACCACACATCAGGGCGCCCCCCTAGGACGCGCCCTGATGGCTTGTGGAGCCCTCGAGGCTCCTCCAACCCTAATTCTAGTCCTATAAAATAACATCTTCGGAGAAAAAAATCAGAGAGAAGTTTTCATCATGTTTCACGAGACGGAGCCGCCGCCACCTCCTGTTCTTCCTCGGGAGGGCTGATCTGGAGTCCGTTCGGGGCTCCGGAGAGGGGAAATCATCGCCGTCGAAATCACCAACCCTTCTCCATCAACACCGCCATGATGCTCACCACCGGGAGTGAGTAATTCCTTTGTAGACTTGTTGGACGGTGGTGGGATTGGATGAGATTGATCATGTAATCGAGTTAAGTTTGATAGGGCTTGATCCCTAGTATCCACTATGTTCTGAGATTGATGTTGCTATGCTTAATGCTTGTCGCTAGGGCCCGAGTGCCATGATTTCAGATCTGAACCTATTATGTTTTCATGAATATAAGAGTGATTTGGATCCTATCTTGCAAGTTGTATGCACCTATTACGTGTCTTGATCCGCATACCCCAAGGTGACAATAATTGGGATTCTTTCCGGTGATTGCCGTAGTTTGAGGAGTTCATGTATTCACCAGGTGTTAATGCTTTGTTCCGGTTCTCTATTAAAAGGAGGCCTTAATATCCCTTAGTTTACAATAGGACCCCGCTGCCACGGGAGGGTAGGACAAAAGATGTCATGCAAGTTCTTATCGCAAGCACGTATGACTATATACGGAATACATGCCTACATTACATTGATGAATTGGAGCTAGTTCTGTGTCACCCTAGTGTGTAACTATTATATGATCAATGTCATCTAAATCATTATCCATCACTGATCCACGTGCCTACGGTTTACATATATTGAATCTTGCTAAGCAACTATTGCTACTGCTACTGTCACAACTGCTACAAAATTACTGATGTCACTACTACTGTTACTTTGCTACTACTTTTTGCCGTGCTACTAAAACTTTGCTGCAGAGAGATATCCAAGGTGATGTTGAATTGACAACTCAGCTGTCAAGGCCAATAAATATTCTTTGGCTCCCCTTGTGTCGAACCAATAAATTATGGTGAAATACTACCCGTGAAGACTGTCGCGATATCCCCTATACTTGTGGGTTATCAAGACCTTTGTCTAGCGCCGTTGCGGGGGAGCATAGCTCTATTTATTGTGTTAACATGAGGATATCCAATTGCCACTCTGAAGAATCTGAAAGATACTCGAACTAAGATCGTCCCCTCTCACACGAGAGGAGGTAAGGAACTGCCATCTAGCTCTGCTTTTGATTCACCTACTGTTTTGAATCAGCTTGTTACACCACTGATGACCCACAAGTATAGGGGATCAATCGTAGTCCTTTCGATAAGTAAGAGTGTCGAACCCAACGAGGAGTAGAAGGAAATGACAAGCGGTTTTCAGCAAGGTAATTTCTGCAAGCACTGAAATTGTAGGTAACAAATAGTTTGATAGCAAGGTAATTGGTAACGAGCAAGTAACGGTAACGGTAAATAAGGTGCAGCAAGGTAGCCCAATCCTTTTGTGGCAAAGGACAGGCCATAACAATCTCTAGTAATAGGCAAAGTGTTCTTGAGGGTACATGGGAATTTCATCTAGTCACTTTTATCATGTTGGTTTGATTCGTGTTCGCTACTTTGATAATTTGATATGTGGGTGGACCGGTGCTTGGGTGCTGTTCTTACTTGAACAACCTCCCACTTATGATTAATCCCCTCGCAAGCATCCGCAACTACGAGAAAAGTATTAAGATAAAATCTAACCATATCATTAAACGTTTGGATCCAAATCAGCCCCTTACAAAGTAGCGCATAAACTAGGGTTTAAGCTTCTTTCACTCTAGCAACCCATCATCTAATAACTACTCCACAATGCATTCCCTTAGGCCCATGAATGGTGAAGTATCATGTAGTCGACGTTCACATGACACCACTAAGGGAATCAAAACATAAATATCATCAAAATATCGAACACATATCAATTTCACATGATTACTTGCAACATGACTTCTCCCATGACCTCAAGAACAAAGGTAACTACTCACAAATAATAATCATGCTCAAGATCAGAGGGGTATTGAATAGCATAATGGATCTGAACATATAATCTTCCACCAAATAAACCATATAGTAATCAACTACGCAAGGTAATCAACACTACTAGTCACCCACAGGTACCAATCTGAGGTTCCGGTACAAAGATTGAACACAAGAGATGAACTAGGGTTTGAGAGGAGATGGTGCTGTTGAAGATGTTGATGAAGATTAGCCTCCCAAGGATGAGAGGGGTGTTGGTGATGACGATGGCTTCGATTTCCCCGTCCGGGAGGGAAGTTCCCCCTGCGGAATCGCTCCGCTGGAGGGCAAAAGTGCTCCTACCCAAGTTCCGCCTCGAGACGGTGCTGCTCCGTCCCGAAATTCCTCCTCTTATTTTTTTTATAGGTCAAAAGTGATTATATACCAGAATATGGGCACCGGAGGTGGACCGAGGAGGGCACAACCCACCAGGGCGCGCCCAGAGGGGCCTGGCGTGCCCTGGTGTCTTGTGCACACCAGGGTGCCCCCCTCTGATAGTTCTTTGCTCCAGTATTTTTTATTAATTCCAAAAATAATCTTTGTAAAGTTTCAGCTCCATTGGAGATGTGCAGAATAGGTATCTCTGATGTGCTTTTTTCAGGTCCAGAATTCCAGCTGTCGGTATTCTCCCTCTTTGTGTAAACCTTGCATATTATGAGAGAAAAGGCATTAGAATCACTCCCTAAAGCACTATTATTCAAGAAAACATAATAAATAATAGTAGGAAATCATGATGCAAAATGGACGTATCAACTCCCCCAAGCTTAGACCTCGTTTGTCCTCAAGCGAAAAGCCGAAATTGAAAAGCATGTCCACATGGTTTGAGAGAGAGGTGTCGATAAAAACAAAATACGGACATAGAAGCATCATGCTTATTATCATAACAACAACAAACTCTATCATAAAACTTATTCATATGCTTTCATCATATAACTTCTCATGCACAAGTAACAATTCATCACAACATAGAAGTATAAAGCATAAACCTTATTGAAAACCAACAAACTATGTTCTCAGTCAACTTTGCAACTACAATTCATCATATTTTCAGGAAGGGTCGCATGTCGGAGCCTTTTGGCAAGTCCACATACTCAACCATCATTTAGTCTTCTATGATTGCTAACACTCACAGCATACCCATGAGCAAAAAGTTTCAACCGGACACATAGGAAGATAGGGGCTTATAGTTTTGCCTCCCAATGTGTTCACCTCAAGGGTGATGTCAACAATAATAACTCATGCCCACCCATATCCAACTGGATATATGTGCCTAGATCTTTCCTCACTACATGATGCTTGCAAAAGTAAAAAGTAAAAAGGAATAGGGAAGAATACTTTGACTCTTGCATAAAAGTAAATACATAAACATAAAAGATAATCCCTTCACAGAGGGAAGCAGAGGCTGTCATGCGCTTTTTTGGTTTCTACGTCCAATCCCTTAATGTAAAAGAACGTCACGCTACATTGCCCCCTATGATAGCAACCTTTATTATGTAGTCCATCGCTTTTATTACTTTGCCATCATAAGTTCATATAGCGCTCAATTTTCTCTTACACTAATTGATCAAAACACTTTTAGAAGCAATTTTTATTGCCTTATTGCACCGATGACAAATTACTTGAAGGATCTTACTCGATCCGTAGGTAGGTATGGTGGACTCTCAAAGAATGAATTTGGCTTTGGGTTTTTGGATGCACAAGTAGTATCTCTACTTAGTGCGGAATTTTTGGCTAGCAAAGATATTGAGCAAGCACCACATGTTGAAGGATCTATGACAATATAGCTTCTATGTGGATATGAACAAGCATAAATCATTACGTTGTCTTCCTTGTCCAACATCAACAATTTTGACATATAATATTTAATGGGGGCTCACAATCATAAAATATGTCCAAGATAGTGTATTTGCATGTGAATCTTCTCTTCCCTTATTAATTCTTTCATGAATTGCATCATTGACCAATGTTATGTTTGTCAATCTCCAATAAATTTTACTACTTATACTTTTCCTTATGTGATGTCATTACTCACCATAAGATTAGCATATGATTCTTTTCATTTATTTCTCTTTCCTTTTATTTTGATTGCAACAAGAAAGTAGAGAGGCAAAAACTCAAACTAAAATTTATTATATAACTCTCACTCGATTACATAGATAGATAGGCCACGAAACTAACACACGAAAATAGATCATGCTAAACTTTTATTCAACTAAAGCAAAGGAAAACTAAAGATCCAACTAAAATAGGTAAAGGTGAATAAAAGTGATGGTGATACGATACCAGGGCACCTCCCCCAAGCTTGGCTCAAGCCAAGGGGAGTGCCCATACCCGTGTGCTCAAGTCTCCTTTGGTGGTGGTGATGAAGAAGGTGGTGGTGATGATGTGGTAGGTTTGTCCTCCAGCTTCTAGGGAAAGGGCTCCCCATCAAAAGTCGACGCAAGAGTCCCCTGAGTCCTGCAACTGGCAGCTAAACTCATACCTTTAAATCTTTCTTCTTATTCAAAAACTTGGTTTTGAAGATCATAAACTTGGCTTTGCAGAAAATTAATTTGCTCATTGAGGGTGGAGATGATGTCCTTCACAGACCGACCATCCACCATCTGATCACGGGTGAACTCCGTGATCATGGAGTGATTGGCACTAAGTCCACGCTCCACCATCTTTTGGCACTTGAAGATTTCTTGTTCCACCGCCTCGAGCCTAGCCTCCACGCTTCCGGTCCTCTTGGGTCCCTGAACATCGCGGATGTGGAGCACCCCCTCATGCATCTCAATGGCTTGAGGGTGCTTCATCACCTCCGACAAGTACGGGTTGATGACCCTTCTCGAAGAACTTGTCCTTGGAGGAGCTTGGTGGAGCTATGGAGATCTAGATCTGACGAGAAAACAGCACGAAACAAGAACAGAGGATTTTTCTGCACTATGGTCGTCAAAACAGTCGAGGGTATATATAGAGAATTTTTATTCTTGGGAAACAAGCATATGGAAGGAAAATAGAGTCGGGAAAGTGTCCGAGGTGGGCACAACCCCCCAGGGCACGCCCAGGGGGGCCTGGCGCGCCCTGGTGTATCGTGCTCACCTCGATCACCTTCCGGTTTATTTCTTAATTTCAAAAAAATTCTAATATTCCAAAACTGACAAAAAACATTTTTGTGGATTTTTCGGAGTTCGTTTACTTAATGTATCACGTACCTCCTATTTTTCAGAATTCTGGAGTGTTCCGGAAGGTTTCTTTTATGTGTTCCTCCGGTGTCATGGTTTGGATAACATTGCTTTCAACGTTAATAGGCGTACCTGAGATATAGTGCTTAATTCTTTGTCCATTGACCACCTTCGGGTTAGTACCTTCGACATTATTAATCTTGATGGCTCCAGAACGATAAACCTCTTCGATAATATAAGGTCCTTCCCATTTGGAGAGAAGCTTACCTGCAAAAAATCTTAAACGAGAGTTGAACAAAAGAACATAGTCTCCTATTTTGAATTCTCGCTTTTGGATTCTTTTGTCATGCCATCTTTTTACTTTTTCTTTGAATAGTTTGGCATTTTCATAGGCTTGGGTTCTCCATTCATCTAGTGAGCTAATAGCAAATAGCCTCTTCTCACCGGCAATTTTGAAATCATAGTTGAGTTCTTTAATTTCCCAAAATGCTTTATGTTCTAATTCTAGAGGCAAATGACAAGCTTTTCCATATACCATTTTGTATGGAGACATACCCATAGGATTTTTATAAGCTGTTCTATAGGCCCAAACTGCATTATCTAATTTCTTAGACCAATTCTTTCGAGACCTATTGACAGTTTTTTGTAAAATCAATTTTATTTCTCTATTGCTAAGTTCAACTTGACCACTAGATTGAGGATGATAGGGTGATGCAATTCTATGGTTAACATCATATTTAGCAAGCATCTTACGGAAAGCACCATGAATAAAGTGTGAACCACCATCGGTCATTAAATATCTAGGGACTCCAAACCTCGGGAAAATAACCTCTTTAAGCATTTTAATGGAGGTGTGGTGATCATCACTACTAGTTGGAATAGCTTCTACCCACTTAGTGACATAATCAACAACAACCAAAATATGAGTGTACCCGTTAGAGGAAGGAAAAGGCCCCATATAATCAAAATCCCAAACGTCAAAAGGTTCAACAACAAGTGAATAATTCGTAGGCATTTCCTGACGCTTACCGATATTACCAATTCTTGGACATTCGTCACAAGACTAGACAAACTTACGGGCATCCTTGAAGAGAGTAGGCCAATAAAAACCGGATTGCAATACCTTGTGAGCAGTTCTATCTCCCGCATGATGTCCTCCATAAGCTTTAGAATGACATTTCTGTAGGATTTGTTCCTGTTCATGCGCAGGTACACAACGTCTAATAATACCATCTACTCCTTTATAAATATGTGGGTCATCCCAAAAGTAATGTATTAAATCATAGAAGAATTTTTTCTTTTGTTGGTATGTGAAACTAGGTGGTATATATTTAGCAACAATGTAGTTAGCATAATCAGCATACCAAGGAGTGTTTTGAGAAACATTTATTGCAGCTAACTGTTCATCAGGAAAGCTATCATCAATGGGTAGTGGGTCATCAAGAATATTTTCTAACCTAGACAAGTTATCAGCTACGGGGTTCTCAGCTCCCTTCCTATCAACGATATGTAAGTCTAATTCTTGAAGCAAGAGAACCCACGTAATGAGTCTAGGTTTAGCATCTTTCTTTTCCATAAAATATTTTATAGCAGCATGATTGGTGTGAACAATAACTTTGGAGTCAACAATATAGGATCTAAATTTATCACAGGCAAACACAACTGCTAAAAATTCTTTTTCAGTAGTAGCATAATTTTGTTGGGCACTGTCTAGAGTTTTACTAGCATAGTGGATAACATTCAATTTCTTATCAACTCTTTGTCCTAGAACAGCACCAACAACATAATCACTAGCATCACACATAATTTCAAAAGGCAAGTTCCAATCAGGTGGTTGAACGATAGGTGCAGAGGTTAAGGCTTTCTTGAGTGTTTCAAAGGCTTCCACACAATCATCATCAAAAACAAAAGGGATATCCTTTTGCAAAAGATTAGTAAGAGGCCTAGAAATTTTAGAGAAGTCTTTAATGAACCTCAAACCAGCATGACCAAGGAAACTTCGAATACCTTTAATATCTTTAGGACATGGCATTTTGTCAATTGCATCAACTTTAGCATTATCCACCTCAATACCTCGTTCAGATATATTATGCCCCAAGACAATGCCTTCATTAACCATAAAGTGGCACTTCTCCCAATTCAAGACGAGATTAGTTTGTCCACATCTCTGCAAAACTCGATCAGGGTTGCTTAAGCAATCATCAAAAGAAGTTCCGTAAATGGAAAAATCATCCATGAAAACTTCCACAATCTTTTCAAAAAAATCAGAGAATATAGCAGTCATACATCTTTGAAAGGTAGCAGGTGCATTGCATAAACCAAAAAGCATACATCTGTAAGCATAGGTTCCAAAAGGGCAAGTAAAGGTGGTTTTCTCTTGATCGGATTGTGACACAGGTATTTGAGAGAAACCAGAATATCCATCCAGAAAAAAAAAGTGTGTGTGCTTAGATAATCTTTCTAGCATTTGATCAATGAAAGGCAGAGGGTAATGATCTTTTCTAGTAGCTTTATTTAACTTTCTAAAATCAATTACCATTCTATAACCAGTGACAATTCTTTGTGGAATGAGTTCATTTTTATCATTAGGAACAATGGTAATACCTCCTTTCTTAGGGACACAATGAATGGGACTTACCCATCTACTATCAGCAATGGGATAGATGATACCTGCTTCCAGAAGCTTTAATATTTCAGTTCTTACCACTTCTTTCATCTTAGGATTTAATCGCTGTTGATGATTAACAACGGGTTTAGCATTAGGTTCCATATTAATCTTGTGCTTACATAGAGTGGGACTAATGCCCTTAAGATCATCAAGAGTATATCCAATAGCAGCCCGGTGCTTCCTTAGAACTTTTAATAATCTTTCTTCTTCATGTTCTGAAAGGTTAGCACTAATAATAACAGGATATATCTTTTTCTCATCAAGATAAGCATACTTCAAAGTATCGGGCAATTGCTTTAATTCAAACACAGGATCACCTTTAGGTGGAGGAGGGCCTCCAAGAGTTTCAATAGGCAAATTGTGTTTCAGGAGAGGTTGTTGTTCAAAGAAAATTTGATCTATTTCATTTCTCTCACGCAAGTGCATATCATTTTCATGGTCAAGCAAATATTGTTCTAATGGATCAGTAGGCACAACAATAGAAGCAAGACCAATTATTTCATCCTTATTAAATAATGCTCTATCACGAGGTTGTCTCCTAAACTTGGAAAAATTAAACTCATGAGACACACCACCGAAACTGACACCGACAGTTTGTTTTTCACAATCTATCTTAGCATTGACGGTGCTAAAGAAAGGTCTACCAAAGATAATGGGACAAAAGTTATCTTGTGGGGAACCAAGAACTAGAAAATCAGTAGGGTATTTTACTTTCCCACACAAGACTTCAACATCTCTAACAATCCCAAGTGGTGTGATGGTGTCTCTATTAGCAAGTTTAATAGTAAAATCAATGTCTTCTATTTCAGCAGGTGCTATTTCATCCATAATTTCTTGGTAAAAGGTAAAAGGGATAGAACTGACACTAGCACCCAAATCACATAAACCATGATAGCAATGATCTCCTATTTTAACTAAGACAACAAGCATGCCTTCTATGGGTCTATGTTTATCTTTTCATCGGGTTTAGCAATTCTAGCAGCTTCATCACAGAAGTAGATAACATGCCCATCAATATTTTCTACCAAGAGATCTTTAACCATAGCAACACTAGGTTCTACTTTAATTTGTTCAGGGGGCTTAGGTGCTCTTATATTACTCTTACGAACCATAGTTGATACCTTAGCATGTTCCTTTATCCTAATAGGGAAAGGTGGTTTTTCAATATAAGCGGTAGGCACAACTGGATCAACATTGGAAATGATGGTTTCATCTGTAGCTATGACCGGTTCTTTAATTTCTTCTTTAATAGGGGGGTGATATTTAAACCACTTCTCCTTAGGGAGATCAACGTGAGTAGCAAATGCTTCACAGAAAGAGGCTACTATCTCAAAGTCAAGTCCATATTTAGTGCTAAACTTGTGAAAAGTATCGGTATTCATAAAAGATTTAACACAATCAAACTCGAGCTTTATACCTGACTCATTACCTTCGTCGAGTTCCCAATCTTCAGAGTTGCGTTTAATTCTTTCTAAGAGATCCCACTTGAATTCAATAGTTTTCTTCATATAAGAACTAGCACAAGAAGTATCGAGCATGGATTGATCATTATGAGAAAGCCGAGCATAAAAATTCTGAATGATAACTTCTCTCGGGATGTCATGATTGGGGCATGAATATAACATTGACCTAAGCCTCCCCAAAGCTAGAGCGATGCTTTCTCTTTCACGAGGCCAAAAATTATATATATAATTCCGATCATGATGAACTAGATGCATGGGATAAAACTTTTGGTGGAATTCCAATTGCAAACGATTCCAGTTCCACAATCCAAGATCATCACATAGCCTATACCATGTAAATGATTTTCCCTTAAATGATAAAGGGAAAAATTTATTCTTATCTTCATCTTCGGGTAAACCTGCAAGCTTAAATAATCCACAAATTTCGTTCACATATAATAGGTGCATATCAGGATGTTTAGTTCCATCTCCTGCATAAGGTTTAGCAAGCAGTTGTTCTAACATACCCGAAGGAATTTCATAACCAATATTTTCAGTAGGTGCAGTAGCTTGAGGGGTAACTAATTGTGGTTCCGATCGAGGTGAAGATACCCCGAACAAACCCCTCCAAGGATTGTTTTCCATAGTAGCAAGTAACAATAAATTTCAGCACGTAGTATAAGTTTTTCCTTACCAATTTCCACTTACCAAGAGCGCTTCACTCCCCGGCAACAGCGCCAGAAAAGAGTCTTGATGACCCACAAGTATAGAGGATCAATCATAGTCCTTTCGATAAGTAAGAGTGTCAAACCCAACGAGAAGCAGATGGAAATGACAAGTGGTTTTCAACAAGGTAATTTCTGTAAGCACTGAAATTGTAGGTAACAGATAGTTTGATAGCAAGGTAATTGGTAATGATCAAGTAACAGTAACGGTAAATAAGGTGCAACAAGGTAGCCCAATCCTTTTGTGGCAAAGGACAGGCCAGAACAATCTCTAGTAATAGGCAAAGTGTTCTTGAGGGTACACGGGAATTTCATCTAGTCACTTTTATCATGTTGGTTTGATTTGTGTTCGCTACTTTGATAATTTGATATGTGGGTGGACCGGTGCTTGGGTGCTCTTCTTACTTTAACAACCTCCCACTTATGATTAACTCCCTCGCAAGCATCCTCAACTACGAGAAAAGTATTAAGATAAAATCTAACCATAGCATTAAACGTTTGGATCCAAATCAGCCCCTTGCGAAGTAGCGCATAAACTAGGGTTTAAGCTTCTGTCACTCTAGCAACCCATCATCTTATAACTACTCCACAATGCATTCCCTTAGGACCATGAATGGTGAAGTGTCATGTAGTCGACGTTCACATGACACCACTAAGGGAATCACAACATACATATCATCAAAATATCGAACACATATCAAATTCACATGATTACTTGCAACATGACTTCTCCCGTGACCTCAAGAACAAAGGTAACTACTCACAAATAATAATCATGCTCAAGATCAGAGGGGTATTGAATAGCATAATGGATCTGAACATATAATCTTCCACCAAATAAACCATATAGTAATCAACTACGCAAGGTAATCAACACTACTAGTCACCCACAGGTACCAATCTGAGGTTCCAGTACAAAGATTGAACACAAGAGATGAACTAGGGTTTGAGAGGAGATGGTGTTGTTGAAGATGTTGATGAAGATTGGCCCCCAAAGATGAGAGGGGTGTTGGTGATGACGATGGCTTCGATATCCCCCTCCGGGAGGGAAGTTCTCCTGACGGAATCGCTCCGCCGGAGGGCAAAAGTGCTCCTGCCCAAGTTCCGCCTCGAGACGGCGGCGCTCCGTCCCGAAAGTCCTCCTCTTATTTTTTCTAGGTCAAAAGTGATTATATACCAGAAGATGGGCACTGGAGGTGGGCCAAGGAGGGCACAACCCACCAGGGTGCGCCCAGGGGGCCTGACGCGCCCTGGTGTCTTGTGCCCACCAGGGTGGCCCCCTCCGGTAGTTCTTTGCTCAAGTATTTTTTATTAATTCCAAAAATAATCTCCGTAAAGTTTCAGCTCCATTGGAGATGTGCAGAATAGGTATCTCTGATGTGCTTTTTTCAGGTCCAGAATTCCAGCTGCCTGTATTCTCCCTCTTTGTGTAAACCTTGCATATTATGAGAGAAAAGGCATTAGAATCACTCCCTAAAGCATTGTTATTCAACAAAACATAATAAATAATAGTAGGAAATCATGATGCAAAATGGACGTATCAACCACCACCTGTTGATCGTCCTGATATGTCACATGAACTTGATGATGCTACCTCTGAAATTAATGATGATGCTATTGCTACACATGTTGGAACTGAAACTATGCCACTGAATGAATTACTTGATGCTCATATTACTAAAGCTAGAGAACTTGAAAATGCTGAAACTGATGAGGACTTTGAATCACCTATTAGACCTCGCTCTCCTAATAGATATGAATTGCCTCATGTACCTGAAGGTTATGTTATGGATAAGGAAATAGCTAGTGATTTCTTTGCTTGTGAAAATAGAGATGACTTGAAGAAACTGCTTTGCAAACTAAAGGAAAAATCTATGATGGAGAAAATGAAATATGATCCCAAATTTGCTACCTCTCCTATATTTGTTATTGATAACAATTATGAATTCTCTGTTGACCCTGAGTTAATTCCTATAGTAGAATCTGATCCTTTCCATGGTTATGAAAATGAAACTGTCATCGAATACCTTATGAAATTGAATGATATTGATGCTCTGTTTACCAATGATGAAAAGATATGCTACTATTATATTCTTAAGCCTTTTCCTTTCTCGCTAAAAGGCGAGCCAAGGAATAGTTGCTTTCTCTTGCTCCTGGTTGTATGCGTACTCCCTAGGATATGCTCCATTATTTTTCTGCAAAATATTTTCCTTCTCATAAGAAACAAGCTGCCTTACAGGAAATATTTACTTTGTGAAAAATGAAGAAGAGAATCTCCCTCAAGCTTGGGGGAGGCTTCTCCAGTTACTTAGAGCTTTGCCTGATTGTCCTCTTAAGAAAAATGAAATTCTTGATATCTTTTATAATGGACTAACCGATGCTTCTAGGGACTTCCAAGATAGTTTTGCTGGTTGTGTTTTCAGGGAAAGAACTGTCGGTCAAGCTGAAGAATTATTGAATAACATATTGCAAAATGTCGATGATTGGACACTTCCTGAACCACCTCCGGAACCTATTCAAAAGAAGAGAGTATTCTATTCTAAACCCTGAAGATATGCAAGAAGCAAAAAGATCTATGAAGGAGAAAGGTATTAAAATTGAGGATATCAAGAAATTACCACCTATTGAAAAAATACATGGACGTGATAACCCGACATAGGTAGTAGAGGTAAACTCTCTCCGTTCCTTTAGTGAAAATGATATACCTTATAATAAGACTCCTGAACAATGCATGGATGAATATGATAATTATGTTGTTAAGCAAGAACACTTCAAAAACTATGTTAAGGGTCAATTGAGACGTAATGCCATGATGATAGACCACTTAAGTGACTTGATGTTTAGAATTGCTAATGATGTGAAAGGTCCAGGTAAACATGCTTCTATGGTTCACACCCAATTAGACCAAGTTGCTAAGTCACAAATGATTTGTTTGCTGAGATAAATAATTATATGAATGATCATGTTGTTAGAGTAATGACTAGGGGAGGTCGTATGACCCAAGAACCTCTCTTTCCGGAAGGTCATCCTAGAAGAATAGAACAGGAATCTCAGAGAATTAATGTTGATGCACCTAGTTCCTCTAATAAGAAAAAGAAGAAGAAAAATGATAGGAACTCGCATGCTTCTAGTGAACCTGTTATAGAAACGCCTACTGAGAAACATAATGATGTTTCTATTTCTGATGCTGAGACACAATCTGGTAGTGAACATGCACCTAGTGATAATGAAAAGGAGGATAATAATGTGCAAGTAGATGCTCCACCAGATAGTAATAAAGAACATGATAATGATGTAGAGATAGAACCTGTGGAGGATCTTGATAACCCACCTCCTAAAAATAAACATTATGATAAGAGAGACTTTGTTGCTAGAAAACATGGAAGGGAACGAGAGCCATGGGTTCAAAAACCCATGCCATTCCGTCGTAAGCCTTCTAAGAGTAAGGATGATGAATATTTTGAACGCTTTGCTGAAATGAATAGACCCATCTTTTTGCGTACTTGTTTGACTGATATATTGAAAATGCCTCCGTATGCTAAGTATATGAAGGATATTATTACTAATAAAAGAAAGATCCCTCAAACTGAAATTGCTACTATGCTTGCCAATTACTCTTTTGATGGAGGAATACCTAAGAAGCTAGGAGATCCTGGCACACCCACAATACCTTGCTCTATCAAAAGAAATTATGTTAAAACTGCTTTATGTGATTTAGGAGCCGGTGTTAGTGTTATGCCTTTCTCCCTTTATAAAAGACTTGATTTGAGTAAGCTTACACCTACTGAGATATCTTTGCAAATGGCTGATAAATCTACTGCTTTACCTATTGGAATTTGCGAGGGCGTTCCTGTTGTGGTTGTAAATGTTACTATCTTGACAGACTTTGTTATTCTTGATATGCCTGAGGACGACAATATGTAGATCATCCTTGGTAGACTATTCTTAAATACTGCAGGGGCTGTTATTGATTGCAATAAAAGCAAGGTTACCTTTCACGTCAATGGCAAGCAACATACCATGCATTTTTCGAAGAAGCAAACTTTGGTTAATAATATTAATGTCATTGAGCCTACTCCCATGGTTCTCATTGGAAGTTTTGCAATTCCTCTACCTACTATCAAGAAGAAATATTATAATCTTATTGTTGGGCAGACACAAATCCCCATTGAGGTAACCTAGTGATATACGAAAATTCTTCGGTGGCATGTTAAACAGAAACGATTGTTAATAAGACTTGATCAACCTTATTAATGGATCCTTTTCGAAAGGCATGTGATTGATGAATTTAGTACTCACAACTCTCTGTATCAAAAGTTTATCCCCTGTTATTTTCAGTTTATATAAAATAAATTAGCATGATTTTCCGTTTTTTTTGTTTTTCCGTGCGTAGAAAAAATGCCCAAAAATAAAAAGTCTCAGATTGCCACAAAATTTTAACATGAATTTTTCTAGAATAAATAAAAAATTTGGCGTAAAAATAATAGCAGGGGACTACACCTGTGTGGCACCACACATCAGGGCGCGCCCCCTAGGCCGCGCCCTGATGGCTTGTGGGGCCCACAGGGCCCCCTGCCTTATCCCTTCGTCCCACACTCTCTCCTACCTCCAGCAAAAAATTTCTAGCCATCTGTCTCCCGTATTCTTCACCCAGAAAGTGAAATTTTTGATCTCGTTGCTCGGAACTCCGTTTCCGAAACTATTATGAGGAATTGTTCCTTGGTATGTGACTCCTCCATTCCTCCAATTAGTTTTTGTTTTAGTGGTTTATATTTTGCATAATGTGTTGCACTTGGTGCTACAGAAAATGAGCTTGCATGTTGAATTCTTTGAGTTCCAAGTAGTATGAATGCTTGATATGGCCTCTAGGCACCCATATGAGTAGTTGCTATCAATGTTGCAAAGTTTTATTGACATGACTTTGTGGCCCAAAAATTTCAGAAATTTGTGCTTAGGAAGATGAGTTTCTTTAGGAGGAGCTCCTCAAGGAGGCTCACCTCGGGTTAGTCATCCAGTGGGAACTCAATACGACAAGCTTACATCGAACCCCGAGACAACCAGATAGTTATGGCTGACGCCAAATCATGTTGGTGGCCGAGTGAAGATTTCATGATAAATGCAGGCATTAAGGATGAATTTGACCGATTCATTGATAATACCGGCCTCACCAATTTTCTCGCAGATAAGTGTGTCCAACACTATGACCTTACCCGTACGTTTACGCAAGGATTTCGTTATCAATCACATGTTTCCAGAGTGCTATTTAAATTTTATAATGAATCCTTTAGCATGACTCTAGAAGATTTCTCTATTGCTTGAAAACTTCCACTTTGGGGTTCGACTGAGAAACCTTCAAAACTGATTATAATATGTTTCTCGAGAGTATATGCGTTGGAGAAGATAGGGGAGTAACACATGCAAGAATTAAAAGCATACAGTTTCCCTCTATTCGTTGCTTTGCACTATTTAGTGGGAAATGCGTAGTAGGAAAGCAAGATTGTAGTGCTTTATGTGCCCCTGATTTAATCCTTATCCACACAGCTGTAGCTGGTGAACAACACTATAACCTTGGTGCAATTGTTGCCCGAAGGTTGAATTTTAACTCTAGCAATGGTGATTTGTATGGAGGGATTTATGCCTCCGGCATAGCTGCAAGGCTGGGAGTGTCGCCTCAACCTAATGATCCTATCCTGCCTGAAAGATATTTAGATTTTGATGCTATGCGTTATCATGAGTTTATTGTAAACCGCGCTAGGGGTTACGAGTATAATTTAATATTTGAGAAATATACGCCTATGCCTGTCACTTTGCCTGCAGCTGTCCTCTTTGATTTTCAGGCTCGACGGCGTTATTATGTTCTTGAGGAGGAGCTGCGAGAATACAAAGCTACAGTGGAGGCTACCCGTTTAGCGGAGGAGGCGGCCAGGAACGCCTTCACAAGTTATCACCTTAACCACTTTCTAGACTATCAGTGGTGATCACCAAGCTAGGCAAACGCCTAAGCTTGGGGGAGTACGTATTTCTCGCCGACATTACATTCATGTTCACACACTTCATATAAATTGTCAGTGTTCATCCTCTTGCATTGTGTATCCATATTAGTTTTATTTTTCCTCTTTCTTCTTGTGTGTTTTGAAAAACTTTGGAAAACCCAAAAATATTTCTCGCTTCTTTTTTATTTTTCCTTTCCCACTTAATTATCTTAGTACTAAAAAGAAAACCCAAAAAGATTTCCTTTGCATGTTGGGTGCTTTCCCGTGTAAATATTTTTTCTCCTTGTTTTCCCTTAGTTTACTTGCTTGCTTGAGAAAAATAAAAACTCCAAAAATATTCCAGTGTGTTTCTCTGAATTTCTTTTCTGTTTGTTGAGTCTTTGAAATGAGAAGACCACGATGAAAATGTTGAGTGGCTCTTATATGCTTTATTGTTGATCAAATAGAGAGCCAATATTACCTTGTCTTCTCCTTTGTCCAAAACTGCCCTGCAGATCCCAGCTTAGTCCACGGTATTCTTGCACTATTATTATTGCCATATCATTCGGTCATGCAAGTGAAAGGCAATAATGACGATATTTGACGAAGTGATCGTGGCAAGGGAAGCTGGTATGAGCTCTTCTTGTTTTCCGTTTTTGTAAATATGTTTAGCTCGTTCGATCTTGATTTTGTATATTATGAGTGAACATGTTCATGATGATAATTATAGATTATAGCTTCTCATGCCATGCTTAAATAGCTAGTAGTGAATAATGATTTATCTTATAGACCAACATGCATTAAAATGGTTATGATGTGGTACGGTAGTATGGTATTTCCCTCTGAGAAATTCAAGAGGCTTGACTTGGCCCATGTGCAAACATGTAGTTGATTTAAATCCAATGCAGCCTTCATGATGTTTAAATTCAGAGTGTTCATATCGTACTCATGCTATGTCCAATGCTAATTATTCGCAATACATGCCTATGACCGTTTTCGCTCTCTAGCTGGTCGCTTCCCAATCTATTGCTAGCCTTCACCTGTACTAAGCAAGAATGCTGCTTGTGCATCCTAAACTTGTAAACCAAGTTATTCCACATTAGTCCACCATACCTACCTATATGCGGTATTACCTTGCCGTTCCAAGTAAAGTTGCATGTGCCATCTCTAAACATTCAAATAAACATCTATTTCGTGCACGCATCTCGCTCATGGGGCAACGAAGCGGTCAGTATTTTCCATGCTAAGTGAGTTATTCTCAAGACGGTCGTTTATTCGTCGTCATAGCACGAGAGAGGCTGGTAAAAGGATGCCCAGTCTTGTATAATCAAAAACTAATTAAACAAAACTTCTTGGGACAGTTGATATGTTGGCAGGCATCAGTGAATTCGGTCAGCCATGGTTTGTGTATGGATGGTGGATAGGAGTAAACTTTATTATTCTATTTGGGAACCGCCAATAATGAGTTTAGCATGGAAAATATTGAAAACCTTTGTCGTAACGTTGACAAGAAAAGTGCACCACTCAAAAACTACATTCCGATCTTGTTTTAAAACTTGAGCTCTGGCACCTCTGCAAATAAATGCTTCCCTCTGCGAAGGGCCTATCTATTTATTTTTATGATGACTAATATCCTCTTATTAAAAGCACCAGACCGGAGAGCACTATTGTCATCCTTATGCATTGAGTCTAGTTAATGTTGGATACGAGCATGACTGGATCTTTTCTATCCTGAATTATAATGTTTAGTTGCTGCTTGAACCTCAGAGGTGCTCTGCTTTTATGTTTTGCGGTCACAGAAAGGGCTAGCGAAATAACATGTCACCATATCATATCATGATTGTTTTGATAAATTGTTGGCATGTGAGATATCTTATTATTTTCTTGAAAGTTGGTTATGTATTGCCATGAATTGATATGAGGTTTAATTGTTATCATGGGCATGGTTATTTATGATTTATGCTGAAAACTTGAACACTAGCTAAGCATGTGTATAACAACGAGAACAAAAGAGCTTGTAAAAGTTTTCTTTATCACTTTCTGTTTGTCAACTGAATTGCTTGAGGACAAGCAATGAGTTAAGCGTGGGGGAGTTGATACGTCTCCAACGTACCTACATTTCAAAACACTTTTGCTCTGGTTTTGACCTCTAATTCGCATGATTCGAATGAAACTAACCCGGACTGGCGTTGTTTTCAGAAGAACTACCTTGGTGTTATTTTTGTGCAGAAATAAAAGTTCTCGGAATTGGACGAAACTTTTTGTGAATTATTTTTGGGATTTATAAGGAGTTAGGGAGCAAAGAACTGCCGGAGGCTGCATGCCAGGGGGCCAACACACATCAGGGCGCGCCCCCCTAGGCTGCGCCCTGATGGCTTGTGGGGCCCTCGAGGCTCCTTCGACCCTAATTCCAGTCCTATAAAATCACATCTTCGGAGAAAAAAAATCAAAGAGAAGTTTTCATCATGTTTTACGTGATGGAGCCGCCGCCACCTCCTGTTCTTCCTCGGGAGGGCTGATCTGGAGTCCGTTCGGGGCTCCGGAGAGGGGAAATCGTCGCCGTCGTCATCACCAACCCTTCTCCATCAACACCACCATGATGCTCGCCACCGGGAGTGAGTAATTCCTTTGTAGGCTTGCTGGATGGTGGTGGGATTGGATGAGATTGATCATGTAATCAAGTTAAGTTTGATAGGGCTTGATCCCTAGTATCCACTATGTTCTGAGATTGATGTTGCTATGACTTTGCTATGCTTAATGCTTTTCACTAGGGCCCGAGTGCCATGATTTCAGATCTGAACTTATTATGTTTTCATGAATATGAGAGTGATTTGGATCCTATCTTGCAAGTTGTATGCACCTATTACATGTCTTGATCCGCATAGCCCAAGGTGACAATAATTGGGATTCTTTCCGGTGAGTGTCGTAGTTTGAGGAGTTCATGTTTCACCATGTGTTAATGCTTTGTTCCGGTTCTCTATTAAAAGGAGGCCTTAATATCCCTTAGTTTCCAATAGGACCCTGTTGCCACGGGAGGGTAGGACAAAAGATGTCATGCAAGTTCTGATCGCAAGCACGTATGACTATATACGGAATACATGCGTACATTACATTGATGAATTGGAGCTAGTTCTGTGTCACCCTAGTGTGTAACTGTTATATGATCAATGTCATCTAAATCATTATCCATCACCGATCCACGTGCCTACGCTTTACATATACTGAATCTTGCTAAGTTACTATTGCTACTGCTACTGTCACAACTGCTACAAAATTACTGCTATCACTACTACTGTTACTTTGCAACTACTTTTTGCCGTGCTACTAAACATTTGCTGCAGAGAGATATCCCAGGTGCGGTTGAATTGACAACTCAATTGTCAAGGCCAATAAATATTCTTTGGCTCCCCTTGTGTCGAACCAATAAATTAGGGTGAAATACTACCCGTGAAGACTGTCGCGATCCCCTATACTTGTGGGTTATCACGCTTCCAACGTCGGCTAGAAGTAACAGCACGGAGCATGAAGAGAAAATAGCGAGAACTACACTCTCATGAAACCCTGCTCAATGAAAAATGGGACCAGGTACTTGCGGCCAAAGAAGACCTCGAAGCACGGCGTATAGCAGCCAAGTTGTTTCCACGACGACGCCTACTGCCTGAATTCGAAGACGAGTTGGACTTCGATCCTCTCACATACGGACACAAAGAGCAAGCTTATCGTCCACCTAGAGGACGCGATCGGCCAACGAGGGCAGGCAAAGACCCTCCGACGAAGCCCCACCCTCACGGTAAAAGCCCAGTTGACTATCCCGAGCCTTATGACTTGCCCACTAAAATACGCAGGGACAGATCGACTCCCCGATCCATCTATGGAGTGCGGGACTATGTGCCTGCCGGCCGGGAAGGGTACAACGCTTGGATACACATGCAAGGCCGAGCTCGTGAACTAAGAAGGGAGCAGGCGATCGCCAACACCAGACAGGACGCGCTCCGATATCGAGCTCCTGCACACCCAATCTGTTTTACAGACGAGGTCATGGAACATCAGTTCCCACAAGGATTGAAATCCATTAAGATCGATCAATATGTCGGCACGACAGAGACGGGCGTCTGGATAGAAGATTTCCTTCTGCATATCCACATGGCCCAAGGAGATCTTCGTGCCATAAAATACTTGCCACTCAAACTCAAGGGGTCTGCACGACATTGGCTCCATAGCTTGCCCAGAAATTCTATCGGAAGATGGGAGGAGCTGGAGGACGCTTTCTGGTCAACCTTTCAAGGAACCTATGTTCGGCCTCCGGACGCCGATGACCTCAGCCATGTCATCCAGAAGGAGGGTGAATCAGCTCGGAAATTCTGGAATCGAATCTTAACTAAGAAGAACCAAATAGTTGACTACACGGACGCCGAAGAAATTACGGCATTCAAGCACAGCATCCAGGACGAATGGCTGGCCCGACAGCTCGAACAGGATAAGCTGAAGACCATGGCGGCCCTCACGGCATTAATGACCTGCTTTTGCGCGGGAGAGGATAGTTGGTTGCCCCGCAGCTCTTAGAGGAGTCACGAGTCAAATCAAGGTATATATGATGCAGATGTATGTATGACCTGCTTTTCCTTTATGATCTTCTTCTCCATGACATTGTGATCTCTACGGACTCAAATCAAGTTGCAAGGGACATCCAAAAGGGAATTTGCGGGGCGCATGGTCAAATTATAGCTCACATCAACGTGCGAGCTTTGAATTTTAATTGTACTTTTCTTTTTGAGGATCGGGCATCGAATAGCGAGACCCATTCGCTTGGTAATTTTTCTCACTCCTTAGGTTAGTGGCATCATATCTGGTTAGGCAAGTTCCATGATCCTATTTGTATCCCAAACATTGTGAACTTTGACTAATAAAGAGTTGGGATTCCTAAAAAAGTAAAAATATACATAGCGACGTATCGCATACCCACCGCACGTACCACATATATGTGCCAGCCCATTTAAGTTATTTTTTCTCCATTTGGTTAGCTACGTATTTCTCCACAAGTTTTGGGAAGGTTCCTCGAACCATTTTTATAGTTTTTCCGTTGGTTTTCTTCTAGTTTTTCCTGTTTCTTTTTTTATTGTTCATTCCGATTACCTATTTTTAAAATCCGCAATGTATTTTAAAAAATTCGAGAACTTATTCAAAACCGTGTGCATTTTCGAATTAATGCACTTTAAAAAATCTGCACGCATTTTTCAAATTTTTGAAAATTAGGAAATTGGCATTTTTTCAAGAATCCATATACTTTTTCAAATTATTATTTTTTTGTAAAATTATGATATTTTTTTTTTGTTTTGAACATTTCCCAAATTCATGAACATTTTTTGTATTTTGGAAGGTTAATTGAACTTCATTAACATTTTTTTTGTAATCTGGGAACGGTTTTCCATTTCTTGAATATTTTTGAATTTCAGAACATTTTCAGATTTGTGAACATTTTTTTTAAATCCGAGATTTTTTTGAAAAGGAGTCATTTTTTAAATTCACAACTTATTTTTCAATTCATGGACATTTTCTTGTTTCACCTATCGCGAGATGGTAGGGCGTCTCGCATCCTCTTCTGCTCCTGCTAGCGGTCCGGACCACATGCCATCATGTGGTTTTCCTGGGCGCAATTTTCCGAAACTTCTATAGACATTCCAGAACAGTTTTAAAGCTTTTGCATGGTTTTTGGGTTTCCGTTTTCTGTGTGTTTTTTGTGTTGCTTTTCTTCAGTTTTTTTTCCTTTATCTCTTCATTTATCAAATACATTTTTCAGGTACACGTTGAATATTTTTTAACACACGTTGCATAGTTTTTGAAATGCACTCTGAACATTTTTCTTAAATACAAGGTGCAAAACTTTTTAACACGTTTTACGGAGTTTTCATAAATGCTATGCTTTTTTTAAACATGCAAACATTTGAGAATTGTTTGAACACAGTTCTTAAATATCAGGAATATTTTTATGAATGGAATGAAACATTTTAAAATAATTATCTATACATTTTTTACATTGTATATTTTTCTAAATGTTGTGGAATAGTTTTGAAGCACATCAAAATTTTAATAAATGTCACCGGCAGTTTTCAATGGTATGAGATATAAATTTCAACAAAGCAATTTGTTTTTTAAATTGTACACACACTTCAAAAAAATGTCACGACATATTCTAGAAACATCTGATTTTTTTTGAAAAAGTCATGAACATATTTTTGAATCTACCAAACATTTTAAAAACTGTTCGAAACATTTGTTTCATTTTATAATTTTAAATGTCTTGAACATATTTTTGAAACATGTCAACAATTTTTAAATGTGATGAATATATTTTGAATGATATGAAATCTTGTTACATATTTACTTGAACTGATTTTTCATCTTCACAAACAGTAAAAAAAAAGTCAAGATAATATTTAGTAACTGTTTGAGCTTTTTTTTTTGAATGGCACAAACATTTTAAATATTGCATGAACACATCTTTTACACTGCATGAGCTTTTTCTAAATATTCCATGAGCACTTTCAAATACTGAAATAAATTATTTTGTCGGAATGCAAGTGTATAGAATATTTTAAATATAAAAAAATCTAGAAAAATAAAAAAAAATGAAAGAAAGGAAGTAAAACTGAACCATACGAATGAAAGAAGAACAACCGAATGGAATGACCATGACTTGGTTGGCCCACCACGGAGGCTGCTTTTGAGGCAAGATGTGCACCCGTCGCTTCCCTGTATGGAAAATAAATCATCTGACAGAAACTAGGACGGCCTTTCGAGTACTCAATTGTTGCCAAACATTGGGTTCAGAAGAATTCTTTTGGGCACAGCTCTGTTTCACCCCGCGACGAGACACAAGCTAGTCTCGCCTCAAGGACACCCAAAATAGTCTGGTCCATAATTACACAGGTACAATAGAGTTTTATTTTCTTTGTATTTTTGAAAAACGTAGATACATATTTTCAAAAATCTTAATGTGTTTAAATTATTTAAATATATTCACCACCAATTAAAAAAATGTTAATTCAGTGTAATTTTTGTATTACGTCCTCCGATAGATATTAATTATCGTTGATTTAGTACAATGTTGTACTAAATCAGCAACAATTAATATGTTATAATGTTAAAAAATGTTGATAGCATAAATATAAATGCGTGTGGCATTTAGAAAATGTTCACATTTTCAAAAATAATGTGCCTGAAATACTAGAAAAATGTTGTACATTTTTTCTAACAAATACAAACGATAATACATACACACATACATACACCCTTATTAACACATGCCCGAACGCTCTACCCCTATGAGGTCCTCCGAGAGACTTAGCAAACATACATGCCTTCCTAGTCGACATTAACATCTCGTCCCACTGAATGCATATTGCCGAAATGTCTAAAATAAATCCAGGAAAATACGAGTACAAGTGTCAAGTCTAGGACCTGAACCCTGATGGGCTGGAAATACCACTGTCCTTCTAACGATCCAACCAAAATTGGTTTGTAAAAAATAATTGTACACTTAAAAAAATGTTTGTGTAATTAAAAAAATATCATAACATTCATAAAAATAAGCATTAAAATTTTAAAACATTCACATATTTCAAAAGTATGTTTGTAACATCTAGAAGAATATTTATACAATGTAAAAAAAGTCTACATAGTATTAAATAAAATTTTTATATCATTTTCAAAATGTATTTAAAAAATGCTAACAAGTATTTGAAAATATGCTGAAAATAGGAATTTCAAAAATGGTAAACGTGTATAAAAATGTTTTATAAGTATTTGAAAATTAGTTAAGCATGTATAATGTGTATGAAAGAAAATGGACAGTGTGTACGAAACAAAATGGACATCAAAACATTTATTTTAAAAATTGTTAATATGTATTTGAATTTTTTAAGCATGTATAGAAAAATGTTCCAGATGTATACTGAAAAATGAAAGAAACCCGGTGCAAAAAAAAAAACCAAAATGAACCGAAGGAAAATGAAAAAGAAAAGAAAACCACTGTAAACTGTGAAAACCCAATAATAAACCACACGGGGAAAAACTCATGTCATAGCTACAGTAATAGGCCAGCCAAGTAGCACGCTTGCAGAGTAGCCCTGGCCATGGGCAGCCCGGCCTGACCCGGCCCGAAAAAGCCCGACTCGGCCCGGCCTGACCTTGCCAACGGGCCGGGCTCGGGCCTAGATTTTGAGCCCGGTGGTCGGACCGGGCCGGGCTCGGGCCCGATGAAACTGGAGTTTACGCCTACGCCGGGCCGGGCCTGCCAGGCCGGGCCGGGCTTTTTCGGGCTCGGGCCGGGCTTGGGCCCAAAAATAAGGCCCGACGGCCGGGCTGGGCCGGGCTCGGGCCTGGGTTTTTAGTGCCGGGCTTTTTTTGGCCCGGCCCGGCCCGAGGTATGGCCAGGTATATTGCAGAGGTGAGACGAAACTCCATCTTGCAATGGGTGAGAAATAGCTCCCACACTTTTTTTTTACTATTTTATATACTTTCTTGCAATAGTGGACTTCTCTAAAAAAAACTTGCAATAGTGGGCGACGACCTAAGAAAGCTTAACTTTCTTTTTAGCACAACCTAAGAAAGCTTAACTGATCTGGGTTGTGACATGTCCTATGATTTTCTGGGACAAGTTTAGGAGTATAATTTTTGAGACACGGAGCTTCGGAGTTAGGACTGCCGTTTCTGAGTGTAAAGAAAACAGGTTATGCCGAAATTGCTTCGATCCTAACTACCCCGATTATAGGTCTCGAGCATATACCTCTAGAGGGTGATTTTCCATTCAAATACCAATATGTATACTACCACGACATGAGGCCCACAGTATTCAGTTCTAGAATAAAATCCATTGTACCCCCTCATTTTTTTTTTGCGGGGGAGTACTCCCTCATTTTAGTGATCTAATAAAATGTTTTATAAAAGTTTACAGAGGAAGTACTTCGTTTATACTCGGTATATACATGTATACAACCGTATCACTAATGGCAAGATTAAATGTCATACTGACATTTGTGTACCTTAACTATTCTGATCCCAAACAGGGATAGCAGAACAGCTGCTCGTAGTTTACATGCCCCCGACCCCGAGCACAACAACCGCTGCTAGCTCATGCACAAGACGCATGGATTTGAGTGACATATACCTAAACAAACGTCTCCCATGCAGTCAACCAGTACAAGTTCCATTCCAAACGACCATGCACAGACGCAGAGACAAACAGGAATAACTACTACCAAGTGTAGCCACTGAGTGAGAGCCATGGAATGGAATAAGCGCACACACACGCACCCACTGGCGGGCACATGGCAAGTAAACAATGCCCCGTCTGCAAAACCCTTTCTGCATCATCTCATCAGAAATCCCTAGCATTTGTCCTGGCCCCTTTGGACTCCTCATGTCTGGGGCATATCCGCAGGTAGGAAAGTGCCTCGCCACATGCAGTACGCATCACACCCGCCTTGTTCCTTGCGGCGTCCGGATCGAAGCGCCCGCGGGGATTCAGTGAGCTAAAGAGAATTTCCCTAGAAAAGTGCAAATGCCTCGCCCTAGTTGCTTGTCCCCATGCATTAATGCTCTGTTATCCCCTAGCTGCACTAAAACAACTCTCACACCCTAATCATACTTTTTGCTGGCTGCCAATTATAATAGACTCCTGCCGCAGCAGCGCCTGAGCTTAGCCTAACCCAGTCCTGTGATGTGCAACAGGATGCCAAAGGGAATTGCCCCTTGGGAAAAAGCTGGAACGGCTCGGCCTAGCTGCTTGGCGTCTTGCCCTTGTACCTCTTACCGAAGAATCATGTTTGGTTAGCGCCTGATCATCACTTGGACTAGTATAATGCCGCAGCCTTAACCATATCCTCTTCACCCTATGCGCTTTCCATGCGATTCTTCCACTGACATGCAAAGCTGGTCACCTTTCCATGCATGGCTGCATGCAATATCAAGGCAGGCAATGTGTAGGATACATGCAAGTCCAAGGAGGAACCGGCAGGCCTAAACTTTTGCTGCATTTGACCGGGACATTTGGGATGCTCTGCATCACAAGCTCTTGTTCTGACGTGACTATGATTTCGACATTCTTTAATCCATCAACCTAATCTCTGATCGATCTGCCTTTTTGGTTGCTGGATTTGGTTGTTCTGAAGATGCATACAAGGCTATACCCTGCCCATAATTTGTTAGGCGTTGGCAAGCAAAAGCGTATAACTTATAATTAGCCTAAAGGTCGACACGTGTGGAGCTGCTTAAAGTTGATGTTAGGAAATTTTTGACAAGTAACCAACAACATCACCTTTTCAGATGATCTTGACGTTACTAATTTAATTCTCCCGCTGCTGCTAAACTTTGTTGTCTGATTAGGAGAATTAAAGATTGCATAAAATGTTGGTCCGTAACCGTAGGTCACAAGGGTGCGCAGTATCCTGCAAGGAGTGCTGAATGACTATTACATGTATAAGACAGAATCTTCTTGAAGTTATAGCATGATTGTGACATGGTCTATCTACGAGCTAACCAAGCCACAACTAACAAAATTTAATAGCCGTCCAAGCTACGTACATAGATTTAAAATCTATTTCGTGCGTGGTTTTCCGAAGCTAAGGAGTAGTAACTCAAACTCCAACTTCTTATCCCCTACTAGGCTTTTGCAAGGTGGCTAGCCATGTGGAGTCCAACTTCTAGTACTGCCGTGATCCATCCTACTATCTACTCAGCAATTAGTCCTGATCGTATAGTTTACCTTCTATGAAAATGACAACTACATTTTTAGGAAAAATACAAGAACTTCCTCCAACGTGCGCGTAGTTTTAGATCATCGATTTAACTAACTAAATATGTGTTATACATCGTCACAAGTATATCATTAGATTCATATGAATGTGTAGTTTCTAAAAATATGTTTCTATCACATATAATCCATATTTATCTAGTTAAATTATCGACCTAAAATTACGTGCAAGCCCTATACATCCGGACGAAGGTAGTATAGTAATCAACAGAAAATACCACAAGGAAACTCAACCGATCAGTCACCAGCGTTAAGAGATGCTTACGTGTCAAACATAAACTTAAGGGCATGTACAATGATCGATAGGCCGGCCTTCGCTTATGTATTTCACGTCATCTAGAGAAATCAAAACACATGATATATAATGGACTTTCTTAGTGTGCCATCTGTATGTAGAAATTAATAAGTGTACAATCCTAAAACTAGGCGGTGATTAAAATTAAACTAGAAAACATGTAGTAAGAGAAGATCTCTTGTACAATGAAGACAAATGACTTGTATTTTTTAATATTGAAGGATTATCGCTTGGTTAAGAGGTGGCAATACTCTTTATTTTTCTATTTCTCTCTTCTTCACAAACAATTGTCCTATGTGTGTCACGTGTAAAATGCGGTACAATCCTAACGAAGGCACGAGGGCCACGATAAGGATTGAAGCGCATTTCGGGTTGCTTCGTAAGAATGAATATCATCACAATACATGTAAAAAGGAGATGAGTATATGGAGTTGGCTTACACTCGCCACATGCTACAACATTAAATATTCAAATACAATCATCCATACAAGCATCATGCAGAACAACAGGGTCCGACTACGGACGAAATCAAACGAACAAGATGACATTCATCAAGCATATCCCAGGCTGCCGACCAAGGCATCCCTCTCTACTCGTCGGGGTAAATCACGTACATGCGCCCATGTTCCTCATCATACTCCCACAGGAGTGTTGTGGCATCGTCATCGACAAGAGCATCTGTACCTGTACCTGTGGTGTTGTAGTAATCTGTGAGCCACGAGGACTCAGGAATCATATTACCCAGGGTACCGAAACTATCTAAACTTATAGATGGGGTATGGTTAATTGGTGAGGTTGCAGCAGCACTAAGCAATTTAATTGACTAAATTACGAGTACAACAATAACATGAGTGTTCTACGCATGACGGTCATTAACTAGTTATGATCAAGAAGTGATCCTGAACACATACTTACGATCAAGCATAACCCCACTGTGTTCTCTTCCCGAACTCCCTCGAAAAGAGACGATCACGATAACGCACACGGTTGGTGTATTGTAATTGGAGTTACATTAAGTTTTCTATTACTGGGTATTATAAATTTCCAAGTTGCCACATAACCGCGAGCACGTCTTTCGGAAATATTTAACCCTGCAGGGGTGCTCCAACTCATCCATCACAAACTAGCCACAAGCTACGGTGAAAAAATCAACCGCGAGATAGCCCATAGTATCCACAGAATCCCGGTGCACAAGACGTTCGTCAATGATAAAATAAATCCAGCAAGACTGCCTAGCAGGCCAGATCCCGATAGGAGCCGCACGTATCTCGCTCTCAGAGCACTACCAGATGAGCTAGCGTATAGTCGCCAAATTAAACACCCAAGTTTCCCCAGGGTGGCCCCGCACGGTGCTCTGTTTGGACCAACACTTATGAGGAGCACTGGCCCGGTTGATTGATTAATTAGCCAACGGGTTGATCATTCCCTATGCAAGTTTTATTAGTTATTAAGCAAATAGTACCAATGTTGGGCCTTGCCGGAAGAGTTTTATCCCAAAACAAAAATCAAGAGGGTCCCCATAACAACTCCAAGCATGTTAGGAATGCTCGATATGGAACATAACACCGTTACTCTGAAACTAAGGCGGCAAGAGTGGAACAAAACACCAAGCAAAAGGCCAAGCCTTCCACCCTTTACCAATGTATAGATGCATTAAATTAAATAGCAAGAATAATATGTGCTATCCCAAGATATCCATGTTATCACATGGATCCACCTGCACCTGCAACTAGCAAAGCTATAAGAAGGGCTGAGCAAGCGGTAACTTAGCCAAACAACGGTTTGCTAGGATGTGGAGGGTTAGAGGCTTATCATGGCATGTTGGGAGGCTTGACAAATAAGTGGTAGGTAAAGAGACATAGTGATAGCAATGAGACAACTAGCATCGTAAAGATAGTAACTGTATCCAGGGTAATGATCATCTTTCCTTGTGATTCTTCAGTCCGATAACAAGCTTGCTCCTCGTAAGCGTTCTCGATAGGTTCCTCGAACTTAGACTCGTCACCCGGAACTACCCACAAGAAAGAACAACATAAAATAAACACACAACCATGGCAAAATGCACAACCAATTATGATGCATGACCATTTAATATATATAGCATGGCAATCCTAAGCTAGTCACATTAAATGAAGTCTTGATCCATGTGAAGCATGGATCAAGCAAAACTCCATATGCAAAATTTGTGTTTTAAACATTCTGGACAGAACAAAAGTATTCATTATTATGAAATGCATGAACATCTAAAAAATGTATTCTACTCATAAAAACGATAGAAATGCATATAAAGATCATCGCAATCAGAGTTACGGTTCTCTCGGAACACTCACGACAAGATATGAAAGCAAACAGACATAGATCTGGACCAAAAGAATTATAGATGCAAAATCTTGGCATTCCAAGCATGCCACTGGATAGGATATGGAATTTTATATGAAATGCATATAAAGATCATGAAAATCCAATGCATAGAACTCACACAATCATCAAAACAATATTGCAATGCAATCTGTCACAAACAGCAACAAGGCACTTTGCAACCATCAAAACAGCAAGCTACAAGATTTTAAAATGCTCAACAAAGACATGTGGCTGTATTATATATAATGCACAATATTTCATCCAAAAGGTTCAGGTTGTTTAGATGCATGGACCAATAGGAAATGAGCTCACAAAATGGCTATATGAGTTTACAGATTATGACTTAGTGAAAATTACAGATTTTCACAGAACGGTATTAACATGAAGGCAGGTTAATAACAAGTTTTAAATATGCTACAAAACTTCTCATGGCATGAAATTGCACATCATGGTAGTAGACATAATGGACTACAAATCATCCAACATGAGCATGTTCATAGGACCCAGAGATTCATGGCAATCATCAACACAAAAAGCTATGTTTCAACACCAGTTTCAGACTGGGTGAAATTTACATACCTTCAAAAACAATAATTTTGTCTAGGCATATGTGCAAGGTGATAACGGTGGTTAAGCATGGATTTCATGGCATGGCAAAAATACCAGGAGCAAGTTCATATGAAATTGGGCATAACTAATGTACAAAGGTAATTCATATGGTGCATCGATTAATTCAAACAAAATTCACAAAATTCCTAATCATATAACAATTACATGCACCAGAACTTGCTCAAAATACAAAAATAATTCCACAAATGGATTCCTTGGATTTTTCTACCCCAATTTCATATATAATATGCATACGTTCATATTGATAAAAATGTCAGAAATGCAAAATGCAAATACTGCCTAACTTGGATATATCCAATATGCGAGAAATGGAATATTTCGAAAATGGACTAAACAGAAACGAAAACATGCCAAAAATAGACTTACTCTAAATGGAATAAAACAAACAGCCTAGAAATACTATTTGCACACACACATACCTAGCTACAGAGTATGCCAAGTGGGACCAGGGCACCCACATGTTAGGGGCACACACACAATAAAAGAAAAAAAAAACGTGCGTCGGCCGGGACTCGAACCCCCGCCGCGCTCTAACTAAACAGAGAACAAGTGCCAGTGCGCTACTGCGTGTGCGCTCGTTAAGGGAGGATGTCGCGGGGTTTTGACTTAACCCCCGGCCTAACAAGGGGGACCCGCAGGTCAGCGAGATGACGCGGTGACACGGCGCGAGGGAAACGGTACAGGGCTTCTAATCTTGAAAGTAGTGAGCAGATCCAACGGCGTGGAGTACTCACAGTGCAAAAAACAGAGCAAATAGGGACGCCTCACTGGCGACGAGGTCTGACAGGGCAAAGCGCTGCCGCGGTGGCCTCCGGTGACCATTTCGAGCGGCGAAGGGGAAAACGGAGCCTTTGCAACAACGTGAACTTACTCGCACTACGCATGCACGGATCGGGTGTCGGGATCCTCGCCGGCGACGAGGTATGACGGTGCTAGGCCTCAGCTCACATGGAAATCGTGGCTACGGCGATCATCTACGCGAAAAGAAAGCATGTGGAGGTGCGCGTGTTGGGTTCTACGGTAGGTGCAATATAAAAATTTCCTACGCGCAGAACAACCAGGATCATTCTACAGAGGTGGATCACAGATCGTTACCACTAGACGCACAGTGTCGTGCAACGGAAGTAGAGTTGGGGCAGCGCGTATAGAGTCGTCTCCTCCTTGCCCGATCTCCCTCAAACAACCGGTCATCGGATCCCACGTACAGGTTCGCTGGAGCGGCACAAGTGCACCGCCTCTAACTATATCCGCGCGTGCAGGAGGAACACTATGCGGCAGACTGCTAGGTCCGATCAGACAGTCGGCGGTGAGTAGAGGTGGCTACTTGCAACACATGCAAAGCCCTAATGACGGCGCCGAAGCGATCAATCGAATGAGTGTGCCGCACCTCCACCATATACAGGCATCCGTCGCAGGATATCAACACTTGGCCTCGCACAGATCCTAAAGCCCATAAGTTCCTTCCCTTAAGCGCACGTGTAGGAGATATGCCCTAGAGGCAATAATAAATGTTATTGATTATCTCCCTGTTCATAATTATGTTTATGTTCCATGCTATAACTGCAATGATTCTCGAGTCTACAAATAAAACGAGGCTTGGAGGGAAACTCATGTGCACGTGTGGGATAATAAACGGTAAAATGTATTCCTAGTCAAGCCTCTATGACTGGCTCAAGTATTGCATGATGATCCTGTTTTCTTGATCATGGGCATGGCTATGCCGGCAATTTTGAGGGCACAATTGTTGGTAGAACACTTGTGTTGAATCGACCCAATATTGATGTTATGCTATGAGATACATTCGTCATAAGTTAATGGTTAATAACACAGGAAGTTAATGTTTGCATAATTCCTTAGACCATGAGAGTATCGAGTTTCTTCATGCTTGCTTCATGAACTTTGGGGTTTGTTAAACGTCATCCGTAAATGGGTGGCTATTACGGCGGCTTACGGGTTCATGGAAAAGTATGTCAAGTAACTTGATAGCTCAAGATTGGGATTTGCTCCTCCGACGATGGAGAGATATCTCTGGGCCCTCTCGGTGTTACGGTATCCATCATCGTCTGGCCAGACACAGGGTGATTTGATCACAGGGAGGCCGGAACACGGGAACGAGAAAAGAGAACAATACCGGCAACGAGGTAAGTGGCATTGTGGACAAGTGTTGATCCACGAGGATGCCGATGTTTCTCACCTCGGGTAATTGTAACATATCGCGAAGCAACAGGAATAGCACACGGCAACTGGAGGTTCACTCGAATATTCATTCGTGTGGGTATAGGGGTCAATATGGGTGTCCACGGCTCCGATGCTGATCATTGATCGGAAAGTGTTCCGGTCATGTCTATACTTCACCGAACCTATAGGGTCACACGCTTAAGGGTCATCTATCTGCTGAATACTAGACGAGGAGTCCGAGAGAAAGTCACTGGAAAGGTTTCAGAGACGATGGAAAAGTTCCGGAGAGAACACCGGAAAAGTTTCGGTAAAACCGAAAAGTTGTTTCGGATAAAACCATTGATCCAAAAAGGTTTCGGCAAGCACCGGGAATGTTTTGGAGGTTGCCAGATTGGTCTGGTAATTTCTGGAATTTTTCCGGAGAAAAAACCGAAAAAGGTTTTCGGAGCTGCCGGAATTGTTTACCGGGTAAACGAAGATGGTTTTAAATTAAACCACCATACCGGAAATGTTCTGGAGCGCGTCCAGATAATTTTAGAGGGTGCCGAAAATGTTCTGGGACCTTCCGGAATTTTTCAGAAGAAATAGTTTCGGAAAACATCTTGTCCCAGCGAGAGGGGACAAGATCCCACGGATCGTGGGGGCTGTTTTTGGGGGCGCCCCCTTTAGGGGACAGCCCCCTTGTGGCTGGACAAAGTGTTGGGGGGCCCCCCATGGTGGGGGGTAGCCCTCACAAATGGTGGAGAGTGTTGGGAGGAAGGTGGGGCCCCATGGGGGAACACCATGGACAAGGGAACATGTTTTCTCCATGTTTGGTGGGAACATGTTTTCCTTGTTTGGTGGGTGCATGTTTAGTGGGCTGAATTTCAGCCCCCCCTCACCCCTTCCACCACTATATAAGGAGGTGGAGAGGAGCTCTCCATCCTCACTCAAAAACTCTCATACACATGCCATGCATTATCTGGCTTCTTCTCTCCCTCCCACGAAAAGAGTTTCGTAGAGCCGAAAGGCTGTCTGGGTTCCGGCAGGAACTAGTTCTGGACGGCGAAGCCCTGCCGGATAGATGACACCGTATGTGTGCAACTCTGTAGAGAGATCGTAGTTTCGGTCTTAGTTCGAGAGTGCCTCCCGAAGGGCTGTCCGTGTGACCGTCCGAGTTTCGGAGGTCCTCCCGAAGGGCTGTCCGCGACACCGTCCGGGGGACTGTGCGACCGCCTCCCGGAGGGCTGTCCGCGGGGCAGATGAGGGTATACATCCTCGCGGTTGGGAGGTTGTAAAATCCTAGCTGCGGGGATCTGCACCACCGATCGTCATCGACTCTACTTCCGCTGCGCTACGAGTCGGTAACGAAAAAGATCAAACCTTGTATGCAGTCTCCATAGTGGTCCTGGGCTGGTGCGTAGGTCGGAAAATTTTTGTTTTCTGCTGCGTTACCCTACAGTGGCATCAAGAGCCGTGCTATGCGTAGATGCAGGTTGCGATCTAGAATACATAGAGATGTATGGGTGTTGCATAATATAATTTTGGAGTAGATGAGATCTATTGCTGAAAATTATTTATGCGGGTAGCAGAAGAAGTCTGTTACCCGATGTTCTTGTTGCTTCCCTGAAATTTGCGTTTGCTCAATCTCGAGACAGCATGGTGGAATTTCACAAAGTTCTGGCAATCCGCGATCCTGATTGATCAAGGAAGTGCTATCAGTTCTTTGGGTTCCGCCATAGTCAAAAGAAAGATGAAATTCGCAGATGAAAGGGCAATGCAGATGTGATCTGCACGGGGGTCACGCGTATGACGAAGTTCAGTATGGGGCTCGAGATTTTATTATCTCGTGTTTCATACACCCCGCAATGTTAATCTAGCCACTTGGATTATCATGCTTGATGATGGACGTTGGTAGCTTCGATTTGTTTCGAAACCTTAGAAGCCACGTAAAATAAAATTTTGCATGAACCGATTAGAGGCGTCTAACTTGGTTTTGCAGGATGGTTTGCATGTGCATGTGATGTGGTATAGCAGTGTTCATAATAATTTGATTATGTATGAGATGACTATATGATGTAAATTGATTAACCTGGCCTGCGTGTCATGATTCGGCATGATGGCTGGAGCCATATGATTGCACTTTAATGACCTGCGTGTCAACCTTATGTAATGCACTTATTTTATTAGCTATAGAGATAGCAATATTATTTGGTGCATTGACAAGGTGGTGGCAATCTTCGCGAAGGTGAACGCCGACGCGAATGCCGAAGACGAAGAAATGAAAGACTTCTCCGTCAGAAATGGCTATACCATATCTTGCTATTATGAATTGCCTGAGATGTTTATCCCTTATGATGCACTCTTCTTGATTGCGCGGTAGTCGCTTTTTATTAGGGTGATATCTCACAAAAAATATCAAGTAGTTAGTGTTCTCCCAAGTGTAGCACCGTCACGACACCTATCTCTTCAGGGTATCACATGGTTACATGGGTACGAACGATTAGAGAAGTGTGAGGCGGGTGAGTTGAGACCTCGCAGCGAGATCACTTGGTTGTCTTGACGTTCAGGCATGAAAGTCATGAGCTCGGAACACACGCATCGAAAGATGAACAAGAATCGCATAGAGATGTGATCGGCAAGTTTGCCTACCGATTGAAGTTCACGCCATGGGTGTTCATCTCGAACCGTGACGTTGAATGGATATGCGGGTCTTGAATCACTCACAATCAATTATGAGAGATATTGATTTGAGTGGGAGCACACTATAGAATTAACTTGTTTAATTCTCAGTGCAATTAATTTTGAACACTGTCTAAGTGTGGTTTGCATAATAGTTGTAGAATAATGGCTCGCGTTTCCACCTTCCCTGTTAAAATTGAATAGCTGTTAAATATCTGGTTAAAACTTTACGGTTGGTAACGTAATGTGAGGATTGTCCTCAAGAGTGCCGAGAAGGACTTTGTCCTATCGCATGCTTTTGGTATTCTCCCGCTAATGCTATGGATCATGTGACTCTCGTCCTTCGATCCAAAAGCTAGAATTCCTTTTCAGTCAAATACAATATGTTTGCTTCCATGAGACCCGAACTTCGAAAGTTTGGATAGTTATGTGATATTCATGGAATCTGAAAATTATTTTCAGAGATAGACAAAGGCTAAAAGATATGAGATATCCAAAGCAATGTTTTTTTGCAAACTATTAGTAAAGGAGTTTACTATGCATAAGACTGATAAGAGAGGGATCCAGGAGAACGCCTGTCATATGATGAAAGGTGAATAAAACAACAACTTAAAGAGAAAGGAAGTGTCCGAAGGGTGTTAGTAAGACTTTTACGCCTAGGAAGTCCGGGGCTAACGCCACTCTTAAGTTGGGTGCTTCTTCTGAGAGTAGGAGAAATACTGAAAGTTAAACTGTTAGAAGTATAAAGGCAAAAGGAAAGAAGACTGGAATATCCAGCTCATGTATGAATGTCATACAAGTTTTTGATGTATAAAAGGCTGGTCAAAGATATAGTTCTTGAAAATTATGGTTAAACATGTTAATCACTAATTCTTGGGTATTGTGAGTTAATCACAAAGATACCCGCTCGATTGCACTCTGTTGCAACTCGATGTAAGAACTACTACGGCCTAAAAGACTAGCCAGGAATGAGGTTTAGATACACACAGGGAACATAGTAAATGTTACTATACCTTCCATTAGTGTATTCCCTATGTATTTACTTTCATAATTCATTTTAGAGTTTTACACTCTAGCCCATTGCATAAAGTATCTTGCAAGAAGGTTATTCATAAGAGAACTTTTGATGTTCGATGTTATGAATAACATAAGGGCCATACTTTCATTATGAATGAGATGTATGTTATGAATATTGATATTAATACATTGCCTCTGTATTTACTTTCATAATTCATTTAGAGTTTCATACACTCTAGCCCTTTGCATAAGGTATTTTGCAAGAAGGTTATTCATAAGAGAACTTTTGATGTTCGGTGTTATGAATAACATGAAGGGCCATGCTTCCATACAGGATGGGATGTATGCTATGAATATTGATGGTAATATGATACATCCATAACACTGACGCTAAATGTCGCAAGACTAAAAGAATACCACACAAGTGTGGCACTGCATTTGGTCACATTGGAGAAACCCGCATGGAAACTTCCATTATGATGGATTTTGAAGTCATTTGATTTTGAATCATCTGACACTTGCAACTTTCCTCTGAAAGGTGAAGTGACTGAAATACCGTTCACAGGCCATAAGGAACGAGCAAAGAACATATTGGTAATCATACATTATGATGTGTGTAGTCCAATAAATGTTGTTGCAAACAGTGGATTTGTCTACCTTCAAAAATGACTCAAGTAGATATATATTGATATTTACTTGATGAGACGTAAGCCTGGATCTTTTGAATTCATTCAAAAGGTTTTCAAAATGAAGAAGAAAATATTGTAACAAGAAAATTATGTTTCTACAATTCGATTGCAGAAAGGAATATTTGAGTTACAAGTTTAGCGAATGTCTGATGAGTTGTGAAAGGGGGTTTCATAACTTGCACCTCCCGGAACACCACTGCAAGTGGAAAGTCCATGAAGATGTAATCAAACCATTTATGACATGGTAAGATCAAAGATGACATAAATAGATTTTCCATTATCCCTTTTAAAGAGTAATGCTTTAGAGACTGCGGCTTTTACACTGAAAAGAGATCCATCAGGTCTGTTGAAATGATGCCATGGTATGGTACGCCCAACCATGTTATATCTTTTCTTAACATTTGGAATATGGGGCTTGTGTAAAAGGTTACAAACCTATTCCAAATCAGACAAGTGCTACTTTGTAAGGTTATCCCAAGTCGTTTGGGTATTCCCCCACCACTATACCGAGGCAAATAGGTTTGCCACAAAGAACAGTATGCTTTTTGAAGATAATAGTTCTTTCAAAAGGTGAGTGGGAGGACAGTGCAACTCGACGAGATAACCAGTATCTTCGTCATCAGATCAAAGGAAAGAAACCTTGGAAGTGATTCCGGAGTTTCCTACTACGACTGATACGGAAGTCTCTACAATAAAATGTATGGACTTCAGTCGAACTTGCAGCTGAACCTCGTAGGCAAGGCTCGTGCAAACCTCTCAGGTGCGCTAACGAGATATTGTTGTTGGACAACAGTATACCTACAATACACAAGGAAGCCGTGATGGGCCCTGACTCCGGAATTGGCTAAATGCCAATACAATCCGAGATAGTTTCCATATAAGTGATTCAAGATTAAAACCTTGATACACCTTTCGGAAGACTTAGAGTCTAACGAATATTTATGGAACTAAAAACTGATACGGATAAAAATGTTTTATCCATAAAGCTCGACTTGTTGAAATAACAAGTTCAAGGAGTTGACTACGATGAGGTTGTTTCACCGTAGCGATGCTTGAAGTCGGTTCGGGTTGAACTAGCAGTTAATACATATTTCAATCATGAGATATGAAACATGGATGACAAAGGGACTTCCATCCGATGGAAATGAAACCTAGGACTTATATGTGATACAGTCCAAAGTAATTTGTCGATCCAGAGGATGCTAGTAAGTATGCAAACTTCAGAGTTCCAGCGATGGACAGAAGAGAGCAAAGTGGAGTTGGAATCTTCGTGTTTTGATGAAATGGCCAAAGGGGTTTGACTTCATCAATGGGTAACGAAGATGCTTGTAATTCAAGAAATTAAGTGGGAGCATAATAATATTTCTAAAAATGTTGTGTGCTTGACACATTGTTAATTGGAAATAAATTTCTTGACACGAATTAAGGACTTCATTTGAAAATAGTTTTTTGATGAAGTGCTTGGGCTAAATAGCATCAATATTAGGCATGATGATCTATGGAGATAGATTTACCTAATAGGGCTAAGCGATGAATACATATTGACAAGATGCTAAAACCTTTTAGCATTTAAAATGCCAAGAAGTGATTCTTGCCGAAGTCACATGGAAAGAGTTTTGCAAGACTCGGTGTCCCAAAACACTGATGAGTAAAATACATGATGGAGATTCCACACACTCTTGTGTTTGGATTAATCATGTATTCCATGGTATGTAAAACAACCAGATATGTCCGATACTCCAAAGTTGTTGAGAGTATGGATACCAAAGTGATCAAAGTACTGATCGTAGGACAACAGTGAAAGATGTCATTAAAGTACTAGAGTAGTAGTGATGACATGTTTTCTCGCAAGCAGAGATTATGAAGTGCTCGTTGTAAGTAATTACATCGATACAGTCTTCATCAATGCTCCATGCGATTTTCGATTTAAGTTAAGGGTTTTGTGTGATACACAATATGGTGGCACGGTAGTTGGAAATTGTTCCAATCAAGATACTGTGGCGAATTCTATAACAAAGTCTAAGTATGTTGACGCTTGAGAAGCGACAAAGAAGTTGTTGAATCATATAGTTCATTCATGAACTTAGAATGGTTCCAAGAAGGCTTTGGTCTATGGGACACTATAGCAGATAGTTGCTCCATAGCTCAGTCTGAGGAATCAGGTTTCGACCAATGATTCACACATATGCAAAGCCAAGTCCACACAAAATATGAATTTTGTGAAAGCGTGAAAACGCGAGGATATGCAAAGTTACACACGGAGCTGAAGTTGTCAGAACCGTTGGACATCAGGCTATACCACATGCGAAGCATATTTTACACCAGTATGCCATAGGTGTAAAGTGCATTAGCATTGACTAGATTATTGACTCTAGTGCAAGTGGGAGTCTGTAGGAGATATGCCCTAGAGGCAATAATAAATGTTATTGATTATCTCCCTGTTCATAATTATGTTTATGTTCCATGCTATAACTGCAATGATTCTCGAGTCTACAAATAAAACGAGGCTTGGAGGGAAACTCATGTGCACGTGTGGGATAATAAACGGTAAAATGTATTCCTAGTCAAGCCTCTATGACTGGCTCAAGTATTGCATGATGATCCTGTTTTCCTGATCATGGGCATGGCTATGCCGGCAATTTTGAGGGCACAATTGTTGGTAGAACACTTGTGTTGAATCGACCCAATATTGATGTTATGATATGAGATACATTCGTCATAAGTTAATGGTTAATAACACAGGAAGTTAATGTTTGCATAATTCCTTAGACCATGAGAGTATCGAGTTTCTTCATGCTTGCTTCATGAACTTTGGGGTTTGTTAAACGTCATCCGTAAATGGGTGGCTATTACGGCGGCTTACGGGTTCATGGAAAAGTATGTCAAGTAACTTGATAGCTCAAGATTGGGATTTGCTCCTCCGACGATGGAGAGATATCTCTGGGCCCTCTCGGTGTTACGGTATCCATCATCGTCTGGCCAGATACAGGGTGATTTGATCACAGGGAGGCCGGAACACGGGAACGAGAAAAGAGAACAATACCGGCAACGAGGTAACTGGCATTGTGGACAAGTGTTGATCCACGAGGATGCCGATGTTTCTCACCTCGGGTAATTGTAACATATCGCGAAGCAACAGGAATAGCACACGGCAACTGGAGGTTCACTCGAATATTCATTCGTGTGGGTATAGGGGTCAATATGGGTGTCCACGGCTCCGATGCTGATCATTGATCGGAAAGTGTTCCGGTCATGTCTATACTTCACCGAACCTATAGGGTCACACGCTTAAGGGTCATCTATCTGCTGAATACTAGATGAGGAGTCCGAGAGAAAGTCACTGGAAAGGTTTCAGAGACGATGGAAAAGTTCCGGAGAGAACACCGGAAAAGTTTCGGTAAAACCGAAAAGTTGTTTCGGATAAAACCATTGATCCAAAAAGGTTTCGGCAAGCACCGGGAATGTTTTGGAGGTTGCCAGATTGGTCTGGTAATTTCTGGAATTTTTCCGGAGAAAAAACCGAAAAAGGTTTTCGGAGCTGCCGGAATTGTTTACCGGGTAAACGAAGATGGTTTTAAATTAAACCACCATACCGGAAATGTTCCGGAGCGCGTCCAGATAATTTTAGAGGGTGCCGGAAATGTTCTGGGACCTTCCGGAATTTTTCAGAAGAAATAGTTTCGGAAAACATCTTGTCCCAGCGAGAGGGGACAAGATCCCACAGATCGTGGGGGCTGTTTTTGGGGGCGCCCCCTTTAGGGGACAGCCCCCTTGTGGCTGGACAAAGTGTTGGGGGGGCCCCCATGGTGGGGGGCAGCCCCCACAAATGGTGGAGAGTGTTGGGAGGAAGGTGGGGCCCCATGGGGGAACACCATGGACAAGGGAACATGTTTTCTCCATGTTTGGTGGGAACATGTTTTCCTTGTTTGGTGGGTGCATGTTTAGTGGGCTGAATTTCAGCCCCCCCTCACCCCTTCCACCACTATATAAGGAGGTGGAGAGGAGCTCTCCATCCTCACTCAAAAACTCTCATACACATGCCATGCATTATCTGGCTTCTTCTCTCCCTCCCACGAAAAGAGTTTCGTAGAGCCGAAAGGCTGTCTGGGTTCCGGCAGGAACTAGTTCTGGACGGCGAAGCCCTGCCGGATAGATGACACCGTATGTGTGCAACTCTGTAGAGAGATCGTAGTTTCGGTCTTAGTTCGAGAGTGCCTCCCGAAGGGCTGTCCGTGTGACCGTCCGAGTTTCGGAGGTCCTCCCGAAGGGTTGTCCGCGACACCGTCCGGGGGACTGTTCGACCGCCTCCCGGAGGGCTGTCCGCGGGGCAGATGAGGGTATACATCCTCGCGGTTGGGAGGTTGTAAAATCCTAGCTGCGGGGATCTGCACCGCCGATCGTCATCGACTCTACTTCCGCTGCGCTACGAGTCGGTAACGAAAAAGATCAAACCTTGTATGCAGTCTCCATAGTGGTCCTGGGCTGTTGCGTAGGTCGGAAAATTTTTGTTTTCTGCTGCGTTACCCTACAGCACGACCCCTTAGGTTCTCGTTCACTTAGTCGCGAGTCTGATCACATCCGACTCGGCTAGTCAGTAGCGGCCTCTAGCAATGCGTGCCAACTTCAAGTGTCCGATGAAGCTGGTTAGGCGAACCTGTACTTCACACTTCTGTTCCCTTTGCCACACGATATATGTTGTCATGCTCAAGGCGACATGGTCATCCTTGTTGCAGCATGGCCTCTTTCTCGTTCCGGTGAATCCGACAAACACTTTGGATTATCTAATAATCCTCATCACATGACTATGCTTATCCAGGTCCGATCGCCCGAGGGGCCCAGAGTATTTCTCTCCTGATCGGAGGGGCAAATCCCATCTTGCTCAACCATGTCTCGCGACATGGGTCCAGACAATGCCAAAACCTACCGTTATAACTACTTTGTTATGGAGTAGCGTTTGGTCGGCCCAAAGCAGGTATATCACCATACAGAGTACATGCGTTAGCTCAGGTCTTAGGACATAGAACATATGTTGTACTAGAGACTCACAGATGACCTATTGTCGCGCCTCATAGTCAGGTCTGTCCAACTCATATCTTATCTCGACTCGGATCCGACTACGTCAAATCCGACCAGATCTTTCTGAGTCCATATTATCCGGCTAACATCCAATGCTACATGGTCAGCGAGACCGGACCATCCATCGTGTCATATGCTAGTCTAATTGGCTGCGCGTCCACACGACTCTTTCGACTAGGGACCATTAAGGACAGTCATCATACAATGCATAGTCTCACAAACAAGTCACGTACTTGTTAATACACATCATTGATAATATCCAAGGACTATCTTTATTCATAAACACATAGGAAATATCATCATACATGATTGCCTCTAGGGCATATCTCCAACAGTCTCCCACTTCCACTAGAGTCAATCAAACAGACATCGTATGCCCGTAGCTCTAACATGCCCCTCATGCTTGGGTTGTGGAAGCGGCTTACTTAACAGATCTGCAACATTTGCATCCATATGAATCTTGCATAAATTAGTATCACCATTATTTACAAGATTTCGTATCAAGTGATATTTTCGGTCTATGTGCCTGGTCTTGTGGTGTTGTCTCGGCTCCTTGGCCTGTGCGATGGCACCTGAATTATCACAATAAAGGTCCAACGGTTTTGACCAGCCCGAGAACACACCAGGATCCTCCAGGAACTTCTGAATCCAAACACCTTCCTTTGCGGCTTCACAAGCCGCAATGTATTCGGCCTCTGTTGTGGAGTCGGCCACCGTATCTTGCTTGGAACTTGTCCAACTCACTAGTCCTCCATTCATGACATATACAAATCCAGTTTGCGATCGACAATCATCCATGTCGGTTTGGAAACTAGCATCAGCGTAACCCTTTACGCAGAGCTCCTCCTCACCTCCATAAACAAGGAACATCTCTTTAGTACTTTTCAGGTACTTAAGGATAGTTTTCACCCCTGCCCAATGATTCTCACCTGGATCGGTCTGGTATCTGCTTGTTAAGCTTATTGCGTAGGTAACATTAGGCCGTGTACATAGCATGGCGTATAGGATGGATCCTATTGCCGAAGTATACAAAATCCTACTCATCCAGTTTCGTTCATCAAAAGTTGTAGGACTCTGAGTCTTGCTTAGCCTTATATCATGTGAGATGGGTAAGAACCCTTTCTTGGCCCCACTCATGTTGAACTGCTTCAACACTTTGTCTATGTACGTACTATGGCTTAAGCCGAGCAACCTCCTCGATGTATCTCTATAGATCTTGATGCCTAAAATGTGCACTGCTTCTCCAAGGTATTTCGTCCAAAACTTGCCATTCAACGATTCCTTGACTGAGTTCAGCATCGAAACATCATTTCCGATCAGCAGTATGTCATCCACATACATGGTCAAAAAAACTACCAAGCTCCCACTAGACTTCTTGTATAAACAATAGTCCTCTTCGTTCTTGATGAAACCATGGTCAATGATGACTTCATCAAAATGAATATTCCAACTCCGAGCTGCTTGCCTCAATCCATAAATGGATCTCTTGAGCTTGCATATTTTACCAGCGTTAGTTGGATCGAGAAAACCTTCGGGTTGTATCATGTATACATTCTCTTTTAAATTTTCATGAAGGAAAGCCGTGTTGACATCCATCTGCCATATCTCATAATCAAAATATGTAGCTATAGCTAGTATGATCCTAACCGACTTTAGCATCGCTATCGGCGAGTAGGTCATAGTCAATTCCTTGAACTTGTCCATCACCTTTAGCGACAAGCCGAGTTTTGTGGATCTGAACATTTCCATCCACATCGGTTTTCTTCTTAAAGACCGCAACCAATGGCAATTACGCCAGGCGGCGGATCAACCAAGTCCCAGACTTGATTGTCATCCTTGGACTTTAACTCGGATCTCATGGCCTCCAACCATGCCTCGGAATCTGGGCTCACCACCGCTTCCGCATACGTGGCCGGCTCGTCGCTTTCTAGCAACAAAACACCGCGCACTCTGCACATCTTTCCGACCTTCGTGGTTCTGGTGCCGACTCCACTACGGGTTCCCCGACTGACTCCGGTATGATGTTATCACCAGCCGACTCGTCCCCAAGTGGATCTCGAATTTCTTCGAGTCGCACCGTTCTCCTGCTGGTCTCCCGACTGAGAAACTCTTTCTCTAGGAAAACCCCGTTCCGAGAAACAAACACTTTGTTCTCTTCTTGGTTGTAGAAGTTTTATCCCAAGGTTTCCCTCGGATATCCCATGAATATGCATTTATCCGACTTGGGTGTAACCTTGTCTGACATGAGTCGCTTGACAAATGCTTCACAACCCCAAATCTTTAGAAAAGACAAACTAGGACTTTTCCCAGTCCACATTTCATGTGGTGTCTTGTCTACGGATTTTGATGGTACCCTGTTAAGTGTGAAAGTTGCAGTTTGTAGAGCGAATCCCCAAAATGATAAGGGTAAATCCGATTTTCTCATCATCGATCGGCCATGTCCAACAAGGTTTGATTTCTCCGTTCTGACATGCCGTTTCTCTGTGGCGTACCCAGAGGTGTGAGCTGAGGTACTATACCTCGGCTTTTCAGATGATCATCAAACTCCTGGCTCATGTACTCACCTCGACGATCTGATTGCAGAAGCTTTATCGTCTTGTCGAGCTGATTTTCAGCCTCATTTTGAAACTCTTTGAACTTTTCAAAAGTTTTTGACTTGTGCCTCATCAAATAGATATATCCATATCTACTCAAGTCATCGGTAAAAGTCACGAAGTACTGATAGCCACTTCTGGCCGTTGTGCTCATTGGACAACACACATCACTGTGTATAAGCTCCAACAGCTCGGACGCCCTTTCACAACTCTTTGCAAAAGGATACTTAGTCATCTTGTCGAGCAAGCATGATTCACATGTCTTGAACGACCCGAAGTCGGACAAAGTTAGGAGTCCATCATCATGGAGCTTCTTCATGTGTTTCAAACTAATGTGTCCAAGCCGGCAATGCCAGAAGTAAGTCGGATTTATCTCATTAGGCTTATGCCTCTTGATATTCATGTTATAGACTGGTTTCGTTTCTAGATTCAAAATAAATAGCCCATCTACAATGGGTGCATAGTAGTGGAACATTCCATTCAAATAAAATGAACAATCATTGTCCTTTAAATTGAATTCATAACCCTGACTCATCAAGCATGAGGCAGAAATAATGTTTCGAGTAAGTGCGGGAATGTAATAACAATTATTCAATTCCAAAATAAATCCAGAAGGATGCTGGAGCTGCATCGTGCCGACCTCCAATGCAGCAACTCTTGCTTTCTTGCCGACCCTGGTGTCAATTTCCCCTTGTGCCACACGCCTAGTTCTTACCAACCCCTCCATCGAGTTGCAAATATGGACAACCAATCTGGTATCAAATACCCAAGAGCTACAAGGTAAATGTCTATAACATATGTAACAAGTGTACCTTTGCCTGAAGAAGCATTTCCGGCCTTCTTGACATGCTCAGCAAGCTACTTGCTACAGTTCCTCTTCCAGTGACCAGTTTCCTTGCAATGAAAGCAAATGGTCTTTGAGTCCGGTCCTGACTTTCGCTCAGCGGTAGAGACAACTTTCTCCGTGCCCTTAGCCCCCTTTTTCTTGGACCAACTCTTCTTGAACTTAGCCGAGTTCTGCACCATCAACACTTGATGTGTGCCTTTCTTAATATCATGCTCTGCCACCTTGAGCATTCCATGCAATTTAGTGAGCTTCTTATCCATGCCGTGCATATGATAGTTCAAGATGAACGTCCCATAGCTAGCTGGAAAAGAACCCAAAACTGCATCGGTAGCCAGCTCATCCAAGAGTGGGAAGCCCAACCGATCCAAAGCTTGCACGTATCCGATCATCTTGATCACATGCGGGCTTAGTGGATCACCTTCCTTCAGCTTGCAATCCATCAAGGATTGCGAGACGTTGAACCTTTTGGTCCTAGCCTGGACCTGAAACATGCTCTTGAGACTCTCGATCATATTGAAAGCCCCAACATCTTTGAAATGCTGTTGCAAATTGGGCTCCATACAACCAACATGAGGCAGCTGATCTCGTTCGATTCATCAACGAGTTTCTGGTAGGCATTCTTGGTTATGTCATTAGCATTATCGGTAGGTACCTCTAGAAGTGGATCCTCTAGAATGTTCCTTTTTATCGTGCTTGAGAACAATTCTAAAATTTGTATACCAGGTGGTAAAGTTTGTTCCATTCAGTTTATCCTTTTCCAGAATTGATTTCAATGCAAAATTGTTTTGAGCAGGTGGTGTCATTGATCTACAATAGAAAATATGCAATCACTAAGCAATGTGTTTATGTAGAATAATTCAATCCTAAAACAGAACTACTCACACTGAAGTCCGCATCCCTCCGCAAACTCTCACTGATTCAGGATCCATCTAGCGCAAGCGACTAGTGAGCTTTAGCATCACTGCTAGCCAACTTGCCTATTCGGTACGCAACTCCTTGCTAATCGTATCTCTATACGACTCCTGTCGGTCGGGTAGGTATCTGATACGTCTTCAACGTATCTATAATTTTTTATTGTTCCATGCTATTATATTATCATTCTAGGATACTTTTTGAGTAATAATTTACCAATTTATATTAATTTTTTAGCACTAACCTATTGACCCAGTGCCTAGTGCCATTTGATGTTTTCTGCGTGTTTTTTACTTTTCAGGTTTACAGTACCAAAGGAAGTCCAATTGCCCTGAAACTTTTTTATGATTTTTTCTGGACCAAAAGAAGATCTGGAAGCTTCGGGAGAAGACCGGAGGCCGCATGAGGGAGGCACAAGCAAACAGGGCGCGCCCTGATGGCTTGTCCCTCCCTGGTGGCCCTCCTACCCCCGTTCTCTGGCCTATAAATTCACATATATTCCAAAAACCCTAGAGGGCATCCCGAAACAATTTTTCCAACGCCGCAAGTCTCTGTTCCGCCGCGGTCCCATATGGAGCTCCGTTCTGGCACCCTGCCGGAGGGGGGATCGATCACGGAGTGCCTCTTCATCAACCTTGCTGCCCTCGTGATGATGTGTGAGTAGTTCACCACATACCTACGGGTCTGTAGTTATTACCTAGATGGCTATCTCTCTCTCTCTTGATCTTCAATACAATGATCATCACATCTTCGCTTTGATCTATCCGATGTAATTCTTTTATACGGTGTGTTTGTTGGGATCCGATGAATTGTGGGTTTATGTTTTAGATTATTCATGAAAAGTATTTGAGTCATCTCTAAATATTATGATTCTTATTTGCATGATCATTATAGCTTCATAAATCTCTCCAATTTATTGAAATAGTTTGGCCAACTAGATTGATATTTCTTCAGTGAGAGGGGTGCGTTGTAGTGGGCTCAATCTGGCGGTGCTCTATATCCCAGTGACAGAAAGGGACAAGACACATCTTTGTATTGTTGCCACTAAGGATAAAACGATGGGGTTAGTTCATATTAATTGAATTCTCTTTGTCTATATCATGTCAATGTTCTCCAAGCATTACTCTGTTTTACTTAATACTCTAGATGCATGCTGGATAGCGGTCGATGGGTGTAGTAATAGTAATAGGTGCAGACAGGAGTCGGCCTATTTGCTTATGGACGTGATGCCTATATATACATGATCATTGCCATGAATATCACATAACTATTCGCTTTTCTATCAATTGCCCAACAGTAATTTATTTACCCACCGTATGTTGCCTACATGAGAGATGCCACTAGGGAAAACTATGGCCCCGGATCTATTCACTTATATATTTACAAAACCTATCATTACCTTGCTGCCATTATTTACTTTTTATTTTATTTTGCAATTTAAAATTATCTACTATTATCTACACACTTCACTTGCTTGCAAATAAAGATATCAAGAGGATTAACAACCCTCTTGCCGCGTTGGGTGCAAGTGTTTGCTCTTTTGTGTGCAGCCGCTGAACACGGTTGTGGATTGATATTCCTATTGCTTCGATAAACCTTGGTTCTTAACTGGGGGAAATAATTATCCGTACCGTGCTGCAATTACCCATTCCTCTTCACGAAAAACCCAACGCAGATCACAAGAATCAAGAAGGATTTCTGGCACCGTTGACGGGGAATATCACCACCAACTATCAAGTAACTTCACACAAATTATCATTCACTTGTTCTTCTTTTTATTTGTTGTTATATTTATTTTGCTTCATAAAAATAAAAAATAAAAAAAATATTTATCTTTACTAGTTACTAGTTTACTTCTTTACTTGTTAGTTTACTTGTCCTGCTTGTTAATTTGCTTGCTCGGTCACCATGTCTCAAGATACTACTAAGTTGTGTGACTTCTCAAATACTAATAACAACAATTTTATTAGTACTCCTATACCACCCACCTCTAGTGCGGAGGCTTTTAATATTAATGCTGCATTGCTGAATCTTGTGATGAAAGATCAATTTTCAAAAAGTCCTAATGAGGATCCCGCTGCTCATCTCAATACTTTTTTTGAACTTTGTGATATGCAAAATAAAAAGGATATTGATAATAATGTTGTGAAATTAAAATTATTTCCTTTTTCACTAAGAGATAAAGCTAAGGCACTGTTCTGATCTTTACCACGTAATAGTATTGGAACATGAGATAAGTGTAAAGATACTTTTATTTCCAAGTATTTTCCTCCTGGTAAGATCATCTCCCTTAGGAATCAAATTATGAATTTTAAACAACATTATCAAGAACATGTTGCACAAGCTTGGGAGAGGATGAAATTGATGATTAAAAATTTCCCTACTCATGGTTTAAACTTGTGGATGGTTATCCAAAACTTCTATGTTGGACTAATTGTGTCTAGAAATCTTCTAGATTCTGCTGCAGGTGGTACCTTTATGGATGTGACCTTAGGAAAGACCACAAAACTTCTGGATAACATCATAACAAATTATTCTCAATGGCATACCGAAAGAGCTCCAACTGGTAAGAAAGTAAATTCTGTCGAAGAAATCGCTACTTTGAGTGAAAAAATGGATGCTCTTATGAATATGGTTGCTAGCAAAAATACTCATGTTGATACAAATGATATGCCTTTGTCTACTTATGAATATGGCGTCGGAGAGAGACTTGAAGCGATGTCGTGAAGGTCAGCGGCAATCTTGTCGATGTGCTCCCGAGCATGTCGCTTGTTAATCGAACGCCATAGTTGTACAAATCCACACAATTTTTAAATAGTATCAGTCGCTTGGAGAGGGATCACATGGTCAATACATGAAGAGGCCATGGCTTTGCCCTTTGTAGGGACACGACTCGCACATAACCACTTGTGCTAGTAACACAACTAAGACTTAGCAAAACATTCACTAACCTAGGTTGCCATTTTGATTATTTTGATATGCTTCCTAAGATGTTAAACTTAGATGTTCTGTAATAATGTAGCTTGCTCAGTGCGATGTAGCTCTAGAGCTATTGTAGGATGACCGTCGACGGCGCCTGATGTGTTAAGTGGGTGTCCTTTGAAGTGTTTGTAATAACATTCTATATTATAGGACAGATGGAGTACTTGTTGTCTTGTCGGTTTTATGGAATGAAAATTAGGAGCAAAAATCTACTTAATTCGAAACACAAAATATGTGCTAATCACTATTTATTTATATAGCCGACTCTATTGTGGTAGAGGTGACATTTTAGAGTATCTTCAACACTCGCATCCAAACTTGACACCACATTCATCCGCGGACCAGGGACCAGTCCGCGGACACTCATGCGGAAGCCAGCCATCCAACCGTAGCTACAAATGTCCGATAATATTTTGCAAGAAAATTAACGGAAGTGAACAAATTTGATGCATATTGAAACAAAACAGATAAAATTAATTCATTTTCATCTGAACCGGAGTAAATTCATTACATTTAGATATATTTCAACTGAGTCATACTCTAAACCTAGTATAAATGACCGTCGGCGCCCATTCCCCATGTTAGGCCGGCCATGAGCCCCAGGAAGTAACGCACCACATTCGCAACCTGCTTGCGGCTAATCGGCGGATGATGATGAGCCCACCAATCTTGGCTTCAACTGGAGGGGAGGAGTGGTAGCCTTCCTGGGACCCAAGCGTCGGCAGCCTCCCATTCTCTACTATTCCTCGTTGCCGACAGCGCCCATGGGCGTGATGACATCTTCATCGTGTGGCGGGGCGCAGAGGAGCTGGTGACGTCGGCCTCGTCCTTGTCATACACTTCATCCATCACCTCGTTGATCTCCTTGAAGGCGGCTTCTAACTCCGCCTGATGGACACGGTACCGCCAGCGGTTGCAACGGATGTCGCGGGCGGTGCAGAAAGATTGGAGCAGTGCCTCTTGCTCGCCCACGTCCACGTTCGGCATGATGGCCGTGCCGACTGCGAGTTGCTCCTCCGTGTGTCGGTGCTCATCGAGGAGGCAAGCATTGTAGGCCTGGTCGGCCTGCACTGCAAGAACGTGGCCTCCCGCTCTGCCACCACCATCTCAGTGTACTTAGCACGGGCCTCAGCCATAGTGATGTCGGCACGGGCCGGCGATGATGGTGCCGCAGGTTCGTCCTCGGTCGCCTCTTGCATTGGGGCGTCCGCAGCGCTGGCCTCCGGTGAGCTTGTCCGTCTGCCGCCCTGCCAGCCGGCTGCACTGGCGATGATCTCCTTCTTCTTCTCGGATGAGAGGCTATTCTTCCGTTAATAACCGACCATTTTTGATTTTTAGAACAACTCGATGAATTTAGTAGATCCTTTTAGGTGGCCCTCAATGATAGATTGAACCTATCCTAGAGGGTTTCGGAGCTCGAGGATGCCATGGAGGGCGTGGTGCCGAGAGATAGGGGGCAGAGGAGGTTGGATGCGGTTATTGCTGGGCCTGGAGTTTAAATAGCGGGCGGATGACAGGGCATGCGGCGAGGTGGTTAATGATTGGTGGCAGATGGGTGACGCCGGAGCAGGTTCCTCGATATCCGCACATGATTAATGTAGGGAGGCGCATAGACGGGTTGTCATTTGAGTGCGGGACAGTCGCATGCATATAGAAGTGGCGCACTCGACCGACGTGTCGCTTCAATGCCAGAGCGACGTGAGAGGTAGCGTCCGCTCTAGGCCAGCATGAATGCGGCACTGACACTACTGACCGCTTTGGACGGGAAAGGGCACAAGCGAGGAAGAGTTTTTGGATGGGCCAAGGTTGTCGGATGCTTGCGTGGCAGCGGTCCGGACGCCCGCAAAGCCCCCTTCCTTTCCCCGTGTGGCCGGTCTGCTTCCGATTTGTGTGTGTGTAGAGGAAGGGGAAATTTAAACTTTCGAGTGGACCGATAAAGGACCACGTTGAATGACAAATACGCCCGTCGACATTGGAGGGAAATTTTTGCCTAGCCTTGTACCTGGATAATTCCTTTTGAAAGGAAAAAAAGGATTCTACACATGCATAGTTTCGATTCCGTGGTCCAATTCAAGGCTGCCCGACCCAATAACCCGCAAAGTAATCAAATGTTGTTTACAGTTCACTGCATTTCATATGCCCGTGCCCCATCGCCTGATTCCTCCAAACATAAGGAAACAACGACTCACTAAAGCTCAGGCACGGCCGCCAGCCAGCCAGCCAGCGAAGGATAACCTACAAAATGGAACTGGCATGTGGTCCCAGAGCCTTTCTGCATGCCATGAATCAGTAAGGGCATGGCCAACGGTATGCTTCAAACGTGCTGCCCCATGGCCAACTAGGCTCGGACGCCAGCGTGGAGCAAATACAGTAGCCTTGCAGTGTGTCAGAGTGGCTTGCAGAGGAGACCGCTGCTCCATAAGAAAGAGAAGAAAAAGGGAAGAGAGAGAGGAAAAGGGTGTGAGAGATAACGCTGGGTGACTGGGTTGGGAGGAAGACGATGGCCACAGCAGGACCCATACTAGTGACTGCTTCAGATTTAGGCGTTGAGTGAAAATAAACCAAACAGGTGCCTTGTTTTTTTGTATCGAGCTGGATGGGCTGGGGCATCACCATGGTGATGCCTCCATAGTTCATGCCCTAACTAACCCTATCGCAATGACATGGGCGCGTCGACCCCATGCACACCCACATGCACATGCAGATGCAGGCGGTGTCACGAGGAACTATGGGCGATTGGTTACTACCACCACGGCCCGATCACGCAGATGCGTAAGGATCTGCATGCCTCCATTGATTCATCGTGCGGGGTCAGGGCGTACTGGCTGCTGCTGCTGCTTCATTGAACACCTCCGTGCAGCGGTGCGTGTTCGTGGGCCGCCGCCCGCCGGGCGACACGCGCGGGATCGGGGGACAATAACTGGGGAGAACTCGGACGCCCGGGATATCTCGATCGCACACAAATTGTGGCTGGGACGGCGGGGGTAGGTAGGACCAGCGCGTCGCGCGGGCGCGCCGTCGGCGTACGAGGCGTCCTTTACTGCGTGGACGTTTGATCGGGTCACACGGCCTCACGGGATCGTGCGTGGCGCGCCGACGGGTCACGTAGACACCGTGCGTGTGTGACGTCTGAAATAGTAAGATACTGCTGCAACGTACGCATGTGCGTACGTGCATGCATCATGCAGCTGTGCGTACCCTCACACAACACTCTGCATGTACGGTGAGTGCTGCACAGAGCGTGCACATCGCAGGAGACCGGGACGTCGCATACCCTCACACAACACTCTGCATGTACGGTGAGTGCTGCACAGAGCGTGCACATCGCAGGAGACCGGGACGTCGCAGCCTACCGCGGCATCGTCGGGTGAGGGCTTCTGTCGGGCTGCGGCTGTAGCAAATCGCGGTTAGAGAACCTACAATTTGAATCCTCAAATGTACTTCTTTAAACAAGATGCGCCCACGGATAATGTCGGTCTCCCCTCCTCATTTTTCTCATGGCAGTAAAAAAAACCAAAAGTAACGGAAATTACATCTTGGTACGTAGACCATCTAGCAACGATTACAAGCTCTGAAGCGAGCCGAAAGCATGCCGTCATCGCCCCTCCCTTACCGGAGCAGGACAAATCTTGTTATAGTAGACAGTCGGTAAATCGTCATACTAAGACCCCGTAGGACCAGCGCACCAGAACAGAAACCATCGCTGATGAAGAGAATCGTAGATTAGAAATATCCAACCTATATGTACTAGAAAAACGAAGACATGATCCAAGTAGATCCACCGATGACAAACGTCAACTTAATCCGACGAAATCCGCCGGAAAAACACCACCACATGTCCTCCGACGATGCTAATCACATCATCGGGATGGGGGCTTGGCGGGGAGAAACTTATTTCATCTTCAAGGAGCAGCCGCCACCTCGTCTTTCCAAACAGGACACAAAGCCTAAGCAAACACAAAAAGACACCTACAAGCGGAGGAGATGCCCTCCCGCCGGCAAGGGCCGAGATCCATCGCACCTCCATGGCCTAAAACCACAGAAGACGAGGTAGAGCTGCGGCGCCGTCGGCATGAGGCAAGAGACGCAATCGCCCAACTACTCGCAGAGCAGCAGCGAACAGGAACGCCGTCGAATCCCCGTTTGTTTTATTTCCGCAAGACCATTTTGCCCTCCTCATTTACAGTCACAACCTTAGTTAAAAAAAATTAAATCCATGCAAACATATGCACATCCCACATCACACATAATGAATAAATAGGAAACTCAAATAAAGAATATTGGTACATAGAAATACATAGTTTAAATATTAAATTTATTAGGAGTTCATAATTGGAACATAAAAACATAGTTCACTGATTCAGTGTGAGTCCACATATGCCTAACAATATCATTGAGTAGTCCTATCTGAACCTATTGATGTCGAAGTTGTCGATGCAATCATAGAAAGTTGACAACACGCCACATCTTGTTCCGGGAGTCAAACATAAACTCGGGGCTTCTAAAAATCATGTGTGTGGTTTGTCCCTTCGTCCTCATTCTTCACAACCATATTGTGTATGATTACACAACATGTCATCAGTCGCCAAAGTGTCTAAGCACAATACCCAACGAGTTTGAGCATTCTAAATGCACTCTTCACATTCTTCCTACAACTTTCTTGCATTCGTGCAAAGAATCATTGTTTTCTACCTCGGGATTGGATATAGTTTTCACAAATGCCGCCACTGAGAACAGATACCATCGACGAGGTGGTACTCCATTTTGTAGTTCTGTATGATGATGGTGTAGTTATACGTCTCCGATGTATCTATAACTTTTGACTGTTTCATGCTACTATATTATCAATCTTGAATACTTTATATGCAAGTACATGATATTTTATATCATTTTTGGGTCTAACCTATTAACTCAGTGCCCCGTGCCAGTTTCTGTTATTTTGCCTGTTTTTGGACTTTTCAGAAAATCAATACCAAACGGAGTCTTAATTGGATAAAAATTTACAGGAGTTATTTTTGGACTAGAAGAGACCTAGGAAGTTTTGGGGGGTGGCCAGAAGACCCACAGGGTGGCCACAAGCTAGGCCGGCGCACCCTGGGGGGTAGGGCGCGCCCCCTAGCCCATGCCCCCCTCGTTGGCACCTCCTAACCTAATTCCACTTCTATATATTCCCAATTATCCCAAAAACACCAGAGAGCGATCCGAAACAATTTTTCCGCCGCCGCAAGTCTCTGTTCTTCCGCGATCCCATCTGGAGGCCTTTTCCGGTACTCTGTCGGAGGGGGTAGCTATCACGGAGGCCATCGACATCAACCTTGATGCCTCCATGATGATGTGTGAGTAGTTCACCACAGACCTACGGGTCCGTAGTTAGTAGCTAGATGACTTCTTCTCTCTCTTTGATCTTCAATACAAAGTTCTTCACGATTCTCCCGATGGTCTATCCGATGTAATCTTCTTTTGCGGTGCGTTTGTTGGGATCCGATGAATTATGGGTTTATGATCAGATTATTCATGAAAAGTAATTGAGTCTTCTCTGAGTTCTGTTATGCATGATTGTTATAGATTTGCAAGTCTCTCCGATCTATCGGTTTGGTTTGGCCAACTAGATTGATTTATCTTCAGTGAGAGGAGTGCATTGGAGTGGGTTCAATCTTGCGGTGCTCTATATCCCAGTGTCAGAAGGGTACAAGACACATATTGTATTGTTGCTACTAAGGGTAAAACGACGGGGTTTGAACATATTGCTTGGTCTTACTTTGTCTACATCATGTCATCTTGCTTAAAGCATTACTCTGTTTGTCATGAACTTAATACCATAAATGCATGCTAGATAGTTGTTGATTGGTTGAGTAATAGTAGTACATGCAGAATTGTTTCGGTCTACTTGTCATGGGCGTGATTCCTATATACATGATCATTGCCATGAATAACATCATAACTATGCGCTTTTCTATCAATTGCCCAACAGTAATTTGTGTACCCACCGTATGTTATGCGTTCGAGAGAGAAGCCTTTAGTGAAAACTATGGGCCCCGGTGATTGCACATTTGCTCCCTTGGTGGTTTTGGTAATTAATAACAACATATATGTCATTGGACTTATGGTTCCACTAAGTATATTTCAGAAAAAGTCCAATGATGAGATGGCTACAAGTTGTGAGGAGATACCCCAAGATGCAAGGAATGGATTGGCAAAGCTTCAAGCTAGAAGACTCTCTTTTTACTTTGTGAGAAATCACTTTGAGTCCATAGGAAAGCCAATACTATTAAAAGGGGGTAAGGTATTGTTGGTGAACAAATTGCTCCACGTGCACAAGTGCTAGCCACCAAAAACACCCACAAGCTCTCCCACAAAATACTCTGTCTAAACCCAACTTCACAAAATCGGTGCCACCAACTTTTCATTCGGCCCTACCGATTTTCTACCCATGACAGAACCCTAGCTCTTCGGTACAACCGAGACTGCATCGGTGCAACCGAGTTTCAGTGACCAACCTTCTGGTGTCCCAATTCATAAAATAGGAATTTCCGAGTTTATGCTTCGGTCTCACCGAGTTTTGGGAATTGCCCCCGGCCACTGGTTTCGGTACCTCCAAGAGTTCCATATCGGTCTCACCAAGATTCCGAAAGTTGCCACATTTTTTACATATCGGTAGAACCGAGTTTTGCTTCGGTTTCACCGAGATGGCCAATTATGTTGTAACGGTTAAATTTTTGGAGATGCCTATATATACCCCTCCACCACCTCTCACTCGCAAGAGAAGCACTCAGAACTATTCCATACTTGCCCCATCCAGTTTTCTGAGAGAGAACCACCTACCCTTGTGTTGAGATCAAGATCATCCATTCCAACCATATGGATCTTGATTTCTAGCCTCCCCAAGTTGCTTTCCACCCAATCAATCTCTTCTACCAAGCCAAATCTGTGAGAGAGTGATTGAGTGTTGAGGAGTCTATGATCTTGAAGCACAAGAGCAAGGAGTTCATCATCACTATCAAGCCTATTACCTTTTGGAGGGTGGTGCCTCCTAGATTGGTTAGGTGTTGCTTGGGAGCCTCCTACTTCGTGTTGTGGAGTTGAACCAAGAAGTTTGTACGGGCAAGGAGATCGCCTACTTCGTGAAGATCTACCCATAGTGAGGCTAATCCTTCGTGGACGAAAGCCGTTATGGAATAGTCAAGGTTGCTACTTCGTGGACCCGTATGGGTGGAGCCCTCCGTGGACTCTCACGACCGTTAGCCTCCGTGGGTTGAAGACTCCATAAACGTGGATGTACGATAGCGCCACCTATCGGAACCACGGGAAAATTCTTCGTGTCTACAATTGCGTTTGATCTTCTAACCCTTACCTCTATTACATATGCTTGTCTTTACTTTCCGCTGCTATACTCTTAGACATGCATGTGTTTGGTGTGCTTGAGTTGCTATCGTTGCTAAAATCTGCCAACAATTAAAATTGGGAAAAGGTATAACTTTTAATTGGTTAAGTAGTCTAATCACCCCCCCCCCTCTAGACATACTTGCGATCCTACAAGTGGTATCAGAGCTTTGGTCTCCATTGCATTGATTTCATAACCTAGGAGAGTATGGCGTCTAGTGAGGGAAGTTTCCACCGTAGAGGTCCGTACTTTGATGGCACTAACTTTGCTACTTGGAAGCATAAGATGAAAATGCATATTCTTGGTCATAATCCCGCCGTTTGGGCTGTTGTTCGTGTTGGCTTGCAAGGTGAATTCTTTGGTGATGGAAAGGAACCGGATCATGAAGCGACCGCGGATGAATTGAAGATGTTGCAATAGAATGCTCAAGCATGTGACATTCTTTTCAACCGCCTATGTCCCGAAGAATTCAACAAAATCAGCCGTCTTGAGAATGCAAAGGAAATTTGGGATACTTTGGTTGATATGCACGAAGGTACCGATTCCGTCAGAGAATCGAAGTTGGACGTGCTTCAAAGTCAACTTGACAAGTTCAAGATGAAGGATGGTGAAGGAGTTGCGGAGATGTACTCTAGGCTTGCTCTCATCACCAATGAGATTGCCGGCTTAGGAAGCGAAGAAATGACCGACAAATTCATCATCAAGAAGATACTTAGAGCTTTGGATGGAAAATATGACACCGTGTGCACATTGATCCAAATGATGCAAACTACAAAGATCGCAAGCCTACGGAAGTCATTGGTAGAATTGTTGCTCATGAGATGTCACTCAAAGACAAGGAGGAGCTTCACAACAAGTCTAGCGGTGCTTACAAAGCTACAAGTGATGCTCCCGCTACTTCAAGCGACAACCTTGTAACCAATGAAGAGATAAGCCTCATGGTCAAGAAATTCAACAAGTTATACAAAAGTAGAGGCAAAGAGAGGAACTCCAACTCAAGATATGAAGAGAAGCGTTCATCTAGTCGTGACCGGAATTGTTACAATTCTGGAAGGCCCGGACACTACTCAAATGAGTGCACGGCCCCCCACAAAAGAAGGGAAGAGTCACCTATAAGAAAGAGCTCAAGAGATGAGTCACCTCGAAGAGAGAGAAGGAGTAGAGATGATCGTTATGAACGAAGACCATCAAGGAGAAGTAGGGATTCGAAGAAGAAGGACAAGTACACCAAGAGCTACTCAAGAAGAAGACATCAAGCTCATGTTGGTGAATGGGTTTCCGGCTCTGACTCCAACGACCACTCCAAGAGAAGCTATCACTCCGACTCCGACTATAGTCAAGATGAAGGTGTTGCCGGACTTGCACTCGTTTCCTCCAACTCATACGACATATTTGATTCACCAAATGAAGGGAGTGGAAGTTGCTTCATGGCTAAAGGCCCCAAGGTATCACACCCCGAATATCTTGATTTCGATAGTGATGAGGATGACTTACTTGGAGATGATGACTTGCTATGTGATAAAGCTAGTGATATTAGTCAAAATGTGCTAGATGATGATCATGTTAATCAAGATAAGTCATGTGATGATGATAAGAAGGAAATAGAACGACTAACTAAAGAATTAAACACTCTTAAGTTAGCTCATGGGTCTACTTTAGATGATCATAGAGAGCTTTTAAGAACTCATGAGAAGCTACGCTTCGAGAAGCTCAATTTGGAGCAAGAACATGAGTTTCTTAAAGCAATCAATGACAATCTCCGAAAGAAGACTTCTTCTTATCCAGCCAAACGACTACTCTTGTCTACATTTATTCCACAAGTTAATACTAAGCAATCTAGTAACAAAGGCAAGAAAAGTTCTTCAACTAGTAGCAATAAAAATGATAAATCCAAGGATATTGCTTCTTGTAGTTCTATTGATTCCACTAACGACTCTCTTAGCCAAGTTACACTTGAGCAAGAAAATGATCTATTGAAAGGGATTATATAGAAAGGTATCTACAAAAGTCTTGCCGGATGTAAGCAATTTGAGGAGATTGTACGCAAGCACGGAGGATACCGGAAGAACCATGGCATTGGCTACTTCAATGATAATGGGGTTGAATGGGAAGAAGGTCAATACCCCAAGCCCAAGTTTGTTCCTCAAAGGGAGAAGTATGAACATACTCTTCCCAAGGGAACAAAAGCTCAAGATGACCTTCCACCACAAGATCACAAGCTCAAGGGCAAGGACAAGCTTCAAGAGGAGATTGACTCATATGAAGATGAATCCCAAGCTTTGGTCAAGTGGGTTTCCAAGGCTACTACAAGCTCAACTTCTACAAGTGCCACTTCAACACCAAGGATTCCCATCAACTTGATGTGGGTCCCCAAGAAGAAGAACTAGAGAAGTTCTTGAGGGGTGTCTCCACCAATAAAATTAACTCATATTCATTATTGGCAAGAACTAGTTGCAATCAACATCAACATTATGCAATAGTTCAAAGAGTCACACATTCCCTCAAAGGTAATCAAGGGACAAGGTAATTAATGAATCAATGGACATCATCATGTATGCTTTGCACTCCATGTCCATAGATATCCTTGTATTTGTCTCTTGTGCTTGGGACTAAACCATGTAGGTGAGGTGAGTAAGAAACACAAAGGATTGCTTCCAACTCAAGGTGATCTTCATCAACTATGAGCATCCACTACTACATCACCCACATGAAGTCTTCCACGACAAAACCTAAGGTTAGTTTATCCCTCTTAGGGGGGATGTCACATCAAGGGGGAGCTTTACTCTAAGACTTGAGTCAAAGTATCTCTAAGAATGTGACAACATTAAATGCTTTATGTAAAAGTGGTAACCCCACTTTTGCTTAAACGATGAGTATGACTTATGATCAAGTATTCTTACTTGGCTCCTAAGTCAATATACTCATATATAGATGACTACGTCATCGCCAAAGTGCTTGATAGATGCTAGAATGATTGTGCATGTTTGCCATGATTCCATTTAATATCTTATTGTGTGAGCATGTTGGTTTGCATATCTTTACTCATTCGAGGATATCCAATTGTAGCTATTTGGTTTTATTCTGTTTTTGCCAATTGGATATACAAGAATGCCTAGGACCCTTCTCTAGCTATCTATGCTTTCTCACCTCAAGTTCTATTCATGCTATATCACAAAAACTTGAACAAGCACTTGACGAACCCTTTGTGTGAGGAGCAATCGGAGTACCGTTTCGTCAAGGCTGACCTCCAAAACCTCCCTAAAGTGCAACCCGGTGTGACCAACCAGAAAATCTCGGTTCCACCGAATGCCTAGGGTTGATCTGTTTTTGCACCTCGGTACCACCGATACCATAATCTCGGTTACATCGAGTTTCCCTGTCAACTGACAGTAGATGAACTCGGTGACACCGAAATTCTAGTCTCGGTGACACCGACAGTGAAGGGTACTTATGCCGGAGGACCCGACGCTTTGAATTTCTATCTTCAAACGTCGCACCCCCAACCCTAAAATGCCAAAACCAGACCCCCAGGTCATCGCCTTTTTCTACCTGAGCGCCTCTACAGTTGGGAATCATGCCGCCGACGGGAATCTTCTCCGCCGTCGCTGCCGTAGTCGGACCACCGCCAAGTTAGGGTATGGCTCCGAATTTCTTCATGCGTTCCCCTTCCGATTCTAACCCATTGAGATGATTTTGTCTTGTTCCACCGTGTGCAAACTTCCTATCCCACAAAAACAATCCATAGATTAGAAAAACAATGAAATTTTGGATCTGATCTCCCGCAGAATACATCTTGGTGACTGATACGTCTCCAACGTATCGATAATTTATGAAGTATTCATGCCATATTCATCTATGTTTACAATACTTTTATATGGTTTTGATGCACTTTATATGGTTTATTTAGAACTAACCCGGACTGATGCTGTTTTCAGCAGAATTGCCGTGGTGTTGTTTTTGTGCAAAAATTGAAAGTTCTCGGAATCGCATGAAGAACCACCGGAGAAGAGCCACGAGGTGGGCACAACCAACCAGGGCGCCAGAGGGCCCAGGCGCGCCCTGGTGTCTTGTGCCCTCCTCGTGGCCCATCTTGGCGTGAAACCGACGCCCAAAAATCCTATAAATATAAAAACCATCAGAAATAACCCTAGACTCTCCGCTTCGCCGCCGCAACTCTCTGTATCGACGAAAAACCAATCTGGAGGCATTCCAGTACCCTGCCAGAGAGGGGAACCCATCTCTGGTGGCCATCTTAATCATCCCGGCGGAGGCCATGATGAGGAGGGAGTAGTCCACCCTCGGGGCTGAGGGTATGTACCAGTAGCTATGTGTTCAATCTCTCTCTCTCTCTCGTGTTCTTGAGATGTCATGATCTTGATGTATCTTGGGCTTTGTTAATATAGTTGGATCATATGGTGTGTTTCCCTTACTATCTTGTTGTGATGAATTGAATCTTTCCCTTTGAGATATCGTTATGTTGGATTCAATATTGGATTTGAGAACACTTGATATATGTCTTGCATGTGGATACCCGTGGTGACAATGGGGTGTTCTATTGATTCACTTGATATATGTTTTGATACTCAACTTGCGGATTCCCGCGGTGACATTGGGGTAATCTATGCATAGGGGTTGATGCACGTTCTTGTCCGACGTTCTCCGATAGAAATCTTGGGGTGCTCCTTGAAGTTCTTTGTGTTGGAATTAGTATTATGAATCTGAAATTGTTTGATGCGTATCGTATAACTAACTCATTGATACTTGTGGTGACATTGGAGTATCTAGGTGACAATAGAGTTGGTTGATGCGTATCATATGGTGTTATTTTAGTACGAACTCTAGATAGATTGGTCGGAAAGGATAAATTTGTGTTATTTTAGTACGAACTCTTGGTTAGATCGATCGGAAAGGATAACTTTAAGGTTGTTTCGTACCCTGTTGGGGATATAACCCCGTGGTGAGACCCGCCCAGGTGGGGCCGGGTGATGAGGTTGGCGGCTTAACGGTAAGGTTTGGAAGAAGCTTGCCCAATGGGCCTGGAGGCCCAGAGCCAGAAGACAATGTGTGACCCGGTGGCGTAAGCCGCGGGTGGCGGCTTGCCAGACAAGGAAAGAGTAGTTAGAGGCAAGGTCGGTTATTAAGTATGACCCGGCCCGGACTCTTGTAAGCCCAGGGCCTCGACCTATGTATATAAAGGCGGGTTACCTGGGCGGCTTAGACACGAAAACCTTTGATCGAGTACTAGGTCAAGCGAATCCGCTCCCTTGTAATCGATACCCAATCAATACAACTCAAAGCAGGACATAGGCTATTACCTCCTTCGAGAGGGGCCGAACCTGGGTAAACCTGTGTCTTTCGTCCCGATCAACCCCTTCGAGTTAACCGCCGTAGCGATGACTTCACACCTAAGTCCTGGCACTAGGACATTAGCGTGACAAAACCACGACAGTTGGCGCCCACCGTGGGGCAGATGCTCGGTGGTTTGGAGTACTTGAAGGGCTCTCTTCCAGGGATCGAAGGATACGCCATTGTGTAGGACCGAAAGTATGTCTAGAGGGGGGTGATTAGACTACTTGACCAAATAAAAATCTAGCCTTTTCACAATTTTAGTGTTGGCAGATTTTAGCATTCATAGCAAGTCAAGTACACCCTACACATGCCTGATTAAGAGTATAGCAGCGGAAAGTAACAACAAGCATGAGTAGTAAAGGAAGGGTAGGAAGATCAAACGCAATTTGTAGACACGATGATTTTTCCCGTGGTTCCGATAGGTGGTGCTATCGTACGTCCACGTTTATGGAGTCTTCAACCCACGGAGGGTAACGGTCGCGAGAGTCCACGGAGGGCTCCACCCACGAAGGGTCCACGAAGTAGCAACCTTGACTATTCCATAACGGCTTCCGTCCACGAAGGACTAGCCTCACTATGGGTAGATCTTCACGAAGTAGGCGATCTCCTTGCCCTTACAAACTTCTTGGTTCAACTCCACAACACGAAGTAGGAGGCTCCCAAGCAACACCTAACCAATCTAGGAGGCACCACCCTCCAAAAGGTAATAGGCTCGGTAATGACGATGAACTCCTTGCTCTTGTGCTTCAAGATGATAGACTCCTCAACACACAATCACTCTCTCACAGATTTGGCTTGGTGGAAGAGATAGGATTGGTGGAAAGCAACTTGGGGAGGCTAGAGATCAAGATTCACATGGATGGAGTGGAATGGCTTGATCTCAACACATGAGTAGGTGGCTCTCTCTCAGAAAATATGATGGGGCAAGTATGGAATAGTTTTGAGTGCTTCACTTTCGAGTAGGTGGTGGTGAAGGGGTATATATAGGCATCTCCAAAAATCCAACCGTTACACCTTAAGTGACCAACTCGGTGACACCGATGTGTTAATCTCGGTGGTACCGAGTTGCTCCAAAGGTAGCAACTTTTGAATCTCGGTGAGACCGATATATAAAAATCGGTTGCACCGATAAGGTGACCAACGGTCAGATTGCCCAATATCGGTGACGCCGATTCCACAAACTCCGTAGGACCGATTTTGTGAAATTGGGTAACAAAAAGTTGGCAACCCAAACTCGGTGGCACCGAAGCAGAATTGGTTGCACCGAAAGGCTAGGGTTTGGCTTAGGTCTGTCTGAGTATGGGAATCGGTGGCACCGAGTGGAAAGTGTTGGTGGCACCGATTTTGTATGTTTGACTTTGGACAAACTTTTGTGGAAGAGCTTGTGGGTGTTTTTGGTGACTATCACTTGTGCACGTATGAGCATTTTGTTCACCAACAATACCTTACTCCCTTTTATTAGTTTGGCTTTCCTATGGACTCAAAGTGATTTCTCACAAAGTAAAATGTAGAGTCCTCTTGCTTGAAGCTTTGCCAATCCATTTCCTTGATTCTTGGGGTATTTCCACAATCTCCACAATCCTTTTGCCAATCCTATCATTGAACTTTTCCTGAAATATAATTGGTGGAAACATTAGTTCAATGACTTATATGTTGTTATTAATTACCGAAACCACCAAGGGAGCAAATGTGCTTTCACATCGGCAGGATGACCAAGAGTCGCCGCGGCAAGCTCTACATCGACGACGCTGGCTGGGGCCCCGAGGCCGACTCAATTGAGTACGGGTACCGGGTCCCCTTCGACGGAATTCACGTTTTCATCGGCAAGATCGACGGATCTAAGCCCGGGCTGGACATCTGCACCAACCTCGTCGAGCCGGCCCGGCGCGCGCAACCCGCTCGGGTCAACCCAGGCCGGAAGCACGTCTTCGTCGGCTTCACCCAAGGCATGGAGCTTGAAGGTTCTACGTCGCGGGAGGAAATGCTCATCTGCTCGAAGGATGGATCCTCGAGCGGGGAGGCGGAATCAATCTACCAGCTTCACAACGGCGGGCTTGGGGGCTACTTCGAGGATTACCATGACCCGGAATATTATGAGCCGCCAAACAGAGCCGTTGTCTTCATGGCTGGATCGGTGCCGGTTTCTGGCAGCACGGCAGCCTGGACAGCAGCCGCTGCGTAACGGGAGCCAGGTCAGCCAGTCCGCCGGCTCAAGTTTTGTTGGATCTGATGAATGAACTTACGACTCTGATGGGAACCGAGGTCACGGTAGAAAAAAAAGTAGCCCGTAACACGGAGATCGCGAGGTTGAAGGACCAAATGGCCAGTGCCCAAGATGAAATCAATGCGCTGAAAGCTCAGATGGATGTTGAGTCGGAGCGCCTCAGGGCGGAAGCCTTCCGCCTTGACCTGGATCAACAGACCGCAGACGCAGTCCGTCGGATGAGGCACCAGACTCGTCTGCCGGATCAGTATGAGCCTAGGAACCTTTTCAACACGCCGGGGTCAGGACGGAATGCGCCTCTGACATTGACCCGAACGGCGGAAGTACCTGGGAGCAGGGCGGCGGTTCAGCATCGGCTACCAGATCCGCCCCGCAGGAACCAGACCCCGCTGCAGCACTTTCCAACACCACCCAGTCATTATTCCAACCCGGTGGAGAACATGGTGGCAGCGGCAGTCAGGCTTGGCGCGCTCCCCATCCCTGATGGAACGCCTTTTGCTGAAGAAGCATGGAATGCCATTGGATATTTGCAGACAGCGGTGGCGCAACAGGAGAAGTATACCTATAGCCGGAGCCGCGTGCACTCGACCCCTATCCCAAGTCGCAGTTACAGCCGGCGTATAGAGTCGCCTGCGATTTCTAGCAGCGAGCGACGTCGGAACCCGACGCGGGATGATCCGCCTGCTGTTGATGCCCATGCGCTTGTAGATCGTGCAAGAGCACAACGAGAGGCGGCGGCGGCCACGGCGGCTTATCAAGAATCACCCACAGTCGCACCTTCTGTTTCGGTAGCAGCCGGAGTGACCTCCAGGGCTGTGGGAGTGCCGTGCTTGGTACCGGCTCTACGGAACGAACGCCTGCCAAAAGACTTCAAGGGTCCGCGTAAGGTGCCAAATTACACTGCTGATCTACCTCCGGAAGCTTGGATCGAGAGTTGAGCTAGCCATGGAGATGTTAGACGTCAGTGATGCAGTGTGCGCCAAATATTTCATCATGATGCTAGAAGGGCCGGCTCGTACGTGGTTGAAGGGTTTGCCACCCAACACCATTAATTCCTGGGCCGAGTTGAAGGCGAAGTTCATCAAGAATTTTCAAGGAACGTGAAAGCAGCCCATGACAATGGTGGATTTGGATCATTGTGTGCAGCGTGAGGATGTGTCGGCCCACCATTGGGTCCGGCGGGTCTCAACCATTATCCACTCCTCTGATAATATCACGGCGGCTCAGGCGGTTTTAATTCTGGAGAAGAATTGCCACTTTTTGCCCCTTAAACAGAAGCTTGGGCGGCTCAAGCGTTCATGCCAGGATATGGGGGAGCTTATGGTGGCTCTCACCAAATACGCAGACTCTGACAGTACAAAGGATCCTGAGTCTGATGAGGAGAAATCAGCTAAGGGTAAGAAGAATGGCAATGGCAAGGGTCAACAGCAGAATGGGGCAGGAAGTGATAATGCCGGTAACGGCGGTAAACGGAAACACCCGGACAGCGGGTCAGATTTGGTGGCCAACACTAGTGCTGGGAGCAACCGCGGCAAGGGCAATGGTAAACCGCCTTTCGGCAAGTCTAAGCCTTTCAATATGGAAGCAATGTTGAATGCCCCTTGCCCAAAACATAGTGTTCCCGATAAACCATCCACTCATGCCTGGAAGGATTGTTGGGTCATGCGGGAGTTCTGGAATTACAGCATTAACTAGCATCAGGGTGGCGGCAATGGACCGTCCGGCGGGTCAGGATCCGGCTCTCCTGGGTCCGGCTTTGGTGCAGGCGGCTCAGGTTCTGGTTATCAAGGTCAGGGAAACCATGGGGGTCATAATCAACAGTCTGGCAATGGAGGTCAGCAACAAAACAACCAGTCCGGGTATCAGAGTAACCCAAAACAGCTTAATGGAGGCCAATATCACGTCTTTATGACAAGCCTTGACAAGCGGGATCAGAAGGTGCGCAAACGGGCGGTTAATGCGGTTATGCCGGCTCTCCCACAGTACTTAAAGTGGTCTGAGTATGACATAACTTGGAGCAGGAAGGATCACCCGCCGCGTGTGGATAACCCGGGGCCGTTGGCTTTGGTAGTAGCCCCCCAAGTAGGAGGCTACGTGTTCACCAAGGTGCTTATGGATGGGGGCAGCAGTATCAACATCCTGTACTATGACACGTTCCGCTGGATGAACTTGCTTGACAAGGATCTCAAGCCATCTTCGATGGTCTTTCACGGAGTGGTGCCCGGAAAATCGGCTTATCCAGTTGGGAAGATTGCCCTGGAAGTAGCCTTCGGTGATAAGTTCAATTACAGGGTGGAAACCTTATGGTTCGAGGTGGTCAAAATCAAGAGCCCGTACCACGCCTTGTTTGGGCGGCCGGCTTATGCCAAGTTCATGGCTAGGCCTTGTTATGTCTACTTACAGCTCAAGATGCCCAGATTAAACGGAACGATTACAGTGCATGATGATCGGAAGATTGCTCTTGAGTGCGAGGAAGGCGACGCTGCATATGCAGAATCAAGTTGTGCTGAGGCAGAGCTCAAGTTTTATAAGGAGAATGTTGACCCGGTAGATATGACCCCATTGAAGAAGCCTAGCATTGAATCTGAGCCGCCCCTTAAGTTTGTGGCAGAAGATACCAAGCTGGTGGATTTTACTCCTGGTGACTCATCGCAGCAATTCACTATTGGGGCCAATATGGATCCCAAATAGGAAAGCGCGCTCATCGAATTCATCCGTGAGAATCGGGACATCTTTGCATGGAAGCCTTCTGACATGCCGGGTGTACCGAGAGAATTCGCTGAGCACCACCTTAATGTGGATCCTAAGTTTAAGCTGGTCAAACTATTCCTCCGTCGTTTCAATGAGGAGAGGCGTAAGGCTATTGGGGAAGAAGTAGCCCGGCTCTTGGCAACAGGGTTTATCGTCGAAGTTTTTCACCCGGAATGGTTAGCTAACCCGGTGTTGGTACTCAAGAAGAATGGCACGTGGCGCATGTGTGTAGATTACACCGATCTCAACAAGGCGTGTCCGGTTGATCCATTTGCTCTCCCCCGTATCGACCAGATCATTGATGCAACGGCGGGTTGTGAGAGTTTATGTTTCCTGGATGCTTATTCGGGTTACCATCAGATCAAGATGGCAGTCAAAGACCAAGAGAATACGTCTTTCATAACGCCTTTTGGAGCTTTCTGCTATGTGGCTATGCCTTTCGGGCTCAAGAGCGCTCAGGCGACTTATCAGCGCTATGTGCAAAACTGTCTTCATGGTCAAATTGGGCGCAATGTTCATGCTTATGTGGATGATATTGTGGTCAAGTCAAGGAAGAAGGAGACTCTGTTGGCTGATTTGAAGGAAACTTTTGATAATCTGTGGATTTACAAGATGATGCTTAACCCGACAAAGTGTGTGTTTGGTGTGCCTGCATGCAAGCTCTTAGGATTCTTGGTCTCTGAGTGTGGCATTGAGGCTAACCCGGACAAGATAAAGGCCATTACTTCTTTGTCTAAGCCGGCGTGTATTAATGACGTTCAGCGCTTGGCGGGCCGTATTGCCGCTTTGAGCCAGTTCATAAGCCGCCTAGGTGAGAAAGCTATTCCTCTATATCAGATGATGAAGAAGACAGATGACTTCGTCTAGAGTGATGCGGCTAATGAGGCGTTTGAGGCGCTCAAGAAGCAGTTGGCTGAGCCGCCCGTTTTGGCTGCTCCGGTGGAAAAGGAGCCTTTGCTCTTGTACATGGCGGCTAACAACAGAGCCGTCAGTGCTGCAGTTCTGGTAGAGCGCAAGGAGGCGGGTAAGGAGTACCCAGTCCAGCGACCGGTTTACTATGTCAGTGAGGTCCTGACGGAGTCCAAGCAAAGGTATCCGCATTGGCAAAAGCTGGTGTTTGGGGTATTCATGGCCAATCGCAAGCTGAAACAATATTTCCTTGGGCATCCAATCACAGTGGTCAGCTCTGCTCCTTTGGGAGATATCATTCAAAACAGAGAAGCCACTGGCAGGATTGCCAAGTGGGCAATTGAGCTTGGACCTCTCAATCTGAAATATATGCCTCGGACGGCTGTGAAATCTCAAGCTCTGGTGGACTTTATCAATGACTAGACAGAATGTCAAGTACCTAAGGAGAAGCCGGACAATACATATTGGACAATTCATTTTGATGGCTCCAGGCAATTGGAAGGCTCGGGGGCTGGAGTTGTTTTAACTTCCCCACGAGGTGACAAATTTTGCTATGTTTTGAGGTTAATGTTTCCTTGTACTAACAATGCAGCTGAATATGAGGCTTTGCTTCATGGGCTCCGTGTGGCAAAGGAGATGAATTTGAGCCGGGTCAGATGTCTTGGCGACTCGGACCTGGTGGCTCAGCAAGTCCCTGGCACGTGGGACTCTAAGGACCCTCGCATGGCGGCTTACCGCCAGGCGGTTGATATTATTGTTGGCCACTTCAAGGGCTATCAGGTGGATCATATTGATCGGCGGAAGAATGAGGCGGCTGATGCATTGTCAAGACTGGGATCTCAGCGTAAGCGGTGCCGCCTAATGTGTTCCTGGACGTATTGCATCACCTGTCGGTTAAGCTACCATCGGAAGGGGATTTGGCTGTACCTAACCCGGAAGGACAATTGGTGGCGGCTCTCCGCGCAATCCCTGATTGGACGCTGCCTTATCTGGCGTATCTGACCCGCGGCGAGTTACCCCAAGATGAGACTCTGGCGCGACAGATTATAAGGCGGTCTAAATCGATGACTATTGTCAATGGCGAGTTACACAGGTGCAGTGTGACTGGCGTCTTCTAGCGATGTGTTTCTCCTGACGAGGGCTGTGAAATCCTGCAAGAGATACATGCCGGCGATTGTGGTCATCACGCCGGGTCAAAATCTTTGGTGGCCAAGGCTTTTCGACACGGTTTTTACTGGCTAACAGCTCATAAAGATGTAGAGTACTTGGTCAGTAAATGTGACGGGTGCCAAAAATTTGGACGACGTGCCCATGTGCCGGCTCAAGAGTTACGGATGATTCCAATCACCTGGCCGTTTGCAGTCTGGGGGCTTGATATGGTGGGACCTTTTAAGAGGTCTAAAGACAAGAAGACCCACCTCTTGGTGGCGGTTGACAAGTTTACTAAGTGGGTTGAGGCTGAGCCGGTCAGCAAGTGTGATGCAGCAACAGCGGTTCAGTTCGTCAAGAAGCTGATCTTTCGGTTTGGGTATCCTCATAGTATCATTACTGACAATGGCACAAACCTGTCAAAGGGGGCTATGAAGGAGTTTTGTGATGGTGAACATATCCGCCTCGATGTATCTTCTGTGGCTCACCCACAGTCTAATGGTCAAGCGGAGCATGCTAACCAGGAAATTTTGAAAGGGATAAAACCCCGGCTTATGGTTCCTTTGGAGCGCACGCCGGGTTGTTGGGTGGAGGAGTTACCTTCAGTTCTTTGGAGCATAAGAACCACCCCCAACGGGTCAACAGGCTATACGCCTTTTTTCATGGTTTATGGCGTAGAAGCTGTTCTCCCCAGTGATATTCGTCGTGATTCGCCCAGAGTGGCGGCTTACGTGGAAGCTGATAATGAGATGGTGCGTCAGGATGCTTTGGATGCCTTAGATGAAGAACGGGATCTTGCAGCAGCACGGTCCGGCTCTCATCAATGTACATACTTCTGTCATTGTATATACCATCTTTTATGATATAATAAAGTTGGCATCCCCATAATTCGGGGCCTCTGCCGTTTTTCGCACCAAGTTTCGTGCAAAGAGATTGATTCTTCATCAGGTCACTTGCGGGCTTCCAGCCCACTGGGTTCAGCTTTCATACCCTCTTGGCCAGGCTTTACATGCCATGTTCGAGTTAAACCTGCTTGTTTGCAACTTGCTACTCCACCATGTGACCCACCGAACTCTTTACAGTCAATCTTGCTCAAAGACCCTGAACTTGAAAGTCAATCTTGCAAAAAGACCCTAAACTTGTCAAGGTTTAAATGGCGGCTTTTGTCACGCGAGAGCCGGCTTACAGTGAGCTAGGATAAACTCGCCTTGTCTGCTGTAGTCTCTCCGCTATGTGGCCCGTTCGTACTCTTGGCAACGTCAATCTTTTAAAGACCCTGAACTTGCTAAGGTTTAAATGACGGATTTATGTCACGTGAGAGCCGGCTTACGAGGTTTCAGGCTTTTATGCCTAGCTTCTTCGAAAGCAATACAAAAAATTTCTTGCACAAAATAAAATTTTCTTGTCTTGCTGTGCCTTTAAAGCCGGCTCATAAGGCAGGATATATGCAAATGTATATTCTGTTGCTTGTTTTTGCAGGTATTTTTCATGATAAGCTTCTAAGTTTTTGGGTAACCCCGGCTTAGTATTGCTCATGGAATATGACCCGCCGGGCGAGTCAATACAGTCAGATGATTATATCAAGACATTTTTGTTAACTCGCTGGCGGATGAGCTGAAAGATGTTTAAAAAAAGTGCATAAAGGCACAGGAGCGGACGATCAAGTTTTTCTGCTGCTATTACAAGGCCTCACAGGGCCCAAAATATCTTGCTCAAGTTTTTCACAAGTTAAAGTCTGGCGGTTCAGTTTCGCCCGGGTTAGAATCTTTGAAGACCGGATCTTCACCTAGCTCGTCGACGGGTCACCGTGCGCCGGGTCTTCGGGCTCCTGGATCTGAAGGTTGTCCACATCCTAGTTAGAGTTGAGTAGAGCTTCAAATTGAGCTTCATCATTCAAGATGGGAGACGGGTCAACGTCAGGTTCAAAGATATGCTTACGCCGTTGAGGGGTCAGATCCTTCGGCTCAAAGGTAGGAGCCCGTACTCGAGTGTTGCTGTCGTCGTAAGCCGCCTGGTATGTTGACAGATCAGCTTCTGCGGCTAACCGGCTGGCCAACACTCGAGACTCTCGGTGGCAACGGGCGTAGTCATTCTGGGTGAATTCTGACCCATCATCCTTGAGTTGCGGGAAGCCGCCCATCATTTCCTCCGGGTGAAGTTCTGGTGCATAGGCCATCGCTCGGCTTAAGGCAGAAATTGCACCCTTGTGGGCGGCTGATCTTTTTATCTCCTCTAAGTGCCTGGGAACGGTGGAGAGATAATTCAACACGTCCTTGATCAGTTTTGGCACACCTTTCTCACCAAAGACCGCCCTGATGGTAAAGAGGCTTCCAGAATATAGTTGCTCAGTGAAGGCGTCTAAAGCCTTCAGCTTTAACAGGCTGTCATCCGGAAGCTGGCGAGTTCATTTGCCTGCAAAACAGATTGAGATTGTAAGTCGCCGGGCGGGTCTCCATAGGATCATTTTAAGCATAATTACAAGTACAGTCAACAATGCTCACCAAAGACGGCTTCGGTCATCCGGCTTATGTGCCGCTTCAGGCCAGTCAGCTCCTTAGTCACCGTTTTAAGACGGCCCTCTGCGTCTTCTGCAGGCTTGGTCAGGGCGGTTTGGCTCATTTCAGCAGACTTTTTGTATGACTCAAGTTCAATTCTGATTTTCTCCAGCTCAGTCAGGGCGATCTGCCATTTGGCGTTGGCTTCCGCTCGGCCCTCTTGTTGTAGTGCCAGACTCTTCTTCAGTTCTGTCGCGTTAGATTCAGTGGCATTTAAAGATTCCTACACAAGACAATTTATAACAAGGCAAGATTATCAGTTTTAAGCTGCCAGTCCGGCTCATACTAGTATTTAGAAGTTTGGCAGAGAATCATTACAAGTCCCAAGCAGATTGCAAGCGATATACTTGGCACTTGGGGGCTAATGTGTATCAGTTCTTTCTAATGTCTACAATACAAACAAGACCTGGATCATCTTCAGGAAGATAACCCGGCCCTTGGGGGCTACACATTGCTCTACAAATCTAGGATCTGGTCTACAAAGAGTCCCGTCTCATTATTGGCATAATGACCCGGCCCTTGGGGGCTACATTTGGTATTTTTGCATTTCTTAAGGCAATAAGTGCTGGCTCATTATTGGTATAATGACCCGGCCCTTGGGGGCTATAGCATTGATCTATTCAAGTTTACATATTATTGAAGACCCGGCTTATTTTCGAGAACATAAGCCGGCCCTTGGGGGCTACGTAAAGGTATACAGAGAACAGAGAAGTGGAATACCTCATATTTCTTCTTCATCATGTCTACCAGTCTGGCTTCCATGTCCCGGCTGGCGGCCAGGCGGCTCAAATAGCCCGAGTGCAACTCGTCAGCGGTCAGCTTCTCCAAATTTGGCAGGTCAAGTTTGTTTTTATCCTTCTCAGGAGAAGGTGTCTCAGCCTTGTGAATATGCTTGGTTAGCACATTGGAGGGGGCCGGAGCGGCATAGGCTGAGCCGGTAATGGCGACTTCTTCTTCTTGAACCGGCACCTCTTGGGTTGTTGGCAAGGGGCTGGGCGGCTTAGGATCCGTCTCTGGAGAAGCCTCAGTGATCACAACGTCAACATCCACCGGCTCGTTGGGCTGGGGAGTGTTGTCATGAGCACCTTGGCCGGCATCGGATGGCAACACTTGAGTTTCAGGAGCATCAAGCTTTGGGTCTTCCGGCTCTGAGGCATCCGGATGGAAGGATGACCCACTCAGTTTTCTCTTCTTAGCCTGGGCCCTGCAAAACACAGACTTCATGGTCAATTATATGCAAGGACAGTGTAGTAATAAGCAGGGAAAGGATATAAGGAAGTTTACCCCGGATTGATAACAAGGGGAGGCAGCTTGGTGGCGGTTGAGTCGCCAGACGAAGGAGGAGTCTCCTGATACAATTTGATGGAACAATATGAGTAAAGGACAGCACAAGGTTAATATGTACAAATACAAACATAAGACGGAAGTACCTTGTTGCGACGTTTTCGGCGAGCCGGAGTGTCAGGCAAGCCGGCCACCAGGTCTTCAGAGCCGCCGCTCCGGGTCTGACGTCTGGCGTCATGTTGTTGTTTCTTCAAAAGAAAGTCCGGGTCCAAGTGAGCAAGAGGATGTGAAAACTTAACTTTCCGGATGACCCGCCGGATTCGCTCTGTTGGTAGAGGTTCTGAGTCGGAGGACATGATAGTTACCTCTGCGGCCCCGGCTTCACTGGCCTCCGCCTCTTCCTGAGAAGAGTCAGCGTCAATAAGTTGCATAAAAAGACGACCAAGGGAATCAAGTTCTACCTCTGAGTCGTCCAGACCGAATAATTATTCGGTTGATTGTTTCCTTCTACGAGCCGGAGCTTTAGCCTTGGTTGCTTTGTTTGCTTTGCTTTTCTTTTTGGAGGTAATGGTTAACATCTTGTTCCAGAAGGAAGAGTCGGCCTACGTATAAATATATGCATTGGCAGAATGGTTAAAATAGAAGACAAGAAATAAGGCGTCTAAGGAAAGGATGAAGATTAGGATGAGAGGATTCACCTCTGGAGCTGGGTGAAGTACGTAAAAAGGACTTAGCCCCGTCTTGCTGCAGGCGGCTTGAGGTTCTCCCCGCAAGGATTTGACAATTGTATTGAGATCCTGGTCTGTCAAGGGAGTCTGGTTGAAGCGTTGAGGGTCGTTCACTTCACCAGTATATTGACACATTAAGGCGTCGCGGCGGCTCAAAGGCAAAATCCTCCAAGAGACCCAGCAGCAGGTCAGATCAACGCCTGTTAACCCGTTGGCTAATAGGGCCCTTATCTTCGAAAAGGTTGGACCATACTGGATGCGCTGTGCAGCGGACATCCGATCTGGGAGCTCGGTATCGGTGCTGAGCCGGTAAGGACGATAACCCGGCAGTGGATTCTCTCCTTCTGGGGAAGTGTCTTTGCAGTAAAACCAAGTTTTGTTCCAGTCCTTGGGATGACTTAGCAGAACTGCTGCAGGGAAGAGTACATCCCTCCGTCTCTGAAGAGTAACGCCTCCAAGCTCAAGACTCGGTCCATCCGCCATTTCTGTTTGGCGGTTGACGTAGAAGTATTCTTTGAAGAGGTCAACAGACGGCTCTTCTTGCAGATAAGCTTCACAGAGGGTTTGGAACTGGCACAGGTTGGTGACAGAATTGGGGCCAATGTCTTGAGGGTGTAGTTTATACAAGTATAGGGCGTCCCGGAAAAATTTATACCCGGGTGGTGAGAAGCCACGAAGAAGATGGTCTGTGAACACAATGACTTCCCCATCCTCAGGCTTGGGAGTGGTTTCATTGCCCGGAACCTGCCAGTGGATAACATTCTGAGCCGGCAAAACTCCCATGGTGACAAAATCCTTGAGTGATTCCTCAGTCACCCCGGACCTTACCCAGTCGCAGGAAGCTGGGGCTTTAGACATGGCGGCGGCTTAAAAGACTGTGGAAGGGCATGAGTATATGGCTGGTTAAAAACGTGTTATGACAAAGGCAGCTATGACTCTAAAAATGGTGATGATATTTGGCAGGTCAGTATAAAATTATGAGCCGCCGAAGCAGGCCGCAATATGACAACGTGAGCCGGCAGTACGACGACGGGTCAAGTTTGCCAGTGAGTATTGGAAAAATTGCTAAGTGTGGAAAAACAGATTCCAACAGCTACAGCTACCGAATTAAGATCTTCGGGCGAGATAAAAGAAAAATATTTCCTAAACCTAAAAACCAGTGGAAGAACAGGCGGTTCCTATGCGGATTACAGTGAGCAGATAATCCATAATGAGCATGGTATATTTACCAAGCGGGTGGCCCCATGGTTTGGCTAACGTTATAAAGCTTAAAGAAGTGTTTTTCTCTGATCTATGAAGAATGCTCCGATGAGCGGTGATGAACACGAAGAAAAACCCGATGAACTCAGGGGAAGACTGAAGAACTAATGCAGATCTATAGAAGGGGCAAAGATGGAACCTGAGAAGTGCAGATGGAGCGGCCAGACGCGGGGGTGCTCTGGATGCAATCAGGGTGATGCAGCGGCCGGAGTTGAAGACGAAGAAGGCCGCGGCGGCACGAGCATCTGGAGGAAGAAGAAGAAGGCCGCGGCGGGGAGAGCTTCGGCGGCGCGGGCGTCTGGAGGAAGAAGAAGAAGGCCGCGGCGGGGAAAGTGAAAATGATGGGACCCCCGCGCCTATTTATAAGGGGATAATGGAATAGCAACAGTTCAGTGCGGGAATCGAGGAGACACGATGACGATTGACCTGGAAAGTGCCTCGATTCTCGGGCTGGTCATATTAATGAAAAAGATCCGTTGTGACGTCAGGGGAATCTTTTTGATTTTCCTGAGATGACGTTATGGCGGGTCATGAAGATTGATCAGAGACGACGTCACCCATTTTTCAGATATGGCGGGTCATGAAGATTTGTCAAAGAATGCAAGATTCGCCAACCGGAAGACTTGAAGATTGACATGAACCGGTTCAAATCAATCTGGGGCCTAATGTTGGGGATATAACCCCGTGGTGAGACCCGCCCAGGTGGGGCCGGGTCATGAGGTTGGCGGCTTAACGGTAAGGTTTGGAAGAAGCTTGCCTAATGGGCCTGGAGGCCCAGAGCCAGAAGACAATGTGTGACCCGGTGGCGGCTTGCCAGACAAGGAAAGAGTAGTTAGAGGCAAGGTCGGTTATTAAGTATGACCCGGCCCGGACTCTTGTAATCCCAGGGCCTCGACCTGTGTATATAAAGGCGGGTTACCTGGGCGGCTTAGACACGAAAACCTTTGATCGAGTACTAGGTCAAGCGAATCCGCTCCCTTGTAATCGATACCCAATCAATACAACTCAAAGCAGGACATAGGCTATTACCTCCTTCGAGAGGGGCCGAACCTGGGTAAACCTATGTCTTTCGTCCCGATCAACCCCTTCGAATTAACCGCCGTAGCGATGGCTTCACACCTAAGTCCTGGCACTAGGACATCTGCCGTGACAAAACCACGACATACCCTACAAACAATTTCTTCTTATGTTCTCCGCTAGATAAGAACTTTGGAGTGATTCTACGTTGCACGTTGAGGGATGGTTATGTGATCCAATTATATTAGCATTGTTGAGAGATTGCACTAGCGAAAGTACGGACCCTAGGCCTTGTTTTCAAGCATTGCAATACCGTTTGTGCTCACTTCTGTTACTTGCCACCTTGCTGTTTTTATATTTTCAGATTACAAAAACCTATATCTACCATCCATATTGTACTTGTATCACCATCTCTTCACCGAACTAGTGCACCTATACAATTTGGCATTGTATTGGGTGTGTTGGGGACACAAGAGATTTCTTGTATTTGATTGCAGGGTTGTTTGAGAGAGACCACCTTCATCCTACACCTCCCACGGATTGATAAACCTTAGGTCATCCACTTGAGGGGAAATTGCTACTGTCCTACAAAACTCTGCGCTTGGAGGCCCAACAAAGTCTACAAGAATAAAGTTGCGTTGTAGACATCAAGCTCTTTTCTGGCGCCGTTGCCGGGGAGGTGAGTGCTTGAAGGTATATCTCTAGATCTTGCAATTAAATCTTTTAGTTTCTTGTTTTATCACTAGTTTGGTTTTATAAAAGAAAACTATAAAAAAATGGAGTTTAGGTTGCATCATTTGTTTCGTCTTTATAACGTCTTTCGTGAAAACAAGGACTCCGAAAATTGTGCTCAATTGGTAGAGGAAGAACTTATGAAAATACGCAATGAGAATTCCTTGAATGATGAGCATGATTGCAGTGCTGTTAGTATGAATTCTATGAATATCCAAAATACTAATGATGATTGCACTAGTCATGATAAAAATGTTTCTTATAAGCATGTCAATTTTTGTGGAGTGCGTAAAGTTTGTGAAGACGTGCCTTATAGGGATGATAGATTTTGTAAGAAGCATAAACATGATAGAACCAATTTTTTGCTCAAAGTGATAGATGAATTTGCTACAAAATTGTGTTCTCTTTGTCCTATTACTTGTGAACTTTGCAATAAAGTTGGTCATCTTAATTTCCAATGCAAACTTTTTCATGATCAAATCATGGCCAAATATTGTAATGACTTGATCACCCTTGAACTTTATGATGAGCTTTCTCTATTTTTGGGGAGTGAAGAATTGACACATAAAATAGTTGGTTTGAAGTATTCATTCTCACGGACGACATTGAAACTAATCTAAAAAATATCTATATGTTTTGCATGGTGAATTGCAAAGAGAATGCTTATATTGCCAACTATAGAAAGATGGGAAAACCAATAGAATATAAAAGGAATACTAATGAAAGGGTAAAGAATTCCACTTTGCCTCCTATGGTCTCTCATGATGTAATAGATGATGAGGAGGAGCTCCCTATTCAACCAATCTCATCAATAAGAAGCTCGAAGAAATTAATTAAACCCACACATGATGTGGTGAAGAAGAAAAGAATAAAGAGTAGAGGTAAAAAGGTATCTCTCCCAATTGATGTTGCTCCTATTATTGTTGTGCCTCACGAGGATGAATCAAAAATAATTGTGGAAGATGATACACTTGATGATGATTTTGTTATGCCTATTGCTTGTTGTGATGACTATGATTGGGAATATAATGATGATTCTTATAATCTTGAAAATCTTTTTGGCACCAACTTGGTAAATTATGATGATAATAATTGTTATATTATTGGTGCTATTCATACTATTAATGATGAGAGTGATTATGCTTATGATATGCCAAGCCACAAGCTTGGGGATGCTATGTTTGATGAGAATGACATGTTTGAGAATTTATTTGCTGCAATTAATGTTAGTCCCAAGCTTGGGGATGCTATGCTTAATGAAGATGATCTTTTTAGTTCCCCTACTTTGAATGATCAAATTTGTTATGATGATTGCATGCCTCCTATTTATGATGATTGCGATAGTTATGAAAGTGGGTTTGGAAGAGTGTCAACTTTAGATAATTATTATCCCACTATTTTGGAGGGTGTTGAATTTTATTATAATGATAAAAGTGGATTTGGAGAGGTCATGACTTTATTTAGTAATGATTCCACTATTTCGGAAGAGGTTTCACTTGACTATGATGAGAACGAAGTTGCTACTTATGATGATTATTGTGATGATACTTATGTTATAAAAAGTAGTGATAATTATTGTCATAATTTTGAACATCCTTTTACTGAACATTACTCTTTTAATGTGGAAACAATTTATAGTATTCGAGTTTCATTTGATGCTCCCACTACAATGAATGAGAAGAAATATGCTTGTGTGGGTAGTAATAAAAATTCAATGCTAGTGCATCATGAAAAGAATGATTTATGTGATAGTTATATTGTGGAATCCCTTCATGATGCTACTGAAATTTATTATGAGGGAGGAACACATGCTTGTAGGAATTGCAATAATATCAAATTTCCTCTCTATGTGTTCAAAACCTTGAAGATATGCTTGTTTTGCCTTCCTATGCTAGTTGATTCTTGTTACCATAAATTGTTTGCTCAAAAAATCCCTATGCATAGGAAGTGGGTTAGACTTAAATGTGCTTGTCATGAGATTCATGATACTCTCTTACATGTTTAAAATACTATTCCTATGTGAGCATCATTGAAATCATCATGCCTAGCTAAAAGGCATTAAAGAAAAGCGCTTGTTGGGAGCCAACCCAACACTTTTACTTTCTGTTTTTGAGTGTTCACATGATTAAGCTACTGTATTAATCATGTTTTGTGTCTTTTATTTCAATAAAGTGCCAAGCAAAGCTTTGATACGTCTCCAACGTATCTATAATTTTTTATTGTTCCATGCTATTATATTATCTGTTTTGGATGTTTTATATGCATTAATATGCTATTTTATATTATTTTTGGGACTAACCTATTAACCTAGAGCCCAGTGCCAGTTTCTGTTTTTTTTTCCTGTTTTTGAGTTTTACAGAAAAGGAATATCAAACGGAGTCCAAACGGAATGAAACTTTCGCGATGATTTTTCTTGGACCAGAAGACATCTAGAAGACCTGGAGAGGAGGTCAGAAGACCTGGCAGCAGACGACAAGCCGCTAGGGCGCGCCCTAGGGGGGCGCCCCCCTGGCTTTTGGGCCCCCTGGAGATCATCTAACCCTAACTTTTCTCCTATATATTCCCATATATTCCCAAACCATCAAAGAGAGCCACAAAAATACTTTTCCGCCGCCGCAACCTTCTGTTCCCGTGAGATACCATCTTGGGGCCTTTTCCAGTAATCTGCCGGAGGGGGATTCGATCACGGAGGGCTTCTACATCAACTCCATTGCTCCTCCGATGAAGCGTGAGTAGTCTACCTCAGACCTATGGGTCCATAGCTAGTAGCTAGATGGCTTTTTCTCTCTCTCCGATCCTCAATACCATGTTCTCCTCGATGTTCTTGGAGATCTATCCGATGTAATCTTCTTTTGCGGTGTGTTTGTCGAGATCCGATGAATTGTGGATTTATGATCAGATTATCTATGAATATTATTTGAATCTTCTCTGAATTCTTATATGCATGATTTCATATCTTTGTATTTCTCTTCGAGTTATTGGTTTGGTTTGGCCAACTAGATCGGTAGTTCTTGCAATGGGAGAGGTGCTTAGTTTTGGGTTCAATCTTGCGGTGTCCTCACCCAGTGACAAAGTAGGGGTAGCGAGGCACGTATTTGTATTGTTGCCATCAAGGATAAAAAGGTGGGGTTTTCATCATATTGCTTGAGTTTATCCCTCTACATCATGTCATCTTACTTAAGGCGTTACCCTGTTCTTTATGAACTTAATACTCTAGATGCAGGCAGGAGTCGGTCGATGTGTGGAGTAATAGTAGTAGATGCAGAATCGTTTCGGTCTACTTGACACGGACGTGATGCCTATATGCATAATCATTGCCTTGGATATCGTCATAACTTTGCGCTTTTCTATCAATTGCTCGACAGTAATTTGTTCACCCACCGTATTATTTTCCTTCAAGAGAGAAGCCTCTAGTGAAACCTATGGCCCCGGGTCTATTTTCCATTATATATTTTCAGATCTATAAACCAAAAATACCAAAAATACCTTGCTGCAATTTTATTTACTTTTATTTAGTTTTACTTTTAGTAATCTTTTATATCTATCTCTATCAGATCTCATCCTTGCAAGTGACCGTGAAGGGATTGACAACCCCTTTATAGCGTTGGGTGCAAGTGTTTGATTGTTTGAGCAGGTGCATAGATTGGGGCCTTGCTTGTACCTCCTACTGGATTGATACCTTGGTTCTCAAAACTGAGGGAAATACTTATCTCTACTTTGCTGCATCACCCTTTCCTCTTCAAGGGAAAAACCAACGCAAGCTCAAGAAGTAGCAGGAATAATTTCTGGCACCGTTGCCGGGGAGGATACATAGCAAGTCAAGACAAGAACTCTCCCGTCAACTTGCCAATTTCTGGCGCCGTTGTCGGGGAGGATACATAGCAAGTCAAGACAAGAACTCCCCCGTGAACTTGCCAATTTCTGGCATGGTTGCCGGAGAGGTCTACATCAAGCCTACCAAGTACCCATCATAAACTCATCTCTCGCATTTACATTATTTGCCATTTGCCTCTCGTTTTCCTCTCCCCCACTTCTAAAACGATTTTTAGAAAAAACCCAAAAAGATTTGCCTTTTTATTCGCCCTTCTTCCATTCTTCTTTTCGTTAGCTTTTCGGTTGCTAGATTTCCCGTATGGCTCGACCCAAGAGCTTTGATCCTTATTTTAGGAAATTGGAAGAGATTGAAAATAGTGCTAAAAGTTTCATGACTTTACAATATGAGTATAATAATCTCTTTAGAAACGAGCTTAAAGAACAAAAATCTTTGATGGAGTATATTAATAAAGAGCTTGATGATATGTCTAAGGAATTTTATGGTTTGAAATCTCAGTTTGCTCATCTTGAAAATCTTAGTGAATAAGATGGCTGCTAAACCGGAGTCTTTGAATAGTGATGAAGATCTTAAAGTGATTGATGTGACTCCTATTGAATTTTTGTTTTCTAATATAAATCTTGATAAAGATGGGACTGGAGATAAGTCAACTTTAATTAGAAGGCGTCCCAATGATTCGGAGTTTATAGATCTTGATGCAAAAATTGATAAAAGTAGGATTGAAGAGGTCAAAACTTTAAGTAGCAATGAACCCACTCCTTTGGATTTCAAGGATTTTAATTATGATAATTATTCTTTGACAGATTGTATTTCCTTGTTGCAATCCATGTTGAATTCTCCTCATGCATATAATCAAAATAAAGCTTTTACTAAACATATCGTTGATGCTATGATGAAATCCTTTGAAGAAAAACTTGAGTTGGAAGTTTCTATACCTAGAAAGCTTTATGATGAGTGGGAACCTACTATTAAGATTAAAATTAAAGATTATGAGTGCCATGCTTTGTGTGATTTGGGTGCTAGCATTTCCACTATTCCGAAAACTTTATGTGATGTGCTAGGTTTCCGTGAATTTGATGATTGCTCTTTAAATTTGCATCTTGTGGATTCCAATATAAAGAAACCTATGGGAAGGATTAATGATGTTCTTATTGTTGCAAATAGTAATTATGTGCCCGTAGATTTCATTTTTCTTGATATAGATTGCAATCCTACATGTCCTATTATTCTTGGTAGACCTTTCCTTAGAACGATTGGTGCAATTATTGATATGAAAGAAGGAAACATTAGATTTCAATTTACGTTAAGGAAGGGCATGGAACAATTCCCAAGAAAGAAAATTAAATTACCATATGAATCTATTATGAGAGCTACTTATGGATTGCATACCAAAGATGATAATACCTAGATCTATTGTGTTATGCCTAGCTAGGGGCGTTAAACAATAGCGCTTGTTGGGAGGCAACCCAATTTTATTTTTATGTTTTTTGTTTTGTTTCTGTTCTTGAATAAATTACACATTATTACCTCTGTAGTAATTGTGTTTTAGTGTTTTAATTAGTGTTTGTGCCAAGTAAGACCTTTGGGATGGTCTACGGTGATAGTTGATTTGATCTTGCTGAAAAACAGAAACTTTGACGCCCAGTCCAGGAATTTTATAAATTCACAAAAGCGTCAATTGGATCTGAATTTTTTACACAAGATTGATATACAAATTTCCCAGATTGTCCTAATTTTTCAGAATTTTTAGAGTTACAGAATTATTCGAAGTTTACAGATTTCTACAGACTGTTCTGTTTTAGACAGATTCTGTTTTATATGTGTTGTTTGCTTATTTTGATGAATCTATGGGTAGTATCGGGGGGTATGAACCATGGAGAAGTTGGAATACGGTAGATATTACACCAATATAAATAAAGAACGAGTTCACAACAGTACCTAAAGTGGTGATTTTATTTTCTTATATTAACGGATCTCACGAGTTTTCTGTTGAGTTTTGTGTTGTGAAGTTTTCAAGTTTTGGGTAAAGATTTGATGGACTATGCAATAAGGAGTGGCAAGAGCCTAAGCTTGGGGATGCCCAAGGCACCCCAAGGTAATATTAAAGGACAACCAAGAGCCTAAGCTTGGGGATGCCCCGGAAGTCATCCCCTCTTTCGTCTTCAATCCATCGGTAAATTTACTTGAGGCTATATTTTTATTCACCACATGATATGTGTTTTGCTTGGAGCGTCTTGTATGATATGAGTCTTTGATTTTTTTGTTTTCCACAATCATCCTTGCTGTACACACTTTTTGAGAGGGACACGCATGAATCGTGGATTTATTAGAATACTCTATGTGCTTCACTTATATCTTTTGAGCTAGGCAATATGCTCTAGTGCTTCACTTATATCTTTTTAGAGCACAGTGGTGGCTTTATTTTATAGAAATTGTTGAACTCTCTTGCTTCACTTATATTATTTTGAGAGTCTCTAAACAGCATGGTAATTTGTTTAGGTTATGAATTTAGTCCTAATATGATGGGCATCCAAGAGAGATATAATAAAAACTTTCATATAAAAGTGCATTGAATACTATGAGAAGTTTGATTCCTCATGATTGTTTTGAGATATAAAGATTGTAATATTAGAGACATGCTAGTGAGTAATTGTGGATTGGTAGAAATACTTGTGTTAAAGTTTGTGATTCCCGTAGCATGCACGTATGGTGAACCCTTATGTGACGAAGTCGGAGCATGATTTATTTATTGATTGCCTTCCTTTGTGTGGAGGTCGGGATCGCGCGATGGTTAACTCCTACCAACCCTTTCCCTAGGAGCATGCATGTAGTAATTTGTTTTGATGACTAATAGACTTTTGCAATAAGTATGTGAGTTATTTATGACTAATGTTGAGTCCATGGATTATACGCACTCTCACCCTTCCACCTTTGCTAGCCTCTCTAGTACCGCGCAACTTTCGCCGGTGCATTAAACCCACCTTCCTCAAAACCGCCACCATATACAATCCTCAAAACAGCCACCATACCTACCTATTATGGCATTTCCATAGCCATTCTGAGATATAATGCCATGCAACTTCCACCGTTCCGTTTATTATGACACGCACCATCATTGTCATATTGCTTAGCATGATCGTAAGATAGCTAGCCTGATGATGTCATTGCTATGCTAGATCATTGCATATCCCGGTACACCGCCGGAGGCATTCATATAGAGTCATATCTTGTTCTAGTATCGAGTTATAAATTTTGAGTTGTAAGTAAATAAAAGTGTGATGATCATCATTATAGAGCATTGTCCCATGTGAGGAAAGGATGATGGAAACTATGATTCCCCCGCAAGTCGGGATGAGTCTCCGGACTTTATGAAAAATAAAAGAGGCCAGAGAAGCCCAAACAAAAAAAATAGCCAAAGAAGCCCACCAAAAAAAAGAGAAAATAAAAAAAATGAGAGAAAAGAGAGAAGGGGCAATGCTACTATCCTTTTTCCACACTTGTGCTTCAAAGTAGCACCATGATCTTCATGATAGAGAGTCTCCTATATTGACACTTTCATATACTAGTGGGAATTTTTCATTATAGAACTTGGCTTGTATATTCCAATGATGGGCTTCCTCAAATTTCCCTAGGTCTTCGTGAGCAAGCAAGTTGGATGCACACCCACTTAGTTTCTTTTTTGAGCTTTCATACACTTATAGCTCTAGTGCATCCGTTGCATGGCAATCCCTACTCACTCACATTGATATCTATTGATGGGCATCTCCATAGCCCGTTGATATGCCTAGTTGGTGTGAGACTATCTCCTTCTTTTCTCTTCTCCACAACCACCATATTCTATTCCACCTATAGTGCTATGTCCATGGCTCACGCTCATGTATTGCGTAAGAGTTGAAAAAGTATGAAAATACTAAAGTATGAAACAATTGCTTGGCTAAAACCGGGGTTGTGCATGATTTAATACTTTGTGTGATGAAGATGGAGCATAGCCAGACTATATGATTTTGTAGGGATAACTTTCTTTGGCCATGTTATTTTGAGAAGACAAGATTGCTTTATTAGTATGCTTGAAGTATTATTGTTTTTATGTCAACATTAAACTTTTGTTTTGAATCTTATCGATCTGAATATTCATGCCACAATAAAGAAAATTACATGGATAAATATGTTAGGTAGCATTCCACATCAAAAAATTTGTTTTTATCATTTACCTACTCGAGGACGAGCAGGAATTAAGCTTGGGGATGCTTGATACGTCTCCAACGTATCTATAATTTTTGATTGTTCCATGCTATTATATTATCTGTTTTGGATATTTTATATGCATTAATATGTTATTTTATATTATTTTTGGGACTAACCTATTAACCTAGAGCCCAGTGCCAGTTTCTGTTTTTTTTCCTGTTTTTGAGTTTTACAGAAAAGGAATATCAAACGGAGTCCAAACGGAATAATACTTTCGCGATGATTTTTCTTGGACCAGAAGACATCTAGAAGACCTGGAGAGGAGGTCAGAAGACCTAGCAGCAGACGACAAGCCGCCAGGGCGCGCCCTAGGGGGGCGCCCCCCTGGCTTGTGGGCCCCCTGGAGATCTTCTAACCCTAACACTTCGCCTATATATTCCCATATATTCCCAAACCATCAGAGAGAGCCACAAAAATACTTTTCCGCTGCCGCAACCTTCTGTTCCCGTGAGATCCCATCTTGGGGCCTTTTCCGGTAATCTGCCGGAGGGGGATTCGATCACGGAGGGTTTCTACATCAACTCCATTGCTCCTCCGATGAAGCGTGAGTAGTCTACCTCAGACCTACGGGTCCATAGCTTGTAGCTAGATGGCTTTTTCTCTCTCTTCTATCCTCAATACCATGTTCTCCTCGATGTTCTTGGAGATCTATCCGGTGTAATCTTCTTTTGCGGTGTGTTTGTCGAGATCCGATGAATTGTGGATTTATGATCAGATTATCTATGAATATTATTTGAATCTTCTCTGAATTCTTATATGCATGATTTCATATCTTTGTATTTCTGTTCGAGTTATTGGTTTGGTTTGGCCAACTAGATCAGTAGTTCTTGCAATGGGAGAGGTGCTTAGTTTTGGGTTCAATCTTGCGGTGTCCTCACCCAGTGACAAAGTAGGGGTAGCGAGGCACGTATTTGTATTGTTGCCATCAAGGATAAAAAGGTGGGGTTTTCATCATATTGCTTGAGTTTATCCCTCTAAATCATGTAATCTTACTTAAGGCGTTACTCTGTTCTTTATGAACTTAATACTCTAGATGCAGGCAGGAGTTAGTCGATGTGTGGAGTAATAGTAGTAGATGCAGAATCGTTTCGGTCTACTTGACACGGACATGATGCCTATATGCATAATCATTGCCTTGGATATCGTCATAACTTTGCGCTTTTCTATCAATTGCTCGACAGTAATTTGTTCACCCACCGTATTATTTTCCTTCAAGAGAGAAGCCTCTAGTGAAACCTATGGCCCCCGGGTCTATTTTCCATTATATATTTTCATATCTATAAACCAAAAATACCAAAAATACCTTGCTGCAATTTTATTTAGTTTTACTTTTAGTAATCTTTTATATCTATCTCTATCAGATCTCATCCTTGCAGGTGACCGTGAAGGGATTGACAACCCCTTTATAGCGTTGGGTGCAAGTGTCTGATTGTTTGTGCAGGTGCATAGATTGGGGCTTTGCTTGTACCTCCTACTGGATTGATACCTTGGTTCTCAAAACTGAGGGAAATACTTATCTCTACTTTGCTGCATCACCCTTTCCTCTTCAAAGGAAAAACCAACGCAAGCTCAAGAAGTAGCAAGCCTTTGGGATGACTCACAAGATGAGTAGAATTGATGCTGAACCAAAACAGAAACTTTTGACTCTAGTACAGGAATTTTCATTTTTTTACTGGAGCGTGATAATGATCTTAAATTTTTACACAGTCTTTATATACAAATTATTCAGGTTGTCCTAATTTTTCAGAATTTTTAGAGACAGCGAAGTATGGTTACACTACAGATCTTCACAGACTGTTCTGTTTCTGACAGATTCTGTTTTGCATGCATAGTTTGCTTGTTTTAGTGTTTCCATAGCTTATATTTAGTGGTATAAATTATGGGAATAATATAATACAGTATGTATCATGTGGGAACAATTATGAATCTTTTCTTGACAGTACCTAAGTGAATGATTTATCTTTATTACACTAACCCTTCTCACGAAGTTCCGTTAAGTTTTGTGTGATTGAAGTTTTCAAGTTTTGGGTGAGACACCGATATGAGGAGAATAAGGAGTGACAATAGCCTAAGCTTGGGGATGCCCAAGGCACCCCAAGGTAATATTCAAGGAAGACTCAAGCGCCTAAGCTTGGGGATGCCCCGGAAGGCATCCCCTCTTTCGTCTTCAACACTATCGGTATATCTTACTTGGAGCTATATTTTTATTCATCACATAATATGTGCTTTTCTTGGATCGTCATTTTATTTTGTTGTTATCTGTTAGGTGTTATTTATAATCTTGTTTTTCAATAAAAAGTTCCAAGAATTGCCTAGGGATGCTTGCATTGCATGTTTGATGTGTGCTGTGTAAAAACAGAAACTTTTGCTGTAGTGTTTGAATTTTCATATTTTACTTGAACGTGGAAAGTTTCTGAAATTTTTAAAAAGTGTTTTCATATAAATTATTTAGCATGTCCTAAATTTTCATAATTTTTTGAGTTACAGAAGTACACTGGTTTAATAGATTGCTACAGACTGTTCTGTTTGGACAGATTGCTGTCATAGTTTTGTTATCTACTTATCCTATAGTTTCCATAGCCTATATTGGTAGATATAAATTGTGGAAATGATAGTAAAAAGTAGATGATGTTTGAAATTATTATGCAACTTTTCTTAGCAGTACATAAAGAGTTGATTTATTATTATGTGTACTAACCTATCTCACGAGTTCTTTTCGAGTTTTGTGTGGATGAAGTTTTTGAGAATAGGTGAAACCATGATATGAGAGGATTGAACGAGATACAAAAGCTCAAGCTTGGGGATGCCCAAGGCACCCCAAGTAAATATTTCAAGAAGTCTCAAGCATCTAAGCTTGGGGATGCTACGCATCCCACCTCTCTTCATCAACAATTATCGGTTAGCCTATGTTGAGCCTAAATTTTTATTTGTCCACATGGTATGTACTATTCTTGGAATGAATTTTTATTTAGTTTGCTGTTTGAATAAAATACTCAGATCTGAAAATCTTTATTGAGAGAGATTCCTCACATAGCTACTTTATTGTTTGACTACTCATTGATCTTCACTTATATCTTTTGAGAGTAGTTTGTCATTTACTCTTGTGCTTCACTTATATCCTATGAGTAAATTATGAATGAATTGAATATAATAAATATGAAATTATCAATGTTCTTTATGCTTAGTAGTAGCTTCACATCTGGTTTAGAAAGTAAAATCTATTGAAGTTTGACAATCACAATATTGGTCATACAAGCAATTCTTGAATGATTGGTATAAGGAAGAGAACTTTCACATACAAATATATTATCTTGGACATCTTCTATGATTGTGAATACCCATTAATTATTTTCAAACTTGAGCAAATTAGTTGAAGTTGGACAAGGAAGACAACGTAATGAGTTATGGTTGTGTATATTTGCATAGAAGTTATATTGTTATGGATCCTCCAACATGTGGTGCTTGTTTAGAACCTTTTGCTAGCCAACACTTCGTACTAAGTAGAGATACTACTTGTGCATCCAAATCCTTGAGCCAAGTTTCTTCCATAAGAGTCCACCATACCTACCTATATATGCTATTTCACTGCCATTCCAAGTAAATTTGCATGTGCCACCTCTAAAATTTCAAATGAGCATTTGTTTTGTGTGCCTGGACCGCTCATGGAGCGACAAGGGGCGGTCGGTATCTTCCATGTTAAGCGGGTTATTCTCATGATGAGTGTTTATTCACTCGTCCTTGCACGAGAGGGGCGGTAATAGGGATTCCCAGTCCCGAAATAAAAAAAATGCAAATAATTAAACAAAACTCCCCCAGGAATGTTGTTGGTATGGACGGTACCCGTGGATTCGGCTAGCCATGGAGTGTGTTTGTTGGTGGAGGGGGAGTAAACCTTTACTTTTACCGCTTGGGAACCGCCGCTAATGTGTTTAGCATGGAAGATATTGATAACTCTTGGTTGTAACGTTGACAGGAAGGGTGTGCCTCCCAAAATTATATTCATCTCTGTTTTAAACAATGAGCTCTGGCACATATGCAAATCCCTGCTTCCCTCTGCGACGGCCCAATCTATTTACTTTCATGTTACTTACTATTCATGTTGAGTCAACTTCTTATTCCAACCTCAATCTATTAGTTGGCTAGCATCATGTGGTGGGGAAAGATCTAGGCACATATGGCCAGTCAAATATATTTGATCATGACTTATTATTGTTGACAATTATCTCTATGATAAATGAGTTGGGAGGCGAAACATTAAGCCCCTATCTTTCTCTGTGTTCGATGGATACCATTTGTTCTAAAAATATGCTTTGAGTACTAGCAATCATAGAATACTATATGATGATTGAGTATGTGGGGCTCTTACTTAGACTTTGTTGAGAATAAGTTGAATTGCAATTGTTTGGTGACTAAGAACATAGGTTGTTAAGTTTCAAGAGAATTCATTGTTTGAACCATAACATGTGAATTGGTTGCTACTTTATCATGATGATTTTTATGCGAAAAAGTTGCTGTTATGATGCAAGGAAAAGTGGTTGAAATTATCAATGATCAAACTTATATATTATGCTAGCATTCACACTTCATAAATTAGTTCTTTTATCATTTACCTACTCGAGGACGAGTAGGAATTAAGCTTGGGGATGCTGATACGTCTCCAACGTATCGATAATTTATGAAGTATTCATGCCATATTCATCTATGTTTACAATACTTTTATGTGGTTTTGATGCACTTTATATGGTTTATTTAGAACTAACCAGGACTGACGCTGTTTTCAGCAGAATTGCCGTGGTGTTGTTTTTGTGCAGAAAATGAAAGTTCTCGGAATCGCACAAAACTTTTTGGGGATTTTTTTTGGACCAAATAAGCAATATTGGAGCGAAGAACCACCAGAGAAGAGCCACGAGGTGGGCACAACCCACCAAGGCGCGCCAGAGGGCCCAGGCGCGCCCTGGTGTCTTGTGCCCTCCTCGTGGCCCATCTTGGCGTGAAACCGACGCCCAAAAATCCTATAAATATAGAAACCATCAGAAATAACCCTAGACTCTCTGCTCCACCTCCGCAACTATCTGTATCGACGAAAAACCAATCTGGAGGCGTTCCAGTACCCTGCCGGAGAGGGGAACCCATCTCCGGTGGCCATCTTCATCATCCCGGCGGAGGCCGTGATGAGGAGGGAGTAGTCCACCCTTAGGGCTGAGGGTATGTACCAGTAGCTATGTGTTCAATCTCTCTCTCTCGTGTTCTTGAGTCGTCATGATATTGATGTATCACGGGCTTTGTTAATATAGTTGGATCATATGGTGTGTTTCCCTTACTATCTTGTTGTGATGAATTGAATCTTTCCCTTTGAGATATCGCTATGTTGGATTGAATATTGGATTTGAGAACACTTGATATATGTCTTGCATGTGGATACCCGTGGTGACAATGGGGTGTTCTATTGATTCACTTGATATATGTTTTGGTACTCAACTTGCGGATTCCCGCGGTGACATTGGGGTAATCTATGCATAGCGGTTGATGCACGTTCTTGTCTTACGTTCTCCGATAGAAATCTTGGGGTGCTCCTTGAAGTTCTTTGTGTTGGATTGAGTATTATGGATCTGAAATTGTTTGATGCGTATCGTATAACTAACTCATGGATACTTGTGGTGACATTGGAGTATCTAGGTGACATTAGAGTTGGTTGATGCGTATCATATGGTGTATTTTTAGTACGAACTCTAGATAGATTGATCGGAAAGGATAACTTTGTGTTATTTTAGTACGAACTCTTGGTTAGATCGATCGGAAAGGATAACTTTAAGGTGGTTTCGTACCCTACAAACAATTTCTTCTTATGTTCTCCACTAGATAAGAACTTTGGAGTGATTCTTCGTTGCACGTTGAGGGATGGTTATGTGATCCAATTATATTAGCATTGTTGAGAGATTGCACTAGCGAAAGTACGGACCCTAGGCCTTGTTTTCAAGCATTGGAATGCCATTTGTGCTCACTTTTGTTACTTGCCACCTTTATGTTTTTATATTTTCAGATTACAAAAACCTATATCTACCATCCATATTGCACTTGTATCACCATCTCTTCGCCGAACTAGTGCACCTATACAATTTGCCATTGTATTGGGTGTGTTGGGGACACAAGAGATTTCTTGTATTTGATTGCAGGGTTGTTTGAGAGAGACCACCTTCATCCTACACCTCCCACGGATTGATAAACCTTAGGTCATCCACTTGAGGGAAAATTGCTACTGTCCTAAAAAACTCTGCGCTTGGAGGCCCAACAAAGTCTACAAGAATAAAGTTGCGTAGTAGACATTAGTGACACCGAGTTGTAAGAATCGGTTCCACTGATTCTGTGTTTAGGGTTACTGAGTACCACTTCGGAGAGACCGGGTAGTCTTTTTCGGTTCCACAGAAAATGGCTGCCAAGTTTCTGTTAAGGCAGTGATCAGTCTCGGTGACCCCGAAAACAACAACCCAGTGCTACCGAAATCTATCTTGCAGTAGTTCATACCCAAAGTTTCTGAGTTTGTTTTTCGAAAATTTCTGTGTTTTTGTGATACTCAACCTTTCTGCTCTTCTATACTCCATTCATAGGGACAATATGTCAGCTTCAGGTGTTAGTCAGAATGATTCCAGAGAGCCTAGCATTGATGCTGATCCAGGCACTAGTCCTGAGGCCAGCTCATCTTCTTCAGAAGATCCAGGCACACCTAGCTCCCATGGTTTGCCCAAGGCTGCAACTAGAGCCAGGAGAAAGTTAAATTCAGATGAAGAGGACTTTGATTTTGTGCCAGAGGAGGTCCTTTCCAAGCAAAGGCGGGACAAAGTAGACAGAGCTGCCAAGAAAGCTGCATCTGAGGCAACTTCATCCAGAAGACATGTCAGGAAGGAGTATGCCAGCTCAGAGGCTTTGAAAGCACCAGAGAGTGCTAGGGCTTCCATGTCTATAGAGCCAGCCAGAAGCTCTATGCCCAAGAAGCCTGCTGACAAGAAGAGAAGCAGGAAGAGGATAGTACATGTTGTTGGAAGACCAACTTCCATGTATGAGGATCCAGCAGATGTTGAGGGAGAGGAAGAGCCAGCTGCCCAGGCTCCTTCTAAGAAGAAGAAGAAGCTGCTTGCTGATGCCATGACTTCTCAGGCCCCATCCAAAAGCAAGGCAGCTCCTCCTCCCAAGAAGCCCACAACTCCTAAACCCAAGAGGACAACTAGAGACATTCCAGCTGCAGCCAAGAACAAGTGAACCTCTTCCAGAGCTGCTGCTGAAGATGAGGATATGTCTGTTTTGAGGAAGTTTAGACCTCACCTCCCACAACACAATGACAACCATCCACTTGCTGAGGACATGAAGAAGAGAAAGGATTCAGGGCTGAGATCATGGAGAGCCATAGATCCTTATTCTCAGAGCAGGAAGACAGCTGTAGACTATAGATTCCACACCAAGGAGCAGCAGGATTTCTATGAGACAGTTTTGCTTGTTAAGAGCCCTGCTGTCAACGATATGAGATATGTAGACTGGGACTACATTAAGAAGAATGAAGATTATTCTCCCCATGTGCTAGATAACTTCAAGGCTATTGGTATTGATGCTTTTGTTGGCAAGATGATGACTCCCTGGAATGATGAGATGATCATGCAGTTCTATTCCACTACACACTTCTATCCAGGTGGCAGTATAGTGTGGATGACTGAGGGCAGCAGATATGAATCTTCAGTGGAAGAGTGGGCTACCATCTTAGGAGCTCCACAAGTACAGGATGGTGATTTGGATGTGTACTCTGTGTCCAAAGCAAATCACAACTCGATGGCTAATATGTACAAGGAGATTCCTGAGGACTATGTGCATTCACATAAGTTTGGCTCAGTGTACTATCTACAAGCAGGACTGACCACCACCAACACCATCATGAGGTACACATTGATGCCAAAGTCAGGAGATGAGAAGATGATCAGAGGATACACCATAAACATGCTGCATCACATTGATCTTCACACCAGATTCAGAGTCATGGACTTGATTGTTGAGACCATGACGAGGACAGCTGCTGACCAGAAGAGATCTTGTGGCTATGCACCATACATTCAGATGCTCATTAACTCCAAGCTTGAGAAGAATGTATTTGCTCTTGATAGACCCCACATGCCTCTCTAGCTTGAGTTTAAAGACAATATAGTGGTGGTGGACCCAGACCATCCCACTTCATCTACTGCACAGGAAGCAGCTAAGGCAGCCAGAGCCACTAGTGCTCCAGTGCCAAGGACAAGGAACGAGCAAATGGATCTCATTCTTAGCTCTATCCAAGGCATGCAAAATGACATCACAGAGATTCTCAAGAACCAAAAGAGCCTGGAAAGGATTGTTGAAGACAAGTTTCACTCTTTGAACAACAAGGTGGATGGGCTGACTAAGACAGTTGATGAGCTCAAGAAGGAGGTGGACTCAGTACCCCTTCCCCACACCTCAGAGGATGATGATGATGATGATGATGATAGTCAACCTCTCAGGCCCAGCACTCAATTCAAGACACAAGCCAGATCTTTGTCAGTGCCAGCTTCTAAGATGAGACCATCTACATCAGCTCCTGCTGCGGCTCCTTCGGTCCCACCAGCTCCATCAGCACCTTCTGTGTCTACACCAACCCCTTCCATGACATCGACAGAAGTCTTCGCGGATGCGGTTCTCTCAACTCCTACATTAAAAACCGAAGGAGATCAGCCCCAGAGAGACGATTAGTCATATACCTTTGAACTTTTTGGTAACTTGTTGCCAAAGGGGGAGAAGTTGTATAGATCAACAGGGCTTCGAGAGATAGATTGTTGCTTTTTATCGCTCTCCAAAACTTTAAAATATTTTAGTTGATTTGTTTGTGTTAAACTTGTTGGAGTTTGATCATGCACTTCCTATGTGTTGCTACTATTTCCTATCTTTTGAGATGCTTATGAGATGATCATTCACTTCTTGCTTGATGTGTTGTGCCATGTTATTCATTCATATTATTCTCGCACACCACCAAGCTGTATGTGACATGGAATAGAACCCCATGAACCTAATCGATTGTGCATTTGCATTCAAACGCAATTCAAAATAGTGCACAAATTTAGGGGGAGCTCTTACTTATCACATACTTCTCAAAGCGATGACTCTATTCATTGATTATATCATATGTCAAAGCTTTGATCTATATGTTGTCATCAATTACCAAAAAGGGGGAGATTGAAAGCACATTTGCTCCCTTGGTGGTTCTGGTAATTAATAACAACATATATGTCATTGGACTCATGGTTCCACTAAGTATATTTCAGGAAAAGTCCAATGATGAGATGGCAACAAGTTGTGAGGAGATACCCCAAGATGCAAGGAATGGATTGGCAAAGCTTCAAGCTAGAAGATTCTCTTTTTACTTTGTGAGAAATCACTTTGAGTCCATAGGAAAGCCAATACTATTAAAAGGGGGTAAGGTATTGTTGGTGAACAAATTGCTCCACGTGCACAAGTGCTAGCCACCAAAAACACCCACAAGCTCTCCCACAAAATACTCCGTCTAAACCCAACTTCACAAAATCGGTGCCACCAACTTTTCATTCGGCCCTACCGATTTTCTACCCATGACAGAACCCTAGCCAAACCCTAGCTCTTCGGTACAACCGAGACTGCATCGGTGCAACCGAGTTTCAGTGACCAACCTTCTGGTGTCCCAATTCATAAAATTGGAATTTCCGAGATTATGCTTCGGTCTCACCGAGTTTTGGGAATTGCCCTCGGCCACGGGTTTCGGTACCACCGAGAGTTCCATATCGGTCTCACCGAGATTGCGAAAGTTGCCACATTTTTGACATATCGGTAGAACCGAGTTTTGCTTCGGTTTCACCGAGATGGCCAATTATGTTGTAACGGTTGGATTTTTGGAGATGCCTATATATACCCCTCCACCACCTCTCACTCGCAAGAGAAGCACTCAGAACTATTCCATACTTGCCCCCATCCAGTTTTCTGAGAGAGAACCGCCTACCCTTGTGTTGAGATCAAGATCATCCACTCCAACCATATGGATCTTGATTTCTAGCCTCCCCAAGTTGCTTTCCACCCAATCAATCTCTTCTACCAAGCCAAATCTGTGAGAGAGTGATTGAGTGTTATGGAGTCTATCATCTTGAAGCACAAGAGCAAGGAGTTCATCATCACTATCAAGCCTATTACCTTTTGGAGGGTGGTGCCTCCTAGATTGGTTAGGTGTTGCTTGGGAGCCTCCTACTTCGTGTTGTGGAGTTGAACCAAGAAGTTTGTACGGGCAAGGATATCGCCTACTTCGTGAAGATCTACCCATAGTGAGGCTAGTCCTTCGTGGACGGAAGCCGTTATGGAATAGTCAAGGTTGCTACTTCGTGGACCCTTATGGGTGGAGCCCTCCGTGGACTCTCGCCACCGTTAGCCTCCGTGGGTTGAAGACTCCATAAATGTGGATGTACGATAGCGCCACCTATCGGAACCACGGGAAAAATCTTCGTGTCTACAATTGCGTTTGATCTTCTAACCCTTACCTCTATTACATATGCTTCTCTTTACTTTCCGCTGCTATACTCTTAGACATGCATGTGTAGGGTGTGCTTGACTTGCTATCGTTGCTAAAATCTGCCAACATTAAAATTGGGAAAAGGTAGAACTTTTAATTGGTCAAGTAGTCTAATCACCCCCCCCCTCTAGACATACTTGCAATCCTACACCGGGTGTATTCAAATCATATTATAAAACCTAAAAACCTTGCGGCAATTTATTTACTTTATTTTTATTTTTCTTTTATATTTATCTATCTCTCACTATCAGAAGTAGTCCTTGCAAGGTACGAGTTCAAGGGGCTTGACAACCCTCTTGCCCGTGTTGGGTGCAAGTGTTTGGTTTTGTGTGTGTAGGTATTATTGATGCAAGTTGTCGTGGTTCTACTACTGGTTCGATAACCTTGGTTCTCACTAAGGGAAATACTTATCATTACATTGTTTCACCTTTCCTCTTCGGGGAAAAACCCAACACAGCTAACAAGTAGAAAAAAGAATTTCTGGCGCCGTTGCCTGGGAGATATCACCAACTTTGCATGAGGTACCTACACACACATTATCATTTAGTTTTTCTACTCTCTACTTGCCTAGTATGCTATCCTTATCTTTAACACACAACAACAGGAAGTAAAAGAAAAAAATCTAAGATAAATGGATCCTCATCCGCTTGTTAATCTTTTCAAACTTGTTGCTTATTGTAAACCAATAGCTAACAATGAAGTAATAAATGAAAATGCTACTGGGATACATTTATTGAATGAACAACATGATTGCAATGATGTTAGTATTAATTCTATAAATGTCAATTGTGCTAATAATATGCAAAGCTACAAGCTTGGGGATGATGATTTTGTTATGTCCACTACTCATTGTAATGATCATGATTGGGGTGATGCTTCTTATGATCTCGAAAAATTATTTAAGCCTCATGATGATTGTGTTGTTGATAATAATGTTTGCAATAATATTGAAAGTGGGTTTGGAAGATTTTCAATTTTAGATAAGAATCCCACATATTCGGAGAGTTTTCAATATTATGATTTTTTTTTGATAAAAGTGGGTGTGGAGAGGTCATGACTTTAGTTAATGTTAATCCCACTATCTTGGAAGATTGTAAAACTTTTGTGCATGCGGATCATGGAGAAAATATTATATATGATAGCTATATTGTTGAATTTGAAAATGATCCAACATGTAATTATTATGAGAGAGGCAAATATGGTTATACAAATTTTCATGTTACTCTCTTACCTCTCTTGATGTTCAAATTATTAATGCTTCATTCTTCCTATTTGCATATCCTAGATACTTCTTGTTTTGATAATTTGCTTGCTTATAAAATGCCTATGCATAAGAAGTATGCTAGACTTAATTGTGTTAATTACGTGCTATATGATGCTCTCTTTGTGTTTCAACTCTTGTCTTTTATATGAGCATCATTAAAATATCGAGCCTATCTTAATGGCTATAAAGAAAGAGCTTGTTGGGAGACAACCCAATACTTTCTTTTACTTTCTATTATTTTGAATCCACACAATTGGTGCTACTGTAATGGTTGTGTTTTATGTTTAAATTAGTGTTTGTGCCAAGTAAAGCCTTTGGGGATGATTTGTATGATAGTAGAATTGATGTTGTGCAAAAATAGAAACTTTTAGGCCCAGTGCAGAGTTTCTCTGATTTTACTCGAGCTCTGATACGTCTATTTTGCATCATGATTTCATACTGTTATTATTATTGTTTTTGGTCATTATTCCACTTTATGATACAATTTTAATGCCTTTTCTCTCTGAATTTACAAGGAATACATGGAGGGGAACATTACCGGTAGTTGGAATCTGGACCTGAAAAAGCTACATCAGAGATACCTATTCTGCAAGAATCCAAATGACTAGAAATTTTACGGAGAATATTTTTGGAATATATAAAAAAAATACTGGAGCCAAGAAGTACCATAGGGGGGCCACATGTCTCTCACAAGGCAGGTGGGCGTGCCCAGGTGCCTTGTGGGTCCCGTAGGGGGTCTTCGGCCCCCCTCTTCTCCTATATGAAGGGTTTTGACCTAGAAAATAAATCAAGCGGAGGCTTTCGGGATTAGTGTGTTCTATAATGATATATAACACCGCTCTGATCTTGAACATGAATATGATTTGTGAGTAGTTACTTTTGTTCTAGAGGACATGGGTGAAGTCTTGTTATAAGTAATCATGTGATGTTGGATTTTTTGATGATATGTATGTTGCTCTTCCTTTAGTGGTGTCATGTGAACGTCGACTACATGAAACTTCACCATACTTGGTCCTAAGGGAAGACATTGTGGAGTAATAAGTAGATGATGGGTTGCGAGAGTGACAGAAGCTTAAACCCTAGTTTATGAGTTATTCCGTAAGAGGCTGATTTGGATCCATATGTTTCATGCTATGGTTAGATTTATCTTAATTCTTCTTTCATAGTTGCGGATGCTTGAGAGAGGGGGTAATCATAAGTGGGTTGTTTTTTCAAGTAAGAACATCACCTTAGCACCGGTCCACGCACATATGAAATTATCAAAGTAGTGAACGCGAATCAACCAAACATTGAACGTGACTAGACAGAAATTCCCATGTGTCCTAGAGAGCACTTTGCTTTATATAAGAGAACTTTTAGGCCTGTCCTTTTCTATAAAAAGGATTGGGCTACCTTGTTGCACACTTTCTACTATTGTAACTAGTTACGAATTATCTTGCTACAAAACTATCTATCACTGCTATTTACAGCACTTGCAGAGAATACCTTGCTGAAAACCACTTGTCATTTCCTTCTGCTCCTCGTTGGGTTTGACACTCTTACTTATCGAAACAAATACGATTGATCCCCTATACTTGTGGTTCATCAAGACTCTTTTCTGGCGCTGTTGCCGGGGAGTGAAGCGCCTTTCGTAAGTGGAATTTGGTAAGGAAACATTTTCGTTACGTGTTGAAATTTACTGTTGCTTGTTACTATGGAGGATAATCCTTTGACGGGCTTGTTCAGGGTATCTTCACCTCGTCCGGAAGTGGCAAAAGCCGCTCCTCAACCTACTGAACCCACTGAAAATATTTACTATGAGATTCCTTCGGATACGTTAGACAAACTGCTTGCTAATCCTTATACAGGAGATGGAACAAAACATCCTCATATGCACTTGATATATATAGATGAAATTTGTGGATTATTTAAGCTTGCAGGTTTATCCGAGGATGATGTTAATAAGAAGGTTTTCCCTTTATATTTGGAGGTAAAGGCATTGATTTGGTACAGGTTATTGTATGATACCGGTACCTGGAATTGCAATTGATTGAAGCTGGAAGTTCATCAGAAATTTTATCCTATGCATTTGGTTCATCGTGATCGAAATTATATATGTAAATTTTGGCCTCGTGAAGGAGAAAGTATCTCTCAAGCTTGGGGGAGGCTTAAATCTATGATGTACACATGCCCCAATCATGAGCTCTCAAGGCAAATAATCTTACAACTTTTATGCTCGGCTTTCTCATGATAATCAATCGATGCTTAATACTTCTTCTACTGGCTCCTTTACTATAAGAACTATCGAATTCAGATGGGATCTTCTTGAAAGAATTAAACACACTGAAGATTGGGAGTTCGACACAGGTAATGAGTCAGGTAAAAATCTTGAGTTTAATTGTGTTTAATCTTTTATGGAAACTGAAGCTTTTAATAAGTTTAGTGTGAAATATGACCTTGACTCTGAGATAGTAGCTACTTTCTGTGAATCATTTTCTACTCATGTTGATCTCCCTAAGGATAAGTGGTTTAAATTTCATCCCCCTATTGAATAAACTTGTAAGGAACCTAGCATATCTAAAGAAGAAACAATTATTTATAATGTTGATCTAGTTGTGCCTACTGCTTACATTGAGAAACTACCTTTTCCTATTAGGATTAAAGAACATGTTAAAGCTACAATTGTGGCTGATAAAAGTAATGTTAGAACACCAAAACCTTCTCAGCAAATAAATGTGGAGCCTAATATTGCTATGGTTAAAGATCTCTTGGTTTATAATATTGACGAGCATGTGATTAACCTTTGCGGTGAGGCTGCTAGAATTGCAAAACCTGCTAGAAATGAAAAGGATGTGTTAGATAAGAATAGACCAGTGGTTGGCATGCCTGTTGTTTCTATTAAGATTAGAGATCATTGCTACCATGGTTTATGTGATATAGGTGCTAGTGTGAGTGTCATTCAATTTACTTTATATCAAGAAATTATGCATGATATAGCACCTGTTGAGTTAGAAGATATTGATGTCACTATTAAACTTGCAAATAGAGATACTATTTCACCACTTGGGATTGTTCAAGATGTGGAAGTCTTGTGTGGAAAAGTCAAGTACCGCACTGATTTCTTAGTACTTGGTTCATTACAAGATAATTTTTGTCCCATTATATTTGGTAGACCTTACTTGAATATCGTCAATGCTGAAATGGATTGTGCTAAAGAAAAGGTTAAGGTCAACTTTGGTGACATATCTCATGAGTATAATTTCTATAAGTTTGGTACACAACCACATGAGAAATATTTATCTAGTAAAGATGAAATAATTGATCTTGCTTCTATTGATGTGCCTCCTACTGATTCATTAGAACAATATTTGCTAAACCATGAAAATGATATGCATATGGGTTAAAGACATGAAATAGATACAATATTTTTTGATCAACCACCTATTCTTAAACATAATCTGTCTGTTGACACTCTAGGGGATCCTCTTCCACCTAAGAGTGACCCCGTGTTTGAATTAAAGACATTACTTGATACGTTAAGGTATGCTTATCTTGATGAAAAGAAGATAGATCAGGTTATTATTAGTGCTAAACTTTCAGAGTACGAGGAAAAGTGATTACTTAAAACTCTGAAGAAGCACCGAGCTGCTATTCGATATACTCTTGATGATCTTAAGGGCATCGGCCCTACGTTATGCGAGCACAAGATTAGTATGGAGCCAGATGCAAAACCTGTTGTTGATCATCAACGTCGCCTTAATACTAAAATGAAAGAGGTGGTAAGAACTGAAATACTGAAGCTTATTAAGGTAGGTATTATTTACCAGTTCATTGTGTGCCTAAGAAAGGAGGTATATCCGTTGTTCCTAATGATAAGAATGAGCTTATTCCACATAGAGTCGTAACTGGTTATAGGATGGTAATTGATTTCAGAAAATTAAACAAAGCTACTAGAAAAGATCATTACCCCTTGCCTTTTATTGATCAAATGTTAGAAAGATTATCTAAGCACGCACACTTTTGTTTCCTTGATGGATATTTTGTTTTTTCTAAAATACCTGTGTACAAAGAAGATCAAGAGAGAACTACTTTTACTTGTCCTTTTGGAACTTATGCTTATAGACGTATGCCTTTTGGTTTATGTAATGCACCTGCTACCTTTCAAAGATGTATGATGGCTATATTCTATGATTTTTGTGAAAAGATTGTTGAGGTTTTCATGGATGATTTTTCCATTTACGGTACTTCCTTTGATGATTTCTAGAGCAACCTTGATCGAGTTTTGCAGAGATGTGAAGAAACTAATCTTGTCTTGAATTGGGAGAAGTGCCACTTTATGGTTAATGAAGGTATAGTAGTTGGTAATGAAATCTCTGAACGAGGTATTGAAGTGGGTAAAGCTAAAGTTGATGCAATTGAGAAAATGTCATGCCTAAAGATATTAAAGGTATAAGAAGTTTCCTTGGTCATGCTGGTTTTTATAGATGGTTTATTAAGGATTTCTCTAAGATTTCTAGGCCTCTTACCAATCTTTTGCAAGCTTTTCCTTTAGTGGTGTCATGTGAACGACGACTACATGATACTTCACCATACTTGGGCCTAAGGGAAGACATTGTGGAGTAATAAGTAGATGATGGGTTGCGAGAGTGATAGAAGCTTAAACCCTAGTTTATGAGTTATTTCGTAAGGGGCTGATTTGGATCCATATGTTTCATGCTATGGTTAGATTTATCTTAATTCTTCTTTCGTAGTTGCGGATGCTTGCGAGAGGGGGTAAAAATAAGTGGTTTATTTGTTCAAGTAAGAACAACACCTTAGCACCGGTCCATCCACATATCAAATTATCAAAGTAGCGAACGCGAATCAACCAAACATGATGAACGAGACTACACCAAAATTCCCATGTGTCCTCGAGAGCACTTTGCTTTATATGAGAGAACTTGCAGGCATGTCCTTTGCTATAAAAAGGATTGGGCTACCTTGCTGCACACTTGCTACTATTGTTACTTGTTAAGAATTATCTTACTACAAAACTATCTATCACTGCTACTTACAGCACATGTAGAGACTACCTTGCTGAAAACCGCTTGTCATTTCCTTCTGCTCCTTGTTGGGTTCCACACTCTTACTTATTGAAAGGACTACGATTGATCCCCTATACTTGTGGGTCATCAACGTCTTTCTGATCTGAATTTTTACACAGTATTTAATACAAATTTTTCAGATTGTCCTAATTTTTCTGAATTTTCGGAGTTACAGAACTATGGTTTTAGTATAGATCACTACAGACTTTTCTGTTTTAGACAGATACTGTTTTTGCTTGCATAGTTTGCTTGTTTTGATGATGCTATGAATTGTATCAGAGGTATAAGGCATGGAGAAGTTGGAATACATTACCTATTAGGCAGTAATAAAATATGAATTAATTTATAAAAATACCTAAAGTATTTGATATGTCTATTATACTAACGGATCTCATGAGGTTTTGTTGAGTTTTGTGTGCTGAAGTTTTCAAGTTTTTGGTGAGACGATGATGGATGAAGGAATAAGGAGTGACAAGCCCTAAGATTGGGCATTACCAAGGCACCACAAGGTAATATTCAAGGAAGACCCAAGCGTCTAAGCTTGGGGATGCCACGGAAGGTATCCCCTCTTTCGTCTCCAATCTATCGGTATGTCACTTGGAGCTATATTTTTATTCATCACATGATATGAGTTTTGCTTGGAGCGTCATGTATTATAGTTTATTTTATGTTTAGTTTGCCACAATTGTCGTTTGCTGGACACACTTTTCTAAAGAGACACACTTTCATCATATTTTTTTAGAATACTCTATATGCTTAAATTATGTCTTTTGAGCTTGACAGTTACTCTAGTGCTTCACTTATATCTTGTTAGATCACGACGGCGGTCGTATTTTTTAGAAATAGTTGAACTCTCATGCTTCATTTAAATATTTTTTAGAGTATAAGGCATAAGGAATGGTAATTTGCACGTGTTATAAGACTATTCCAAAAAGGATAGGTATTCAAGGGGGATATAATAAAAACTTTCATGTAGCTCACCAAAGATGAAACGTGAGTTAATTATATTGATGTAGTAATATGAAAGGATATAGGCTCATGATCATTGGTTAGTAGGAATATTCGTATTAAAGTTTATTATTTAATTCTCATCTAAATATTGGTCATGGCATGGTGATGATGTGTGAGCATTTTTATGTCTGAAATGAAATCCCATCGTGTTGTTCGAATCGGGGGCGCGCGATGGTTAACTCCTCCCAACCTCCTACCTAGGGGCATACGGTGGTGCTTTGCTTCGAGAGAGCTAATAAGGCTTTGCAATAAGTATATGAGTTCTTTATGACTAGTGTGAGTCCATGGATATATACGCACTCTCACATTTCCGTAATTCGCTAGCCTCCTCAGTAGCATGCATTGCCCTTTCTCACCTCGAGAGTCGGTGCAAACTTCACCGGTGCATCAAAACCCCGTGATATGACACACTCTATCGCACATAAGCCACGTTATATCTTCCTCAAAACAGCCACCATACGTACCTATCATGTCATTTCCATCGCCATTCTGAGATATTGCCATGCAACTTCCACCATTCCGTCACATGACTTGTGTGTTCTTCATCATATTGCTTTGCGTGATCATATAGAGCTGACATAGTATTTGTGGCAAAGCCATCGTTCATAGAGGCATTCAAGTAGAGTCATATTGTTCTTTATTGAGTTGTAATTTCGATTTGTAAGTAAATAAAGTGTGATGATCATCATTATTAGAGCATTGTCCCAGTGAGGAAAGGATGGTGGAGACTATGATTCCCCCACAAGTCCAGATGAGACTCCGGACCAAAAATAAAAAAAGACGGAGGCCGAATGAGCCCACCATTAAAAAGTGAAAAGAAAAAATGAGAGAAAAAGAGAGAAGGGGCAATGTTACTATCCTTTACCACACTTGTGCCTCGAAGTGACACCATGTTCTTCATATAGAGAGTCTTCAGTTTTGTCACTTTCATATACTAGTGGGAATTTTTCAATACAGAACTTAGCTTGTATATTCTGATGATGGGCTTCCTCAAATGCCCGAAGTCTTCATGAGCAAGCAAGTTGGATGCACATCCACTTAGTTTCATCTGAGCTTTCATACACTTATAGCTCTAGTGCATCTGTTGCATAGCAATCCCAACTCCTCGCATCGATATCGATTGGTGGGCATCTCCATAGCCCGTTGATTCGCCTAGTTGATGTGAGACTTTCCCACCTTTTGACTCATTTGATATCTACCACCATATTCTATTCCACCCATATGTTATATCCATGGCTCACGCTCATGTATTGCGTGAAGTTGAAAATGCTGAAGCGCGTTAGAGGTATGATCCAATTGCGTGGTTTGACACCGGGTGCTCATGATTTATACTTATGTGGTGAACACGGAGTCATACCATGTTTAATATCATAAATGGGTAGGGGATAACATTCTTTAATTATCGTATATTTTAAAACAGTGATCATTATGCTTCTTATGTTCATGGATATTATGTTAATGTTAATTGATTCAACGTTTCTCAGTATCTACACCTGAAAGAAATTGCATGTTGGGTAGCATGCCACATCAAAAATTCTATTTTTATCATTTACCTACTCGAGGAGGAGTAGGAACAAAGATTGGGGATGTTGATACGTCTCTAGTGTATCTATAACTTTTTTTATTGTTTCATGCTATTATATTATAAATCTTGAATACTTTATATGCAATTATATGCTATTTTATATCATTTTTGGGGCTAACCTATTAACTCAGTGCCCAGTGCCAGTTTCTGTTTTTTTGCCTATTTTTGGACTTTTCAGAGAATCAATACCAAACGGAGTCCAAATTGGATAAAAAATTACTGGAGTTATTTTTGGACCAGAAGAGACCCGGGAAGCTTCGGGAGGTGGTCAGAAGACCCATGGGGTGTCCACGAGCTAGGCCGACGCGCCCCCTAGCTCATGCCCCCCCCCCCCCCCCCCCGTGGCACTTCCTGACCTAATTCCACTTCTATATATTCCCAATTATCCCAAAAACATCACAGAGACACTCGAAACAATTTTTCCACCGCCGCAAGTCTCCGTTCTTCTGCAATCCCATCTGGAGGCCTTCTCCGGTACTATGCCGAAGGGGGAATCCATCACGGAGGCCATCTACATCAACCTTGCTGCCTCCATGATTATGTGTGAGTAGTTCACCACAAACATATGGGTCCATGGCTAGTAGCTAGATGGCTTCTTCTCTCATTTTGATATTCAATGCAAAGTTCTTTGCGATTCTCCTGATGATTTATCCGATGTAATCTTCTTTTGCGGTGCGTTTGTTGGGATCCGATGAATTGTGGGTTTATGATCAGATTATTCATGAAAAGTAATTGAGTCTTCTCTGAATTCTATTATGCATGATTGTTATAGCTTTGCAAGTCTCTATGATCTATAGATTTGGTTTGGCCAACTAGATTGATTTATCTTTAGTGGGAGGAGTGCATTGTAGTGGGTTCAATCCTATGGTGCTCTATATCCCAGTGACAGAAGGGGACAAGACACGTATTGTATTGTTGCTACTAAAGGTAAAACGACGGGGATTGAGCATATTGCTTGGTCTTACTTTGTCTACATCATGTCATCTTGCTTAAAGCATTACTCTATTTATCATCAATTTAATACCATAGATACATGCTGGATAGCGATCAATTGGTGAAGTAATAGCAGTAGATGAAGAATCGTTTCGGTCTACTTGTCACGGACACGATGCCTATATACATGATCATTGCGATGAATAGCATCATAATACGTCTCCAACGTATCTATAATTTTTGCTTGTTCCATGTTGTTATATTATCATTCTTGGATGTTTTACAATCACTTTATAGCAACTTTATATCATTTTTTGGGACTAACCTATTGACATAGTGCCAAAGTGCCAGTTGCTGTTTTTGCTTGTTTTTTACTTCGCAGAATATCAGTACCAAACGGAGTCCAATCGCGAAAAAACTTTTTGGAGATTTTTTTTGGACCAGAAGACACCCGGTGGGCCAAAGAAGTGCCGGAAAGGTGGGCTATGGAGAGCACAACCCACCAGGGCACGCCAGGGGCCCCCGACGCGCCCTGATGGGTCGTGCCCTCCACGGGGCCCCCCTCCACCGCCTCTGATGCATATAAATACCCAAATATTCAGAAAACCCTAGGGGAGTCGAATCCAGCCGCCGTAAGTTCCAGAGCCTCGAGATCCAATCTAACACCATCACGGAGGGGTTCATCTTCTTCATAGGTGCCTCTCCGATGATGCGTGAGTAGTCCACCATAGACCTACGGGTCCGTAGGTAGTAGCTAGATGGCTTGCTCTCTCTCTTTTGATTCTCAATACAATGGTCTCTTGGAGATCTATTTGATGTAAACTTTTGCGGTGTGTTTGTTGGGATCCGATGAATTTTGAGTTCATGATCAGTTTCTATCCATGAATATTATTTGAGTCTTCTTTGATCTCTTATATGCATGATTACTTATAGCCTCGTATTTCTTCTTCGAATCTTTGGTTTAGTTAGGCCGACTAGATCGATTTTTCTAGCCATGGGAAGAGGTGCTTTGTGATGGGTTCGATCTTGCGGTGTCCTTTCCTAGTGATAGAAGGGGAAGCAAGGCACGCATGTATCGTTGCCATTAAGGATAACAAGATGGGTTCTATTCCTACATGAATAGATCTTGTCTACATCATGTCAACGTTCTTATTGCATTACTCCGTTTTTCCATGAACTTAATACACTAGTTGTATGCTGGATAGCGGTCGATGTGTGGAGTAATAGTGGTAGATGCAGGCAGGAGTCGGTCTACTTATCTTGGACGCGATGCCTATATAATGATCATCGCCTTGGATATCGTCATGATTATTTGATCTTCTATCAATTGCCCAATAGTAATTTGTTCACCCACCGTGTGCTATACTCATGCGAGAAGCCACTAGTGAAACATACGGCCCCCAGGTCTACTTTTCCAACATATTGCTTTTCGATCTATCTTTTTGCCTCTTTGTTTTCAGATCTATTATACCAAAACCCAAAAATATATTGCTGCACTGTTTATTTGCCCTTTTTATTTTGTGTTCTTGCGAGATCTATATCTCCTATCTATCATTACCTAATCTATATTTTTATCGTCGAGAGATTGACAACTTCTATTCCGCGTCGGGTTGCAAGTATTTGTTATTTGTGTGCAGGTTCTGCTTATTAGGTGGTGGTGATCCTCCTACTGGTTCGATACCTTGGTTTCATAACTGAGGGAAATACTTACCGTCGATGTGCTGCATCATCCCTTCCTCTTTGGGGAAATACCTACGTAGTCTCAAGCCATGTCAAAGGAATTTCTGGCGCCGTTGCCGGGGAGGAAGCGGTCTCTTCTACGTGCCAATCTCTGGCGCCGAGGAGACACCATCATCATCTACCAGGTTCCTAATCACAAATCTCATCTCCTTGCAATTACATTATTTGCCATTTGCCTCTCGTTTTCCTCTCCCCCACTTCACCAATTTGCCGTTTTATTCGCCCTCTTTTTCGTTTGCCTTTTCCTTGCCAGATCTCTTTCTTGCTTGCAATCTTGTTTGCGTAGTCACGATGACTCAAGAAAACACCAAGTTGTGTGATTTTTTCAATACTAATAACAATGATTTTATTAGTACTCCTATTGCTCCTCCCGCCACTAGTGCGGAGTCTTGTGATATTAATGGCGCTTTGTTGAATCTTGTCATGAAATATCAATTTGCCGGTACTCCTAATGAGGATGCCGCGTCCCATCTAAACACATTCGTAGAATTGTGTGATATGCAAAATAAAAAAGATGTGGACAATGATATAGTGAAGTTGAAGTTATTTCCTTTTTCCTTGTGGGATCGTGCAAAAATTTGGTTTTCCTCTTTGCCTCGCAATAGTGTCGATTCTTGGATTAAGTGCAAGGATGCTTTTATCACTATGTATTTTCCGCCCGCGAAAATTATTTCCCTTCGGACACAAATCATGAATTTTAAGCAACTTGAGCATGAACATGTTGCACAATCTTGGGAAAGAATGAAATTGATGATAAGAAATTGTCCTAATCATGGTTTAAATCTTTGGATGATCATACAAAAATTTTATGCGGGATTGAATTTTGTCTCTAGAAATCTTTTAGATTCCACCGCGGGTGGTAATTTTATGGAAATTACTTTGGGTGAAGCTACTAAATTGCTAGACAATATTATGGAAAATTATTCGCAATGGCATACCGAAAGAGCGCCTACTAGTAAAAAAGTTAATTCGGTTGAACAAATTAGTACTTTGAGTGATAAGGTTGATGCTTTGATGAAATTGGTTGCTCGTAAAAATTCTCCTATTGATCTTAATGATGTGCCTTTGTCTACCTTGATTGAGCAAAATAGTGATTCCGTAGATGTGAATTTTGTCTCGCGAAAAAATTTCAATAACAATGCTTATAGAGGTAATTTTAATCCTAGGCCTTTTACTGGAAATTCCTCTCATAATTATGGTAATTCCTCTTACAATAATAATAGGAACACCTCTGATCTTGAGAGTAATATTAAAGAATTTATCAGTGTGCAAAAGGCTTTCAATACTACGATAGAAGAAAAGTTGAATAAGATTGATGATATGTCTAGAAGCATTGATATAATTTCTCATGATGTTGAAAATCTCAAGTTGAAAGCTTTTGTGCCTAAGATTGATGGATCAATTAAAGCTTTATATGCCTCTATGGATGAAAGTAAGAAAAGAACCGCTATGCTTAGAGCTAAAAGAGATTTTTTGGAAAAATCATTTTCTAGTGATTGCCTTCATAAAAATGATGAAGATCTTAAAGTGATTGGTGTTTCTTCTATTGATTCCTTGTTTAGTAATATTAAGATTGATAATAAAGGGACTGAAGTAGAGTCAACTTTATCTAGAAGGCGTCCCAATAATTTGGAGGGTGAAAATCTTGATGAAATTTTTGATGAAAGTGGGTTTGAAGAGGTCAAAACTTTAACTAGTGATGTGCCCACTATTTTGGATTACAAAGACTTTAATTATGATAGTTGCTCCTTGATTGAATGTATTTCTTTGCTGCAATCCATGTTGAATTCACCCCATGCTTATGAGAAAAATAAAGCTTTTACTAAACATATTGTTGATGCCATGATGAAATCTTTTGAAGAAAAGTTGGAGTTGGAGATTTATATTCCTAGAAAATTACATGATGAGTGGGAACCTACTATTAAAGTCAAGATAAAAAATTATGAGTGCTTTGCCTTATGTGATTTGGGTGCTAGTGTTTCCACGATTCCGAAATCTTTATGTGATGTGCTTGGTCTCACCAATATTGAAGATTGTTCTCTTAATTTGCACTTGGCGGATTCTATCATTAAAAAGCCTTTGGGAAGACTTGATGATGTTCTTATTCTTGTAAATAGGAACTATGTGCCCATAGATTTTATTGTTCTTGATATTGATTGCAATCCGTCTTGTCCTATTATACTTGGTAGACCGTTTTTACGAACTATAGGTGCCGTGATTGATATGAAAGAAGGCAATATTAGATTTCAGTTTCCACTAAGAAAGGGTATGGAACACTACCCTAGAACAAGAATTAAGCCACCATATTAATCAATCATGAGGGCATCCTATGGATCCAAAACCAAAGATGACAATACTTGAATCTATGTGTTATGCCTAGCTAGGGGCGTAAAACGATAGCGCTTGTTGGGAGGCAACCCGATGAATAAATTTATTTTTGCTTTTTTCTTTCTGTTTTTGAGTGTTGACACAATTATGCCTTTGTTATGATTGTGTTTTTATGTTTTATTTAGTGTTTGTGCCAAGTAGAGCCTTTAGGATGATTCATAAGATGAGTAGAAGCGATGCTGAATCTGAAACAGAAACTTTGCATCCAGTGTTAGAATTTTAATTTTTTACTGGAATGTGATCTTGAGCTTATATTTTAACACAGTGTTTCTATACAAATTCTTTATGTTTTCCGAATTTTCAGAATTTTTAGAGTTACAGAAGTATAGTTAGAGTACAGATTACTATAGACTGTTCTGTTTAAGACAGATTCTGTTTTCGTTGCATTGTGTGCTTGTTTTGATGAATCTATGGGTTATATTGAAGGGTATGAGCCATGGTAAAGTTAAAATACAGTAGGTATAATGCAATAAAATAATATGAATGGGTTTGCAACAGCACCTAAAGTAGTGATTTGCTTTATTATACTAACGGATCTCACGAAGATTTTGTTGAGTTTTGTGTGATTGAAGTTTTCAAGTTTTGGGTGAGATCACGATGGATGAAGGAATAAGGAGTGAAAAGAGCCTAAGCTTGGGGATGCTACAGCACCCCCAAGATATATCCAAAGAGAGACAAGCAACTAAGCTTGGGTATGCCCCCGAGTGGCATCCCCTCTTTCTTCTAACGACCATCGGTATTTTACTTGGAGCTATATTTTTATTCGTCACATATCATGAGTTTTGCTTGGAGCGTCTTGTATTATTTGAGTCTTTGCTTGCTTTTCTTGTTAGTTTGTCACTTGTATCCTTGATGGACACACCTATTTGGGAAAGCCAAAATTATGCTATGATTTGTTAGAATTGCTCTATATGCTTCACTTAAACTTTTTGAGCTATAGAATTGCTCTAGTGCTTCACTTGTATCTTTTTTAGCACGGTGTGCTTGGAAATTTTTGTAGAAATACTCTGATGCTTCACTTAGATTAATTTGAGAGTTAGTAAATTTTGAAGAAATCTTCTCATGCTTCACTTATACCTTTTTGAGAGATGAAAACTCTATGATCATGTGCTTCACTTAAATTTGTTTGAGCTTGTCAAAAGCAATGGCAATATATGATACTAGTCCCAAAGTGATAGATATTCAAGGAGGATATAATAAAAACTTTCATTGAGATCATTGGACAAATTAAACTTGATTCTTTGTAATAGTTTTGAAACAAGATGACAGTAATATGTGAGTCATGTTAGTGAGTAATTATGCTTTAGTAAGAATATCGGTGTTAAGGTTTGTGATTTCCTATGCAAGTACGAAAGTCAATAGTTATGCAATGAAGTTACATCCTACTTATGGTGCATTATTCGGTGTTAGTTATGTTCAATGCTCGCTTATGTGAATTTTCGTTTCTTGGTTTGGTTGCTTCTCAATCTATTTGCTAGCCTCCATTTGTACTAAGTAGAAATACTACTTGTGCATCCAAAATCCTTAAACCAAGTTTTGCCTTATGAGTCGACCATACCTACCTATATGCGGTATTTCTGTGCCGTTCCAAGCAAATTTGTATGTGCCATCTCTAATTTTCATAATAAACTTCTCTTTTGTGTGCTCGTACCGCTCATGAAACGGTGGGGAGTGTCCAATATTTTTCCATGCTAGATGTGTTATTCTTAAGATGAGTGTTTATTCACTTGTCATTGCACGAGAGTGCGGCGGTAATAGGGATGCCCATTCCCGAAATGAAAAAGAAAAAATATTTACTTTCTGTTGTCAAATAATAAATTCCTTGGAAAGTGTTGGTATGGAAGGCAACCGTGGATACGGCTAGCCATGGAATGTGAAAGAATGGTGGAAAAAGGAATAAACTTTATTTTCTGTTTGGGAACTGCCTATGATATATCTAGTATGGAAAGTATTGTGAACTACTTTGTTGTTTTTGTTGACCGGAAAGGCATGCCACCCAAAATATTTTTCTCTCTCAATTTAAAACTTTGAGCTCTGGCACTGCTACTTCTTGAGCATGCGTTGGTTTTCCCTTGAAGAGGAAAGGGTGATGCAGCAAAGTAGATAAGTATTTCCCTCAGTTGTTGAGAACCAAGGTATCAATCCAGTAGGAGATACAAGCAAGTCCCCAATAGATGTACCTACACAAAGAATCAAACACTTGCACCCAACGCTATAAAGGGGTTGTCAATCCCTTCACGGTTACTTGCAAGGATGAGATCTGATAGAGATAGATGGAAAAGATTGCGGAAAATAAAAGCACAAGTAAATAGATCTGAAAATATATGATGGAAAATAGACCCGGGGGCCATAGGTTTCACTAGAGGCTTCTCTCATGAAGGCAAATATTACGGTGGGTGAACAAATTACTGTCGAGCAATTGATAGAAAAGCGCATAGTTATGACGATATCCAAGGCAATGATTATGCATATAGGCATCACGTCCGTGTCAAGTAGACCGAAACGATTCTGCATCTACTACTATTACTCCACACATCGACCGACTCCTGCCTGCATCTAGAGTATTAAGTTCATGAAGAACAGAGTAACGCATTAGGTAAGATGACATGATGTAGAGGGATAAACTCAAGCAATATGATGAAAACCCCATCTTTTTATCCTCGATGGCAACAATACAATACAATACAATACAATACGTGCCTCGCTACCCCTACTATGTCACTGGGTGAGGACACCGCAAGATTGAACCCAAAACTAAGCACTTCTCCCATTGCAAGAATTACCAATCTAGTTGGCCAAACCAAACCAATAACTCGAAGAGACTTGCAAAGATATGAAATCATGCATATAAGAATTCAGAAAAGACTCAAATAATATTCATAGATAATCTGATCATAAACCCACAATTCATCGGATCTCGACAAACACACCGCAAAAGAGTATTACATCGGATAGATCTCCATGAAGATCATGAAGAACATGGTATTGAAGAGCAAAGAGAGAGAAGAAGCCATCTAGCTACTAGCTATGGACCCGAAGGTCTGTGGTGGACTACTCATGCATCATCGGAGGGGCAATGGAGTTGATGTAGATGCCCTCCGTGATCGAATCCCCCTCCGACAGATTACCGGAAAAGGTCCCCAGATGGGATCTCACGGGAACAGAGGCTCCTGGTGGCGGAAAAGTATTTTCGTGGCTCTTTTTGGTATCCAGGGAATATTTGGGAATTTATAGGCCGAAGAGTAGGGTCAGGAGGGCTGCCGTGGGCCCACAAGCCAGGGGGGCGCCCTACCCCCCTGGGCGCGCCCCTGTGGCTTGTGGCCACACGGAGGCTCTCCTGCCTTGGTCTCCAAGCTTGGTAGGTTCCTTCTGGTCCAAGAAAAATCATTCCGAAGATTTTATTCCGTTTGGACTCCGTTTAATATTCCTTATCTGCAATACTCAAAAACAAGGAAAAAACAGAAACTGGCACTAGGCACTAGATTAATAGGTTAGTCCCAAAAATAATATAAAATAGCATATTAATGCATATAAAACATCCAAAACAGATAATATAATAGCATGGAACAATCAAAAATTATAGATACGTTGGAGACGTATCAAGCATCCCCAAGCTTAATTCCTGCTCGTCCTCGAGTAGGTAAATGATAAAAACATAGTTTTTGATGTGGAATGCTACCTAACATATTTATCCATGTAATATTGTTTATTGTGGCATGAATATTCAGATCCGTAAAATTCAATACTATAGCTTAATATTGACATAAAAACAATAATACTTAAAGCATACTAATAAGTAATCATATCTTTCAAAATACCATGGCTAAAGAAAGTTATCCCTACAATATCATATAGTCTGGCTATGCTCCATCTTCCCCACACAAAGTATCTAAATCATGCACACCCCCGATGACAAGTCAAGCAATTGTTTCACCCCTTTTATGTTCTCAAACCTTTTCAACTCTCACGCAATACATGAGCGTGAGCCATGGATATAGCACTATGGGTGGAATAGAATGTGGTGGAGGTGCAAGGGAAAAGGAGAAAATAGTCTCACATCAACTAGGCGTATCAACGGGCTATGGAGATGCCCATCAATAGATATCAATGTGAGTGAGTAGGGATTGCCATGCAACGGATGCACTAGAGCTATAAGTGTATGAAAGCTCAAAAGGAAACTAAGTGGGCGTGCATCCAACTCGCTTGCTCACGAAGACCTAGGGCACTTTGAGGAAGCCCATCATTGGAATATACAAGCCAAGTTATATAATGAAAAATTCCCACTAGTATATGAAAGTGACAAAATAGGAGACTCTCTATCATGAAGAACATGGTGCTACTCGATGCACAAGTGTGGAAAAGGATAGTAGCATTGTCCCTTCTCTCTTTTCTCTCATTCATTTTTTTTTCTTTCTCTTTTTTTTTCTTTTTGGTGGGCATCTTTGGCCTCTTTTTTTTTATTTGGGCTTCGCTGGCCTCTTTTATTTTTTGTAAAGTCCGGAGACTCATCCCATCTAGTGAGGTAATCATAGTTTCCATCATCCTTTCCTCTCATGGGACAATGCTCTAATAATGATGATCATCACACTTTTATTTACTTACAACTCGAAACTTAGAACAACATATGACTCTATATGAATGCTTCTGGCGGTGTGTCGGGATGTGCAATGATCTAGCATAGAAAATGACATCAAAAACGGACAAGCCATAAAAACATCATGCTAGCTGTCTTACGATCGTGCAAAGCAATATGACAATGATGGTGCGTGTCATAATAAACGGAACGGTGGAAGTTGCATGGCAATATATCTCGGAATGGCTATGGAAATGCCATAATAGGTATGTATGGTGGCTGTTTTGAGGAAAATATATGGTGGCTGTTTTGAGGAAGGTGGGTTTATGCACCGGCGAAAGTTGCGCGGTACTAGAGAGGCTAGCAAAGGTGGAAGGGTGAGAGTGCGTATAATCCATGGACTCACATTAGTCATAAAGAACTCACATACTTATTGCAAAAGTCTATTAGTCATCGAAGCAAAGTGTTACACGCATGCCCCTAGGGGAGAGGTTGGTAGGAGTAAACCATCGCGCGCTCCCAACCCATCACACAAAGGATGACAATCATTAAACAAATCATGCTCCGACTTCATTACATAACGGTTCACCATACGTGCATGCTACGGGAATCACAAACCTTAACACAAGTATTTCTACTAATCCACAATTACTTACTAACATAACTCTTAATATTACCATCTCTACATCTCAAAACTACATGCACGGAATCGAACTTCCCATCATATTCAATGCACTTAATATGGAAGTTTTTATTATATCCCTCTTGGATGCCTATTATATTAGGACCAAATTCATAACCTAATCCAATTACCATGCTGTTTAAAGACTCTCAAAATAATATAAGTGAGGTACGAGAGTTCAATTATTTCTATAAAACATAACACCACCGTGCTCTAAAAAGATATAAGTGAAGCACTAGAGCAACATTGCCTAGCTCAAAAGATATAAGTGAAAGCACATAGAGTATTCTAATAAATTCACGATTCAGCGTGTCCTTCTCAAAAAGATGTGTGCAGCAAGGATGATTGTGGCAAACTAAAAAGCAAAGACTCATATCATACAAGACGCTCCAAGCAAAACACATATCATGTGGTGAATAAAAATATAGCCTCAAGTAAATTTACCGATGGATTGAAGACGAAAGAGGGGATGCCTTCCGGGCCATCCCCAAGCTTAGGATCTTTGGTATCCTTGAATATGGCTTGGGGTGCCTTGGGCATCCCCAAGCTTAGGCTCTTGCCACTCCTTATTCCATAGTCCATCAAATCTTTACCCAAAACTTGAAAACTTCACAACACAAAACTCAACAGAAAACTCGTGAGATCCGTTAGTATAAGAATAAATCACCACTTTAGGTACTGTTGTGAACTCATTATTTATTTATATTTGTGTAATACCTACTGTATTCTAACTTCTCCATGATTCATACCCCCCCCCCCCCCCGATACAACCCATAGATTCATCAAAATAAGCAAACAACACAAAGAAAACAGAATCTGTCAAAAACCGAACAGTCTGTAGCAATCTGTAGACTTCGAATACTTCTGTAACTCCAAAAATTCTGAAAAATTAGGACAACAAGGGAAATTTGTATATCAATCTTTTTTAAAAATTTCAGATCAAAATCACGTTCCAGTGAATTTATAAAATTCCTGGACTGAGCGCAAAAGTTTCTGTTTTTCAGCAAAATCAAATCAACAAACACCGTAGACCATCCCAAAGGTCTTACTTGGCTCAAACACTAATAAAAACATAAAAACACAATTACTACAGAAGTAATAATGTGAAAAACACACCAAAACAGAAACAAAAAACAGAAAGCAAAAATAAAATTGGGTTGCCTCCCAACAAGCGCTATTGTTTAACGCCCCTAGCTAGGCAAAACGCAATAGATCTAGGTATTGTCATCTTTGGTATGCAATCTTTCCTCAACCATATCTTCCAAAACCCTCTTTAGCAAATCCTTTAATTTTTTCCTATCCTTTCTAATAGGAGAACTTAGTTCATGAAAAGGACTTTGATTAGTAACTTTGACATTCATAAACTCAAAATCAGGATCATCACCGTAAATATCATCATATAAAACGCGTATCTCACTTTTAATGGGTTCCCTGATTTTTTTTCTTCTAACCAATCATCATTGAATACTACATAAATGCCCCTAGTGATCCAATCAAATTCATCATAGGTTTCAAGGTACATGGTTTGGGAAATTTCAGGATAGGGAACTCTTCTTATAAGATTATCACGGTAAGATTGATAGTCCCTAGACTCAAAGCTACGCAAGGTTTCTTTATCATGTAGGATTTCTTAAATTGGAGGGTGCTCAATATCCTTTTTATAAAAAGCAAAAATTTCCCTAGCTTCATGCAAGATAAAATCAAATTCACGCATAAGGATGATAGTAGCAATCTTTTTAGCCTTAGGGTGATTAATGTTGGGAAGTTCATAAAACACCTTTTGCAAAGCGGGATGAATATGCACAAATTTTCTTTCCAATTTTTCAATGAGCATGACAATAGCATCCGCATAACAATTTGTGCTAAGAAGAATAGATCTCTTATTCATAGGCATTACTCCCGTACAATCAAAGAATTCTTGAATAACACTCTTCCCAATAATATTACCGTCCCCAACTTGAAAAGTTTTAGCTTTATAATTAGGAGGAGATTCAATTTCATGATTTAGAGAGCAAGATCCAAGTTTTTCCTCAAGATTAGTACTAGCAACACCCTCAAAATTTTCAGTGGTAACCTTCCCAGATTCAGACATGGTGGTAACGAAACGATCTAGCACACAAGCAAGCAAAAAGCAAACGAAAAGGCGAACGGAAGAAGGGCGAATAAAAAGGCAAATCTTTTCGAAAATCGTTTTAGAAGTGGGGGAGAGGAAAACGAGAGGCAAATGGCAAATAATGTAAATGCAAGAGATGAGTTTGTGATGGGTAATTGGTAGGCTTGATGTAGATCTCCCCGGCAACGGTGCCAGAAATCCTTCTTGCTACTTCTTGAGCATGCGTTGGTTTTCCCTTGAAGAGGAAAGGGTGATGCAGCAAAGTAGATAAGTATTTCCCTCAGTTGTTGAGAACCAAGGTATCAATCCAGTAGGAGATACAAGCAAGTCCCCAATAGATGTACCTACACAAAGAATCAAACACTTGCACCCAACGCTATAAAGGGGTTGTCAATCCCTTCACGGTTACTTGCAAGGATGAGATCTGATAGAGATAGATGGAAAAGATTGCGGAAAATAAAAGCACAAGTAAATAGATCTGAAAATATATGATGGAAAATAGACCCGGGGGCCATAGGTTTCACTAGAGGCTTCTCTCATGAAGGCAAATATTACGGTGGGTGAACAAATTACTGTCGAGCAATTGATAGAAAAGCGCATAGTTATGACGATATCCAAGGCAATGATTATGCATATAGGCATCACGTCCGTGTCAAGTAGACCGAAACGATTCTGCATCTACTACTATTACTCCACACATCGACCGACTCCTGCCTGCATCTAGAGTATTAAGTTCATGAAGAACAGAGTAACGCATTAGGTAAGATGACATGATGTAGAGGGATAAACTCAAGCAATATGATGAAAACCCCATATTTTTATCCTCGATGGCAACAATACAATACAATACAATACAATACAATACAATACGTGCCTCGCTACCCCTACTATGTCACTGGGTGAGGACACCGCAAGATTGAACCCAAAACTAAGCACTTCTCCCATTGCAAGAATTACCAATCTAGTTGGCCAAACCAAACCAATAACTCGAAGAGACTTGCAAAGATATGAAATCATGCATATAAGAATTCAGAAAAGACTCAAATAATATTCATAGATAATCTGATCATAAACCCACAATTCATCGGATCTCGACAAACACACCGCAAAAGAGTATTACATCGGATAGATCTCCATGAAGATCATGAAGAACATGGTATTGAAGAGCAAAGAGAGAAAAGAAGCCAACTAGCTACTAGCTATGGACCCGAAGGTCTGTGGTGGACTACTCATGCATCATCGGAGGGGCAATGGAGTTGATGTAGATGCCCTCCGTGATCGAATCCCCCACCGACAGATTACCGGAAAAGGTCCCTAGATGGGATCTCACGGGAACAGAGGCTCCTGGTGGCGGAAAAGTATTTTCGTGGCTCTTTTTGGTATCCAGGGAATATTTGGGAATTTATAGGCCGAAGAGTAGGGTCGGGAGGGCTGCCGTGGGCCCACAAGCCAGGGGGGCGCCCTACCCCCCTGGGCGCGCCCCTGTGGCTTGTGGCCACACGGAGGCTCTCCTGCCTTGGTCTCCAAGCTTGGTAGGTTCCTTCTGGTCCAAGAAAAATCATTCCGAAGATTTTATTCCGTTTGGACTCCGTTTAATATTCCTTATCTGCAATACTCAAAAACAAGGAAAAAACAGAAACTGGCACTAGGCACTAGATTAATAGGTTAGTCCCAAAAATAATATAAAATAGCATATTAATGCATATAAAACATCCAAAACAGATAATATAATAGCATGGAACAATCAAAAATTATAGATACGTTGGAGACGTATCAAGCATCCCCAAGCTTAATTCCTGCTCGTCCTCGAGTAGGTAAATGATAAAAACATAGTTTTTGATGTGGAATGCTACCTAACATATTTATCCATGTAATATTGTTTATTTTGGCATGAATATTCAGATCCGTAAAATTCAATACTATAGCTTAATATTGACATAAAAACAATAATACTTAAAGCATACTAATAAGTAATCATATCTTTCAAAATACCATGGCTAAAGAAAGTTATCCCTACAATATCATATAGTCTGGCTATGCTCCATCTTCCCCACACAAAGTATCTAAATCATGCACACCCCCGATGACAAGTCAAGCAATTGTTTCACCCCTTTTATGTTCTCAAACCTTTTCAACTCTCACGCAATACATGAGCGTGAGCCATGGATATAGCACTATGGGTGGAATAGAATGTGGTGGAGGTGCAAGGGAAAAGGAGAAAATAGTCTCACATCAACTAGGCATATCAACGGGCTATGGAGATGCCCATCAATAGATATCAATGTGAGTGAGTAGGGATTGCCATGCAACGGATGCACTAGAGCTATAAGTGTATGAAAGCTCAAAAGGAAACTAAGTGGGCGTGCATCCAACTCGCTTGCTCACGAAGACCTAGGGCACTTTGAGGAAGCCCATCATTGGAATATACAAGCCAAGTTATATAATGAAAAATTCCCACTAGTATATGAAAGTGACAAAATAGGAGACTCTCTATCATGAAGAACATGGTGCTACTCGAAGCACAAGTGTGGAAAAGGATAGTAGCATTGTCCCTTCTCTCTTTTCTCTCATTCATTTTTTTTTCTTTCTCTTTTTTTTTCTTTTTGGTGGGCATCTTTGGCCTCTTTTTTTTTATTTGGGCTTCGCTGGCCTCTTTTATTTTTTGTAAAGTCCGGAGACTCATCCCATCTAGTGAGGTAATCATAGTTTCCATCATCCTTTCCTCTCATGGGACAATGCTCTAATAATGATGATCATCACACTTTTATTTACTTACAACTCGAAACTTAGAACAACATATGACTCTATATGAATGCTTCTGGCGGTGTGTCGGGATGTGCAATGATCTAGCATAGAAAATGACATCAAAAACGGACAAGCCATAAAAACATCATGCTAGCTGTCTTACGATCGTGCAAAGCAATATGACAATGATGGTGCGTGTCATAATAAACGGAACGGTGGAAGTTGCATGGCAATATATCTCGGAATGGCTATGGAAATGCCATAATAGGTATGTATGGTGGCTGTTTTGAGGAAAATATATGGTGGCTGTTTTGAGGAAGGTGGGTTTATGCACCGGCGAAAGTTGCGCGGTACTAGAGAGGCTAGCAAAGGTGGAAGGGTGAGAGTGCGTATAATCCATGGACTCACATTAGTCATAAAGAACTCACATACTTATTGCAAAAGTCTATTAGTCATCGAAGCAAAGTGTTACACGCATGCCCCTAGGGGAGAGGTTGGTAGGAGTAAACCATCGCGCGCTCCCAACCCATCACACAAAGGATGACAATCATTAAACAAATCATGCTCCGACTTCATTACATAACGGTTCACCATACGTGCATGCTACGGGAATCACAAACCTTAACACAAGTATTTCTACTAATCCACAATTACTTACTAACATAACTCTTAATATTACCATCTCTACATCTCAAAACTACATGCACGGAATCGAACTTCCCATCATATTCAATGCACTTAATATGGAAGTTTTTATTATATCCCTCTTGGATGCCTATTATATTAGGACCAAATTCATAACCTAATCCAATTACCATGCTGTTTAAAGACTCTCAAAATAATATAAGTGAGGTACGAGAGTTCAATTATTTCTATAAAACATAACACCACCGTGCTCTAAAAAGATATAAGTGAAGCACTAGAGCAACATTGCCTAGCTCAAAAGATATAAGTGAAAGCACATAGAGTATTCTAATAAATTCACGATTCAGCGTGTCCTTCTCAAAAAGATGTGTGCAGCAAGGATGATTGTGGCAAACTAAAAAGCAAAGACTAATATCATACAAGACGCTCCAAGCAAAACACATATCATGTGGTGAATAAAAATATAGCCTCAAGTAAATTTACCGATGGATTGAAGACGAAAGAGGGGATGCCTTCCGGGCCATCCCCAAGCTTAGGCTCTTTGGTATCCTTGAATATGGCTTGGGGTGCCTTGGGCATCCCCAAGCTTAGGCTCTTGCCACTCCTTATTCCATAGTCCATCAAATCTTTACCCAAAACTTGAAAACTTCACAACACAAAACTCAACAGAAAATTCGTGAGATCCGTTAGTATAAGAATAAATCACCACTTTAGGTACTGTTGTGAACTCATTATTTATTTATATTTGTGTAATACCTACTGTATTCTAACTTCTCCATGATTCATACCCCCCCCCCCCCCCCCCCGATACAACCCATAGATTCATCAAAATAAGCAAACAACACAAAGAAAACAGAATCTGTCAAAAACAGAACAGTCTGTAGCAATCTGTAGACTTCGAATACTTCTGTAACTCCAAAAATTCTGAAAAATTAGGACAACAAGGGAAATTTGTATATCAATCTTTTTTAAAAATTTCAGATCAAAATCACGTTCCAGTGAATTTATAAAATTCCTGGACTGAGCGCAAAAGTTTCTGTTTTTCAGCAAAATCAAATCAACAAACACCGTAGACCATCCCAAAGGTCTTACTTGGCTCAAACACTAATAAAAACATAAAAAACACAATTACTACAGAAGTAATAATGTGAAAAACACACCAAAACAGAAAAAAAAACATAAAGCAAAAATAAAATTGGGTTGCCTCCCAACAAGCGCTATTGTTTAACGCCCCTAGCTAGGCAAAACGCAATAGATCTAGGTATTGTCATCTTTGGTATGCAATCTTTCCTCAACCATATCTTCCAAAACCCTCTTTAGCAAATCCTTTAATTTTTTCCTATCCTTTCTAATAGGAGAACTTAGTTCATGAAAAGGACTTTGATTAGTAACTTTGACATTCATAAACTCAAAATCAGGATCATCACCGTAAATATCATCATATAAAACGCGTATCTCACTTTTAATGGGTTCCCTGATTTTTTTTCTTCTAACCAATCATCATTGAATACTACATAAATGCCCCTAGTGATCCAATCAAATTCATCATAGGTTTCAAGGTACATGGTTTGGGAAATTTCAGGATAGGGAACTCTTCTTATAAGATTATCACGGTAAGATTGATAGTCCCTAGACTCAAAGCTACGCAAGGTTTCTTTATCATGTAGGATTTCTTAAATTGGAGGGTGCTCAATATCCTTTTTATAAAAAGCAAAAATTTCCCTAGCTTCATGCAAGATAAAATCAAATTCACGCATAAGGATGATAGTAGCAATCTTTTTAGCCTTAGGGTGATTAATGTTGGGAAGTTCATAAAACACCTTTTGCAAAGCGGGATGAATATGCACAAATTTTCTTTCCAATTTTTCAATGAGCATGACAATAGCATCCGCATAACAATTTGTGCTAAGAAGAATAGATCTCTTATTCATAGGCATTACTCCCGTACAATCAAAGAATTCTTGAATAACACTCTTCCCAATAATATTACCGTCCCCAACTTGAAAAGTTTTAGCTTTATAATTAGGAGGAGATTCAATTTCATGATTTAGAGAGCAAGATCCAAGTTTTTCCTCAAGATTAGTACTAGCAACACCCTCAAAATTTTCAGTGGTAACCTTCCCAGATTCAGACATGGTGGTAACGAAACGATCTAGCACACAAGCAAGCAAAAAGCAAACGAAAAGGCGAACGGAAGAAGGGCGAATAAAAAGGCAAATCTTTTCGAAAATCGTTTTAGAAGTGGGGGAGAGGAAAACGAGAGGCAAATGGCAAATAATGTAAATGCAAGAGATGAGTTTGTGATGGGTAATTGGTAGGCTTGATGTAGATCTCCCCGGCAACGGTGCCAGAAATCCTTCTTGCTACTTCTTGAGCATGCGTTGGTTTTCCCTTGAAGAGGAAAGGGTGATGCAGCAAAGTAGATAAGTATTTCCCTCAGTTGTTGAGAACCAAGGTATCAATCCAGTAGGAGATACAAGCAAGTCCCCAATAGATGTACCTACACAAAGAATCAAACACTTGCACCCAACGCTATAAAGGGGTTGTCAATCCCTTCACGGTTACTTGCAAGGATGAGATCTGATAGAGATAGATGGAAAAGATTGCGGAAAATAAAAGCACAAGTAAATAGATCTGAAAATATATGATGGAAAATAGACCCGGGGGCCATAGGTTTCACTAGAGGCTTCTCTCATGAAGGCAAATATTACGGTGGGTGAACAAATTACTGTCGAGCAATTGATAGAAAAGCGCATAGTTATGACGATATCCAAGGCAATGATTATGCATATAGGCATCACGTCCGTGTCAAGTAGACCGAAACGATTCTGCATCTACTACTATTACTCCACACATCGACCGACTCCTGCCTGCATCTAGAGTATTAAGTTCATGAAGAACAGAGTAACGCATTAGGTAAGATGACATGATGTAGAGGGATAAACTCAAGCAATATGATGAAAACCCCATCTTTTTATCCTCGATGGCAACAATACAATACAATACAATACAATACAATACAATACGTGCCTCGCTACCCCTACTATGTCACTGGGTGAGGACACCGCAAGATTGAACCCAAAACTAAGCACTTCTCCCATTGCAAGAATTACCAATCTAGTTGGCCAAACCAAACCAATAACTCGAAGAGACTTGCAAAGATATGAAATCATGCATATAAGAATTCAGAAAAGACTCAAATAATATTCATAGATAATCTGATCATAAACCCACAATTCATCGGATCTCGACAAACACACCGCAAAAGAGTATTACATCGGATAGATCTCCATGAAGATCATGAAGAACATGGTATTGAAGAGCAAAGAGAGAAAAGAAGCCAACTAGCTACTAGCTATGGACCCGAAGGTCTGTGGTGGACTACTCATGCATCATCGGAGGGGCAATGGAGTTGATGTAGATGCCCTCCGTGATCGAATCCCCCTCCGACAGATTATCGGAAAAGGTCCCTAGATGGGATCTCACGGGAACAGAGGCTCCTGGTGGCGGAAAAGTATTTTCATGGCTCTTTTTGGTATCCAGGGAATATTTGGGAATTTATAGGCCGAAGAGTAGGGTCGGGAGGGCTGCCGTGGGCCCACAAGCCAGGGGGGCGCCCTACCCCCCTGGGCGCGCCCCTGTGGCTTGTGGCCACACGGAGGCTCTCCTGCCTTGGTCTCCAAGCTTGGTAGGTTCCTTCTGGTCCAAGAAAAATCATTCCGAAGATTTTATTCCGTTTGGACTCCGTTTAATATTCCTTATCTGCAATACTCAAAAACAAGGAAAAAACAGAAACTGGCACTAGGCACTAGATTAATAGGTTAGTCCCAAAAATAATATAAAATAGCATATTAATGCATATAAAACATCCAAAACAGATAATATAATAGCATGGAACAATCAAAAATTATAGATACGTTGGAGACGTATCAAGCATCCCCAAGCTTAATTCCTGCTCGTCCTCGAGTAGGTAAATGATAAAAACATAGTTTTTGATGTGGAATGCTACCTAACATATTTATCCATGTAATATTGTTTATTGTGGCATGAATATTCAGATCCGTAAAATTCAATACTATAGCTTAATATTGACATAAAAACAATAATACTTAAAGCATACTAATAAGTAATCATATCTTTCAAAATACCATGGCTAAAGAAAGTTATCCCTACAATATCATATAGTCTGGCTATGCTCCATCTTCCCCACACAAAGTATCTAAATCATGCACACCCCCGATGACAAGTCAAGCAATTGTTTCACCCCTTTTATGTTCTCAAACCTTTTCAACTCTCACGCAATACATGAGCGTGAGCCATGGATATAGCACTATGGGTGGAATAGAATGTGGTGGAGGTGCAAGGGAAAAGGAGAAAATAGTCTCACATCAACTAGGCATATCAACGGGCTATGGAGATGCCCATCAATAGATATCAATGTGAGTGAGTAGGGATTGCCATGCAACGGATGCACTAGAGCTATAAGTGTATGAAAGCTCAAAAGGAAACTAAGTGGGCGTGCATCCAACTCGCTTGCTCACGAAGACCTAGGGCACTTTGAGGAAGCCCATCATTGGAATATACAAGCCAAGTTATATAATGAAAAATTCCCACTAGTATATGAAAGTGACAAAATAGGAGACTCTCTATCATGAAGAACATGGTGCTACTCGAAGCACAAGTGTGGAAAAGGATAGTAGCATTGTCCCTTCTCTCTTTTCTATCATTCATTTTTTTTTCTTTCTCTTTTTTTTCTTTTTGGTGGGCATCTTTGGCCTATTTTTTTTTATTTGGGCTTCGCTGGCCTCTTTTATTTTTTGTAAAGTCCGGAGACTCATCCCATCTAGTGAGGTAATCATAGTTTCCATCATCCTTTCCTCTCATGGGACAATGCTCTAATAATGATGATCATCACACTTTTATTTACTTACAACTCGAAACTTAGAACAACATATGACTCTATATGAATGCTTCTGGCGGTGTGCCGGGATGTGCAATGATCTAGCATAGAAAATGACATCAAAAACGGACAAGCCATAAAAACATCATGCTAGCTGTCTTACGATCGTGCAAAGCAATATGACAATGATGGTGCGTGTCATAATAAACGGAACGGTGGAAGTTGCATGGCAATATATCTCGGAATGGCTATGGAAATGCCATAATAGGTATGTATGGTGGCTGTTTTGAGGAAAATATATGGTGGCTGTTTTGAGGAAGGTGGGTTTATGCACCGGCGAAAGTTGCGCGGTACTAGAGAGGCTAGCAAAGGTGGAAGGGTGAGAGTGCGTATAATCCATGGACTCACATTAGTCATAAAGAACTCACATACTTATTGCAAAAGTCTATTAGTCATCGAAGCAAAGTGTTACACGCATGCCCCTAGGGGAGAGGTTGGTAGGAGTAAACCATCGCGCGCTCCCAACCCATCACACAAAGGATGACAATCATTAAACAAATCATGCTCCGACTTCATTACATAACGGTTCACCATACGTGCATGCTACGAGAATCACAAACCTTAACACAAGTATTTCTACTAATCCACAATTACTTACTAACATAACTCTTAATATTACCATCTCTACATCTCAAAACTACATGCACGGAATCGAACTTCCCATCATATTCAATGCACTTAATATGGAAGTTTTTATTATATCCCTCTTGGATGCCTATTATATTAGGACCAAATTCATAACCTAATCCAATTACCATGCTGTTTAAAGACTCTCAAAATAATATAAGTGAGGTACGAGAGTTCAATTATTTCTATAAAACATAACACCACCGTGCTCTAAAAAGATATAAGTGAAGCACTAGAGCAACATTGCCTAGCTCAAAAGATATAAGTGAAAGCACATAGAGTATTCTAATAAATTCACGATTCAGCGTGTCCTTCTCAAAAAGATGTGTGCAGCAAGGATGATTGTGGCAAACTAAAAAGCAAAGACTCATATCATACAAGACGCTCCAAGCAAAACACATATCATGTGGTGAATAAAAATATAGCCTCAAGTAAATTTACCGATGGATTGAAGACGAAAGAGGGGATGCCTTCCGGGCCATCCCCAAGCTTAGGCTCTTTGGTATCCTTGAATATGGCTTGGGGTGCCTTGGGCATCCCCAAGCTTAGGCTCTTGCCACTCCTTATTCCATAGTCCATCAAATCTTTACCCAAAACTTGAAAACTTCACAACACAAAACTCAACAGAAAACTCGTGAGATCCGTTAGTATAAGAATAAATCACCACTTTAGGTACTGTTGTGAACTCATTATTTATTTATATTTGTGTAATACCTACTGTATTCTAAATTCTCCATGATTCATACCCCCCCCCCCCCCCCGCCCCCCCGATACAACCCATAGATTCATCAAAATAAGCAAACAACACAAAGAAAACAGAATCTGTCAAAAACAGAACAGTCTGTAGCAATCTGTAGACTTCGAATACTTCTGTAACTCCAAAAATTCTGAAAAATTAGGACAACAAGGGAAATTTGTATATCAATCTTTTTTAAAAATTTCAGATCAAAATCACGTTCCAGTGAATTTATAAAATTCCTGGACTGAGCGCAAAAGTTTCTGTTTTTCAGCAAAATCAAATCAACAAACACCGTAGACCATCCCAAAGGTCTTACTTGGCTCAAACACTAATAAAAACATAAAAACACAATTACTACAGAAGTAATAATGTGAAAAACACACCAAAACAGAAACAAAAAACATAAAGCAAAAATAAAATTGGGTTGCCTCCCAACAAGCGCTATTGTTTAACGCCCCTAGCTAGGCAAAACGCAATAGATCTAGGTATTGTCATCTTTGGTATGCAATCTTTCCTCAACCATATCTTCCAAAACCCTCTTTAGCAAATCCTTTAATTTTTCCTATCCTTTCTAGTAGGAGAACTTAGTTCATGAAAAGGACTTTGATTAGTAACTTTGACATTCATAAACTCAAAATCAGGATCATCACCGTAAATATCATCATATAAAACGCGTATCTCACTTTTAATGGGTTCCCTGATTTTTTTTCTTCTAACCAATCATCATTGAATACTACATAAATGCCCCTAGTGATCCAATCAAATTCATCATAGGTTTCAAGGTACATGGTTTGGGAAATTTCAAGATAGGGAACTCTTCTTATAAGATTATCACGGTAAGATTGATAGTCCCTAGACTCAAAGCTACGCAAGGTTTCTTTATCATGTAGGATTTCTTAAATTGGAGGGTGCTCAATATCCTTTTTATAAAAAGCAAAAATTTCCCTAGCTTCATGCAAGATAAAATCAAATTCACGCATAAGGATGATAATAGCAATCTTTTTAGCCTTAGGGTGATTAATGTTGGGAAGTTCATAAAACACCTTTTGCAAAGCGGGATGAATATGCACAAATTTTCTTTCCAATTTTTCAATGAGCATGACAATAGCATCCGCATAACAATTTGTGCTAAGAAGAATAGATCTCTTATTCATAGGCATTACTCCCGTACAATCAAAGAATTCTTGAATAACACTCTTCCCAATAATATTACCGTCCCCAACTTGAAAAGTTTTAGCTTTATAATTAGGAGGAGATTCAATTTCATGATTTAGAGAGCAAGATCCAAGTTTTTCCTCAAGATTAGTACTAGCAACACCCTCAAAATTTTCAGTGGTAACCTTCCCAGATTCAGACATGGTGGTAACGAAACGATCTAGCACACAAGCAAGCAAAAAGCAAACGAAAAGGCGAACGGAAGAAGGGCGAATAAAAAGGCAAATCTTTTCGAAAATCGTTTTAGAAGTGGGGGAGAGGAAAACGAGAGGCAAATGGCAAATAATGTAAATGCAAGAGATGAGTTTGTGATGGGTAATTGGTAGGCTTGATGTAGATCTCCCCGGCAACGGTGCCAGAAATCCTTCTTGCTACTTCTTGAGCATGCGTTGGTTTTCCCTTGAAGAGGAAAGGGTGATGCAGCAAAGTAGATAAGTATTTCCCTCAGTTGTTGAGAACCAAGGTATCAATCCAGTAGGAGATACAAGCAAGTCCCCAATAGATGTACCTACACAAAGAATCAAACACTTGCACCCAACGCTATAAAGGGGTTGTCAATCCCTTCACGGTTACTTGCAAGGATGAGATCTGATAGAGATAGATGGAAAAGATTGCGGAAAATAAAAGCACAAGTAAATAGATCTGAAAATATATGATGGAAAATAGACCCGGGGGCCATAGGTTTCACTAGAGGCTTCTCTCATGAAGGCAAATATTACGGTGGGTGAACAAATTACTGTCGAGCAATTGATAGAAAAGCGCATAGTTATGACGATATCCAAGGCAATGATTATGCATATAGGCATCACGTCCGTGTCAAGTAGACCGAAACGATTCTGCATCTACTACTATTACTCCACACATCGACCGACTCCTGCCTGCATCTAGAGTATTAAGTTCATGAAGAACAGAGTAACGCATTAGGTAAGATGACATGATGTAGAGGGATAAACTCAAGCAATATGATGAAAACCCCATCTTTTTATCCTCGATGGCAACAATACAATACAATACAATACAATACAATACGTGCCTCGCTACCCCTACTATGTCACTGGGTGAGGACACCGCAAGATTGAACCCAAAACTAAGCACTTCTCCCATTGCAAGAATTACCAATCTAGTTGGCCAAACCAAACCAATAACTCGAAGAGACTTGCAAAGATATGAAATCATGCATATAAGAATTCAGAAAAGACTCAAATAATATTCATAGATAATCTGATCATAAACCCACAATTCATCGGATCTCGACAAACACACCGCAAAAGAGTATTACATCGGATAGATCTCCATGAAGATCATGAAGAACATGGTATTGAAGAGCAAAGAGAGAGAAGAAGCCATCTAGCTACTAGCTATGGACCCGAAGGTCTGTGGTGGACTACTCATGCATCATCGGAGGGGCAATGGAGTTGATGTAGATGCCCTCCGTGATCGAATCCCCCTCCGGCAGATTACCGGAAAAGGTCCCCAGATGGGATCTCACGGGAACAGAGGCTCCTGGCGGCGGAAAAGTATTTTCGTGGCTCTTTTTGGTATCCAGGGAATATTTGGGAATTTATAGGCCGAAGAGTAGGGTCAGGAGGGATGCCATGGGCCCACAAGCCAGGGGGGCGCGCCCTACCCCCCTGGGCGCGCCCCTGTGGCTTGTGGCCACACGGCGGCTCTCCTGCCTTGGTCTCCAAGCTTGGTAGGTTCCTTCTGGTCACAGAAAAATCATTCCGAAGATTTTATTCCGTTTAGACTCCGTTTAATATTCCTTATCTGCAATACTCAAAAACAAGGAAAAAACATAAACTAGCACTAGGCACTAGATTAATAGGTTAGTCCCAAAAATAATATAAAATAGCATATTAATGCATATAAAACATCCAAAACAGATAATATAATAGCATGGAACAATCAAAAATTATAGATACGTTGGAGACGTATCAGGCACCTCTACAAATCCCTACTTCCCTCTGCGAAGGGCCTATCTATTTACTTTATGCAAATTTTATTTTTACTTTGAGACTCCATCTTCTCTTATAAAGCACCAACTAGGGGGCACTATGATCGTACTTGAGGATTGGGTATAGCTAATATTTGAGTGTGTTTCATGAATGGATCAATGATTGAGCATGATGGGCTAGGGATAACTTTCTTTAGTGTTGATATTTTGAAAGACATGGTTGCTTGTTGGCATGCTTGAGTATTGAAGTCATTATGTTAAAACTAGACTATTGCTTTGAATCATCTAAAAGTCCAAATGTCCATGCTACAAAAAAAGAATATGAGATGAACATGTTAGGCAGCATTCCACATCAAAAATTCTGTTTTTATCATTTACCTACTAGAGGACGAGTGGGAATTAAGCTTGGGGATGCTGATACGTCTCCAACGTATCTATAATTTTTGCTTCTTCCATGTTTTTATATTATCATTCTTGGATGTTTTACAATCACTTTATAGCAACTTTATATCATTTTTTGGGACTAACCTATTGACATAGTGCCAAAGTGCCAGTTGCTGTTTTTGCTTGTTTTTTACTTCGCAGAATATAAGTACCAAACGGAGTCCAATCGCGACGAAAATTTTTGGAGATTTTTTTTGGACCAGAAGACACCCACTGGGCCAAAGAAGTGCTAGAATGGTGGGCTGTGGAGAGCACAACCCACCAGGGCACGCCAAGGGGCCCCCGACGCGCTCTGATGGGTTGTGCCCTCCACGGGGCCCCCCTCCACCGCCTCTGATGCCTATAAATACCCAAATATTCAGAAAACCCTAGGGGTGTCGACGAAAAACACATCATGTTCCCGAGCCTCGAGATCCAATCAAACACCATCACGGAGGGGTTCATCTTCTTAATAGGTGCCTCTCCGATGATGCGTGAGTAGTCCACCATAGACCTACGGGTCCGTATGCAGTAGCTAGATGGCTTCCTCTCTCTCTTTTGATTCTCAATACAATGGTATCTTGGAGATCTATTTGATTTAAGCTTTTGCGGTGTGTTTGTTGGGATCCGATGAATTTTGAGTTCATGATCAGTTTCTATCCATGAATATTATTTGAGTCTTCTTTGCTCTCTTATATGCATGATTACTTATAGCCTCGTATTTCTTCTTCAAATCTTTGGTTTAGTTAGGCCGACTAGATCGATTTTTCTTGCCATGGGAAGAGGTGCTTTGTGATGGGTTCGATCTTGCGGTGTCCTTTCCCAGTGACAGAAGGGGCAGCAAGGCACGCATGTATCGTTGCCATTAAGGATAACAAGATGGGGTATATTCCTACATGAATAGATCTTGTCTACATCATGTCATCGTTCTTATTGCATTACTCCGTTTTTCCATGAACTTAATACACTAGATGCATGCTGGATAGCGGTCGATGTGTGGAGTAATAGTGGTAGATGCAGGCAGGAGTCGGTCTACTTATCTTGGACGTGATGCCTATATATTGATCATCGCCTTGGATATCGTCATGATTATTTGATCTTCTATCAATTGCCCAACAGTAATTTGTTCACCCACCGTGTGCTATACTCATGAGAGAAGCCACTAGTGAAACCTACGGCCCCGGGTCTACTTTTCCAACCTATTGCTTTCCGATCTATATTTTTGCCTCTTTGTTTTCAGATCTATTACACCAAAACCCCAAAAATATATTGTTGTACTTTTTATTTGCCCTTTTTATTTTGTGTTCTTGAGAGATCTATCTCTCCTATCTATCACTACCTAATCTATCTTTTTACCGTAGAGAGATTGACAACCTCTCTTTTGCGTCGGGTTGCAAGTATTTGTTATTTGTGTGCAGGTGCTGCTTATTAGGTGGTGGTGATCCTCCTACTGGTTCGATACCTTGGTTTCATAACTGAGGGAAATACTTACCGTCGATGTGCTGCATCATCCCTTCCTCTTTGGGGAAATACCGACGCAGTCTCAAGCCACGTCACATCATAACTATGCGCTTGTCTATCAATTGCCCAATAGTGATTTGTCTACCCACCGTCCGCTATGTGTTCGGGAGAGAAGCCTCTAGTGAAAACTATGGCCCCGGGGTCTATTCAATTCATATTATAAAAACCTAAAAACCTTGCTGCAATTTATTTACTTTATTTTTATTTTAGTTTTATATTTATCTATCTATCACTATAAGAAGTAATCCTTGCAAGTAACGAGTTCAATGGGCTTAACAACCCTCTTGCCCACGTTGGGTGCAAGTGTTTGGTTTTGTGTGTGCTGTTATTGTTGACACAAGTTGTTGTGGTTCTCATACTGGTTTGATAACCTTGGTTCTCACTTAGGGGAATACTTATCGCTACTATATTGCTTCACCCTTCCTCTTCGGGGAAAAACCCAACGCAGCTCACAAGTAGCATATAGTTGCATACCGGAGCATTCCCATAACAAAGTCTACTGAACAAACAAGATAGTTGGAGCACATTGATATCACTGTTAGAACCAGATGTGCTTAAAAAAGCATGCCAAATTCAAAGGCCCTCTATGCCACTATTTCAAGCATGATGGTGGCCTCTTTGGTATGACATTGGTGTGCGAACGAGGTAGAAAAGAGAAGATGAAGTCGGGCTAGATCGGGGATGTTTTGAAGAGGTTTGGGATGGGTTCCTCCCTTCAGTCCAACGTGATGAATGCATCCGAGCGTCCCATATTTGCCTCACACATACAATGGTGCACCTAGACTCACAGGTTTGAGGGGCCACAATTCAAAGTTTCCACTAAATGTCATCATAATCTCGACAAATAGTCTGAAAATAGCAACAACTTGACGGATATTTAGTATTAAGTATATAGTAAAATTTACTTTAAAACTTTGGAGGGGGGCAGGCACCCAGGGCACCCCCACTAGATCGGCCACTGCACACATAGGTTGCGTCTGGGGTTCTAGGTATCCTGAGTGCATATGGCCAGTTTGAGGGGTCCAGTTGGATGTCATTTTTGTGACCGACTCGTAAGTCCAAAAGTGTGTGTGTGTGTGAGGAGGGGGTGGGGGTGTTGTTGAGGTGTCCTGTTGTAGTCTTGTATATGTTCATAAAGCATCTATAGTCGGGCGCGTCCGCGAGCACTAACGGTCACTCCTCAAATATATCTCTCAGTATCCAAACATCTCATATATGAAATCTTAAAACCATACAAACCATGCAAATAAAACATATACGTACTATGTATATCAACCAAATCGGCCTCCGGCTACACGTTGTCATTGGAGATGTCCAACATCTACGTTCTAGGCTCCGGGAACATGGGGGGCAGATGCAATTCCGGCTCCTCCGGCAGCTCCGGAGATGGCTGCTACTTGTCATTCGGTTTTTTCCCGAAGAGGAAGGGTGAAGCAATCACTAGTGGAGAAACGGCCTTTAGTCCCGGTTGGGAAGGGCCTTTAGTCCCGGTTCACCAACCGGGATTAAGAAATCGGGACTAAAGGCCCCCACCCTTTAGTCCCGGTTAGCCACGACCCGGGACTAAATCCCTGCCACGTGGCCGACAGCGCGCGCCGGGGGCTGGGGACCTTTAGTCCCGGTTGGTGACACCAACCGGGACTAAAGGTTTAGGGGTTTAGGGGTTTAGGGGTTTAAGGTTTATTGTTTATTTTTCCTTTTCATTTTGTGTTTTCCATTTAATTCTTTTTCATTTCAAACATATTTTACGTTACTACATATTGTACACGTTATGCATATATAATAGAATTTCTCGTAGAACCAATCATATATCATAGAATTTCTCGTACGACCATGCATACACATATATATATAAAAAAATTGGCATATACAATTGCTCCTACAATTTGCAGATCATTACATGTAGGCATTAGGTGAAATGGTATTCTCCGTCGGGAGATATGATCTGCTCAAGCAAAAATCCCGCCATTTCCTCTTGAAGTGCTCGTATGCGGTCCTTTGGTATGAGCCTATCCTGCATCTCCACCATCTTTAAAGAAGGAGATCAATATGAATATATTAGTTGTGTGTATATATATTAGATCATGATAAAAAAATGTGAATAGTGTTTACGTACCCAAAGATGTCTTGCATCTCCGCTCCTTTCGGTCATAATGCGAATGTTCTCGTAAACGTAGTATGCACATAAATTAGTCCCCTTTTCCTGCCTCATACACTTTACGAGAATAGAATTCAATCAGATAATAATCAAGCATGATAATGGTATTGAAACTAGAATTAAAGAGATGCGCGGAGGTAGCTAGTACTACTTAATTACCTTGGACCGTCGCCATTTCAGCTGTGGTTTCCATTCACCGACAACCTCTTTGATGAACTTTTTCCAAACCCTGCCCGGCAAAGAAAATGAATAAAGGAGTTATTAATTACTTGATATCAGGAAATGAACTAAAGAGGTTGACATAGTGTGATAATGATTGAAATTACCTGTCGAGCATCAAAAACAGGCTCATGTATTCTTCAGGATCTTTACCTAGTGAGTCCAGTACTTCAACAGTTCCCTCGTCAACTCTAATGATTAGCAGGATCCAGTGGTATCTGCGCACACGTTTGTATAAGCGGGCATGCATAACTCATCAACTACACTTAACATTGAGTAAGCAAAAAAAGAATTTGTAGTACAAGACAGTAACACTCACCTGAAGTTGTAAGGAAAAAGTATTTCTGGTCTGGTATTTAGTTCCTTCAAAAACATTAGCAAGCTATTCTTTGTGTCTTGTTTGTGGTTATTTAACACCTCTTCATTAACGGTATTTGGGTCAATGAACCAAATGCCATAGACTCCATCTCTTTTCAATTCAAAAATCTTCATTCTACATAATACCACACAAAATAATATAGTGAGGATAATTACATGCAATGAACGAGTTCAGCTAGAGACTTAAATTACAGAAAGAAATCACTTACAGACAATAGCAACTGACGAGAGATTTGTCGAGTGCGTCTTGATTGAATAACTGAAAAAATTCTGGAAATTCAGTCCACACATCTTTTCCATGGAAGTAATGCTCTAGATTGACTTTCACCATGAGGCTCTCTCGCCCAGCCTTTATTTCTCTTAGGTACAAGTCATGCAAACTGCGCATTTGCGTTGATAGAAGCTTCTCATCGTCAGGACTGACCAGAGGGTTCCCGGGGTCATATTTCCTTGCTAGTTCCTTCGGATCGATCGTGGGGACTTCCTCGATGCCTAGGAGTTGTTCAACGGTGATTCCCATCTCTCTAGCCCTCTCTCTATTTGCGTCGGTTACCGCCTTATCAGTACTCACCTCGAGCGGGGGGGTCGATTGCACTGCCTGTTCTCCGAGCTGGGGAACAGTTTTCCCACATTTATTACTACCTGTAAGGCTCGACTGCTGATTTATTTGTTGATAATATCACTTGCTAATAGAGCGTTCATAGTCTGATCGCCTTTTCTCCACAGTCGGTTTAGCAAGATCCACAAAGTGTTGTACGACTTTCTCAGGTATTTTCTCCTTTGGCGGCGGGGGCGGTTTCGGTCCAAAATGGGCCTTCAGTTCGGAAGCCACTTGGGCATTGGTTTCCTCGTTATTCATCTCGTAAGCTAACTTCATTTCCGTAGGAGGCTTGAGTTTCTTCTTTGGTTTTCTCTTCCGCTTTGGAGTCGGCTGACGCGGCGGAGATCGATATCGCGGACTCGCGCTAGGCTCCGTCTCGAGGTGGGGTGGATTCGGCTGACGCGGCGGAGATCAATATGGCGGACTCGCGCTGCGCTCCGTCTCGAGGTGGGTTGGAGTCGGCTGACGCGGCGAACTTGGAGGAGGAGTCGGTGGCCTTGGCACCGAGTTTGGAAACACGATGCATTCCTTTTTCCATACAATGAGACCACGTATGGCTTCACCCAGTGTCTGCTCCCCTTGACCTCCAGGAAAGTCAAGCTCTAGTGAGTCATATCCCGAAAGAACTTCATCCACCCCGACACGAGCATAGCCAGGTGGAATTGGATTGCCGTGGATGGTTGCTTCAGGTGTATCTGGTAAAGCAAAGTCATCCGCCACCTTCATGGATATGTTCTTCATTTTCATGCGTAGCTCACAAGTTGTCGTCTCTTGGATATCATCCACGGGGTAGCGAGCCAAGAGTGCATCATCGGCCGGGACCACCGTGGAACCCACGCTGCTTTTCGACATAGATGGGATGGTACTATCCAATGCTGGATTTGGTTGCTCCTGCCGCTCAGACGCCCTTTGCTGGCTAAGTGTGTCGATCTGCTCCTGTTGCCGCATGAAAGCGCATTCCAACTCCGCATTCTTTGATTCTACCTTTTGAAGCCGGTCTGCATCCTGCTTCTTCTTTCTCGCACGGCTTCTGTAAGTGTCGTTCCACTCCGCAAACCCCTCAACCCACGGAACAACGCCTTTGCCTCGTGTTCGTCCCGGGTGTTCAGGATTCTTGAGGGCGCGTGTAAGCTCGTCGTTCTCTCTCTCGGGCTGGAACGCCCCCGTTAGAGCCTCTTCTATTGCTTCAAGTAAAGCGTCCGAGGCTGCTTTAAGACTTGCATGTTCAATAATCTCCCCTATCTCTGGGTCCAACTTTCCCCCATGCGCATAAAACCAAGTCCTGCACCTGTCGGGCCAACCCACTGTTTTTGGAGTGACCCCTGCAGCAATCATCTTTTCCTCAGATTCATCCCACTTAGGCAACCCAGTCTTGTAGCCACCTGTCCCTAGAACATGGTGAAACTTTTTTTCTCAGCATTTATCTTGTTTATTCTCGACCGTTCCTTAGCTGCTTCCGATTCCTTGAACTGCACAAATAAGTCCCGGTGATCTTTTACCTTCACTAGTGGTCCTTTTAATTCTGGAGTCTTCTTTCCTGCATTGACGTAGTTGGCCCATAATCTTTTCTTCCAAGTCTAGAATTGTGTGACCATCTTCTTAAGAGCACACTTCTTGAATTTCTCCCATTGGAGATCTGTGAAACCCTTTGATAAGGTGAAATGTGACATGAGCGTATCCGAAAGCGTATTTTTTGCTCTTTCGTCGACAAAACTAACTCCTTGATCTTTCTTTGGCTTATTCCATTCTTGAATGGTGATCGGGATTTCGTCCCTAACAATAACTCCGCATTGACATATAAATTTGTCCGCATTCTTTTTAGGAGCAATCAGTTCACCATCTGCTTTGATTTCATCGATGTTGTGCTTTATGCCCTCGGGCAACTTTTTGGCCGGGCCTCGTACTACCCTTGTAGAAGATTTGCTCGATCCGGAGGGCTAAAAGAAGAAAGATTCATTAATATATATATATATATATATATATATATATATATATATATACCTCGCCAGACTTTGTTAATTGAAGAACATTTCCTTCGCCATCATTGTTTGTGTGCCCTTCGTCTCTTGGTTCTTCCTCAATTCCCTCACCGGACTTGTTCAAATATTGTGAGATCTAGTTCAATCTCTGGGTTTTGGGAGGAGCGTATCATCTCGAAGACATCCTCTTCATGGTCTCTGCCGCTATCGTCCATAGCTTAACTAATCTAGAAGAAAGATAAAACAATTATGTATTCAAATTAGAATCCATTCAATAAGCAAAAACTGAATCGTAGTAGTCAGCCGCCGAAGAGGTTCGATCTGAGGGGCAAGGGATGGCGAGGAGGATTAATTTTTTTAGCAAGATCATCATATAATATCACTAATACATCTCGAATAATCTAGTTAATGCATCATCGAATATTATCATGAATACATATCGAATATTATCATATAACATCACTAATACAGCTCGAATATTATCGAATAATCGAGTTGACTCGTGGTTCCTGAGGCGCGGGCGGTGGACACCCAAAGAGAAGGAACCATGAAAAACCTGCCAGGTATTGGAGAACCTGACGTCCAATGCAACCATGTAGCGACGGACGTGCTCGTCCTCCTCCCTGACATGGCGACGTACCACCTCCTCGGGGGCCGGCTGCCTCCGCACCGATAGTGTCCCACACGACCGCCACCAAAGAAGCTCGGGGTCGATGACGGGAGCCCGATTCCTCACCAAGTTGCGCGCCCCGGAAGGTAGCACCTCCCAATGCCAGCCCGGCGGAGCCCAGTCCCGGACATGGCGCCTCTCAAGTAGGTTGTCGCCGCCGAGTCGACGACGAGGATGCGGGCCGGGCATCGTCGACATCGAGAACAAATTCTTATGAAAACAAATTCCTATGCAATAATTATCATTTTATTATGCTACTCATATTTAATAAACTTTTACAACTATAGTAGATGGGCAAATTTGAACAACATTTTATAGCCTTGATCCAACCATTCTTTTTATAGAGAACCCACACTTGAACAACATTTCTATTCATCCATTTAACATCCATCTATCTAACATTTATATTCATCCATCATTCTAACATACATCAATATAACATCTATCCATCTACATATCCATCTAACATTCATCTACACACAAAAATTACACAACCAATTTTATACATCCAAAAATTCATACACATATGCATCCAAATTCCACCGTTCATCTACATACATACATACATACATACATACATACATACATTGTATACATCTTCATACTAAGCATCTACAACATACATACACACATATATACAAACATTGTATACATCTACATATTAAGCATCTAAAAATGAAAAAAAAAAGATGAACAAAATTAAGGAGGAGAAGAGAGGCTCACCGGCCGGGATCGTCGGGGCGGAGGGAGGCGGGGAGGACGCCGGAGACTGATACGTCCATTTTGCATCATGATTTCCTACTGTTATTTACTTTGTTTTGTTGAATAATAATGCTTTGGGGAGTGATTCTAATGCCTTTTCTCTCATAATATGCAAGGTTTACACAAAGAGGGAGAATACCGGCAGCTGGAATTCTGGACCCAAGAAAAGCACGTCAGAGATACCTATTCTTCACAACTCCAATGAAGCTGAAACTTTACAAAGATTATTTTTGGAATTAATAAAAAATACTGGATCAAAAATCTACCGGAGGGGGGCCACCTGGTGAGGAGCACCCACCAGGGCGCGCCAGGCACCCCCTGGCGCGGCCTGGTGGGTGGTGCTCACCCTGGCCCACCTCCGGAGCCCATCTTCTGGTATATATTCCCAAAAAAACTAAAAACATTAGGAGGAGGACTTTCGGGATGAAGCGCCGCCGCCTCGAGGCGGAACTTGGGCAGGAGCACTTTTGCCCTCCGGCGGAGCGATTCCGCCGGGGGAACTTCCCTCCCGGAGGGGGAAATCAAAGCTATCGTCATCACCAACACCCCTCTCATCTTTGGGAGGCCAATCTTCATCAACATCTTGAGCAACACCATCTCCTCTCAAACCCTAGTTCATCTCTTGTGTTCAATCTTTGTACCGGAGCCTCAGATTGGTACATGTGGGTGACTAGTAGTGTTAATTACCTTGCGTAGTTGATTACTATATTGTTTATTTGGTGGAAGATCATATGTTCAGATCCATTATGATATTCATTACCCCTCTGATCTTGAGCATGTTTATTATTTGTGAGTAGTTACCTTTGTTCTTGAGGTCACGGGAGAAGTCATGTTGCGAGTAATCATGTGAATTTGATATGTGTTTGATATTATGATGATATGTATGTTGTGATTCCCTTAGTGGTGTCATGTGAACATCGACTACATGACACTTCACCATTCATGGGCCTAAGGGAATGCATTGTGGAGTAGTTATTAGATGATGGGTTGCTAGAGTGACAGAAGCTTAAACCCTAGTTTATGCGCTACTTCGTAAGGGGCTGATTTGGATCCACATGTTTAATGCTATGGTTAGACTTTGTCTTAATACTTTTCTCGTAGTTGCGGATGCTTGCGAGGGGGTTAATCATAAGTAGGTTGTTAGTTCAAATAAGAACAGCACCTTAGCACCAGTCCACCCACATATCAAATTATCAAAATAGCGAACACGAATCAAACCAACATGATAAAAGTGACTAGACGAAATTCCTGTGTACCCTCAAGAACACTTTGCCTATTACTAGTGATTGTTCTGGCCTGTCCTTTGCCTCAAAAGGATTGGGCTCCCTTGCTGCACCTTGTTTACCGTTACCGTTACTTGCTCGTTACAAATTAGCTTGCTATCAAACTACCTGTTACCTATAATTTCAGTGCTTGCAGAAATTACCTTGCTGAAATCCGCTTGTCATTTCCTTCTGCTCCTCGTTGGGTTCGACACTCTTACTTATCGAAAGGACTACGATTGATCCCCTATACTTGTGGGTCATCAAGACTCTTTTCTGGCGCCGTTTCCGGGGAGTGAAGCGCTCTTGGTAAGTGGAAATCGGTAAGGAAAAACTTATACTGCGTGCTAAAATTTATTGCTACTTGCTACTATGGAGAACAATCCTTTGAGGGGTTTGTTCGGGGTATCTTCACCTCGACCGGAACCACAATTAGTCACCCCTCAACCTACAACACCTACTGAAAATGTTGCTTATGAAATTCCTTCAGGTATGGTAGAACACTTGCTTGCTAAACCTTATGCAGGAGATGGAACTGAACATCCTGATATGCATCTCTTATATGTGAACGAAATATGTGGATTATTTAAGCTTGCAGGTTTACCCGGAGATGAAGTTAAGAAGAAGGTTTTCCCTTTATCTTTGGAGGGAAAAGCATTGACATGGTATAGGCTATGTGATGATCTTGGGTCGTGGAACTGGAATCGTTTGCAATTGGAATTCCATCAAAAGTTTTATCCTATGCATCTAGTTCATCGTGATCGGAATTATATATATAATTTTTGGCCTCGTGAAGGAGAAAGTATCGCTCTAGCTTTGGGGAGGCTTAAGTCAATGTTATACTCATGCCCCAATCATGACATTCCGAGGGAAGTTATCATTCAAAATTTTTATGCTCGGCTTTCTCATAATGATCAATCCATGCTCGATACTTCTTGTGCCGGTTCTTATATGAAGAAGACTATTGATTTCAAGTGGGATCTCTTGGAAGAATTAAACGCAACTCTAAAGATTGGGAACTTGACGAAGGTAATGAGTTAGGTATAAAGCTTGAATTTGATTGTGTTAAATCTTTTATGAATACCGATACTTTTCACAAGTTTAGCACTAAATATGGACTTGACTCTAAGATAGTAGCCTCTTTCTGCGAAGCATTTGCTACTCATGTTGACCTCCCTAAGGAGAAGTGGTTTAAATATCATCCCCCTATTAAATAAGAAATTAAAGAACCGGTCACAACTAAAGAAGAAACCATCTTTTACACATTTGATCCAGTTGTGCCTACAGCTTATATTGAAAAACCACCTTTCCCTGTTAGGATAAAGGAACATGCTAAGGTATCAACTGTAGTTCGTAAGAGTAATATAAGAGCACCTAAACCCCCTGAGCAAATTAAAGTAGAACCTAGTGTTGATATAGTTAAAGATCTCTTGGAAGAAAATATTGATGGGCATGTCATTTACCTTTGTGATGAAGCTCCTAGAATTGCTAAACCTGATAAGAAAGATAAACATAGACCTATAGAAGGCTTGCCCGTTGTCTCAGTTAAAATAGGAGATCGTTGCTACCATGGTCTATGTGATTTAGGTGCTAGTGTGAGTGCTATCCCTTTTACCTTATACCAAGAAATTATGAATGAAATAGCACCTGCTGAAATGGAAGATATTGATGTTACTATTAAACTTGCTAATAGAGATACTATCACACCACTTGGGATTGTTAGAGATCTTGAAGTCTTGTGTGGGAAAGTAAAATACCCTACTGATTTTCTAGTTCTTGGTTCCCCACAAGATGACTTTTGTCCCATTATCTTTGGTAGACCATTCTTGCGCACCGTCAATGCTAAGATAGATTGTGAAAAACAAACTGTTGGTGTCAGTTTTGGTAATGTGTCTCATGAGTTTAATTTTTCCAAGTTTAGTACACAACCTCGTGATAAAGCGTTACCTAGTGAAGATGAAATAATTGGTCTTGCCTCTATTGTTGTGCCTCCTACTGATCCTTTAGAACAATATTTGCTCGACCATGAAAATGATATGCACATGCATGAAAGAAATGAAATAGATCAAATTTTCTTCGAACAACAACCTCTCTTGAAACACAATTTGCCTATTTAAACTATTGGAGGTCCTCCTCCACCTAAAGGTGATCCTGTGTTTGAATTGAAACAATTGCCTGACACTTTGAAGTATGCTTATCTTGATGAGAAAAAGATATATCCTGTTATTATTAGTGCTAACCTTTCAGAACATGAAGAAGAAAGATTATTGAAAGTTCTAAGGAAGCACCGGGCTGCTATTGGATATACTCTTGATGATCTTAAGGGCATTAGTCCCACTCTATGTCAACACAAGATCAATATGGAACCTAATGCTAAACCCGTTGTTGATCACCAACGGCGGTTGAATCCTAAGATGAAAGAAGTGGTAAGAACTGAAATATTAAAGCTTCTGGAAGCAGGTATAATCTATCCCATAGCTGATAGTAGATGGGTAAGTCCCGTTCATTGTGTCCCTAAGAAAGGAGGTATTACCGTTGTTCCTAATGATAAGAATGAACTCATTCCACAAAGAGTTCTCACTGGCTATAGAATGGTAATTGATTTTAGAAAACTAAATAAAGCTACTAGAAAAGATCATTACCCTTTGCCTTTCATTGATCAAATTCTAGAGAGACTATCTAAGCACACACACTTTTGTTTCCTAGATGGATATTATGGTTTCTCTCAAATACCTGTGTCACAATCTGATCAAGAGAAAACCACCTTTACTTGCCCTTTTGGAACTTATGCTTATAGACGTATGCCTTTTGGTTTATGCAATGCACCTGCTACCTTTCAAAGACGTATGACTGCTATATTCTCTGATTTTTGTGAAAAGATTGTGGAGGTTTTCATGGATGATTTTTCCATTTACGGAACCTCTTTTGATGATTGCTTAAGCAACCTTGATCGAGTTTTGCAGAGATGTGAACAAACTAATCTTGTCTTGAATTGGGAGAAGTGCCACTTTATGGTTAATGAAGGTATTGTCTTGGGGCATAAATTATCTAAGCGGGGTATTGAGGTGGATAAAGCTAAAGTTGATGCAATTGAGAAAATGCCATGTCCTAAAGATATTAAAGGTATTCGAAGTTTCCTTGGTCATGCTGGTTTTTATAGGAGGTTCATTAAAGACTTCTCTAAAATTTCTAGGCCTCTTACTAATCTTTTGCAAAAGGATATTCCTTTTGTTTTTGATGATGATTGTGTGGAAGCCTTTGAAACACTCAAGAAAGCCTTAACCTCTACACCTATTGTTCAACCACCTGATTGGTACTTGCCTTTTGAAATTATGTGTGATGCTAGTGATTATATTGTTGGTGCTGTCCTAGGACAAAGAGTTGATAAGAAATTGAATGTTATCCATTATGCTAGTAAAACTCTAGATAGTGCCCAACGAAATTATGCCACTACTGAAAAACAATTTTTATCAGTTGTGTTTGCTTGTGATAAATTTAGATCCTATATTGTTGACTCCAAAGTTATTGTTCACACTGATCATGCTGCTATAAAATACCTTAAGGAAAATAAAGATGCTAAACCTAGACTCATTAGGTGGGTTCTTTTACTCCAAGAATTTGACTTACATATCGTTGATAGGAAAGGAGCTGAGAACCCCGTAGCTGATAACTTATCTAGGTTAGAAAATATTCTTGATGACCCACTACCTATTGATGATAGTTTCCCTGATGAACAGCTAGCTGCAATAAGTGTCTCACACAACACACCTTGGTATGCTGACTATGCTAATTACATTGTTGCTAAATATATACCACCTAGTTTCACATACCAACAAAGAAAAATTTCTTCTATGACTTGAGACATTACTTTTGGGATGACCCACATCTTTATAAAGAATGAGTAGATGGTATTATTAGGCGTTGTGTACCTAAGCATGAACAGGAACAGATCCTACAGAAATGTCATTCCGAGGCTTATGGAGGACATCATGCTGGAGATAGAACTGCTCATAAGGTATTACAATCCGGATTTTATTGGCCTACTCTTTTCAAAGATGCTCGTAAGTTTGTCTTGTCTTATGATGAATGTCAAAGAATTGGTAATATCGGTAAGCGTCAAGAAATGCCTATGAATTATTCACTTGTTGTTGAACCATTTGACGTGTGGGGTTTTGATTACATGGGGCCTTTTCCTTCCTCTAACGGGTACACTCATATTTTAGTTGCGGTTGATTATGTCACTAAGTGGGTAGAAGCTATTCCAACTAGTAGTGTTGATCACCACACCTCCATTAAAATGCTTAAAGAGGTTATCTTCCCGAGGTTTGGAGTCCCTAGATATTTAATGACCGATGGTGGTTCACACTTTATTCATGGTGCTTTCCGTAAGATGCTTGCTAAATATGATGTTAACCATAGAATTGCATCACCTTATCATCCTCAATCTAGTGGTCAAGTAGAACTTAGCAATAGAGAAATAAAATTAATATTACAAAAAACTGTCAATAGGTCTCGTAAGAATTGGTCTAAGAAATTATATAATGTACTTTGGGCCTATAGAACAGCTTATAAAAATCCTATGGGTATGTCTCCATATAAAATGGTATATGGAAAGGCTTGTCATTTGCCTCTAGAACTAGAAGATAAAGCATTTTGGGCAATTAAAGAACTCAATTATGATTTCAAACTTGCCGGTGAGAAGAGACTATTTGATATTAGCTCACTAGATGAATGGAGAACCCAAGCGTATGAAAATGCCAAGCTATTCAAAGAAACAGTAAAAAGATGGCATGACAAAAGAATCCAAAAGTGGGAATTCAAAATAGGGGATTATGTTCTTTTATTCAACTCTCGTTTAAGATTCTTTGCATGAAAGCTTCTCTCCAAATGGGAAGGACCATATATTAACGAAGAGGTTTATCATTCTGGAGCTATCAAGATTAATAACGCCGAAGGTACTAACCCGAAGGTGGTCAATGGCCAAAGAATTAAGCATTATATCTCAGGTACGCCTATTAACATTGAAAGCAATGTTGTCCAAACCATGACACCGGAGGAACACATAAAAGAAACCTTCCGGAACACTCCAGAATACTTAAAAATAGGAGGTACGTGATACGGTAAGTAAACGGACTCCGGAAAATCCGCAAAAATATTTTCTGTCAGTTTTGGAATATTTTAGAATCTTAGGAATAAAAAAATAAACCGGAAGGTGATCGAGGTGAGCACAATACACCAGGGCGCGCCAGGCACCCCTGGGCGCGCCCTGGTGGGTGCTGCCCACCTCGGATGCCTTCCCGACTCCGTTTTCCTTCCAAATACTTGTTTTCCAAGAATAAAAATTGTCTATATATACCCCCCGACTGTTTTGACGACCGTATCGCAGAAAAATCCTTTGTTTTGTTTCTTGTTGTTTTCTCGTTAGATCTAGATTTCCATGGCTCCACCAAGCTCCTCCAAGGACAAGTTCTTCGAGAAGGTCATCAACCCGTATTTGCCGGAGGTGATGAAGCACCCTCAAGCCATTGAGATGCGTGAGGGGGTGCTCCACATCCGCGATTTTCAAGGACCTAAGAAGACCGGGAGCATGGAGGCTAGGCTTGAAGCGGTGGAGCAGGAAATCTTCAAGTGCCAGAAGATGGTGGAGCGTGGACTTAGTGCCAGTCACTCCATGATCACGGAATTCACCTGTGATCAGACGGTGGATGGTGGTCTGTGAAGGACACCATCTCCACCCTCAACGAGCAAATTAATTTTCTACAGAGCCAAGTTTATGATCTTCAAAACCAAGTCTTCGAATATGAAGCAAGATTTAAAGGTATGAGTTTAGCTGCCAGTTGCAGGACTCAAGGGACTCTCGCATCAACCTTTGATGGGGAGCCCCTACCCAAGCTGGAGGACAAGCCTAATACATCAACACCTCCACCTTCTTCATCACCACCACCGAAGGAGACCTGAGTACATGGGTATGGGCACTCCCCTTGGCTTGAGCCAAGCTTGGGGGAGGTGCCCCGGTATCGTATCACCACCACTTTTATTCACCTTTACCTATTTTAGTTCCATCTTTAGTTTCCCTTTTCCTTAGTTGAATAAAAGTTTAGCGTGATCTATTTTCGTGTGTTAGTTTCGTGGTCTACCTATCTATGTAATCGAGTGAAAGTTATATAATAAAGTTTAGTTTGAGTTTTTGCTTCTCTACTTTCTTGTTGCAATCAAATAAAAGAAAGACAATAAATGAAAAGAATCATATGCTAATCTTATGGTGAGTAATGACATCATATAAGGAAAAGTATAAGTAGTAAAATTTATTGGAGATTGACAAACATAGCATTGGCCAATGATGCAATTCATGAAAGAATTAATTAGGGAAGAGAAGATTCACATGCAAATACACTATCTTGGACATCTTTTATGATTGTGAGCCCCCATCAAATATTATATGTCAAAATTGTTGACGTTGGACAAGGAAGACAATGTAATGATTTATGTTTGTTCATATCCGCATAGAAGTTATATTTTCATAGATCCTTTAACATGTGGTGCTTGCCCAATATCTTTGCTAGCCAAAAAATCCGCACTAAGTAGCGATACTACTTGTGCATCCAAAAACCCAATCCCAAACTCTTTCCTTGAGTGTCCACCATACCTACCTATGGATCGAGAAAGATCCCTCAAGTAAGTTGTCATCGGTGCAATAAGGTAATAAAAATTGCTTCTAAAAGTGTTTTGATTAATTAGTGTAAGATAAATTTGAGCGTTATACGAACTTATGATGGCAAAGTAATAAAAGCGACGGACTGCATAATAAAGGTTGCTATCATAGGGGGCAATATAGCGTGATGTTCTTTTACATTAAGGGATTGGGCATACAAACTAATAAGCGCATGACAACCTCTGCTTCCCTCTGCGCAGGGCCTATCTTTTACTTTTATGCACTTACTTTTATGCAAGAGTCAAAGTATTCTTCTCTATTCCTTTTTACTTTTTCCTTTGCAAGCATCATGTGGTGAGGAAAGATCTAGGCACATATATCCAGTTGGATATGGGTGGGCATGAGTTATTATTGTTGACATCACCCTTGAGGTGAATACGTTGGGAGGCAAAACTATAAGCCCCTATCTTCCTATGTGTCCGGTTGAAACTTTTTGTTCATGGGTACGTCGTGAGCGTTAGCAATCATAGAAGACTAAATGATAGTTGAGTATGTCGACTTGCCAAAAGGCTCCGATATGAGACCCTTCCTGAAAATATGATGAATTGTAGTTGCAAAGTTGACTGAGAACACAGTTTGTTGGTTTCCAATAAGGTTTATGCTTCATACTTCTATGTTGTGATGAATTGTTACTTGTTCATGAGAAGCTTTATGATAAAAATATATTGAAATAAGTTCTTATGTTAGAGTTTGTTGCTGTTATGTCAATAAGCATGATGCTTCTATGTCCGTATTTTGTTTTTATCGACACCTCTCTCTCAAACCATGTGGACATGCTTTTCAATATCGGCTTTCGCTTGAGGACAAGCGAGGTCTAAGCTTGGGGGAGTTGATACGTCCATTTTGCATCATGATTTCCTACTATTATTTACTTTGTTTTGTTGAATAATAATGCTTTGGGGAGTGATTCTAATGCCTTTTCTCTCATAATATGCAAGGTTTACACAAAGAGGGAGAATACCGGTAGCTGGAATTCTGGACCCAAGAAAAGCACGTCAGAGATACCTATTCTTCACAACTCCAATGAAGCTGAAACTTTACGGAGATTATTTTTGGAATTAATAAAAAATACTAGAGCAAAAATCTACCAGAGGGGGGCCACCTGGTGAGGAGCACCCACCAGGGCGCGCCAGGCACCCCCTGGTGCGGCCTGGTGGGTGGTGCTCACCCTCGCCCACCTCCGGAGCCCATCTTCTGGTATATATTCCCAAAAAACCTAAAAAAATTAGGAGGAGGACTTTCGGGATGAAGCGCCGCCGCCTCGAGGTGGAACTTGGGCAGGAGCACTTTTGCCCTCCGGCGAAGCGATTCCGCCGGGGGAACTTCCCTCCCGGAGGGGGAAATCGAAGCTATCGTCATCACCAACACCCCTCTCATCTTTGGGAGGCCAATCTTCATCAACATCTTCAGCGGCACCATCTCCTCTCAAACCCTAGTTCATCTCTTGTGTTCAATCTTTGTACCGGAACCTCGGATTGGTACCTGTGGGTGACTAGTAGTGTTGATTACCTTGCGTAGTTGATTACTATATGGTTTATTTGGTGGAAGATCATATGTTCAGATCCATTATGCTATTCATTACCCCTCTGATCTTGAGCATGTTTATTATTTGTGAGTAGTTACCTTTGTTCTTGAGGTCACGGGAGAAGTCATGTTGTGAGTAATCATGTGAATTTGATATGTGTTCGATATTTTGATGATATGTATGTTGTGATTCCCTTAGTGGTGTCATGTGAACGTCGACTACATGACACTTCACCATTCATGGGCCTAAGGGAATGCATTGTGGAGTAGTTATTACATGATGGGTTGCTAGAGTGACAGAAGCTTAAACCCTAGTTTATGCGCTACTTCGTAAGGGGTTGATTTGGATCCACATGTTTAATGCTATGGTTAGACTTTGTCTTAATACTTTTCTCGTAGTTGCGGATGCTTGCGAGGGGGTTAATCATAAGTAGGTTGTTAGTTCAAGTAAGAACAGCACCTTAGCACCGGTCCACCCACATATCAAATTATCAAAATAGCGAACACGAATCAACGAACACGAATCAAACCAACATGATAAAAGTGACTAGACGAAATTCCCGTGTACCCTCAAGAACACTTTGCCTATTACTAGTGATTGTTCTGGCCTGTCCTTTGCCTCAAAAGGATTGGGCTACCTTGATGCACCTTGTTTACCGTTACCGTTACTTGCCTGTTACAAATTACCTTGCTATCAAACTACATGTTACCTATAATTTCAGTGCTTGCAGAAATTACCTTGCTGAAATCCGCTTGTCATTTTCTTCTGCTCCTCGTTGGGTTCGACACTCTTACTTATCGAAAGGACTACGATTGATCCCCTATACTTGTGGGTCATCAGAGACGGAGGAGCGGCATCGGAGACGGAGGAGCGGCGCTAGAGACGGAGGAGCACGCCGCAGGCGGGGAGGAGCGGCGCCGGCGCGGGGTCGGGCCACACCGGCGCGTGGAGGAGCGGTCGTCGATCAAGGCGGGCACGCGCGGAGGAGCGGTGGCGGCGGGCAGCGTGGCGGCGCCGGCGCGGGCTCGGGTGGCGCTTGGGAGCAGAGCGGCCGGACGGTGACGTCGTCGAGGGCGCGCGCGGGGCAGCCTGGCGACGTCGTCGAGGGCGCACGCGGGGCAGCCTGGCGGCGTCGTTGAGCAGGCTGGATGGGAAGGATTTGGGGAGGAAGGGCGGTTTAAATAGGACGGCACCAACCGGGACTAAAGAACCTTTAGTCCCGGTTGGTGCCACGGACCGGGACTAAAGGTGTTTTTCATTTTTCTGCTTTTGATTTTTGCTTTATTTTTTTACTTTTGTTTCTACTACAGGCAATATTTAGAGTTTTTGAGTGAATCTTTTTGCTTTAGGTCACAAAAATTATAAACTTTCCGCTAGTGCGAGTAGTTTTCAAATTTGAATAGTTTAAATTTGAATTCTTTGAAATTTGTGTGAATCACTAGTTTGTGAATAACTTTAGTTTAAAAATAGATTTTTGAGTGATTCTTTTTCCTGCTGTTTAGTATTAGTGTGTTTTATCACTATGTTCAATTTGGTAATTTTAGGTTATTTTGATTAGGTATTTTAATCAAAAACAGATTCTGTTTAGCTCTTTTAGTTCTATACCTTCATTTGTTTTAAATATTTTAGTTTATGTTTTCTTGTTATTCTTTTGCCAAATTATATTATATTTCTATTAGTCAACATGAGGAGTTTTAATTTTCAACCCTTACTTACTTCATTTGCTATTTTTCATGCATTTAATGATTTTTTGAGCTAAATGACCTTGAAATTGAAAAGCACTACAAATGAACTCTGAAAAGGTTGAAACTTGGCATGGTATCATCATTTTACCCACATAGCATGTGCTAAAAAGTTGAGAGGCTTACGGCAAAAACTGGATGCACTTCGTGTACAAACTGGACCATCTCCTTCGAAGTATCAAGGTTTCGGACGAAAACTCATCTGTTACAAAGGCATTTAATTTTTTAAACTTATTTCAACTCCAGACTTTTTGTGCATTCAATATGCACCATTAAAATCCACATCCTCGAATTTCAACCCTTTCTAACTTCATTTGCTATTTTTCATGCATTTAATGATTTTTTTGAGCTAAATGACCCTGAAATTGAAAAGCAGTACAAATGAACTCTGAAAAGGTTGAAACTTGGCATGGTATCATCATTTCACACACATAGCATGTGCTAAAAGTTGAGAGGGTTACGGCAAAAACTGGATGCACTTCATGTACAAACTGGACCATCTCCTTCAAAGTATGAGGGTTTCGGACGAAAACTCATCTATTACAAAGGCATTTCATTTTTTTAAACTTATTTCAACTCCAGACTTTTTGTGCATTCAATATGCACCATTCAAAGCCACATCCTCAAATTTCAACCCTTTCTAACTTCATTTGCTATTTTTCATGCATTTAATGTTTTTTTTGTGCTGAATGACCCTGAAATTGAAAAGCAGTACAAATGAACTCTAAAAAGGTTGAAACTTGGCATGGTATCATCATTTCACACACATAGCATGTGCTAAAAATTTGAGAGCGTTACGGCAAAAACTGGATGCACTTCATGTACAAACTGTCCTATCTCAGCTACTCACTAGAGAAGAAAGTGATGACGGTGAAGCCGATCACATCCCAGAGTAGGATCTTGGGGTGTAAAAAAATTTCTTCGTGTGTATCCCTTTGCGCCGTAACCATGGACAATCTTCATCATTTAACAGGATGCTTGGGTTAGTCTTCACCGTGAAGGGAGGAATTTCATGAAACTTTTCATAATCTTGTGACATGTATGTCTTGTCCTCCACTCCCACGATGTTTCTTTTCCCTGAAAGAACTATGTGGCGCTTTGTCTCACCGTATGATGTATTCACTTCCTTATCTTTCCTTTTTCTCGGTTTGGTAGACATGTCCTTCACATAGAAAACTTGTGCCACATCATTGGCTAGGACGAATGGTTCCTCTGTGTACCCAAGATTGTTGAGATCCACCGTTGTCATTCCGTACTGCGGGTCTACCTTAACCCCTGTCAGATTGACCCATTTGCACCGAAACAAAGGGATCTTAAAATCACGTCCATAGTCAAGTTCCCATGTCTCCTCTATGTAACCATAATATGTGTCATTTTCCCTATTGTTGTTTGTTCCATCAAAGCAGACACCACTATTTTGGTTGGTGCTCTTTTTATCTTGGGCGATCGTGTAAAATGTATTCCCATTTATCTCGTACACTTGGAAAGTCAATACAGTCGAAGATGTTGTCTTGGCCAAAGAGTACAGCTCATCTCCAACAGTGTTGTTATTCATGAGATGTGTTTGCAACCAACCGCCGAAAGTTGCCATGTGTGTACGTTTAATCCAGGGGTCAGACTGCTCCAGTTTCTTGGAGCGTAGAATATCCATGTGTTCCTCGATATACGGAGCCACCAAGGTGGAATTTTGTAGAACTGTGTAGTGTGCTTGGGCCCAAGAATGCCCGTCCCTACATATTACTGAATCCTTTCCTAGCGTGCCTTTTCCACTCAGTCTCCCCTCATGCCGCGATTCAGGAACACCAATCGGCTTAAGGTCAGGAATAAAGTCAACACAAAACTCAATAACCTCATCTGTTTCATGGCCCTTGGAGATGCTTCCTTATGGCCAAGCACGGTTATGAACATATTTCTTTAAGACTCCCATGAACCTCTCAAAGGGGAACATATTGTGTAGAAATACTGGACCCAGAATGGCAATCTCTTCGACTAAGTGAACTAGGACATGCGTCATGATATTGAAGAAGGATGGTGGGAACACCAACTCGAAACTGACAAGACATTGCACCAAATCATTCTGTAACCTTGGTAGGATTTCTAGATCGATTACCTTCTGAAAATATAAAAACAGCAAGGTAGCAAGTAACAAAAGTGAGCAAAAACGGTATTGCAATGCTTGAAAACAAGGCCTAGAGTTCATACTTTCACTAGTGCAAGTTCTCTCAACAATACTGACATAGTTGAATCATATGTAAATCCCTCACGTGCGACAAAGAGTTCTCTCCAAAGTCACAAATAGCGGAGACCAAACGAAGAAATTATTGTAGGGTACGAAACCACCTCAAAGTTATCTTTTCCGATCAATCATATGAGCTATCCCTATAAGTGTCACGAACAGCCCTAGAGTTCGTACTAAAATAACACCTTAAGATACACATCAACCAAAACCCTAATGTCACCTAGATACTCCAATGTCACCACGAGTACCCATGGGCTTGATTATACGATATGCATCACACAATTTCAGATTCATCATGTTCAATCCAACACAAAGAACTTCAAAGAGTGCCCCAAAGTTTCTACCGGAGAGTCAAGACGAAAACATGTGCCAACCCCTATGCATAGATTCCCAAGGTCACGGAACCCGCAAGTTGATCACCAAAACATACATCAAGTGGATCAATAGAACATCCCATTGTCACCACGGATATCCCATCGCAAGACATACATCAAGTGTTCTCAAATCCTTAAAGACTCAATCCGATAAGAAAACTTCAAAGGGAAAACTCAATTCATCACAAGAAGATAGAGAGGGGAAAACTCCATATGATTCATCTATATTAATAAAGCTCGCGATACATCAAGATCGTGCCATCTCAAGAACATGAGAGAGAGAGATCAAACACATAGCTACTGGTACATACCCTCAGCCCCGAGGGTGAACTACTCCCTCCTCGTCATGGAGACCGCCCGGATGATGAAGATGGCCTCCGGTGATGGTTTCCCCCTCCGGCAGGGTGTCGGAACGGGCTCCCGGTTGGTTTTTCGTGGCTACAGAGGCTTGCGGCGGCGGAACTCCCGATCTAGGTTTATTTTCGGAGGTTTGGGTATTTATAAGAATTTTTGGCGTCGGTCTCACGTCAAGGGGGTGCCTGAGGGGCCCACAAGCCAGGGGGTGCGCCCTAGGGGGGGGGCGCGCCCCCTAGGCTTGTGGCTGCCTCGTGGCTCTTCTGGCCCAACTCCGATGCCCCGTGGGTCTCTTCTGGTCCATAAAAAATCACCGTACATTTTTATTCCGTTTGGACTCCGTTTGATATTCCTTTTCTGTAAAACTCAAAAATACGGAAAAAAAACAGAAACTGGCACTGGGCTCTAGGTTAATAGGTTAGTCCCAAAAATAGTATAAAATAGCATATTAATGCATATAAAACATCCAAAACCGATAATATAATAGCATGGAACAATCAAAAATTATAGATACGTTGGAGACGTATCAGTACCCAGCTTTTTCTTGTCATCTTCACAATTTGGGTACAACAATTTTTTGTGATCCTCTAACATGCGTTGCAACTTCAACTTCTCCTTTTCACTTTCGTAGTTTCTCTTTGCACCAGCAATGGCCTGACCAAGATCATCAGCGGGCTCATCTGATGCCTCTTCTCCAGCTTCTTCTTCTTCATTCTCTTCCCCCATTGTAGTACCATCGTATTCAGTGAACCTAGGATAGTTGTCATCATCCTCTTCTTCTTCATTCTCTTCCATTAGAACACCTCTTTCTCCGTGCTTGGTCCAATAGTTATAGCCGGACATGAAACCGGACGTAAACAGGTGGACGTGAATGACTTTCGAGCTAGAGTAATTCCTATCATTCTTACAGACACCACATGGACAACACATAAAACCATTCCGCTTGTTTGCCTTAGCCGCATGCAAAAAACTATGCACGCCATTAATGAACTGGGGAGAGCGTCGGTCATCGTACATCCATTGCCGACTCATCTTCATTACACAACACCGAAAAGACCAAATTAATACAAGTTCATACACACTTATTCTCACAAAACAACATAAAACTATCTAGCTAAAGCATTTAAATGCAACAACAAATGCGATCAAAATCGCAACTAAGGTAATAATTGATCCAACAACATAATGATACCAAGCCTCTTTATTAACGGCATATTTTTTAATCTTTCTAATCTTCAAGCGCATTACATCCATCTTGATCTTGTGATCATCGACGACATCGGCAACATACAACTCCAATTTCATCTTCTCTTCTTCAATTCTTTTCAATTTTTCTTTCAAATACTCATTTTCTTTTTCAACTAAATTTAACTTCTCGACAAGAGGGTCCGTTGCAATTTCCGGTTCACATACCTCCTAGATAGAAATATCTATGTCAACTTGATGGGCATAATTGTCATAAACACGAAATGCAACAAATAGTTATAAAAGAGAATATACCACATCCGAATCATAAACCGGACGAGGGCCGACGGGCACGAATATCAAAACCATGGCACTATGTATAACAAACAATCATACAAGTAAAAAAATTATACAAGTAACTATCTAAATCATACAAATAAGATTTTTTTTATAAAAAGGATAAGAACAAGAGGCTCACCAAGGTGGTGCCGGCGACGGGACGGTGCGGGCGATCGACGGTGGTTAGGACAGGGACATGAAGGTACTAAGTAAACCACACCTACACGTATGCAAACTAAGAAGTTAATTTGAGCTCAAATTCCATATAAATCAAATAAACTCCCACATAATTACTCCCAAACTAAAACCCACAAATCACTATACTTATAGAGAATTGCACGAGCTAATCAAGCAATGAGAGATGAAAGGACAAAGTTGCTAACCTTTGTGAACACTTGGATGGATGGGGTGCCTCAAATCTTGACAACTCTTGGAAAAAATGGAGGATGAGCTCGAGCAAGGGGAAGAGAACAGAGGAGAGAAAGGAGAAAACAGAGAAACGAGAGCTTGGGCTCGGGCTGGACGAAGCACTATATATAGTGATATCTCTAGTCTCGGTTGGTGATACCAACCGGGACTAAAGGTCCATCTCTAGTCCCGGTTGGTGCTACCAACCGGGACTAAAGGGGCTCGCAGGGGCCCCGGCCTAACGCCAGTCTACCACCACCCCTTTAGTCCCGGTTGGTAACACTAACCGGGACTAGAGGTCACAAATGAACCGGGACTAAAGCCTGGCCGTTGGAACCAGGACTAGTGGTCACATTAGTCCCGGTCCAAAACCCGACCAGGACTAATGCTCTGGACGAAAGGTCCGTTTTCTACTAGTGAATATAGTAGCGATAAGTATTTCCCTCATTGAGAACCAAGGCTATCGAACCAATAGGAGAATCACAACAACTCGTCTTTCAAGCAGTACCTACACACACAAAACCAAACACTTGCACCCAACGCGGGCAAGAGGGTTGTCAAGCCCCTTGAACTCGTTACTTGCAAAGATTACTTCTGATAGTGGTAGATAGATAATGATAAAAGCAAAATAAAATAAAAGTAAAAAATTTGCAGCAAGGTATTTTTTTATTTTTACCAAATATGATTAAGTAGACCCGGGGGCCATAGTGTTCACTAAAGGCTTCTCTCTCGAGAGTAGCATACGGTGGGTAGACAAATTATTGTGGGCCAATTGATAGAAAATTACATAACTATGATTATGTATTCATGGAAATGATCATGTATATAGGCAAGTAGACCAAAACAATTCTACATCTACTACTTTTACTCCACCAATCGACCGCTATCCAGCATGCATCTATGGTATTAAGTTTATGCAAACAGAGTAATGTTTTAAGAAAGATGGCATGATGTAGGCAAAGTAAGTACAAGCAATATGTTCAAACCCTGTTGTTTATCCTTAGTAGAAAGAATAAAATACGTGTCTTGTCCCTTTCTGTCACTGGGATATAGAGCACCGCGAGATTAAACCCACTACAATGCACACCTCCCACTGAAGATAAAATCAATCTAGTTGGCCAAACCAAACCGATAGATCGGAAAGACTTACAAAGCTATAACAATCATGCATAAAAAATTCAGAGAAGGCTTAATTACTTTTCATGAATAATCTGAGCATAAACCCACAATTCATCGGATCCCAACAAACACACCACAAAATAAGATTACATCGGATAGATCAACGCGAGAATCGCGAAGAACTTTGTATTGAAGATCAAAGAGAGAGAAGAAGCCATATAGCTACTAGTTGTGGACCCGTAGGTCTGTGGTGAACTACTCACAGATCATCATGGAGGCAACAAGGTTGATGAAGATGGACTCCGTGATGTATTCCCCTTCTCGCAGAGTACCGAAAAAGGCCTCCGGATGGTATTGCAGAAGAACAGAGGCTTGCGCCGGTGTAAAAATTATTTTGGGTGGCTCTCTCTTAGTTCCCCGATTTTAGAGAATATTTGGAGGTGGAATTAGGTCAAACGGAGCCACGAGGGGCCCACAAGGCATCAGGCACGCCCACCCTTTGGCCCCGCCCTGTTGCCTTACCGTCTCCTCGCTTCGCGTCTGGTGTCCTCCCGAAGCTTCCAGGGTCTCTCTTGTCCAGAAAAAAATCGTCAAAAAGCTTCGTGGCGTTTGGACTCTGTTTGGTACTGATTTCCTGGAGAACCAAAAACAGGCAGAAAATAGCAGCTGCACTACGCACTGGGTTAATAGGTTAATCCCCAAAAATGATATAAAATATCATATTATTGCATATAAAGTATCCAAGATTGATAATATAATAGCATGGAACAATCAGAAATTATCGATATGTTGGAGATGTATCAGCATCCCCAAGCTTACTTCTTGCTCGTCCTTGAGTAGGTAAACGATAAAAATAGAATTTTTGATGTGACATGCTACCCAACATGTAATCTCTTTTAGGTATGATCTTTGAGAAACAATGAATCAATTGACATTAACATAATAATATCCAATGAACATAAGAAGCATAATCATTACTGTTTCAAATATATGATCATTAAAAAGTGATATCCCCTACTCATTTTATCATATCAAGCATGGCATGAATCCTTCTTCACCGCATAAGTATAAATCATGAGCACCCCGGTGTCAAACCATGCAATTGGATCATACTTCTAATGTGCTTTTACATTTTCAACAACACGCAATACATGAGCGTGAGCCATGGATATAACATATGGGTGGAGTAGAATATGGTGGTAGATATCAAAGGAGTCAAAAGGTGGGAAAGTCTCACATCAACTAGGCGAATCAACGCGCTATGAAGATGTCCATCGATTGATATCGATACAAGGAGTAGGGATTGCCAGGCAACGGATGCACTAGAGCTATAAGTGTATGAAAGCTCAAATGAATTTAAGTGGGTGTGCATCCAAATTTCTTGCTCATGAAGACCTCGGGCATTTGAGGAAGCCCGTCATCGGAATATACAAGCCAAGTTCTATAACGAAAAATTCGTACTAGTATATGAAAGTGACAAAATTGGAGACTCTCTATATGAAGGACATGGTGCCACTTTGAGGCACAAGTGTGGTAAAGTATAGTAGCAAAGTCCCTTCTCTCTTTTTCTCTCATTATTTATTTATTATTTTCTCTTTTTCTTTTTTTTTCTTCTCTTTTTTCTATTTTTTTTTTGTGGTGGGCTCATTTGGCCTCCCCCATTTTTATTTTTCGTCCAGAGTCTCATCCCGACTTGTGGGGGAATCATAGTCTCCATAATCCTTTACTCACTGGGACAATGCTCTAATAATGATGATCATCCCACTTTTATTTACTTACAACTCGAAATTACGACTCAATGAAGAATAATATGACTCTATATAAATGCCTCTGGCAGTGTACCAGGATATGCAATGATCTAGCGTAACATGTAATCAATGATGAACGGTGGCTTTGCCATAAATACTATGTCAGCCCTATATGATCATGCAAAGCTATAGGATGATGAACACACATGTCATGTGACGGAACAATGAAGTTGCATGGCAATATATCTCGGAATGGCTATGGAAATGCCATGATAGGTAGGTATGGTGGCTGTTTTGAGGAAGATATAAGGTGTCTTATGTGCGATAAAGCGAATTATATCACGGGGTTTGGATGCACCGGCGAAATTTGCACCAACTCTCGAGGTGAGAAAGGGCAATGCACGATAGAGAGGTTAGCAAATTATGGAAAGGTGAGATTGCGTATATCCATGGACTCACATTAATCATAAAGAACTCATATACTTATTATGAAGCCTTATTAGCTCTCTAGAAGCAAAGCACTACCGCATGCCCCTAGGGAGGAGGTTGGGAGGAGTTAACCATCACGCGCCCCTGATTCGAACAACACGATAGGATTTTATTTCAGACATAAAAATGCTCACACCTCATCACCATGCGATGACCAATACTTAGATGAGAATTGAATATAAAAAATAAATACCAATATTTCTACTAACCAATGATCATGAACCTATATCCTTTCATATTACTACATCAATATAATCAACACATGTTTCTTCTTTAGTGGGCTACATGAAAGATTTTATTATATCCCCTTGAATACCTATCCTTTTTGGACTAGTCTTATAACACGTGCAAATTACCATTACTATTGCCTTATACTCTAAAAAATATTTAAGTGAAGAATGAGAGTCCAATTATTTCTATAAAATATATCCACCGCCGTGCTGTAACAAGATATAAGTGATGCACTAGAGCAACTGCCTAACTCAAAATATATAAGTGAAGCACATAGAGTATTCTAACAAATTGTGATGAAAGTGTATCTCTCTCGAAAAGTATGTCCAGCAAACGATGATTGTGGCAAAATAAAAATAAAAATAAACTATAATACACTACGCTCCAAGCAAAACTCATATCATGTGATGAATAAAAATATAGCTCCAAGTGACATACCGACAGATTGGAGATGAAATATGGGATGCCTTCCGGGGCATCCCCAAGCTTAGACGCTTGGGTCTTCCTTGAATATTACGTTGGGGTTCCTTGGGAATCCCCAAGCTTAGGGTACTACCATTCCTTATTCCTTCATCCATCGTTGTCTCACCCAAAACTTGAAAACTTCAGCACACAAAACTCAACAAAACCTCATGAGATCCGTTAGTATAATAGATATATCAAATACTTTAAGTACTGTTATAAATTGATTCATGTTTTATTATTGCATAATAGGTATTGTATTCCAACTTCTCCATGGATTATACCCCCCGATACAATCCATAGCATCATCAAAACAAGCAAACTATGCAAGCAAAAACAAAATATGTCTAAAACAGAACAATCCATAATGATATGCAATAAAACCATACTTCTATAACTCCGAAAATTATGAAAACTTAGGAAAGCTTCAGAAATTTGTATACCAATACTGTGTAAAAAAATTCAGTTATAAAAGACGTTCCAGTAAATCAGAGAAATTCTGCACTAGACGTAAAAGTTTCTGTTTTTGCACATCACAATTCTACTATCTTCCAAATCATCCCAAAGGCTTTACTTGGCACAAACACTAATTTAAACACAAAAAAAATTTCCATAACGGTAGCAACAAAAGTATAAACTCAACATAACAGAATGTATTGGGTTGTCTCCCAACAAGCTCTTTTTTATAGCCATTAAGATAGGCTTGGGATAATAATGATGCTCACATAAAAGACAAGAATTGAAGCACTAAGAGAGCATAATAGAACATGTGACAAACACATTTATGTCTAACATACTTCCTATGCATAGGCATTTTATAAGGAAACAAATTATCAAGACAATAAGTATCTAGCATATGCAAATAGGAAGAATGAAATAGTAACAATTTGAACATCAAGAGAGGTAATTGAACATGAAAATTCCTATAACCATATTTGGCTCTCTCATAATAGTTACATGTAGGATAATTTTCAAATTCAAAAATATAGCTATCATACAAAATATTTTCTCCATGATCCACATGCACAAAAGTTTTACAATCTTCCAAGATAGTGGGATTAACATTAACTTAAGTCATGACCTCTCCAAACCCACTTTTATCAAAAAAAATCGTAATATTGAACACTCTCTGAATATGTGGGATTCTTATCTAAAGTTGACACTCTTCCAAACCCACTTTCAATATTATTACAAATATTATTGTCAATAACACAACCATCACGAGGCTTAAATAAATTTTTGAGTTAATAAGAAGCATCACCCCAATCATGATCATTACAATGAGTAGTGGACATAACAAAATCGTCATCCCCATGCTTTTAGCTTTGCATATCATTAGCTCAATTGACATTTATAGAATTAATACTAACATCATTGCAATCATGATTTTCATTCAATAAATTTATCCCAATAGCACTTTCATTTATCACTTCATTATTAGCTATCGGTTTACAACAAGCAGCAAGCCATTTATCTTTAATTTTTTTCTTTTACTTGCTGTTATTTTGAGTGATAGATAAAGATAACATAATTAGGCAAGTAAAAAGTAGAACAAGTGATTGATAGTTTGTGTGAAGGGACCTTCAAGCAAAGTTGGTGATGTCTCCCCGGCAACGGCGCGAGAAATTCTTTCTGCTACTTATGAACTGCGTTGGGTTTTTTCCCGAAGAGGAAGGGTGAAGCAATATAGTAGCGATAAGTATTTCCGTCATTGAGAACCAAGGTTATTGAACTAATAGGAGAATCACAACAAATCGTCTTTCAAGCGGTACCTGCACACACAAAACCAAACACTTGCACCCAACACGGGCAAGAGTGTTGTCAAGCCCCTTGAACTCGTTACTTGCAAGGATTACTTCTAATAGTGGTATATAGATAATGATAAAAGCAAAATAAAATAAAAGTAAATAAATTGCAGCAAGGTATGTTTTTAGCAAATATGATTAAGTAGACCTGGGGGCCATAGTGTTCACTAGAGGCTTCTCTCTCGAAAGTAGCATACAGTGAGTAGACAAATTACTGTTGGGCAATTGATAGAAAGCGCATAGTATTGATTACGTATTCATGGCAATGATCATGTATATAGGCATCATGTCCGTGATAAGTAGACCGAAATGATTCTGCATCTACTACTATTACTCCACCAATCGACCGCTATCCAGCATGCATCTATGGAATTAAGTTTATGCAAACAGAGTAATGCTTTAAGCAAGATGACATGATGTAGACAAAGTAAGTAGAAGCAATATGTTTAAACCCCGTCGTTATATCCTTAGTAGCAACAATACAATACGTGTCTTGTCCCTTTCTGTCAGTGAGATATAGAGCACTGCAAGAGTGAACCCAGTACAATGCACACCTTCCACTGAAGATAAATCAATCTAGTTGGCCAAACCAAACCGATAGATCGGAGAGACTTACAAAGCTATAACAATCATGCATAGTAGAATTTAGAGAAGACTCAATTACTTTTCATGAATAATCTGATCATACACCCACAATTCATCGGATCCCAACAAACACACCGCAAAAGAAGATGCATCGGATAGATCAAGGCGAGAATCGCGAAGAACTTTGTATTGAAGATCAAAGAGAGAGAAGAAGCCATATAGCTACTAGCTATGGACCCGTAGGTCTCTGGTGAACTACTCACATATCATCATGGAGGCGGCAAGATTGATGAAGATGGCCTCCGTGATGGATTCCCCCTCCAGTAGAGTATCAGAAAAGGCCTCCAGATGGAATCGCGGAAGAAATAATGATCTATGTCATCATTAACCTTTATTCCAACGCTGCCTTTCTGTATGAAAGATTCGGCCTGCTTCCTCCAGGCTTCATCAAAACCTTTAGTAGATAAGGCTTGTTGCAAAAATGGCCATTTAATTTTGTCATATGCCTTCTCGAAATACCCCTTGAAGACAAGTCCATCTAGTTTCTTCGAGTGAATTTCGTGCAAAGTTTCATGGAGAACGACTGTCCCCTCCAGGATATGTCGTCCCGGCATAAAAGCCGGATGTGTCGGCTATAGAACAGAATGTGCGATCTGTGTGAGCCGATTGGTGCCAATTTTTGTAAATATTTTGAAGCTCACATTAAGCATACATATCAGTCTGAACTGCTCAATGCATATTGTCTCCTCCTTCTCTGGCAACAACGTAATTGTTCCAAAGCTGAGGTGAAACAGTTGTAGTTGACCAGAGAACAAATCATGGAACATGGGCAGAAGGTCCCCCTTAATAATGTCCCAACACCTCGTATAGAATTCAGTTGGAAAACGATCGGGACCCGATGCCTTTTTATTTTTCATCTATGCTATCACCTCGAGTACCTCCTTCTCTCGTCGGTCCCCAGCTGATTCATATCAGCGGTCATTTGCTCATCAAGTGACATGAAATTATTCTCCAGTGCCCCCAAAGAGTTTTTATGGAATTCAAAGATGTACAATTTTAGGTTCTCGTGTCCTACAATTATACCTCCTGTTCCAATTGTATGATTTTTTTTCCTGTATTTTTCATTCGTAACCATATGAAAAAATTGAGTATTATTATCTCCTTGAATCACTTGTCGGACCTTCGGTTTGAGAGCCCATGGGAGGAGGCATAAATCTCCGGCGTGAACATAACGTAGGTCGTCTTTTTTTGCCGGAGCATGACGGACGGCGAGAAAAGAAGGTGGTAGATACAGAGAAGAATGTGCTCGGCTCGGTGGCGCGGAGAGGACGAAAGAGGTTGTGGCTAGGGTTCGGGTCGCCGGCCGGCTTAAATCTGGACCTATCCGTGCTCTCAACAGGAATACTTCTCGGCCAAACAAGTTGTGTATAAACAAAGTTATGTGGGAGCGATGACGCACCAGCCCCGTTTCCTCATGTGCTTAGTGTCATCGTATGTACTGTATTCTCACGAGAACTAACCGAATGCTCTCTTTTTTTTCCAGGGAAAGTAACCAAATACTCGAAGTGGAACAAATACACGAAGACACAACTGTCGTATATCAGTGCGGTTGGGTCTACCCAGATCAGTAGCATCCTGTCTCTCAAAATAAAAATATCAGTACCATCCGGTCCTACAGAATTATTTGGTCGGATTGTTTTTCCGCGCTTGGACGTGTAAGTTTAAATCCAAACAAAGAGTCGCTTTCTGCTCGCAAGCAATGAGAATATTAAATAGAATGGACCCTGTAATTACTAAACTAGCTCTGCCTCCTCCCGTGTCGGGCCCGGTTCCTAACTGACGAAATCATTTCATCATGGCATGGCCCGTGAGCTCTCTCTCTCTCTCTCTCTCTCTCTCTCTCTCTCTCTCTCTCTCTCTCTCTCTCTCTCTCTCTCTCAAATTTCATAGTAGAAACTATTCGATAATATCCTTTTCTGTTTTTTTAGTGTCAATATCCTTTTCTGTTAGTAGGTAATTGTCATAGTACACGATATTTACCAGGTGACCTAGTATACTACCTAGCTAGCATTAAACAATTGTAACATGGTGTTATCCAGATAATTGCAATAGACTAACAGTACTCTATAAGGCTGCCCATCCACAACAATCCAACAAACCACCACAAAATTCCGTCTACAATTATGGACCTTGAGCTGTGACCGGAAAACCATGCATCTTCCTTTCCCCTTCGCTTTCCCCTTCCCTTAAGGTCCCCTTCTTCTCCATCTCCCGCGTCCCGTTTCTTCCCCAGCTTACAAGTTACCACACATGGGCAAGCACAATTTCCCCCAGCTTTAATTTCACTCTTGAATTCAAACACCAGCAGAGCTGCTAGCTAGTCGATGGTAATTAAGCATGCATGTACATGTGCTTATTAATCAGCTTGTCGATTCCTTCCAGCTAGTTGCATAAAATAGTGCTGTTAGATCTCGATCCTGTTTCATGGTACATGGAGCACAGATTTTAATTTCCTTGCCCTTTCTTCCAGCTCCAGATGGTTTCTAGCTAGCTAGCTAAATACAAATCAGTTCCATCTACTCCTTCACTGAAATATTCCCTGTACGTACTTGATGAATCAATCAAACTTTCTCCATTCTCCCTTGATTTCCCCTTTGATTTGCGTTCCCAAAGTTCTACTGGCATAGGAAAGCACGTGTAGCTGTAGGTGGTACTATCTCCGATTCGGGCGAGCGAGTGCACGGCCCTCTATATATGCCTTATACAAGCACCAAATCCGCTCCTCAAACTGCTCGACGTGTACTAGCTCTGCCTCTTTGCTCTTTTCTAATCATCGCAGCAGCGTCGCAGATTTGTTTCCTTCCATTCCACCCACCTCGCGACCCCCCTACATGATGCAGTTCACCCATGCTGCAGTGACTGCACCGCCTCTCTACCCTAATGGACACCACGGGCTAGGGTTAGGGCTCTTCCTTGACGTCGGCGCGCCGAGAGCACGCCCGTGGCCAGCTGCCGGGAGCTTCCCGACGCTGCCGCCCTCCTCCAAGATCTCCCTGGGGAACCTCAACAGCGCCGGCTGCATGGAGCAGCTGCTGGTGCACTGCGCCAACGCCATCGAGGCCAACGACGCCACGCTCACGCAGCAGATCCTCTGGGTGCTCAACAACATCGCCCCCGCCGACGGGGACTCCAACCAGCGGCTCACCGCCGCGTTCCTCTGTGCGCTCGTTGCCCGCGCTTCCAGGACGGGGGCGTGCAAGGCGGTGACCGCGGCCGTGGCCGCCGCGGTCGAGTCGGCCGCGCTCCACGTGCACCGCTTCACGGCCGTCGAGCTCGCCAGCTTCGTCGACCTCACGCCGTGGCACCGGTTCGGCTACATGGCCGCCAACCACGCCATCCTTGAGGCCGTGGAGGGCTTCGCCGTCGTTCACGTCGTCGACCTCAGCACGACGCACTGCATGCAGATACCGACCCTCATCGACATGCTTGCTAGCCGCGCCGAGGGCCCCCCGATACTCCGGCTCACCGTAGCCGATGTCGGGTGCAGCGAGCCTCCGCTGGCGCTCGACATGTCCTACGAGGAGCTCGGTGCTAAGCTGGTCAACTTCGCGCGATCCCGCAACGTGACAATGGACTTCCGGATGGTGCCCACCTCGCCGGCCGACGCCTTCACTTCCTTAGTCGACCAGCTCCGGGTGCAGCAGCTGGTCTCGGACGGCACCGAGGCGCTCGTCGTCAACTGCCACATGCTGCTGCACACCGTGCCGGACGAGACGGCCGGGTCAGTGAGCCTGACTCAGTCGGTCTCGCTCCGGACCATGCTCCTCAAGTCCATCCGAACCCTCGACCCGACCCTGGTCGTGGTGGCCGAAGAGGATGCCGACTTCACGGCCGGGGACGTGGTGGGGAGGCTCCGGGCGGCGTTCAACTTCCTGTGGATCCCGTACGACGCCGTGGACACCTTCCTGCCCAAGGGGAGCGAGCAGCGGCGGTGGTACGAGGCGGAGGTCGGGTGGAAGGTGGAGAACGTGCTGGCGCAGGAAGGGGTGGACAGGGTGGAGCGGCAGGAGGACCGGGCGAGGTGGGGGCAAAGGATGCGCGGCGCGGGGTTCCGGGCGGTGGCGTTCGGCGAGGAGGCGGCCGGGGAGATAAGGACAATGTTGAATGAGCACGCGGCCGGGTGGGGGCTGAAGCGGGAGGACGACGACCTCATGCTCACATGGAAGGGGCACAACGTTGTTTTCGCCTCGGCGTGGGCGCCGTTGTGAGCTAGGCGATGTGCGGGATGCATTGCGGTTGACAAGGTGAGTGAGTGTGTAGGTGTATGCCCGCATGGCTCGCATGGATAATGTGGTTTTAGGGTTGGTTTCTGTGCATGTTCATTATATGAAAGATGATCCTGTTAAATTAGTTTTTACTACTAGCTGATTCACTGCAGAGAATTGATCAGTTTGATCGTTGTAATGATACTCTCACAAATACACCCTAGAAGAATGAACAAAGGGAACCTTGGCTCGTTATGGATCCCACTCACGAAAAATGTGGAATGGTGTTATTGAAAAAAAAATATTGTAGAATGATCTTTATGCCGAGAACATGGTAACATTTCATTTTGGAGACTGATAATTAAGTACAAATGCCAACCAAAGATAAGGACCAAATGAAGCTTTCCTCTAACATTTCCAAATTACAAAGAATATATTTTGGTGAGTGATCAATGCAGAGGTTGGGTTTTAATTTACTTTTTGAGAGAAAAATTACTAACTTCCTTGGATGAATGTAGACCTTGCTTGACAAATCTGAGGGTCATACACACCATATACATTTAAAGGTTTTAAAGATCTCGAAATATTATTGTATAAATGTGCCCTTGTCTCTTACTTGGAGTATGTATAAGAAAACATCCAAAACAAATCTGAATTGAGTGTGTTTATCTCCCGTTTCCTTGCATATTTCACCCCAAAATAAGGAGGCATGATCTCCGCGCGGTTGATCTGCCCATGCCACCTCATATGATCATATCCGAAACACCAATCGGTAGAATGCCGGAACATTGAATAATGCATAGATGTGTACTCGTGGGGGAAATGAACACACTTTTGACGTCACCAAGAAGAAACGAATAAAGTCACGGCAATTCTTTCTTTCTGTGGACACTAAGAGAATATTTCAAATTGCAGGACTTCTCGGGATGTTTGATTTGCACTATTAAAATGCATAGTCTTTTTCCTAAGTGACTCTCTGGGATCTCATAAGGGGCAAACCATTAATTAAAGTAGCCCTTCTAGTGGAGATTCATGTAGTTTTCAATCTTAAATAATCAAAGATATGATACTGCAATTATGTTCTTTTCTTCCTCTTATGTTTCTACATTTTTGAAGTGACTAATGCATGTTACTTTGTTTAAAAAGGAAATCTGAAGTCTGAAATGTGGAGCAAGTTTACCTTTTTTAGAGGAATGCTAGAACTTTATTAACTTAAGATATTGTAAGCTATAGAAAGCCCAACGGGTAATTCTGTCAACAGACATGGCGGCCAATGTGCAATTGCAGGACGGAGAATTATCATGTGAGCTTCCATTTTCAAAGCTCCGTCCTCATGAACAAATGAAATCTCCCGAAATGTTTTCGCCCGCTTTCTAATCACAACAATTACATGACCGTAGTAGTTCATATCAGCAGGCTTTAAGCTCTTTGCCACCTCTAAACAGTTGGTCGCGGTTGTGATTTTATGTAACCCCAAATCCGTCGCGGGAGCTAGAGCTTCTCGTCACAGCATGGACTTCAGAACCTCTAGGTCTGTCACTGATGACCCACAAGTATAGGGGATTACAACAGTCTTCGAGGGAAACATTTTACCCAAATTTATTGATTCAACACAAGGGGGGCCAGAGAATATTTGTAAGTCTTAGCAGTTGAGTTATCAATTAAACGACACCTGAAATATTAATTCTCTACAGCAAAGTATTAGTAGCACAATAGTTTGGTAGTTTGATAATAGCGGTAACATTAGTAGTAGCACTTGTAACAGCAGCAACAGTAGTAGTAACTTAGCAAATACAATAAAAGTGTAGGCATGGAGTAGCGATGGATATTTGGATGACATCAACCATGTAATAGTCACAACCTAGAGCGACACGGAACTATCTTCAATTCATCAATCATATGTAGGCATGTATTCCGTAAATAGTTATACGTGATTATAATAAGAACTTGCATAACATATTTTGTCCAACCCTCCCTTGGCAGTGCGGTCCTAACGAAAACCTAAGAGTAATTAAGGCATGCTTTTAATAGAGAACCGGAACAAAGCATTAACACATAGTGAATACATGAACTCCTCATACTACGGTCATGACCGGAGTGAATCCCAATTATTTTCACCTTGGGGTCTGCGAATCATAACACGTAATAGGTGCATACAACTTGCAAGATATGATTTAAAACTCACTTCTATTGATGAAAACATAATAGGTTCAGATCTGAAATCATGGCACTCGGGCCCTAGTGTCAAGCATTAAGAATAGCAAAGTCATAGCAACATCAATCTCAGAATGGATACTAGGGATCAAACCCTAAAAAATTGACTCGATTACATGATCAATCTCATCCATCTTCATCTACCTCCACTATGCCTACAATGGAATTACTCATTCCCGATGATGAGCATCATGAGGTTGTTGTTGGGGAACGTTGCATGGGAAACAAAAAATTTCCTACGCACACGCAAGATCTATCCATGGTGATGAGCATCTACGAGAGGGAGAGTGGATCTACATACCCTTGTAGATCGCTAAGCGGGAAGCGTTAAGAAATGCGGTTGATGTAGTCGAACGTCTTCACGATCCAAATCGCTAGCCGTCCCGCGATCCAATCATGATCTAGTACCGAACTGACGGCACCTTCGCGTTCAGCACACGTATAGCTCGATGACGATCTCCGCCTTCTTGATCCAGCAAGAGGGAGCGGAGAGGTAGATGAGTTCTCCGGCAGTGCGACGGCGCGGCGGCGGTGGTGGTGGAACTATTCCAGCAGGGCTTCGCCTAAACACTGCTGAAAACTAGAGGAGACGATCTATTGGGAGAGAGGGTTGCACCGTGGCCTTTAGGGTTGGGTGTCTTTGGCCCTCTCTCCCTCTAGTATATATAGGAGGGAGGGGAGGGGCTGGCGCCCCTAGGGCTGCCCCTAGGAGTCGGCCGAAGTGGGGAGGAGAGGGAGTCCAACTCCAATCCTACTCCTAGTAGGGTTCCTCCCCCACTTGGAAACCCTTCCCCCTCTTGGGCTTTTGCCTTTCCCCTCACCCCAGCCGCATGGGCCCTTAGGGGCTGGCTTGCCCAGCCCACTAAGGGCTGGTGCGCCACCCCTAAGGCACATGTGGCCTCCCGGCGTGAGTGGCCCCTCCCGGTGGCCCTCCGGGACCCTCCCGGCACTCCCGGTACACTACCGGAAATACCCGAAACTTTTCCGGTGACCAAAACGGGACTTCCTATATATCAATCTTTACCTCCGGACCATTCCGGAGCTTTTCGCGACGTCTGGGATCTCATCCGGGACTCCGAACAACCTTCGGTCACCACCATACATAACTCAATACTACCGAAACATCACCGAACGTTAAGTGTGCAGACCCTGCGGGTTCGAGAACTATGTAGACATGACCGAGACACCTCTACGGTCAATAACCAATAGCGGGACCTGGATGCCCATATTGGTTCCTACATATTCTACGAAGATCTTTATCGGTTGAACCTCTATGTCAAGGATTCAGTTAATCCCGTACGCTGTTCCCTTTGTTCTTCGGTATGTTACTTGCCCGAGATTCGATCGTCGGTATCTCTATACCTAGTTCAATCTCGTTATCAGCAAGTCTCTTTACTCGTTCCGTAATACATGATCCCGTGGCTAACACTTAGTCACATTGCTTGCAAGGCTTTATTGTGATGTTGTATTACCGAGTGGGCCCTGAGATACCTCTCCGTCATACGGAGTAACAAATCCCAGTCTCGATCCATGCCAGCTCAACAGACACCTTCGGAGATACCTGTAGAGCATCTTTATAGTCACCCAGTTACGTTGTGACGTTTGATACACACAAGGTATTCCTCCGGTGTCAGTGAGTTGTATGATCTCATGGTCATAGGAACAGATACTTGACATGCAGAAAACAATAGCAATAAACTGACACGATCATATGCTATGTTCATAGTTTGGGTCTTGTCCATCACATCATTCTCCTAATGATGTGATCCCATTATCAAATGACATCTCATGTCTATGGCCAGGAAACCTTGACCATCTTTGATCAACAAGCTAGTCTACTAGAGGCATACTAGGGACACAGTGTTGTCTATGTATCCTTCCAATCAATACAATTATAGCATGGATAATAAACGATTATCATGAACAAGGAAATATAATAATAACCACTTTATTATTGCCTCTAGGGCATATTTCCAACAGTTGTCGATGAAGAGGTGTTGATGATGACGACAGCAACGATTTGCCCTCTCTGGAGCCCAAAACATGCTCCAGATCTGGCCTCCCGGAGAAGAACAGGAGGCGAGGGCGGCTCCATATCGTAAAACGAGATGAAACTTCTTCTCTTATTTGTTTCTCAGGAAGACAATACTTATGGAGTTGGAGGTAGGACAAACGGAGAATCGAGGGGGCCACAAGGCAGGGGACGCGCCCTACCCCCTGGTGGACGACCGGTAGGCACCCTCCGGCAGATCTTTGTTCCAGTATTTTTTTTATTCAATAAAAAATTATCATCAAGTTTCATCCAATTCCGACAACTTTTATTTCTGCACACAAACATCACCATGGCAGTTCTGCTGAAAACAGCGTTAGTCCGGGTTAGTTTCATTTAAATCATGCAAATTAGAGTCCAAAACAAGTGCAAAAGTGTTTGGAAAAATATGTATTAACTCCCCCAAGCTTAACTCGTTGTTTGTCCTCAAGCAATTCAGTCGATAAACTAAAAGTGATAAAGAAATTTTTTTACAAATTCTTTTGTTTCTATTGTCGTATATAAGATTAACTAGTAACCAAGTTTTCAGCACAAGTCATGAAGTAAGCATACAAATGATTACTCTTAGAACTCACATTTACTCATATCATTGGCATAATCAACTAGCGAGCAATAATATTATATCTCAAATGCCAGCACTTTATCAAAACAATCATGATGCAATATGATAGAATGGTATCTCACTACTCTTTCTGAGACCGCAAAACATAAATACAGGACACCTCAAAAGTTCAGGCAGCACTAAACATTATAATTCATGGTAGATGACAATAGCACTATCATGATTGGTGCTTTGAATGTGAAGGTGATGACTCAACAATAAAAGTAATAACGTAAAAGTAAAAGAATGTTCCTTCAAGGAGGAAAGTAGAGATTTGTAGAGGTGCCATAGCTCAAAGCTTAAATCAGAGATGAATACATTTTGAGTGGTGTGCTTTTCCCGTCAACGTCCCGACAAAGGGTTTCAATATCTTTCATGCTAAACACGTTAATGGCGGTTTCCAAATAGATAAAAAAATTATTCCCCCTCCACCATACAAACACTTCCATTGCTAGCCGAATTCACGGGTGCCCTCCAAACAATCAACTTTCTAGGGGGGTTTTTTGTTATTAATTTTTGTATTAAGCAGGACTGGGCATCCTTTTTACCATCCCCCCTCGGAGTTGACGATCGAATAAACTCTCGTCGTGAGTTAAACACCCTTAGCATGGAAGATACTGACCGCCCCCATTGCTCCATAGCGGTACAAGCACACAATGTGGATGTTTATTTGAAGGTTTTAGAGTTGGCACATGCAAATTTACTTGGAATGGCAGGGTAATATCGTCTATAGGTAGATATGATGGACTCTTTCAGAACAGTTTTGTTTTAGGGGTTTGGATGCACAAGTAGTATTCCCGCTTAGTACAGGCGAAGGCTAGCATAGGTTGAGAAGCGACCAACTAGGGAGCAACAACGGTCATAATCATGAATTGAGAATAATTAACATTGAACATGAGCATGAGTAGGATATAAACACTCTGAACAAAAATAGCATAGATGCTATATTGGATTTGAATCTATTACATGCGTTGAAAATGTGCCAAGTCAAGCCACTTGAATTCTTCAGAGGAGGATACAATCCTAACATACTACATCATAATCATTTTAATGCATGTTGACACAAAAGATAACATATTATCCACTCATAGCTACTTAAGCATGGCATGAGCAACTATAATCTCTAATTGTCATCACAAATATGTTTACTCATAATATTTTGAATCAGGACTACCGAGTTAAACATATTTACAAAAAAAATAAGAAGAGTTCATACCAACTTTTCTTCACCACAGTCACCTCATCAATTTGTCGTCATTGTTGCCTTTCACTTGCGCGACCGATTGATGTGAAAATTATAATAGTGCAAGAGTGTCGTGGACTAAGCTGGAATCTGTATACACTTTATTCAAAGGATAAGACAAGAAAATAATTGGCCCTTCATTATATTAACAATAAAGAATACATGAGCCACTTGACAATTCTTACGAAGTCTTCTCCTTACGATGACTTGATAACCCACAAGTATAGGGGATCGCAACAGTCTTTGAGGGTAGTATTTCACCCAAATTTATTGATTCGACACAAGGGGAGCCAAAGAATATTTATCGGTCTCAGCAGTTGAGTTGTCAATTAAACCACACGTGGGATTTCTTTCTGCAACGAATTTTTTAGTAGCACGGTAACAATAGCAATAGAAATGGCAGAACGTCGCAGTTTATAGTGATTGTAACAGTAACAGTAGCAAGAGTAACTTAACGAAAAGCAATAAGAGAAAACATAGGCCATGGATCGGTGATGGATTGATATGGATGACATTCATCATATAACAATTAGACACTAGAGTGACACATAACTAGCTCCGATTCATCAATATAATGTAGGCATGTATTCCGTATATATTCATAAGTGCTTATAATAAGAACTTGCATGACATCTTTTCTCCTACCCTCCCGTTGCAGCGGTGTCCATATGGAAACTAAGGGATATTAAGGTCTCCTTTTAATTGAGAACCGGAACAAAGCTTTAACATATGGTGAATACATGAATTCCTTAAACTACGATCACCGGAAAAAGTCCCAATTATTGTCACCTTGGGGGATGCGGATCATAACACATAGTAGGTGCATACAAGTTGCAAGATAGGATCTAAAACACTCTCATATTCATGGAAACATAATAGGTTCGGATCTGAAATCATGGCACTCGGGCCCTAGTGACAAGCCTTAAGCATAGCAAAGTCATATCAACATCAAACTCATAACATAGTGGATACTAGGAATCAAGCCCTATCAAAATAACTCGATGACATGATAAATCTCATCCAATCCCATCACCATCCAGCAGGTCTACAAAGGAATTACTCACTCCCGGTGGTGAGCATCATGGAATTGTTGATGGAGAAGGGTTGGTGATGACGACAACGATGATTTCCACTCTCCGGAGCCCCAAACAGACTCGAGATAAGCTCTCCCAAGGAAGAACAGGAGGTAGCGGCGGCTCCGTCTCGTAGATCGCGATGAAAACTTCTCTCCTGTTTTTTTCTTGGAGAATATGAATTTATAGGCTTGGAATTAGGGTCAGCAGAGCCATGTGGGCCCCAAAAGGCAGGTCGGCGCGCCCTAGGGGGTGGCCATGCCCGGCTGCCTTGTGGGCAACTGGTGGGCCCCCTCTGGCAGGTCTTCGCTCCAGTATTTTTTATATATTTCAAAATAATTCTCCAAAAAGTTTCATTGGATTCCGAGAACTTATATTCCTGCACAAAAACAACACCATAGCAATTCTGCTAAAAACAGCGTCAGTCCGGGTTAGTTTCATTCAAATCATGCAAATTAGAGTCCAAAACAAGAGCATAAGTGTTTGGAAAAGTAGATACGTTGGAGACGTATCACGACTCAAGGAAAGAAAAAATTCAGAGGAACATACTGAAATAGTTTTTGAGTTTTTGGTTTTTCTGAAGTAAGCAGACGAAAGAAGAAAAATGAAAGGCGAGAAAAACTATTTACACCGAAGAACTTCCAAGAAACAAGAAAAGAAGAAATGAGAAATCGTTTTGTGTTTTATTCTACTACCACGAACTAGCTGGACAAGAAAGAAAAAACAAAAAGAAGCAAGACACATTTTTGGATTTTCGAAAAATTTAAAACACTCAAAAGAAACACAATAAAAAAATGTGGCAAAGAAAATGAGGAATACCGACAAGTGCAATTAATGTGTAAACATGAAATGAAATGTCGGTGAGAATACGTATTCCCCCAAGCTTAGACTTTTGGCCTAACTTGGTGTACGGTCACTGGTAAAATCCATCAGGTCCTGAGTAGAACTGGTTCGGCTACGGCACATGAGCGTCCCATGGTTGCTCCTCGTTCTCCGCGGTCACCAAGGCTGCCTTATACTCGATGATTTCATTTGGATGATGAATATCACCCATGGCATTAACATCAAACAAGGCAGGAGCATGCAACGAAATAATCTCACGTGTTTCCTCACTAAATATCATGTTGTAACGATAGTGATGTGGAGGAACAGGATCATCTATAAAATGGTGGCTTATCATGGAAGCATGGTTAAGGTAAATCTTGGGAAGCATGCGGTCCTCACTACGGATAGCAACATTAAGGCGCCTAGCAAGTTGAGTAGCGTAAATACCACCATAAATACTACCCCTCGTCATATCCATGTGTAACCGGCATGCAATAATGGCTCCCACACTATAAGTCCTATCACCAAAAAGTGCACAATGCAATAGAGCAAGGTCAGGAGAACTACGTGTACCTCCCTCCTGTCTAGCAGTTAAACATTTTCCTACACATAAAGCAAAGTAGTGCACATAAGGGAAATGCAAATTGTTAGCCCTGGCTTTAGAAACACCTCTATATTCCCCCACAGTTAAAGTGCAAACAAATTCTTCAAATTCATTAGGTCTAGGTTCATCCAACGCACCCTCAGAAGGAATCATGCATATTTCACAAAAGTTTTCAAATGGTAACTCGAAGGTGTGTTCATATAAATGGAATGGTATTGTAGGCACCTCCCATCGAGACATGAAATGGAAATGTTGCACAAAGGTATTGGTGAGGAGATGATACTGGTCACACTTATCTGCGACGAAGTTGGTTAAGCCGGTGCTAGCCAAGAACTGCTTGAACTCGTGGCGGAAACCGGCTTCATTCATGTATGTGTTGCATGGCCACTCACATGGTCGCACCTCTACCCTTCGAGGGAGGTTGAGCCCCGGTGCTCCCCTCGAAGTTCCTCTCCGAACCCCGGCTTGAGGATCCCCTCGTGAATATATTCCTCAGCATTTTCCTTCACTACAAATTTTGGAAATTTTTGGCCACAAATAAGAGGTGAATAAAACTTAACAAAATTGATAGCAACAACTCATATGAATGTCTAGAGGTTATATCAAGGATTCAAACTACTTAGAACCAAATGAATTCAACATGCAAGCTCATTTTCTTGGTCACCAACAGTAGCAAAATATGCAAAATATAAACCACTAAAACAAAAACCAATTGGACGCATGTATGAGTCACATACCAAGGAGAAATTTCCTTGAACAGTTTTGGAAATGGAGCTCCGAGCAAACAGGTCAAAAATTCATATCTAGGAGCAAGAACACGAGCTAGGGATTGGACATGAATTTTTCTGAAGGTGGAGGAAGAAGATGGGCATGTGAGATAAGTGAGTGGGGTCCTGTGGGCCCCATAAGGCACCTCGGTGTGCCCTGCTGCCTTGTGGACAGCAGGTGCACCCCCGTGGGGCGTGTCCAGTGCTAAAAATTCTTATTTATTCTATAAAAATATGTTGAAATTTTGTGATATTCTGAGCACTTTTATTTCTCGGCCAATTTTTATTGCATAGAAAACTCAGAAAACAGGATAAACATGGCATTTTACTTTATTAAACTAATAATAACAGAAAATTAAGTAGAGTTATAGAAGGTTGTGATTGCGGAATTCATCGACCATATGCTCCTAAAAAAGAATCCATTAATAAGGTTGATCAAGTCTTATTAACAAACTATTTCTGAGTGACATATAACCGAAGAATTTTTGTATAGCACTAGGTTACCTCAACCGGAATATGCATAGTTCCAATAATAAGAGTTTGATATTTCCTTTCAGGAACCGGAAGAGGGAACTCAATATCTCCAATATTGATTGTCATAATTTTTCCAATGGAGTTGACACTATTCATTTTGTTTTACTTCTTCAAGAAATATACCGTGTGCTCATTTTTGTTGACATGAAAAGTGGCCTTACTTTTATGACAATCAATAACAGCCCCTGCAGTGTTAAGAAAAGGTCTCCCAAGAATAACCGACATATTGTCGTTCTCGGGCATCTCAAGAATAACAAAGCCCGTCAAGATAGTAACATTAACAACAACAACAACAACCGATATGTCCTCACAAATACCGATGGGTATAGCAGTGGATTGTCGGCCATTCACAAGGAAAATTCAGTAGGAATCATCTTATTCAAATCAAGTCTTTTATATGGAGAAAAAGTCATAGCACCAACATCGGCTCCTAGATCACACAATGCAGTTCTGACAAAATTATTCTTAATGGATCATGGTATAGTGGGTATTCCTAGATCTCCTAGCTTTTCAGGTATTTTTCCTTTGAACGGATAATTTGCATGCATAGTAGAAATTCCAGCATGTGGTATTTTTCTTTTATTAGTGACAATATATTTCATGTATTTAGCATGTGGGGTCATTTTCATAGCATCAGCCAACGGTACTTTCAAGAATAAAGGTCTAACCAATTCAACAAAATTATTAAAAGCATCATCATCTTTGGTTTAAGTAACCTTACTAAGGAAAGGCATGGGTTTCTGAACCCATGGTTCTCTTTCTTTACCATGTTTCCTAGCAATGAAATCTCTTTTATTATATCTTTTATTTTCAGGAGGTGGGTCATCAAGCTCAATTGCAGGTTCTATTTCCACATCTTTATCGGGTTCAATAGGTGGAGCATCAACACGATCATCACTAGCCTTATCATTATCAATATCACTTGATGAATGCTCATCACTAGATTGTGTCTCAGCATCTGAAATAGAAACAACATTGGGATTCTCAGTAGATTTTTCTGTGGTAGGTTCACTAGAAGAATGCAAAGGTTTATTCTTACTCTTTTTTTCTTAGGTGAACTAGGTGCACTATCATTAACGCTATGAGAATCTTGTTCAATTCTTTTAGGATGACCCTCAGGATACAATGGTTCCTGAGTCATTCTACCACCTCTAGTCATTACTCTAACAGCATGATCATTGTTTTTATCAATCATCTCCTTAATCTGGTCATTTTATGATTTAGAAACTTGCTCAAGTTGGGTATGAACCATAGAATGATGTTCACATAAGCCTTTAATATCATTTGAGATTCTAATAAGTACATCACCCACACATTCAATCATAATAGAATCACGTTTCAATTGATTACTTATTTGCACATTGAAGTTTTCTTGTTTAATGATGAAGTTATCAAATTCATCTAAACACTAACTAGGGGATTTATTATAGGGAATTTCATCCTCATAAAATCTATAAAGAGAATTTACCTCTACTACCTGTGTTGGGATATCGAGTCCATGCATTTTTTCGATAGGTGGTAGATTCTTGACATCTTCAGATTTAATACCTTTCTCTTTCATAGATTTCTTAGCTTGTTGCATATCTTATGGACTAGGAATAGAATACCTATTTTCTTTGGAGTTGGATTTGGTGGTGGCTCGGGTAGTGTTCAATCATCGGTATTTTTCAATAAGTTATTCGATAGTTCTTGAGCTTGTTCAACTGTTCTTTCTCTGAAAACACAGCCAGCACAACTATCTAGGTAGTCCCTGGAAGCATCAGTTAGTCCATTATAAAAGATATCAAGTATTTTATTTTTCTTGAGAGGATGCTAGGCAAAGCATTTAATAGCTGGAGAAACCTCCCCCAAGCTTGAGGGAGATGCTCTTCCTCAAGTTGCACAAAGTTATATATTTTCCGCAAAGCAGCTTGTTTCTTATGGGCAGGAAAATATTTTTCAGAGAAATAGTAGATCATATCCTGGCGACTACGCACACAACCAGGAGAAAGAGTATTAAACCAATCTTTAGATTCGCCCTTTAACGAGAAAAGAAACAATTTAAAGATATAGTAATAGCGAATCATTTCCTCGTGAGTAAACAGGGTGGCTATTTAAATCAGCTTAGTAAGGTGTGCCACAACAGTTTCAGATTCATAGCCATGAAAAGGATCGGATTCTATCGAAGTAATTAATTCAGGATCAACCGAGAATTGGTAATCCTTATCATCAACAAATATAGGGGAGGTTGCAAATTTAGGATCACATTTCATCATTTAATTCATAGTTTTTTCTTTTAGCTTCTTCATTAAAAAATAAGATTCTCCCTATCTTTACAAGTAGGAAATTCCTTAGCAATCTCCCCATTCATAACATAACCATTAGGTATATCAAGCATCTTAGTTCTAGTAGGAGTGCTAGGTGTAACATGTGATTCAACATTTTCATCAATTTCGAGTTCTCTAGCTTTAGCAATATGGGCATCAAGAAATTCACCTAGTGGCACGGTTTCATCAAGCAAAGTAGAAGTATCATCATTAATATCATCTATAATAGAGGCAATGTATATTACTTGTTGCATATTAGATTGAATAGCAGGTGGTGGTGTCGCAAGCTGACTTAAAACATAAGGTGAATCAAGTGTAGAGCTAGTTGGCAATACCTTACCTCCCCTCGTTAGATGGCATGATCTTGGTATTGGAGTCTTTCAGATTCTTCATAGTAATCAGCAGGTATTTAATTCCCATGTGCACTTAATAAGTAGAGCTATGCTCCCCGGCAACGGCGCCAGAAAATAGTCTTGATGACCCACAAGTATAGGGCATCGCAACAGTCTTCGAGGGAAGTATTTTATCCAAATTTATTGATTCGACACAAGGGGAGCCAAAGAATATTTATAAGCCTTAGCAGTTGAGTTTTCAATTCAACTACACCTGGAATATTAATTATCTGCAACAAAATATTAGTAGCACAGTAGTTTGATAGTAACGATAATAGTAGCATCGGTAACGGTAGTAGTAGCATTTGTACCAGCAGCAAAAATAGTAGTAACTTAGCAAACACAATATGAGAAAAGCGTAGGCATGGAGTAGCGATGGATATTTGGATGATATCAACTATGCAACAATCACAACCTAGAGCGACACAGAACTAGCTCTAATTCATCAATCATATATAAGCATGTATTCCGTAAATAGTTATACCTGCTTATAATAAGAACGCATAACATCTTTTGTCCAATCCTCCTGTGGCAGCGGGATCCTAATGGAAATCAAAGGGTAATTAAGGCCTCCTTTTAATAGAGAACCAGAACAAAGCATTAGCTCATACGAATACATGAACTCCTCATACTACGGTCATCATCGGAGTGAATACCAATTATTGTCACCTTGGGGTATGCGAATCATAACACGTAATAGGTGCATACAACTTGCAAGATAGGATCTAAAACTCACTTATATTCATGAAAACATAATAGGTTCAGATCTGACATCATGGCACTCGGGTCCTAGTAACATTCATTAAGCATAGCAAAGCCATAGCAACATCAATCTCAAAACATAGTGGATACTAGGGATCAAGCCCTAACAAATTGACTCAATTACATGATCAATCCCATCCATATCCATCTACCTCAAGTATGCCTACAATGAAATTACTCACTTCCGGTGGTGAGCATCATGAGGCTATCGAAGAAGAGGGGTTGATTGTCACGCCCAAGATGCGATCCTATCCTTATTTTGGCACGAAGGCCTCGACAGGGATAGAAGCGCATCTCGTCGTTTCGCAACAATGGATATCATTACCAGTACATGTAAAGAAGAGATGAGTATATGGAATTGGCTTACACTCGCCACAAGCTACATCAATATCACATCAAAACAACAATATATCCACACATCATACAGAAGAGCAGGGTCCAACTACGGACGAAAACAAACGATAAAATGACATCCATCCTTGCTATCCCAGGCTGCCGCCTGGAACCCATCCTATGATCGATGAAGAAGAAGAAGAAGAAGAAGAAGAAGAACTCCAAATCAAACAAGCATCGCGCTCACGTCAAATCATCGCATTACCTGTACCTGCAACTGTTGTTGTAGTAATCTGTGAGCCACAGGGACTCAGCAATCTCATTTCCAAGGGTATCAAGACTATTAAAGCTTAATGGGTGAGGTATGGTTAAGTGGTGAGGCTGCAGCAAGCACCTAGCATTTATTTGAGTGGCTAACTTACGAGTACAAGAATAAAGGGGGATGATTGTCGCATAAACGGTCGTGAACTAGTAATGATCTCTAAGAGATCCTGAACAACTACTTACGAACAAACATAACCCCACCGTGTTCTCTCTCGGTTTAGAAATCACGAGAAGAGACAGTCACGGTTACGCACACGGTTGGTGTATTTTATTTGAGTTTACTTCAAGTTTGCTATGACCGGGTGTTAAACAAAGTTTCCAAGTTGCCACTTAACCGCGGGCACGGCTTTCCGAAAGATTTAACCCTGCAGGGGTGCTCCAACTCATCCATCACAAACTAACCACAAGCTGCGTTGGAATTCCTCAACCGCGGAATCACCCGTAGTATTTGCGGAATCCCAATGGAAAATCTCAACTTCGAGATAGCCCGAAGTGTCGTCGAAATCCCGCGCACAAGACGTTCGAGAAAGGTAAAACAAATCCAGCAAGGCCGCCCGACGTGCCGACAATCCCGATAGGAGCCGCGTATCTCGTTCTCAGGGCACAACCGGATGGGTCACACTACGAGTCAAACCAAACCCCGAGTTTCCCCGCGGTGGCCCCGCAGTCTGCCCATTTGGGACCAACACCATCAGCACTGGCCCCCCCTGTATTATGTTAAATTAATCCACGGGTTCATGACGCCCTATGCATTACTAACGGTGTTCAATATTATTATGTTGAGCAAATGTAGTACCAATGTTGGGCCTTGCCAGATGAGTTTTATCCTAAAACGAAAGTCAAGGGGGTTCCCATAACAACCCCGAGCATGTTAGGAGCGCTCAATTATGGAACATAACACCGGTACACAAGTAACTAGGGCGGCAAAAGTGGAACAAAACACCAAGCAAAAGGCCGAGCCTTCCACCTTTTACCAAGTATATATGTGCATTAAATTAAATAGCAATAATATTGTGATAGCTCAAAAACATCCATGTTGGCATATGGAAACAATTGCACCTGCAACTAGCAACGCTATAAGAAGGGCTGAGCAAGCGGTAACATAGCCAAACAATGTTTTGCTGGGATGTGGAGGGGTTAGAGGCTTATCACGGCATTTTAGGAGGCTTGTCAAACAAGTGGTAGGTAGCGAGACAGCGATAGAAACGAGACAACTAGCATGGCAATGATAGTAGTGGTATCCAGGGAAATGATCATCTTGCCTGAGATCTCGCTTGGAAGAAGAACGAATCCGTGAAGCAGGCGATCCGTGAAGTAGACGAACGGGACGTAGTCGAACGAATCCTCACACTCCGAACGCTTTCGGAACTCTATTGAGAAGAAGCAATCCAGAACAAACAATCAACACATGATACACCACGACATATGCATGACATGATGCACTTCAAACATGATGCATGTTATGCAAGACATGGCAAAGCACAACAATCAACTCCTACACATTAAGTGAAGCTCAATATGCAACGGATTGCATATTAACGAAACTCCACATTCAAATTATTTAGTTCACTCCCGTTTAGGTACACAACAATATTAAATGTTATTAAACATGGCAAGAGGTTAAGCATAAGTAAACTAGACATCTAGGCATATTAAATGAGGCCGGAAACAACATATAGCATTTCCGAAACGACCCCATATGTTAATTTCGAAATTGGCCCAGATCTGAACTAATCATGTTTTATATTTTTTTAAACAGCAAAACAAAATGCACCAAGTGATTCTACTCGTCATTCTAGTCGATTTACATATATAGATCATATAAAACGGAGCTACGGCCTAAAAGATATGACACTCACAAGATGAATATGACATGAATGCAAAATGCATGCAAACCTCAACCATAAACATCTCAAATCATGGATGCAGAAAAAATTATGAAACTACATGAAATTCTAAGCAAGTTTCATATAAGGCATGTCCAAAACGGAGCTACGGTTCAACCACAATCACCAATACAAGTTTTAGTTCAAATCTGCCCAAAACAGCAACATGGCATATTGCACACATGAAAACAACAAGTTACAATATTCTAAAATGCACAAACTAAGCATGGAGCAGTAGCATATAACACACACTTCATTTCATCTTCACATATCATACTCAAAATAGTTATGGAACACATGGTAGGAAGCTCACAACATGGCAACAAAATATAGCAGCTTAGGACTTAGTGAAAATAACAGGTTTTAGCATAGCAGTTTTTCACGAAGGCATATTGGCAGCAATAAAACTATATGCTACAGGTCATATAATGGCATGAAAATTTATAGCATGGTAGAGGACATGATGCACTACAATTCATTCCATGGTGGCAAGGTCTAATTATGCATAGAATCATGGCTAGCATCATCACAACATGGTATTATGAAGAAAATAGATTCTCAGACTTAGTGAAAATTTGACTAGACATGAGCAGCAGTTTTTTAACAGATTGACATATTGGACAATGATTATAACTATGATGCAAATCCTATACATGGCATCAAAAGACACAACCTGGTAGACAACAACATGCTTAACAAAAGACTCTTTGCGAGCAACCACAAAAGACTCCTAGATCAATAGCAAATCACATGGCAACATGGCAACAAAATAACAGTTTCAGACTTGGAATTATTTTGGACCCTCAAAACTGCAATATTTTTAAGACATGATGGCAGCAAGAAAACAACATCTAAACATGGAATATCATGGCAAACAAAAATAACAGGGGCTAGTGCACAAGTCAAAGGGCATATCTCATGTTCAACAATAATTCATATGATGCAAGGATTAAATCACACGAAAATAACAAAAGGGCATCATGGCAAAATGACATGCACACAAATTTACTCAAATGACAAAATTAAATGCACAGATAAATTCTATGGATTTTTCTACCCCAAAATCATATATAATATGTGGGTTTTTACTATAACACAAATGACACAACATTTATGCGAGATTAGGACAAAAACCGTTTTAGCAAGTTATTTATGCAACTTAAATGCAAACATCACATCACACATTTTTATCATGCATGAAAATGGGTCATAAATAATCTAAACATTTTACATATACGGTTTGTTTAATCCTGACGCACGGTTAATTAATTACGCGCAATGCAAAAACATGACTTTTATGCAAATTTAAACAAACAGCAAGTTTAAACATTTTTAACATGGTTGAAAGTTGGATATTGTGAATCTACACAAAATTCTACGCGTTTTCCATATACAAAACATTTGATCCGAGGCACGGTTATTTATTTATTAGCATTTTAAAATCGTGGTTTTTTCTGTAATTACAATGACCTGGTTTATTGGAAAAAATACAGACAGGGAAAAAAACGTCTATGGGTTAAATCTCAACAGTGCCCGAACTACAGGTGTGCGCTGGATAGCTATGATGCGCACGAGCGACAAATAGATGTAAGCGGGGGGTCGGCTCACCCATGGGCCAAGCCCAGGTCGAGGTAGGTCGCGGTGGGCCTTGCCTGGTCAACAGCGAAGCGAGCGGGGCTGGAGCCTCGTCCTCCTCGATCCCGATCGGGACGAGGCAGGGGAGGCCACGGCGGCGGTTGGCGGCGGGGCAGGGTCGTTCCGGCGACGAGGAGGCTGGGGGCACGGAGATCCGGGGCGGGGCAACCAGATCCGGGCGGCGCCGGCCCGGATCTGGACGGGGAAGGGCGGCAAGGTCCGGTGGCGGCGCGGCGCCATGGCAGCGGCAGACCTGCGGGAGAGGAGGAGCTCGGGGTGAGCTCGGGCATGGGGAAAGGAAGGAGAGGAACGGCGAGAGGAGGCGAGGTCCGGTGGCTGCGGTCACCGGCGGCGGCGGGGTCCGGCGAGGTCCGGCGCGACCTCCGGCGAGGACGAGGCGGAGGCGGGCGCTCGCTTGGGCGCTGGGTGCGGCGGCTCCCCTCGGGCCCGGTTCGGCCCGGGGCGGGCCTGCTTCGGGCTCCGGCGGGCCGCGAGCGGGGGAGGCTGGCTGGGCAACGTGGCGCTTGGCTGTTGGCTAGAAGCGGCGGCGTGACGGCGTTAGGGAAGGTCCATTTCTGGACGGGGAGGCATCTATATATAGCAATTTTTTGTAGGGTTTGGGTCTAGGGGTGGTTTCTCGACCCTCCGATCGCGATCGGACGGTCCGGTCGGAGAGGTAGGTGTTAGGTGGGATAGTGGGCTGTGGAGAGGGGTTGTGGACTGAGGAGAGAGGGAGATGTGAGCCCGTGACACGAGTTTTAAAACACAGAAAATATCCGACGAATAAGCCGATGACGGTGCCGCTACGGTCGACCGTTCGGATATCAAACGACCTCTGATTGCGACGAAATTTGGCAGGCGATCTACCTACAATAAAACAAGACCGCACGCCAACTTTCGACCCAATCCGAGAATATTTTTACGCACTTTTAAAACAATATTTTTAAAGATGCCGCGGACGCGTGCGTGTGTGGTTGGACTCGAAACGGTCGCCGACACGAACGGAGAGAACCGGCGACTACGAACGGATGCAAGTTTTGAAAATTGATGGCAACGGAGTGCCGATGCAATGCGGATGATGCAAATGATGCGATGGTGAATGCGATAAACAAAAGAATCACACGACGAGAATGGAAAACAACGGGAATCTTCTGGACCGTCGATCTCGGGCTGTTACATTGATGATGACGACAGGGATGATTTGCCCTCTCTAGAACCCAAAACAGACTCCAGATCTGGCCTCCCGAAGAAGAACACGAGGTGGCGGTGGCTCCGTATAGTAAAATGTGATGAAACTTCTTCTTTTTTTTTTCTCGGAAAGACTGTATCTATGGAGTTAGAGGAAGAGAAAATGAAGCATCGAGGGGCCCACAAGGCAGGGGCGCGCCCCGGGGTAGGCGCGCCCTGCCCCCTTGTGGACGGCCAGTAGGCCCCCTCCGGCAAATATTTGTTCTAGTATTTTATATTTATTCAATAAAAAATCCTCGCGAAGTTGCGTCCAATTCTTAGAACTTTTATTTCTGCACAAAAACAACACCATGGCAATTCTGCTGAAAACAACGTTAGTCCAAGTTAGTTTCATTCAAATCATGCAAATTAGAGTCTAAAATAAAAGTAAAAGTGTTTGGAAAAGTAGATACGTTTGGAACGTATCAGTCACCCCCTGAACGAGCAGTGACGAGGGACCACAAGTATGCTCCACTACAATCACGTGCCACCACCAATCCAAAGATGTCGTTCTTTGCCCCACCGGCATCAACGTTATGCTTAACTCCTCCCATGAGCGGGGCGATCCACCAAATGGGTGCTCGGGTCTGGCGGTGTGTACTTTAGGAGCAGCATTCTTTTGCTTGTTAGTAACCTCCAAATCAGCTAGAACCTATCGACATAGCACTTAGTCGAGAGTGGACTTTGAAAGATATCTTCATGGGTCATCTTTCAATGAGCATGCTAGTTAGCCCATGGAGCCATCAATACTTGCAGAGAGGCTTAGTTTACGTGAGTTCGGAGACCGTCATGAATAACCTCTCCCTGATATTCGGTTCTTGCATACAATACATGAAATATGCAGTGTCTTCGTTGACTAAAGCACATACGCTTCTCACCATATTACACTCTAACAATTAGTGCTTCCATGGATTAGCAAGATAAAAAAATGGCACCTATTCTCTTCTCCCATATTACTATATTGCAGTACATCTATCGTGGGCAGCGATTGTTTAGCTAGGCGCCACAGAAACACTCGTATCTTCGAGGATACCTGCACTTTCCGCAACGACTCTCAATTCTCCTCAAGTTGGAAGAGTGCGAGAACATATCCTATGCAACAACCGAACTGGTGCACCGGATGCACCAGTCACTTATGGACCGTTTGATGGAGGACGAAAGGACAAGATCCAGCTACAAGATAGGCTACTGACACATTCCCGTAAGGCGTTGGCACAATTGTATAATGGTCCTCATATTACACAAAATGGTGCAAAAATTGCTTTGTTGGGCTAGCTAACTCTCCCGTGCATTACCACTCAGTTGAAACTTGTACTTTATTTCAACAGTTTGCATGAATGCTCAAAAAATGACGAGTTCATTTCCCATATCTTTATCTAGTCAAATCGTGCCGACATCTTATTGCATGTGTATTTTTATTTTTATTTTTTTTTGCAAATAGATGTTTTGACAACATGCTAGACACATTATTGTAGATGTTTATACATCATAATTAACAACCGGAAACATGAGAATGAGTTGCATGGCCTTAATGGTGCTTTAATATATATAATTCATGATGAGAAGATTGCATTGACGCAGGCACATAACTAGGTTTTTTTTAGTGGGGCACATGACTAGTTATTTTTAGTGGGGCACATAACTATTGAGTGGTGGCAAACTTGCATTTTAACAACAGAAATACATAACACCATGCAGATATTTGGCATCACAGATAATGATGGAAGAGAGATGCTTGGATTTGGTTTTGAGAAATGTTGTGTTCAGTTTGCAATTACTACAGTACAAAGATCGTTATGTACATGCAGCAGTACCCATCTCGTTGGTTGATCTGGCCTCTCCATCAAGTGGCCCACAAGTCCTTGTGCAGCAGGTGCACAGATTCTCGGATGCCACGAATCCTATATCTCGCTTACAGCCAGTATAGCATCTGTCATGCCAGCAACGCCCCAAAGCGACGACGCGTATGACCCGGCACGTGTGCGTTCGTTCGTTCGGGAATGATCGCTACTCAGTTCGTTTCAAAAAAATTCTTCTTTGAATTCTTGTTGTTTCTTCGTTTTTTTTTTGTTTCTTCTTCAGTTTTTCTTTTGTTTTTTGTTGGTTATACTTCGATTTCTTTCCTACTTTGTTGTACTTTGTTTTTTGGTTTTTTGGTTTTTTTTCGTTTTTTATCGATTTTCTTTTTTTGACACACATCTACTTTTTCTCAGTGCAAAGTGTATATTTTTAGAGCACATGTGAAACATTTTTTTGATACACGTTCGACATTTTTCAAATACATGATGCACATTTTTAAAATACATATTATGAACACTTTTTCGAATACGTGGTACATTTCCAAAATATGCATTGGTATATATTTTTAATGGCAATAAACATTTTTTAACTAAGTAGACATTTGTTCAATTGTACAAAGATTTTTTCAATATCACAAATATCTTTTCGAACACGAGAATATTGATTGAAATGTCACATCCATTTTTCATATGGAAATAAACACTTCTTAAATACAAGAAAAATAATTACATAGTATAAACATTTTCGAAATGTCAAGAACATTTTTCCAAAACACAAAAATATTTCTTTAAAATGTCACATTTATTTTAGATTGCAATATACAATTTTTTAACCTACACAAAAATATTTTACATTTTTATTAAAAAATAAATGTCATGATTATTTTTTGAAATAACAAGAATATTTATTAAAAAGTTTTGAACTTCCTCCGATTAGGTTGTCTTAGGCTTGCCTAGATACGGATGTATGTAGATACTCTCTCCGTTCGGAATTACTTGTCGTAGAAATAGAAAAAATGGATGTATCTATACCAAAAAGTCTAGATACATCTATTTCTCCGACAAGTATTTTCAGACGGAGTGAGTACATTATAGTGTTAGATACATCTGTATTTAAATAAATCTAAGACAAACAATATTGATCAGAGGGAGTACATTTTTTAATGGTACAAGACATTTTTGTATCATGAAACATTTTCTTAACATTGTATATACACTTTCAAAAATTACATACATTTTTCTTAAACGCGTGTACGCTTTCTCATTGTCATGAACAATTTTTTATAGCTGTCAACACTTTAGAAAATTGCATTAACATTTTATTTATTATTTAACATTTTTAAATTTCACCATTTTTCGAAAACTTTAGGTGAATTTATATTTTCTAAGATAATTATTCAAAAGGGGGGAAACGAAAACACATTGCCGTGGCATCACCATGACATCAGCATGGCCGAATCATTTCCCTACTAAATCGGCCCATCACCGGCTCGTGGAGGCAGCTAAGCGCGCGAGGCTGGCTTCGGGCGCCCCTAGGTCTCGCTTATGGAAGCCTCGCGTCTTGGGAGCTCCAGATGGACCAGCCCAGTTGCGCGGGACGATACAACCTCGTTTTTTCTTTTACGATTTCTGTTTTCCCTGTTTGCTTTATTTTTTACTTTTGTTTATACTTTAAAATATTCTAAGTATACATTACGAAAAAACTTTATAAAAACATTTGAAAACGTTGACCAAGAGTTTGAAAAATACTTGAAAAAATGCAAATCAAGCATTTGAAAAAATATTAAATGTGTATAGAAAAAATGTTGACAATGTATTATGAAACTGATGAATTTATATTGAACAAGAATTTGAAAATTGTTAATCAAGCATTTGAAAATGTTAAATGTGTATAGAAAAAATGTTGATCTGTACTAAAAATGATGAATTTTTAAAATCATGTATATAAAAATGTTAATCAAACATTTAAAAAAATGTTAAACAAGTATTTGAAAAATGTTAATCAAGATTTCAAAATTGTTGACCATGTATTTAATAAATATGAAAAAATTGATCGTTAATCAAGCATTTGAAAATATGTTGAACAAATATTTGAAAAATGTTAATCAAGCATTTAAAAAATGTTAAATTTGTTTAGAAAATATGCTGACCATGTGTTCAAAAACAGATGGAATTATTTATCATGTATTTAAAATTTTCAGTCAAGCATTTGAAAAAAATGTTGATCCGGTATTTAAAATTGTTTATCAAGCATTTAAATTATTTAATGTGTTCAGAAAAATGTTGACCATGTCTCCAAAAAAATGTTCATATTTTACTTAAAAAATATTAATCCAGCATTTGAAAAAATGTTAAATGTGCATCGGAAAAATGTTGACCATACTTTAGAAAATGTTTTGTATTTGAAAAAGTTCAAAAGTGTGTACAGAAAAAATGTTGACCATGTGCTAAAAAAATGTAAGCTTCTTTTTGAAAAAATTTAAAATGTGTATAGTAGAAATGTTGACCATGTACTAAAAGTGTTAAATATATGTGGAAAGATGTTCGACATGTATTAGCAAAATTTTCTTGTCAAAACAAAAAATGTAGAATAAAACCAAAAGAAAGATATAAAAAATGGAAAAAAAATAAGAAAACCAGACACAAAGCAAACAAGACAAAAAAATAAAACAAGAAATTGATGAAAACAAAAAAAGAAAGAAACAAAACTGGAAAAAATAAAAAAGGAAAAAACCCAATGAAAACGGAGAAAGTAATATAGTAAACAAAAGAAAAAATGAAAAAGAAAACGAAGAAAAACCGTTGAAATGACCAAAGAAAACGACACAAAAAAACAAATAAAAACAGAAAAGAAACCGTGGAAACTCAGCTGCTTTTGACTTAAGTTTGCCCGAGCTATTAGTTCTTCGCAAACATGATTCTAGCGCAGTGACTAGCAGCCCTTGCGACCAATCAACGGACCGACGGAATCACTAGTTAAGGGGTACCCCTTAGAGCATCTCCAACGGTCTGTATGTTCAATCGTTGGTATAAGTGTCCACGTCGGCAGCCAACAGCACATCATACAGGCTCTTTAATGGAGCGTATGTTAACCGTATGTTAAATAACCAAGCATGTCCACTAAATGCTGAAGAAATGACCATGCTTGCCTCGGAGCTTGTGCCAGAACCGTTGCTTAAGGTTCATACGATTTCATTCTCTCTCTTCTTTTATTACGTGCCATGTCATCAAAACTGTATATGTGGCAATTTTACCATACAACTATTGGAGATGCCCTGTAAGATAGGTGTTAGTAAACCTTGCCACCTAGGATATATGATGATGTGGCAACAAATAAGTGAGGAGGGAAAGAAAAGCTGTATGTAGATTAACCAACAACTTTTGCACAAGCTTCAAGGTTAAATAGAGAGCAATCGCATTTATTCTCTCTTCTCCTATTAGATAATATAGATGCAACCATTGGAGTAATTGTATGATCCTTTGTTGGTTGATGGCATGAACAATTTTACCAACAAAACTACATACAAACTATTGGAGATGCCCTTACAAAGATCACTTCCCTCCCAGGTTGCGAGGTGGACGCTGCATATGTGCCACTTGTCGCAATCCAGGAGTTTCCCTTTTTTCATAGATTCGTTTATTCAAAATGTTTTATCTCTTAAACTGTGCATCCAAATCTCGAACTGTTTTCAAAACTAGATCTCATGGTGATAGGTTTTAACGGAAAAAAATTCACGAAAAAACCGAACAAGTAAAATCGAACGAAAAAACCGAACCGAGAGCACGTTTCCTTCCACAAGAGGCACGGATTTTTTTTCGTGCCTCTCACGGGAGCAACGCCGTGTCGCTTGAGGTAGCAAATTTATGCCTCTCGCGGAAGCAAAAAAAATCGCATTATTTCGTGCAACAAAATTTTAATTTTTTTTCTAAAGTTAGAAAGACAGGTGGAAAACCGAAAGCCGAAAAAAGGAAAAAAATCATCTAAAACGCCGAAAACGCGTGCGTACAAGTAAAAAAACAAAATCTGGAGGGAACGTCCAGAACGCGACACGTGATGGAAGCTGAGAACACGCCAAGTGGCGCGCTCTCAACGTTACATTGGGAGGCTTTCGAAAGGATGCCCCTCCACTAGTTGCTCTCACAAACCAAGGTTCGAATCCCCCTATGGGCTTTTATTTCTTTTAAGTCACACTATTGGGCTGGCATGTTGCCGTAGCAGCATTTGATGCGAGACTTTCTACGGACTTACTTAATGCGAGATATAGTTCCCGCGCTTCTGCCTCGCTAAAAGCAAGGCATAGTCGTCCCCCTTGGACACAAATTCTATTTCATAGAGCGCTCCCTCGACTTAGTGCGGTCCTAAATGGGCCAGCCCAGAGTCACACACGTACACAGAGGAAAGTATGTAGGTATTTTATTTTTTATACTACAAAAGAAATTCTAAGTGAATATATTCCAAAAGAAAACACAATTTATCTTAGTTTTCAAAACACAACGTGAGCTTGTAAATGCTATGGTGGTGTAAAACCTTGTTAGGATAATTGTTAAAGAATGTTGGTAACTTTAAGGAAATGTTTATCACGTTTATAAAAACATTTAGAAAATCTTCATGCATTTTAAAAATATATGCAATGTTAAAATGTGACATTTAAAAAAAATGTTATGCAATGTAAACCATTGTTGCCTAATTGAAACAAAATTTCTTTCATTCGAAAAATCTATGTGACATTTTAGAAAAATATTCACGCATTCCAAGAATTTTTTGTCAAATTGTCATAAAATGTCTATACAATGTAGAAAAATGATCATGTAGTCTACAAAAATGTTCGGTGCATTTACAAATATTAAACATACATTTGAATTATTTTAACACGTATTAAAAATATGCATTTAAATAAAATTTCATCATGTATTTGAAAGAAACTCAACGTCTATAAAAAATGGTTACATTGGCATAAGAAATATATAATGTGTGCTGAAAAAGGTAGGCATGTGTTGAAAAAAGGAAAGGAAAATAAACCGGTGAAACAAAAGAAAGAAGGGGAAAAGGTAAGAAAAAATAATATAAAAATAAAAAGGATAAAACAGAAGAAAACTATAAGGAAACACAGAAAACCAAAAAATCATATGAAAAAACGATAAAAACCAATACAGAAAACACGCAAAAAACAATTGTGCCCCGAAAACCACTAGTGCAGGTGCTCGAATTGTGCCGAACCATAACATGCTCGCCTATTGCAAGACAGAGTAGACATAGGCCTCACGTAGATTCTCTGGTTCCATGGGATATCTTCTCACAGGAAAATAGCATTTTCTTCAAGGCAAACTTCCCTCTCCTGCTTCATGGAAACGGGCATATTATCCACCGAGCGAACTATTTATAATGGAGCCAGGCCCAAAAATCATGTTGCCTTGTGAATTCACATACTCCCTCCAATAAAGAGCGTAAACCATGGTTGAGTGCTTACGGCCTTTCACAACACAATCCCTACTCGACGCTACTGCGGCCAGTTTTTATTTTTTGAGACAAACTTACTGCGGCAAGTTGTTGCCACTTCACGTAGGGGGAGCTCGCCAGCGATTGCTTTGGGCCAGCCCATTTAAGGCTTTTGAGTTTGGAAGCTGGTTATAGTTTTAGGAATGACATGGAAGGTTCCAACCTTGATTTCTACAGGTTCCGTGAACCTTCTAGATGGTTCCTAAACCGGTATTCTTTCTTCATTTGTTTTCTTTGCTATGTTTTTGTCGTTTTTTATTTTTAACTAGTTATTTTTAAAATAAAAAAATTCAAAAAATGTTTAGTATCTGTGAATTTTTTTTACTTTTACAAACATGTTCACATTTCTAAAAGAAACATTTGTTATTTTAAAAAAACCGAAACATGTTTGTTTATTCAAAAACTATTCAGAATATAAAATTTTGCATTTTTTTAAAATAATGGTTCATATTTTCATAAAATATTTGGAAATTTAAAAATTCTTTACAATTTAACATTCAAATTTTACGATTTGTTTGTTTTTCTTTATCTTTAAAAAAATCAAAAAATATTCACAATCTTAAAAAATGTTCAAAATACACAATTTGTTCTCATGTTTTGAAAACAACCGGATTTTTAAATGTCTATACAGTGTCGAGTTGCTACAACAGTGTTTCGCTACAGTACTTGCCCTAGTGCTATAGTGTACCCTCCCGCTCGCTGCTTTGTGTAGTTAATGGTCCGGCCCAGTCGGGGCACGCCCTTTGCGATGGAGCGGCTAGCTGCCGCAGCAAGCGGCATATAGGTAGTCCCCTTTCACAAGGCAGGACCGGCTTAGCTGGGCGACATGTTTGTTTTTGGTAGATGGGCATAAGGCCTCCCACTAAAAACGAAAATGCTAAAAATCCGACGCCAGTTTTTTAAGCATGGCAAATTGAACGTTTTTTAATGACAAATTACATGTCGCGAGCATAGCAATTCCTTTCAACAAACATGAGAAAAACACGGTTTGTGCACCCAAAATGATGGCTATAACACCGTGTTTACAGCGTCACTTCGACCTCTGTGCACCGAAACCTGAAGTTCACAGACTCGGCCCCTAATAAGTAAGAGAAAAAATGACGAATTCACGGTCTGGGGCTCTCGCCCTCATGCTCATAGATCCAGCACGCGTTTTAGACTTGGTCCTCCTTGCTACAAACAGTCATGACTCATGAGCAGCAGGCCTGAAACTGCAGCCACTCTCTCGCATGCCGCCGCAGAACCGGCTCCATCGATGGTGCTGGCCAATAGACCGACACGCAGTGCTGCGCACGCGCCTGTATTGGACGGGCGGTGAATCGCAGGAAGGAACTTCCATTCCTCTCGCCTTTCGTCAGTGCGCCGCTGCTGCAAATCCTGTGGCAACTTGCAGGCATCTTGGGAGTGGATTCCCAACGCCCACTCGCGCATGGCGGTGCTTATTACCCTAATCAATAAGTAGCATAATCTCACGAGAGCCAGGGTGCTGAATAGACGGACAGACACAAACAAATAGACCGGTGGAAGTACCTTGAGGACCAGGTTGGCTTCGGGGACCGAAACATTCCATTCCGCTCAAGCGGAGTTGGCAACGCACCGTGAGAATAATTTGATTAGGCTAGCAGTAGCAGTACGGATTAGGCCTGGTATATATCTAATAAGCGCTTTTAGCCGCCTCGGAAACGGGAACCAGTGGCTGCAAACAGAACAACGCAGCCTTTCTCGCGCAGCAGTGCGAGACGTCATGATTGAGCTCTTTTGTTTATGCTCCCTCCCGTGTGCGCCCCGCAGCGCACATCATAGACAAGCACACGCAGTTTTTGTAACTTTGTCCCGCTACAAAATTCTGCCTTTCACGGCCTAGCGTCACCTTTTCTCGGCAGTACGCATTTCGGCCTCACGGCTCACGCCGCCACTCGATGGTGATTTCGGCGCGTACCATTCGATTACCTACGCTCGCTTTTCTTCTAGTACCAGTAGTAGCAGGCATACCAAAGGCACTGTCCGTGTGAGAAACGAGGCGTGCATTTGGGCATCTTTTTCTCCTTTGCTAAAGTCTGAATCTGGAGTAGCACTCGTAGCAAGCAAGGGCAAGGTGCCGCGCTGCCTGTTGTTAAAAAGAAATGGCGCGGCGTTGTCTCTGTCAGCTTCAGCACGGGATGCAGCTACCGTCCCGGTTCGTCCGCAGCGCTGTAAAAGCAGCAGTTAGGTGCCGGTTAGACGAGCTAATGAGCAACAAAGTTCCGAACCGCTCCAACGATCGGGACTCTCACCTAATCCCTCCACGGAGAGAAAGAAAGAAAGAAACAGCCATCCCACGATCGAGCTGAGCTACGACTACTCAGAGCTCCCGGGACTTGGGCAACAGCAACGTCCAGCACGCCGTGCACGCGTGACAGGAGCCGAAAGCGCCGGCCGGCCGTGTCGATCGAGTGCCCGCCCTCGGCCGCTCCGACCGCCCGGGTGGGCGTCGCCGTCAGGAACGGATTATGAGACCCGCGCCCCGCCGGCAGGTCGCGGTCACCACCGACCGCACGCAATTGTGGCAGCATCGCCACGTACGTACGCACGACGAGCCATACGCGACCCCGTGGCCCGCCACATCGCGGTCTCGATATCCTCTCGGGATCAATAAGAGAGGACGAAAAGTGCGCGTACGTAGTACAGCCAGGAGGTAGACGCGGACTGTACACCGACCATGTCGTCACTGCGTATCCATGGGCCGCAGCGAAGTTTCACTCGGCGGATGGAAGCGAGCTCCGCCACGGCAACGGCCGGTCGCGGACACGACTGGAACGCGGTGACTGCGCTCTGCGCGGCGAGCTGGCCTAGAAGAGACGAGTTTTCGCGTGGGCCGAGGAGAAGCGTCCGCGCGCGCTGGCGCAGCATGCGTGCGTCGGCTGAAAGCCGCTCGTCCCGTGCTGGCTCGCCAGGCGCCTGCAGAGCAAGGTCACTGCCTCACGCCTGTCGCGTCGCGTTGGAGAGCACGAGAGGGAGGGAGAGGGGCCTGGCATCCTCGCCATCAGCGCCTCGCCGAGCTCGTTGTCAGTGCACGTCGTGGCAGCGGAAGAGTTCACGTGCATGCTAGAAATGAATTCAGCTTGGATTTGTAGCATGTACGAGTATGTGTGGATTAGTCATGTTTTATAAACATTGACTGACAGCCCTGACGGGCAGACAGTTCAGGATGGGTGTACCGTCTACGTGCATGGGAGCGACAGTAGAGAATTCAGAGGAGTTTTTTATTGATGAATTTCGTGTGGCAAGATTCTAGCAACAAGTGCAAACGACAGAAGGAGAACCCGCATATGACAATAAAAAATAAAATTACCGTTCAAATTTGCAACGAAATATCCTGGCATTAAATTGCCACAGTTGCACGATCAAATATCTTCAAGATACCAGAAAGTTACGAGGGACTCCATGAGATCTGTACAGACAAAGTTTTTTTTTTTTTTTTGAATTAAGCGTCTCCTGTTAATCAAACAAGAGAAAAAAAATCTAATGATCAAATCTAAATGCTTCCTTGAGCATGAGCAGCTCAGAGAAATGCACGATCTTTACACATGGTTACTTCTTCGCCTTGGTGATGGACAGCTCTTCGAGCCAGTCCATGATCCTAATGCGACGCCCGCCGCGGCCTCTCTTGACGTTGCCATCCGCGAGTCCGCTTTTCCTCCCCGCCTCCGGCAGCTTGACGGATTCGACGACGTCCGGCGAGCACTTGCATCCGAAGCCGTCACCGAACAGCCCCGCGCCATGTTTCCTGAAGCTTCTCTCAATGGCGCCGGCGGCCTGCTCGAACCTCGCGCTCCTGCCGCTGCCGCCCCTCGACGCAGCGGTGATCTTGGCCCCGTCAGCGCAGCGCGGCGGGTACACGTCCGGGGCGCCGACGACGCCGAGGCGTATGATGCCCCACCCGGCGGGCGGCGGCGCCGACCCCGTGCTCCGGCGCGGCCGCGAGCGCAGCTGCGGCGACGGGCTAGGGTGCGCGTAGAACAGGCTGCTCGACAGGGACCTCCGTGGCGGCGCGGCGGCGTGGTCGGAGGAGGCGCTCTTGGACGAGTGGCTGCGGCTGACGCAGCCGCTGCTGCTGCCGCTGGAGCTCGCGCTCCGGCAGTCGGAGCGCGAGCCGAAGCCCGCGGTGGAGGCGACGGACTCGGACCGCGGGAGCAGGGCGACGCTGGGAGTGTCAGCCGACGAGGGGCGGAGCGGGAGGAGCTTGCCGTGGGAGAAGAGCTCGTCCGCCACGCACATGTCGTCGGCCGCGCCCACGCCGGCCGAGACGAGGCCGCCGGTGGACAGGACGCGGAACTCGAAGTCGTCGGCCGCCTCGGGGGTGGAGCTGTCGGCGGCCTCGCGGGGCTCGTGACGGGCGTCTGCCATGGTCGGGGTTCTTTGCTTGGTCCAAGGGGAAGAAGAGGGGAAGAAGAAGAGACGGTCGCGGGGTTTTGTTGCGTTCCGGTCTTCTTCTTTTTGGCCTGTTCGGTTTTCGCTCCGAAGAACGGGAAGAGGACGGGAATAGAGACAGAGGAGGTGCTGTATCTGTACTGCTGTGGTTACGGTGCTTGCTGGGCCCTGAGATGTCAGTACTATCCGCAGCGCTTAAATAGCGCATTGGTCGTCAATGCACAAAACTTGCCGGTCAACGGTACCAGCCGGCGAATGGGCTTCGGTTACCCCTAGTTTTGGAGAAAATTTATGACGCTGCCGCCGGAGCAATTATCCCAACGTTGCCGAAACAAGGCTCAAATTGGCTCCACGACCCCGTTGTGTCGTAGCACATGCTCCGCGTACTCAAAAAAACGAGTCAAATTATTATGAGAAAATATTAATAATTTTGGAAAAACACGTTTTACTCATTACTCTACTCCACGAGAAAATGTCTTTTCTCTCGGCGCTGTTTTTTTTATCTCGTCCTATATGGAACATGCCAAAAACTAAACAACGATTTTTTTAATAAATTTTGTGGAAAACTTTGAAAATGATCTATTCATCATCTGTCATGGCAGTACAAAGAACACGAGAACAAACAAAAATTAAAACCAGATTCGTAGACCACCTAACGACCACTATAAGCACTGGAACGAGCCGAAGACGCACCACCGTTATCGCCCCTCCCTTACCGGAGTCGGGATAAACTTGTTGTAGTAGACAATAGAAAAGTCATCGTGGTGAGGCCCCACAGGAACAACGCGCCAGAACAGCAACCATGCATCGTCGATGAAGAGAAGTGTAGATCAGAAGGAGCCAACATATAGACACACGCATGAAAACAAATAAAGTCTAGATCCAAACAGATCCACTGAAGACCAGCATCGATGTAACCTTATTCATTTTGACAGAAAATTACAATAGAACAATTACCTCAAAAAGGCCAACACCAATCGAATCCCGCGAGATTCACCAAAGACACATCTCCGTACACCCCGTGGCGAAGCTAGACACATCCTCACGATAGGGGCTAGGTGGAAAGAATCTTATGTCATCTTCAGGAAGTTGTTGTCGCCTCGTCTTCGTGAACAGGACACAAAAAACCTAAACAGCTCAAAAGAACGCCTAGAAACGAAGCATGATGCCTCCCAACGACACGGGCCGGGATACACGAGCCCCCCCCCCCCTCGTTGCCGGCGGCCGCGCGGGCTTCACCCGAAGGCGTCCTGCGGCGGCGGCGCGACTGTGTATGGGGGCGTTATGAGCTGAGCGGCTTGGACGGCTCGCCCCGTGTTGCCTAGGCGAGGGTGGCGTGGGGTCAGATCGAGATCGCCAGAGGGGAAAACTTGTTGGTTAAGGAGTAGTAAAATGTGAAAGCAATGAGGATGTGCTTTGGGTCGGGCTTTTGTTAATAAATTTGGTAGAGAGTTTCATTTCCCGGCCTATGCATCAACTAGGGATACACATGGCCTTTTTAGTATGAGTACCAAGATAAGCATGGTCGTCAAAGAATTATTTAAATGAATATCAAGATTTTCTCTTGATGAGTGGTTTCATCACACACCAAGCTTGATCCTTAATAAATGTGGAAAAAATCTATATGCATCATCTATCAGTACTAAGAATTGAACTAGGATGGTTAGACTGCACAACCGCATGCCGAGTCACTGAGCTAAGGCTCTATTTGCCACACACATGTAAGGGCATCTCCAATGGCAACCTGCAAATTTCCTCCCGCATCCGTCCACGGTCAGGGGGGACCCGTTCGCGGACACGGATGCGGGAGGACGACATCCAACCGTAGCCGCATACATTTCAGCCTACATTTTAACAAATCGGACGATATTCATCAAAGTTCGGATAGAAAATAGCACAAATCATCCATACATACCATGCAAACTAAGTCTAGTACAACAAGGTCTCAAATTAAGCAGATATCCCACAATTTTTTGATCAAAAGATCATGTCGTCCAACACAAACTACCCCTTCAGCTTCATCCAACAGTGTGCGTACGTAAATGGTCGTCCCTCTTTCCGGTGGCACGCCACGACAGCGCGTGGGGGCTATATATAATGTGTAGACCAACATTGAGTGAATGAATCAATCAACAAGTTGAGCAAGAGGAAGCAAAAAACTTACGAGCCCCTCATCTGCCGCGCGCAATGGCCATCTTTCCTTGAGCTGACGAACCACGTTGCAAAATTTGGTGACGCTGATCTGGATCATGTGCCAGCGATACGACAACGACTTCACGTTGCGTGGTTGAATGATGTACATGTCATAGGGCGCAATGTCCTTTCGTGCGTGAAACGTTTTCGTGCATTTGCTGTCAGAAGGGCTCCCCTCTGGTCCTGCCTACGAATTTCGCGGATGCGACCAGCCACACATCGCACAAAAACTCATCCTCCATGGTCGAGTAGCTCACCACCCTCCGAACTCTAAAAAATGACATATCGTTTGAAAATAATCTCAATGGCATTTGACCGAACACCTGCCGGGTGTGGTGATTGCCATGAAGGTCGCCGACAGGGGGCGAAGTGTACCTGGGTACAAACGGCTCCAGAGTGGAAAGCTCCGCCGTAGACGGCGAGCGGGCGCGTTAGTGCTGGTTGCGGATGTCTGACAATGTCTCTGTGGCGGCCGAAGACGTACAAGAAGCGACGACAACGGGGTGGAGGGTGGAAAGCAAGGGGTAGAAGGGGCGGAGTGCAAGGAAATAAGACCGGGAGGGGAGATTTGGTGGGCCCGGGTGTCAGATAGCGACATTTCTCGTGTCCGGACTCCCGTAAACCTCTTCACTTTTTATATCCAATTTACACGAGAAATCGCGTCCAAACTGTTTCGCGGACTCATACAGAACCGTATGGGATGGCTTCTGCGGTGTGGACGGTTGCGGGAGGTTTGTTTGAAGATGACCTAACGATGCAGGTATTCAAGCAATGCACTTGATTATCCGTGCTACCCGTGGCCGTGGGAGGTAAAATCCTCCTCTCTTTTTCCCTCAAAAAAAAAAAATCCTCCTCTCTTTTCACCGTCGTTTCAAGGGCACCTGTGCGGCACTCTGCTGCAATCGGCAGGACATGACAGCGAGTGGAGCTGATTACATTACATTCAACTATAGCAGCTTCCCTTAGGACGCAGCTATTCTGAGCCCGAGCTCAAATGCTCTCGGGTGAACAGTAAATTCGAATTTTTTTTGAAAAATAGGTCAAAAAATTCTGAATTTTTTTTGTGAGAAACTTTAACAAATGTTTTAAGTGCCTGCAAAATTTCATCATGAGAACACATTTGTGGAAGCCGCAAAAAAAAACAAAATCGATGTTTAAAAAATGCTTGTTTCAAAAGCATTTTAAAGTAATGATTTTGTTTTTTTTGCTGCCACTTCCACAAATGTGGTTTCATGATGAAATTTTGCAGGCACTTAAAAAATTTGTTAAAGTTTCTCACAAAAAAAATTCGGAATTTTTTGACCTATTTTTCAAAAAAAATCGAATTTACTGTTCATCCGAGCTCATTTGAGCTCGGGAGCAGAAGCATACATCACCTGATTACGCCGCGAAGAGACCTGGAGGGCAGGGGATTAAATATTCCACATTCTTTCTGTTTCGGATTACGGCGAAGCGGACGGTGGACCAACAGGGCCATCGACGAGACGGCACTGGCACATCGGCGCCGGATAACTGATGCGGTTAGCAGCAGCCATCAGAAAAACGGGTTCCAGGGCCTTTCCGCATCATTGCTTGCACCGGATCGACGTCTCGGTTGTACTACTACCACATCCGTTTGTCTCGTGCCGAGTCGGGTGTGACGGGACCTTTGTGCGCGCCTCATTAACGTCCAACGGGTGGTGTCATGGGGCACCAGCGGTGGGCTTCGGGACTTTCGGCTCTTTTATGACGGGTGTATACTGCCGTGTACGTGACGCCCCGGTGACCCATCGGTCGGCCGCGTCCCTTGCATGTGTATGATGTGGGCATCCGTCTCAGATTTTTTTTTTTAAGAAGGTCGGCCGTCTGTGCATTTATCTTGTGGTACAGTGTCCATGGCTTGGAAACTTCGAAGTTTGTGGTCCCGTGCATTCATGGCGCAAGCTCAGGTTGCCACTGTGGCTTCGCTTTTGACTGTACTCGTTGCGTGAGAGCGGTGGCAATGGACTGGAGCCATGGACTTTTTTTTAGCTCATGGTCTGGACTCGTCCGTCAGCAGACAGTGGTCGTAGCTAGGAAGGTCCTTTGAGCTGTAGAAAGGAAGGGACGCGAAAGCTATTTCTCGCTTATAGCGAGTCGTACATGAAGGTTTTTCTGCACGTGTTACAATGGGCCGGCCCACTTCTCTTCGCTAGCTCGCTTCTGGTTGCTGTACTGGTTTGTCGCCGTTTTTTACAGCTTTCTATTTTTTTCTATTTTTTTAGTTTGTTTTTCTTGTCGGGATTTTTTGTTTCTTAACGTTTTTCTTCATGTTTTTCTTTTGTTTTTTCGGTTCTTCTTTGTTTCCTTACTAGTTTCTACGTGTTTTTTGGGTTTTAACTGTTTTCTTTGTTTATTTCTCGGTTTTTCCCATTTTTTTCAATTGTTTGTTCTTCGGTTTCTTGTTTTATTTTTCTCTTTATTTTTCTTTCGTTTCATTCTTCGGTTTTATTTTTAGTTTTCATTTACTTATTTTAAACACATATCTACATTTTTTACACATTGTACAATTTTCATATAAGTCAAGAATATTTTTAAATATACATTTAAAAAATTCAATGCATGGCTCACATTTTTTCAAATAAATGTTTCAATGTCTATTGTTTACATATACTTTCTAAATTTTTTTACACATATAAAAAAATTAAGACACGTTTATTCTTTTTCATATACTACCTCATGAACATTTTAGAAAAAGTATATATTTTGATATCCAATTTTTCTGTACATTGTTCATTTCACCTATACATTTGATACATATTTTTTATATATGTATAAATTTAATACACTGTTAATATTTTTGTAACATACTTTTTTGGATTTTTACATTTTTGTTACACACTCTATAATTTTATATACCTCAGACACATTTCTTATATACATGTTTAACATTTTACAAATATGTGATTAATATTTTCGAAAATTATATTTTTTCACGTCTCCTTTTTTCCATACACACTGTACATTTTTTGTATACAGGGAACATTTTTTCTATACACATTAACGTTTTCAAATGCATGATTAATATTTTTAATAATTAATGTGAAGTATTTTTTGATTTATATAATATTTAGAAGTATAAAGAAAGGTAAATAAAAAAAGGAGACCAAAAAAAAACGGGGCACTTGCCTCCCGTGCGCCACGACGGCCAGGCGTCTGGTTGCCCGTGCGCTGGTTGGACCGGGCCATTCGCGAGCTCGTTCAGCGACAGCAGACTTTGTCTCGTTCGCCAAATCCTAAACCACACATTTAAGCGTTTGTTTCTTCTATTTCCGCAATACATTTTTGGTATCTATCTAGTACATTATTTAATACATGTTTAAATTTTTTGGTATATATTTAATATATTTTTCTAATACATTGTTCACATTTTTAAATACAATTTTATTTATTTTTAATACATGTTCAATATTTTTTCTATACACATCTGAAAAATTCAAATCCTTGATTAAAAAATTTTAAATACAAGATTAACATTTTTTAATATGGAGTCAACATTTTTCTATATTTTTTTCTGGAAGCTTGATTAACATGTTTCAAATAAAATATTAACGTTTTATTAATATATGGTCAACATTTTATCTATACACATTTGATAACTCACAAGTATAGGGGTCGTTTATAGTTTTTTCGATACATAAGAGTGTCGAACCCAACGAGGAACTAAACGTATAATTAATATTATCTCAAGTTCTATCGACCATCGATACAACTCTACGCACGTCAACCCTTACTTTACCTATAACAAGATAAAACTAGTTTATAAGTTTTAATTGGATAGATTTGCAAGATAACAAAGAACACGTCTATAAAAGTTATGAGTTGCTTAGATAAAGAACAGTTTAGTTAATATAACGAGTGTGGAAACGTGGTGGTAGGATTTGTGAGATTGTCCTAGGCAATTGATAACTAGATCAGTTGTTGGTTTTGCAATTTAATAGGTGGAAGAGAAATGAGCTAACATATTTTTTGTGCTTGGATTATATGCACTTACGATGGGAACTCTAGCAAGCAAAACCCAACCATAAGAATATTAACTATACGCAGACGTTGTTCGATTGATAGTTTGATGATCAACAATGCCAGGGTCTCGGACCAGAACCTTATCATGTCTCACGTTGTGGAATTCTTCTCCTCCCTTCTTTCGGCCAAGCCGGAGTCCGGCTTTGCGATTGCCCCCTCCTTCTGGGATCCTCACGAGATGGTTAATTCTGAGGAGAATGTTGACTTGATTACCCCCCTGTCTGATGAAGAGATCTTCGATACTATTCGCTCGGCCAACCCTAACTCGGCGTCGGGCCCTGATGGCTTTTCCATCCCCTTCTTCAGAAAGTTCTGGCCCCAGTTGGGAAGCCTCGTTTGCGCTGTTATCCAAGGATTCTGGCTGGGTATGGTTGATATATCCCGGTTGAATTATGTGATTATCACCCTCATTCCTAAAGTTAAGGGTGCGGACTTGATCTCTCAATTTAGACCTATCGCCCTCATTAATAATTTCGCGAAATTCCCTGCCAAGGGCCTTGCCACGCGCCTCTCCCCTATCGCCCATTGGGTCCTTAGCCCCTTTCAATCTGCTTTTGTCAAAGGGAGGTTCATTCTGGACGGTATCCTTAGTCTTCACGAAATAATTCATGATATCCGGGTGCGGGGCACCAAAACGGTTATTCTCAAACTCGATTTTGAGAAGGCCTATGATTCGGTTAGCTGGAAATTCCTTCGGCAAGTCTTGTTATCTAAAGGTTTCGATGGGGCGGTCGTTCACAGGATTATGCAGCTGGTGTCGGCACAGTGCGGTTTCGGTTAACGGCAGGGTCAGCAACTTCTTCGCCAATGGTAGGGGCCTAAGGCAAGGTGACCCTGCCTCCCCTCTTCTGTTTACTTCGTCGCGGATGCCCTATCCCAGATCCTTTCGCGGACGGCCGCCGCCGGGCACATCTCTCCCGTTAGCTCTCACTTGGTCCCGCAGGGTATCACTCATCTCCAATACGCGGATGAAACGATTATCATGGTTGAACTTAACGACGATTGCCTTGCCCACCTCAAGTTTCTGCTGCTCTGCTTTGAGGCTCTATCGGGGCTTAAGATCAATTTTGCGAAGAGTGAAGTTATTGTCACAGGGGTGTCGGATGTCGAGGCCAAGCGGGTCTCTCAACTTCTCAATTGCTCTTTGGGCTCCTTCCCCTTTAAGTATCTTGGCCTCCCTATTTCTCATGAAAAGCTCCTCGCTAGAGATTTTGCTCCTATGGTCTCGAAAGTGGGCAACCGTGTTTTGCCTTGGAGGGGCAGATATAATACTCAAGCAGGCAAGATTGCCCTGATCAATGCGTGCCTCTCCTCCCTCCCCATGTTCCTGATGGGCTTCTACCTTCTCTCTGGTGGTACGCACGCGGGGTTTGATAAGCATAGGGGTGCTTTTTACTGGAACGCGGCGGACAACAAACGTAAATATAGATTGGTTAAATGGAAGCAGATTTGTAGGCCCAAGAACCTTGGGGGGCTGGGTATCCTGGACACCATGACTATGAATAAATACCTGATCATCAAATGGTGGTGGAAAATCATGACTGCCACGGAGAATCTGTAGGGTAACGCAGCAGAAAACAAAAAATTTCCTACCTACACACCAGCCCAGGAACACTATGGAGACTGCATACAAGGTTTGATCTGTTTCGTTACCGACTCGTAGCGCAGCGGAAGTAGAGTCAATGACGATCGGCGGTGCAGATCCCCGCAGCTAGGATTTACAACCTCCCAACCGCGAGGATGTACTCCCACATCTGCTCCTCGGACAGCCCTCCGGGAGGCGGTCGGACAGTCCCTCGGATGGTGTCACGGACAGCCCTTCGGGAGGACCTTCGAAACTCGAACGGTCACTCGGACAGCCCTTCGGGAGGACCCTCGAAACTAAGACGATCACTTGGACAGCCCTTCGGGAGGCACTCTCGAACTAAGACCGAAACTACGATCTCTCTACAGAGTTGCACACATACGGTGTCATCTATTCGACAGGGCTTCGCCGTCCAGAACTAGTTCCCACCGGAACCCAGACAGCCTTTCGGCTCTACGAAACTATCTCGCTGGGAGGGAGAGAGAAGCCAGACAAGTCTATGGCATGTGTATGAGAGCAAGCATGAGCTGATTTTGGAGAGCTCTCTCCACCTCTATTTATAGGAGGAGCAAGGGGTAGAGGAAAGACCAAAAGGACCTTCCTAGGATCTTTCCACCACATGCCACATAAGGGTGTGTAGAAGATATCCACCATGAGGTGGAAGGACACCTCAAGGAGGGCCCCCCCATGCCATGGCCGAAATTTGCAGCCCCCTTGGGGAGCTCCACCTCCCTTTCACACACCAAAAGTGGTTTTCTTCTAGAAGAAAAACCCCATTTGCAAATCAGCCCAAAAAGTGCTTTTCACTATTCACGAAGACATTTTTCTGCGTCCGTTAAAACCCAAATTATTTCTGTGTGCCTAGAATAATTCTAGCACCCACCAAAACAATTTTGAACGCATTCCGAAACAATTTCGGAACAATGTTTCTTCAGCGAAAAGCAACCAAAACGGTTCCGGCTACTCCGGAACATTTTCGGTTTTTGTCCCGGAAAATTCCCAGAAGTTTCCAGAACACTTCTGGCATCCTCCAAGAATTTCCAGGCGTGTGCCAGAACCAATTTGACTTAATGGAATACCCTGAAACAACTTTTCAGTTTCACCGGAACTATTCCGGTGTTCTCTCCGGAACGTTTCCGTTTCGTCCGAAACTTTTTCGGTGATTTTCTCTCAGACTCCCCATCTAGTATTCAGCAGATAGATGACCCTTAAGCGTGTGACCCTATAGGTTCGGTGAAGTATAGACATGACCCGAAACCCCTTCCGATCAATGATCAACATCGGAGCCGTGGACACCCATATTGACCCCTATACCCACACGAATGAATATTCGAGTGAACCTCCAGTTGCCGTGTGCTATTCCTGTTGCTTCGCGATATGTTACAAATACCCGAGGTGAGACATGTTTGCATCCCCATGGATCAACAACTTGTCCACTATGCCAGTTACCTCGTTACCGGTATTGTTCTCTTTTCTCGTTCCCGTGTTCCGGCATCCCCGTGATCAAATCACAAAGTGTCTGGCCAGACGATGATGGATACCGTAACACCGAGAGGGCCCAGAGATATCTCTCCATCGTCGGAGGAGCAAATCCCAATCTTGAGCTATCGAGTTACTTGACATACTTTTCCATGAACCCGTAAGCCGCCGTAATAGCCACCCATTTACAGATGACGTTTAACAAACCCCAAAGTTCATGAAGCAAGCATGAAGAAACTCGATACTCTCATGGTCTAAGGAATTATGCAAACGTTAACCATCTCTGTGTTATTAACCATTAACTAGTGACGATTGTATCTCATAGCATAACATCAATTCGGGTCGATTCAACACAAGTGTTCTACCAACATTGCGCCCTCAAAATTGCCGGCATAGCCATGCCCATGATCAGGAAAACAGGATCATCATGCAATACTTGAGCCAGTCTTAGAGGCCAGACTAGGAATACATTTTACCGTTTATTATTCCACACGTGCATATGAGTCTTCCTCCGAGCCTCGTGGTTATTGTAGACTCGAGAACCATAGCAGTTATAGCATGGAACATAAACATAATTATGAACAGGGAGATAATCAATAACATTTATTATTGCCTCTAGGGCATATCTCCTACAGACTCCCACTTGCACTAGAGTCAATAATCTAGTCAATGCTAATGCACTTTACACCTATGGCATACTGGTGTAAAAAATGCTTCGCATGTGGTATAGCCTGATGTCCAACGGATCTGACGACTTCAGCTCCGTGTGTAACTTTGCATATCCTCGCGTTTTCACGCTTTCACAAAATTCATATTTTGTGTGGACTTGGCTTTGCATATGTGTGAATCATTGGTCGAAACTTGATTCCTCAGACTGAGCTATGGAGCAACTATCTGCAATAGTGTCCCATAGACCAAAGCCATCTTGGAACCATACTAAGTTCATGAATGAACTATATGATTCAACAACTTCTTTGTCGCTTCTTAAGCGTCAACATACTTAGCCTTTGTTATAGAATTCGCCACAGTATCTTGTTTGGAACAATTTCCAACTACCGTGCCACCATATTGTGTATTACACAAAACCCTTAACTTTAAATCGAAAATCGCATGGAGCATTGATGAAGACTGTATCGATGTAATTACTTACAACGAGCACTTCATAATCTCTGCTTGCGAGAAAACATGTCATCACTACTACTCTAGTACTCAATGACATCTTTCACTGTTGTCCTATGATCAGTGCTTTGATCACTTTGGTATCCATACTCGCAACAACTTTTGGAGTATCGGACATATCTGGTTGTTTTACATACCATGGAATACATGATTAATCCAAACACAAGAGTGTGTGGAATCTCCATCATGTATTTTACTCATCAGTGTTTTGAGACACCGAGTCTTGCAAAACTCTTTCCATGTGACTTCGGCAAGAATCACTCCTTGGCATTTTAAATGCTAAAAGGTTTTAGCACCTTGTCAATATGTATTCATTGCTTAGCCCCATTAGGTAAATCTATCTCCATAGATCATCATGCCTAATATTGAGGCTATTTAGCCTAAGTACTTCATCGAAAAACTATTTTCAAATGAAGTAATAATTCGTGTCAAGAAATTTTATTTCCAATTAACAATGTGTCAAGCACACAAGGTTTTTAGAAATATTATTATGCTCCCACTTACTTTCTTGAATCACAAGCATCTTCGATACCCATTTGATGAAGTCAAACCCCTTTGACCATTCCATCAAAAACGAAGATTCCAACTCCACTTTGCTCTCTTCTGTCCATCGCTGGAACTCTGAAGTTTGCATACTTACTAGCATCCTCTGGATCGACAAATTACTTTGGACTGTATCACATACAAGTCCTAGGTTTCATTTCCATCAGATGGAAATCCTTTTGTCATCCATGTTTCATATCTCATGATTGAAATATGTATTAATTGCTAGTTCAACCCAAACCGACTTCAAGCATCGCTACGGTGAGACAATCTCATCGTAGTCAACTCCTTGAACTTGTTAATGCAACAAGTCGAGCTTTATGGATAAAACATTTTATCCGTATCAGTTTTTAGTTCCATAAATATTCGTTAGACTCTAAGTCTTCTGAAAGGTGTATCAAGATTTTAATCTCGAATCACATATATGGAAACTATCTCGGATTGTATTGGCATTTAGCCAATTCCGGAGTCAGGGCCCATCAACGCTTCCTTGTGTATTGTAGGTATACTGTTGTCTAACAACAATATCTCGTTTGCGCACCTGATAGGTTTGCACGAGCTTTGCCTACGTGGTTCAGCTGCAAGTTCGACCGAAGTCCATACATTTTATTGTAGAGACTTCCGAATCAGTCGCAGTAGGAAACTCCGGAATCACTTCCAAGGTTTCTTTCCTTTGATCTGATGACGAAGATACTAGTTATATCGTCGAGTTGCACTGTCCTCCCACTTACCTTTTGTAAGAACTATTCTCTTTAAAAGCATACCGTTTTGTGGCAAAAATCCTTTGCCTCGGTATAGTGGTGGGGGAATACCCAATGACTTGGGATAACCTACAAAGTAGCACTTGTCTGATTTGGAATAGGTTTGTAACCTTTTACACAAGCCCCATATTCCAAATGTTAAGAAAAGATATAACATGGTTGGGCGTACCATACCATGGCGTCATTTCAACAGACCTGATGGATCTCTTTTCAGTGTAAAAGCCGCAGTCTCTAAAGCATCACTCTTTAAAAGGGATAATGGCAAATTTATTTATGTCATCTTTGATCTTACCATGTCATAAATGGTTCGATTACATCTTCACGGACTTTCCACTTGCAGTGGTGTTCCGGGAGGTGCAAGTTATGAAACCCCTTTCACAACTCATCAGACATTCGCTAAACTTGTAACTCAAATATTCCTTTCTGCAATCGAATTGTAGAAACATAATTTTCTTGTTACAATATTTTCTTCTTCATTTTGAAAACCTTATGAATGAATTCAAAAGATCCAGACTTACGTCTCAACAAGTAAATATCCATATATCTACTTGAGTCATTTCTGAAGATAGATAAATCCACTACTTGCAACAACATTTATTGGACTCCACACATCATAATGTATGATTACCAATATGTTCTTTGCTCGTTCCTTATGGCCTGTGAACGGTATTTCAGTCACTTCACTTTTCAGAGGAAAGTTGCAAGTGTCAGATGATTCAAAATCAAACGACTTCAAAATCCATCGTAATGGAATTTTCCATGCGGGTTTCTCCAATGTGACCAAATGCAGTGCCATACTTGTGTGGTATTCTTTTAGTCTTGCGACATTTAGCGTCAGTGTTATGGATGTATCATATTTCCATCAATATTCATAACATACATCCCATCTAGGATGGAAGCATGGCCCTTCATGTTATTCATAATACTGAACAACAATTGTTGTTTTTATGAACAACTCTTTTGCAACAAACATTGTGCAATGGGCTAGAGTGTATGAAACTCTAAAATGAATTATGAAAGTAAACCCAGAGGTAATGTATTATTATCAATATTCATAACATATGTCTCATTCATAATGAAAGTATGGCCCTTATGTTATTCATAATACCGAACATTAAAAGTTCTCTTGTGAACAACCTTCTTGCAAGATACCTTATGCAAAGGGCTAGAGTGTGAAACTCTAAAATGAATTATGAAAGTAAACCCAGAGGTAATGTATTATTATCAATATTCATAACATACGTCTCATTCATAATGAAAGTATGGCCCTTATGTTATTCATAATACCGAACATTAAAAGTTCTCTTGTGAACAACCTTCTTGCAAGATACCTTATGCAAAGGGCTAGAGTGTGAAACTCTAAAATGAATTATGAAAGTAAATACATAGGTAATACACCGATGGAAGGTATAGTAACATTTACTATGTTCCATGTGTGTATCTTAGCCTCATTCCTGGCTAGTCTTTCAGGCCATAGTAGTTCTTACATCGAGTTGCAACAGAATGCAATCAAGCGGGTATCTTTGTGATCAACTCACAATACCCAAGAATTAGTGATCAACATGTTTAACCATAATTCCCAAGAACTATATCTTTGACCAGCCTTCTATACATCAAAAACTTGTATGACATTCATACATGACCTGGATATTCCAGTCTTCTTTCTTTCTGCCTTCATACTTCTAACAGTTTAACTTTCAGTATTTCTCCTACTCTCAGAAGAAGCACCCAACTTAAGAGTGGCGTTAGCCCCGGACTTCCTAGGCGTGAAAGTCTTACTAACACCCTTCGGACACTTCCTTTCTCTTTAAGTTGTTGTTTAATTCACCTTCATATCCCATATGACAGGTGTTCTCCTGGATCCCTCTCTTATCAGTCAAATGCATAGTAAACTCTTTTACTAATAGTTTGCAAACAAACATTGCTTTGGATATCTCAATCTTTTAGCCTTTGTCTGTCTCTGAAAATGATTTTCAGATTCCATGAATATCACATAACTATCCAAACTTTCGAAGTTCGGGTCTCATGGAAGCAAACATATTGCACTTGACTGAAAAGGAATTCTAGCTTTTGGATCGAAGGACGAGAGTCACATGATCCATAGCATTTAGCGGGAGAATACCGAAAGCATGCGATAGGACAAAGTCCTTCTCGGCACTCTTGAGGACAATCCTCATATTACGTTACCAACTGTAAAGTTTTAACCAGATATTTAACAGCTTATTCAATTTTAATTGGGAAGGTGGAAACGCGAGCCATTATTCTACAACTATTATGCAAATAACACTTACACAGTGTTCATAATTAATTGCACTGAGAATTTAAACAAGTTAATTCTACAGTGCGCTCCCACTCAAATCAATATCTCTCATAATTGATTGTGAGTGATACAAGACCCGCATTTAAAAGCAACGCCACGGTTCGAGATGAACTCAAATGGCGCGAACTTCAATCGGTAGGCGAACTTGCCGATCACATCTCTATGTGATTCTTGTTCATCTTTCGATGCGTGTGTTCCGAGCTCAGGACTATCCTGCCTGAACGTCAAGACAACCAAGTGATCTCGCTGCGAGGTCTCAACTCACCCGCCTCACACTTCTCTAATCGTTCGCACCCATGGAGATCATGTGATGCCCCGAAGAGATAGGTGCCGTGACGGTGCTACACTTGGGAAAACACTAACTACTTGATATTTTTTGTGAGAGATCACCCTAATAAAAAGCGACTACCGCGCAATCAAGAAGGGTGCATCATAAGGGATAAACATCTCAGGCAATTCATAATAGCATGATATGGTATAGCCCTTTCTGACGGAGAAGTCTTGTATTTCTTCGTCTTCGGCATTCGCGTCGGTGTTCACCTTCGCGAAGATTGCCACCACCTTGTCGATGCACCAGATAATATTGCTATCTCTATAGCTAATAAAATAAGTGCATTACTTAAGGTTGACACGCAGGTCATTTAAAGTGCAATCATATGGCTCCAGCCATCATGCCGAATCATGACACGCAGGTCATGTTAATCAAATTACATCATATAGTCATCTCATACATAATCAAATTATTATGAGCACTGCTATACCACATCATATGCACATGCAAACCATCCTGCAAAACCAAGTTAGACGCCTCTAATCGGTTCATGCAAAATTTTATTTTACGCGGCTTCTAAGGTTTCGAAACAAACCGAAGCTACTAACGTCCATCATCAAGCATGATAATCCAAGTTGCTAGATTAACTTTCTAGGGTGTATGAAACACGAGATAATAAAATCTCGAGCCCCATAATAAACTTCGTCATACGCGTGACCCCCGTGCAGATCACATCTGCATTGCCCTTTCGTCTGCGAAACATCCATCTTTCTCAACTATGGTGGAACCCAAAGAACTGTTAGCACTTCGTTGATCTGTCAATCAGCATACTCAGGAGCAGCATGAAAGGATCGCGGATTGCCAGAACTTTGTGAGATTCCACCATGCCGTCAAGATCAGGACTACGCAAATTCAAGGGAAGCAACAGGAACATCGGGTAACAGATTTCATCTGCTACCCGCACAAATAATTTTCAGTAATAGAACTCATCTACTACCTAATTATATTGTGCAACACCCATACATCTCTATGTATTCTAGATCGCAACCTGCATCTACGCATAGCCTGGCTCTTGATGCCACTGTAGGGTAACGCAGCAGAAAACAAAAAATTTCCTACCTACGCACCAGCCCAGGAACACTATGGAGACTGCATACAAGGTTTGATCTGTTTCGTTACCGACTTGTAGCGCAGCGGAAGTAGAGTCAATGACGATCGGCGGTGCAGATACCCGCAGCTAGGATTTACAACCTCCCAACCGCGAGGATGTACTCCCACATCTGCTCCTCGGACAGCCCTCCGGGAGGCGGTCGGACAGTCCCTCGGATGGTGTCGCGGACAGCCCTTCGGGAGGACCTTCGAAACTCGAACGGTCACTCGGACAGCCCTTCGGGAGGACCCTCGAAACTAAGACGATCACTTGGACAGCCCTTCAGGAGGCACTCTCGAACTAAGACCGAAACTACGATCTCTCTACAGAGTTGCACACATACGGTGTCATCTATCCGGCAGGGCTTCGCCGTCCAGAACTAGTTCCCACCGGAACCCAGACAGCCTTTCGGCTCTACGAAACTATTTCGCTGGGAGGGAGAGAGAAGCCAGACAAGTCTATGGCATGTGTATGAGAGCAAGCATGAGCTGATTTTGGAGAGCTCTCTCCACCTCTATTTATAGGAGGAGCAAGGGGTAGAGGAAAGACCAAAAGGACCTTCCTAGGATCTTTCCACCACATGCCACATAAGGGTGTGTAGAAGATATCCACCATGAGGTGGAAGGACACCTCAAGGAGGGCCCCCCCCCCATGCCATGGCCGAAATTTGCAGCCCCCTTGGGGAGCTCCACCTCCCTTTCACACACCAAAAGTGGTTTTCTTCTAGAAGAAAAACCCCATTTGCAAATCAGCCCAAAAAGTGCTTTTCACTATTCACGAAGACATTTTTCTGCGTCCGTTAAAACCCAAATTATTTCTGTGTGCCTAGAATAATTCTAGCACCCACCAAAACAATTTTGAACGCATTCCGAAACAATTTCGGAACAATGTTTCTTCAGCGAAAAGCAACCAAAACGGTTCCGGCTGCTCCGGAACATTTTCGGTTTTTGTCCCGGAAAATTCCCAGAAGTTTCCAGAACACTTCTGGCATCCTCCAAGAATTTCCAGGCGTGTGCCAGAACCAATTTGAATTAATGGAATACCCTGAAACAACTTTTCAGTTTCACCGGAACTATTCCGGTGTTCTCTCCGGAACGTTTCCGTTTCGTCCGAAACTTTTTCGGTGATTTTCTCTCAGACTCCCCGTCTAGTATTCAGCAGATAGATGACCCTTAAGCGTGTGACCCTATAGGTTCGGTGAAGTATAGACATGACCCGGAACCCCTTCCGATCAATGATCAACATCGGAGCCGTGGACACCCATATTGACCCCTATACCCACACGAATGAATATTCGAGTGAACCTCCAGTTGCCGTGTGCTATTCCTGTTGCTTCGCGATATGTTACAAATACCCGAGGTGAGACATGTTTGCATCCCCGTGGATCAACAACTTGTCCACTATGCCAGTTACCTCGTTACCGGTATTGTTCTCTTTTCTCGTTCCCGTGTTCCGGCATCCCCGTGATCAAATCACAAAGTGTCTGGCCAGACGATGATGGATACCGTAACACCAAGAGGGCCCAGAGATATCTCTCCATCGTCGGAGGAGCAAATCCCAATCTTGAGCTATCGAGTTACTTGACATACTTTTCCATGAACCCGTAAGCCGCCGTAATAGCCACCCATTTACAGATGACGTTTAACAAACCCCAAAGTTCATGAAGCAAGCATGAAGAAACTCGATACTCTCATGGTCTAAGGAATTATGCAAACGTTAACCATCTCTGTGTTATTAACCATTAACTAGTGACGATTGTATCTCATAGCATAACATCAATTCGGGTCGATTCAACACAAGTGTTCTACCAACATTGCGCCCTCAAAATTGCCGGCATAGCCATGCCCATGATCAGGAAAACAGGATCATCATGCAATACTTGAGCCAGTCTTAGAGGCCAGACTAGGAATACATTTTACCGTTTATTATTCCACACGTGCATATGAGTCTTCCTCCGAGCCTCGTGGTTATTGTAGACTCGAGAACCATAGCAGTTATAGCATGGAACATAAACATAATTATGAACAGGGAGATAATCAATAACATTTATTATTGCCTCTAGGGCATATCTCCTACAGAATCCACTCTGGCTCAACCTCCTCCGCGCTAAATACTTCCCTGCTTCTAGCCCCATGTTTGCGCCTTCCGCGGGCGGATCGCAATTCTGGAAAGACTTTGTCAAACTTCACCCGGTGTTTAAGTCTCTTGTTAAATTTGTGGTTAATAATGGCAAATATACGCGCTTCTGGCTTGATTGGTGGTGCGGTGACTCTTCCCTTGCAGTTTCCTTTCCGGTTCTCTTTTCGTACCGTCCTGACCCAGAGATCTCTATCTCTGAGCTGTCCGACAATAACTGGGATCTGGCCCTTCGTCGTTCTCTTTCTCCTGTAGAGTTGGATGATTGGCAGCGTCTTGTTGCCTGCATCCCCGTGCTCTCGGAGGGGGAGGACTCGGTGGTATGGCCCCACTTTGCCTCCGGGCGTTTTTCTGTTAAGTCTTTATATGCTAAGCTCATCTCTGGCACCCCTACTAATAGGTTCAAGCTGATCTGGCAGGCTCGAATTCCTCCTAAGATTAAGATCTTTCTGTGGCAGACCTTTAGAGGGCGGCTACCGGCCGTTGACCAAATCCGTAAGCGTAATGGACCCGGGGTCCGATAGGTGCGCGCTCTGTGGCGACCTTGAGGACACAGATCACATCTTCGTCAAATGTGTTCTGACAAAGCTTGTCTGGTGTTGCATCAGGTCCTAGCTCCATGTGCCTTGGAGCCCCCTCTCCTTCTCGGAGCTCAGGACCCTGGCCTCTGGTTTGGTTGGGGCCTCTAAACGATTGTTCTGGGTGGGATTTGCGGTTGTTTATTGGTCTGTGTGGAATACTAGGAACAAGCTCACTATCGAGCATATTTTTCCTGCTAAGCCTGTCGATTGCTTATTTAAAACTTGCATATTCTTGCAGCAATGGAGATTATTGACTAAGGAGTCCGACCGCGATGCTTTTGACTTGATGGCCTCCAAGATTCGGGCTTCAGCTACTTATCTCTCGCAACATCAGACTGGCGACTAGTGGAACTTGGTGGTTCATTTTATCCTGCTTTGTCTTGTCGCTTGGCCTGCGTGCCGTATGTTGGCCTGGGAGCCATGTACCCCTCGCTTAAGTACTATCCGTGTTTCGATACTCTGTTGTCTATCCTGTGGTGAACGCTGCCTGGTGGCTTTATTTATAAAGTCGGGCTGATGCCTTTCATCTAAAAAAACCAACCATAATTTTAAGTGTAAAGTCCCCTTTATCCCATACGCAACAATTCTCTTACTCGGGTGTAAGCTGTTGTCACCCTCGCAACCCACTATAAGTGAATCATGAATGTATTGCAACACCCTACATCGGTAATCCACCATGTGTGCGCGGCACGGAAGGCACTATAGGAAATCACAAAAATAAAATATACAAATCAAACCAATCACGATCATCAATCAACCCATAGGACAAAAGGAATCTACTCAAATATCATAAGATGGCAACACATCATTAGATAATAATATGAAGCATAAAGCACCATGTTCAAGTAGGGATACAACAGGGTGCGGGAGAGTGGACCGCTGAGTATAGATGAGGGAAGGTGATGAAGATGACGAAGTTATTGGAGTAGATCACTGTCACACGATATTTCCCCCGACGGCGCTCCGGCGTCACCGGGAGAGAGGGGGAGAGGTCCCCTCTCCTTCTTCTTCCTTGGCCTTCCCCTTAGATGGGAGAATGATTCCCCCTCTAGTCCTTGGACGCCATGGCCCCTGAGGGGCGGGAGCCCCTCCAGGATTGTATATCTCTCTATTTCTTCTCTGTTTCGCGACTCTGTTTCTGGCCGAACACCATTTCTCAAAATATCCGGAGATTCGTAACTTCGATGGGGGTAGATTTTTAACATGATTTTTTTCGATATAAGCTTCATTGCGCTCGAAGAAGAGTTTCAACCGACTTACGAGCTGCCCTAACGACTTGGGGGGTAGGAGCACCCCCCGATCTTTGTCGAGCTTGTGGGCCTCATCTTCTGTTGATTCTTGAGCCAAAAAATTACAAATATTTCATAAAAAAACTACGTAAAATTTTACCGCGTTTGGAATTCGTTTGATATGATTTTCTACGAAAAAAACAGAAACTGACACCGGGCACTAGATCAATATGTTAGTCAAGAAATCATATAAATTGTTGCCATAAAGATATGGAAATAGTAAAATAATGACATGAAATATTCAAAATTAATATATATGATGAAGACGTATCAACATTTAACATTTTTCAAATGCATGATTAACATTTTTAAAATACTTTTTTTTATCAAATGCATGATTAACATTTATATATATGATAAAAAAATCATCATTTTTTAATACATGTTCAATATTTTTTCCATACACATTTAATATTTTTTATATACAGGAAAACTTTGTTCGTATTTTTTTAATAAATGGTCAATATTTTTTCGATACACATTTAACTATTTTCAAATGCTAGACTAATATTTTTCAAAAATTTATTCAACATTTTCTAAATGCTTGTTTATTTTTTTTTCAAATACATGATCATATTTTTATACACATTATTTTTTTGTATACATTTTTCAAGATAAACATTTTCTCTATATGCATTTAACATTTTCCAAATGCTTGGTCAACAATTTCAATTTTTTTTTGTAATATATATATATATATATATATATATATGCATATATATAATATATTTTAAAGTGTAAACAAAAGTAAAACAAGTTAAACAAGAAACGAGGCTGTGGCATCCCGCGCGTATGGGCTAGCCCATCTCGACCTCCCCTTCAGCGAGTCTTCCGACGGACTCGCTATATGCGAGGTATAGACACGCCCATTTCCCAGCGCGCAGGTTGTTGTATAGGAGAGTGGGCCGGGGGGTCTTATTCGGCGCCTTCCGAGCCAGGAAATTGCGAGATCACTACTTTATAAAAACACCTTTTAAAGAACACTCCCACCTCTCCAGGTTGCGATAAGTGGCGCATTGCATGTGTGCCACTTATCACAACATGAGAGTTTTGCCTTTTTTCATAGATTCGTATTTTCAAAACGTTTTATCTTTTAAATCGTGCGTTCAAATCTCGAACCGTTTTCACCGTTGGGTTCCTCGCGACGAGATCTCTAAAACTAGATCCCATGTTTATAGCTTTTGACGATTTTTTTCCGAAAAAAACCATACGGAAAAAACCAGACGAAAAAACCGTGCTTCTCGCGATAGAAAAAAAACAGAAAACGCGTTTTTTCCCTTTCCGAGAGGCACGACCATGCTTCTCGCGAAGGCAAAACCGTGCCTCTCGTGGAAGCAAAACCGTGCCTCTCACGGGAAAAACGCGTTTTTCCCCCTTGGTCATGCGTCTTGCGAAAGCAAAACCGTGCCTCTTTCGAAAAGAAAAAAAAAGAAAATGCGTTTTTCCCCTTTTCGAGAGGTGCCTCTCGCGAAAGCAAAACCGTGCCTCTCGCGAAAGCAAAACCATGCCTCTTGCAGAAGCAAAACCATGCCTCTCGCGAAAAGAAAAAAAAACAGAAAACACATTTTTTCGCGCAATTTTCAAAACAAAAAAAATTCTCCAAAAGCTAAGAAAGACCGGTGAAAAACCGAAACACCACAAAACCCCGGCAAAAACCCAATCTAAAAAGCCGAAAACGCATGTGAAAAAATAAAAAAAATAAAATCCGAAAGGAACGCTTAGAGCGCGACACGTGGCGACGGCTGAGCACGCGCCAAGTGGCGACGTGTGGGAGTGATCGTTGGGAGGTTTTCGAGGGAGTGCTCCCTAATTAGTTGCTCCCAGAAAACTGACTTGGCATACGCAGGCGACCTAAATGGGCCTCAACCCAGTACTCCTCTTTCGCTCGCTCGCACGTACCCCGTTTTGTCGATGGCTACAACTTTTCTTTTGTTTGATTTTATCTGCTCACTACTCTCTCATAGTACCCCCTCCGTCCAAAAATAAGTGTCCTAACTTTGTACTAGCTCTAGTATAAAATTGTACTAAGCTTGAGACACTTATTTTGAGACGGATGGAGTACTTAAAAATGAAAAAAGTGCACGAATTGAAAAAAAACATGAAAAGTTCATGAATTTGAAAAAAGTTCATCAATTTTGGAAAAAAGTTAATTGGTTCTGAAAAAAGTTCATCAATTTATTGATTTATTACGAATCTAAGAAAATTCATCATTTTTTAAAGAAAGTTCATCAATTTTGAAAAAAGTTCATTCAATATATAAAAAAAATTCATCGATTATTTCAAAAAATCATTGAATATGAAAAAAAGTTCAACATATTTTTAAAAAGGTTCATTTATTTTGAGAAAAATCATCAAATTTGAAAAACAACCATCAAACTTTAAAAGGTTAATTATATTTGATAAATGCTCACTGAGTTTTAAACAAAAAAATTCATTGAATTTAAAAACAAGTTCATCGAATTTGAAAATTCATGCACTTGAGAGAAAAAGAAAAAATAATAAAGACAAAGGAAAAAAGATTAAAGAAAAGAAACAGAAAATTAAAGAAAATGTCAAACAAAAAACTGGTCCAGAAAAAAAACTTGAGCGAGAAAAGAATGGCTGACGAGAGTATAAAAGAAAGAAAGGAAATACATCATCACAATGTTTGGAGTGGTTGGTTGGTTGAGTTATACTTAATCTTGAGGTTTCAAGTTCGAAGCTTGAGTCGCTCATTTTCGCGGTCAAGAGTATGTGCTGGTTCACAGAAAGTACTATAACGAGCGCCACATGCGCCAAATAGGAAATGTCTATAGGAGCTCCCCTAAACCAGAGGGTAGGGATGGCACCCGCAGGATATGGGTGCGGGTGGAGCCACCCCATACCCTTACCGTCTCCCTGAGCTTACCCATCACCCTTACCTATATCCGTCAACGGATACAATTTTTCCCCACCCATGTTACCCGACAGGGTAGACGGGTACCGGCGGGTAAAATTGCCCTTGTTTGCAATGTATCAATTTGAGCAACTGATAGTCATAAACAACAACATATAATCATAATTTACAAAAATAGATTATAACAACAACACATACTTATAAACAACTTCATATAGTCATAAACAAAAACACATGGTCATACATTTTCAGTTCACAAATTATTGACATAGTGCAGATTGTAGAGATAATTTTGAATTAACATAGATTTTATATGGGTACATGGGTATGTGGGTATGGATTATATGATCCCATATCTGTACCCGCTCTACCCGATGGGTTTCAAATTTCTCTATTTATAGACCCATGGATAAATTTTTGTCTCATACCCGTACCCTAATAGGGTTTTTACCCGCAGGGTACGTGGGTAATGGATACCCATTGCCAGCCCCACCAGAGGGCATATCACAATTCCATTATTAAAAGTTTCGTCTAGTAGGCCTGGATCGAACAACCGAGCGATTCTCTAGTTCCAAATCCCCCAGTTCCGCACGAGCGCGGCGACTATTTTTCGCTTTAAGTGAGATGGAAAGGATCACTCGCTTAAGGGACTACGCTAATCTGGCCAGCCCATTCACGCACACTCAGAGTAAAAGGAAAACGTGCAGAGAGAAAATGAAGCACACCGGAGATTTAAGCCGTGGTTTGAGTAAATGGAAAGCGCGCAGAGAGAAAATGAAGCACAATGGAGATTTGAGTCGTGGTCTCCTGGTTTAGAGCAACTGTATCAAGCCACTAGGCTAGCTTTCGGTTCATGATAATAGTAGGACGAACCCTACTTATAGAGAAAAAGAGCCGGGTTTTCTCCCTTTTTTTGTTTCTGTCGTTTTCTTTTTGTTTTTTCTCCGTTTTTTTCATTTGTTTCTTTAGTTTTTTTCATTTTTTTCCTTTGATTTATTTTGTTTCTTTTTTGGTTTTCATTTTTTTATTTTCTTTGTTTCCTTTTGTTTTTCATTCTACATGCTTATATACATTATCAACATTTTTTCATGTTTAACATTTTTTAAATACTTATTTAACATTTTCAAATACCTGTTTAACATTTTTATATACACGATCAATATTTTTTCAAATATTTGTTCAACATTTTTAAAATACTCGTTCAACATTTTTCAATACTTACATGTTCAATATTTTTCATATACTCGTTCAATATTTTCTAATACTTATTCAAAAAAATTCAAATACTTGTTCAATTTTTTTCAAATACTTGTTCAAAAATTTTCAAATACTTGTTTGACATTTTTTGAATTTATTATCAACATTTTTCAAATACTTATTCAACATTTTTCGAATGCGTCATTAACATTTTTAAAATACTTGTTCAACATTTTTTGAATGCTTGATAGCATTTTTTAAATACTTGTTCAACAAAATACCTATTCAACATTTTCCAAATGTTTTTGTAGATTTGTTTTGTAATATATATATTTAAAATATTGTAATGCATATACAAACGTACAAAAATAGAACATAAAACAAAAACAAAAAACATAAAAATCCCCAGAAAACATGCTATGGCCTAGCTCGTGCGTGGGCCGGCCCATATTGCTCGCCCCCTTCAGCGATTCGGAAGTTACACTCGCCGAAGACGAGGAGTAGGGATTCTCAGAAAACAGGTCCAAAAAAAAAACCTGAGCAAAAAAAGAGCTGCTGACGAGAATACAGAAGAAAGAAAGGAAGTACGTTATCACAACGTTTGAAGTGATTGGTTGGTTGAGTTATACTTCTACTTAATCTTGAGGTTTCAAGTTCGAAGCTTCAGTCGCTCATTTTTGCTGTCAAGGGTTAGTGTGCGCTGGTTTGCAGAAAATACTACTCCCTCCGTTCCTAAATATTTGTTTTTCTAGAGATTCAACTATGAACTACATACGAAGCAAAATGAATGAATCTACACTCTAAATTATGTCTATATACATCCGTATGTAGTTTATAGTGAAATCTCTAAAAAGACAAATATTTTGGAACGGAGGGTATAACGGACGCCACATGCGCCAAATAGGAAATGCTTATAGGAGGTCCCTTAAACCAGAGCTCATGTCAGGATTCCATTATTGAAAATTTCGGCCCAGAAGGCCTGAACCGAACAACCGAGCGATTCTCTCGTTCCAAATCCCCCAGTTCCGCTCGAGCCCTCCCTCAGTCCCTCCCTCCATATCCGGTCCTCTTCTCGACGAGCGGCCGTGCCCGTGCCAGCCAGCCACCCCCCACCCGCCATAACCCCTAAACCCCAGCCAACTGCAACCCCGCCCGCCATGGTCGAAACGGTCGCCTTCCCGCTACCCCTCCGGGCGCCCGCACCGGCGCCTCCCACCTCCAAGACCGTCCGCCCCCAGCCCCCAGTGCACACTCCTCTCCGACTCTTCACCCCCACCTCCCTCCTCTCCTCCTCACACCCCACCCCCACCTCCTCCTCCCGCACGCCGCGCCTCGGCCGCCCGCACAGCCCTACCCGCCAGGGCGGCGGAGGTGGGCAGCCATGGAACCTGCCTCCCTCCCTCTCCCTCCCCGCGCGGCGCGCGCTCCTCTCCCTCCTGTCTGACCCGGACTCCGCGCGCGACATTCTCTCCGCGCTACCAACCTCCGAGCTCAACGCCCTTGCGTCCCGCGGCCGCCCCGCCGTTGCGCTTGCTGCTCTACACGCCGCTCGGGACCTCCACGGTGAGCACGTCCTCCAACATCCCCGCGTGCTCCCCGCAGCAGTCCGCCTGCTCGCGCGCGCCGGCCGCCTCGCCGACGCCTCCGCGCTCCTCGACGCCGCGCCGGAACCCGACGCCAGCGCTTACACGGCTCTCGTGTCAGCGTTCTCCCGCGCCAACCTGTTCCGGGACGCGGTCGCCGTGTTCCGCCGTATGGTGGCTAACGGCATTCAGCCCGCCATCGTCACTTACAATGTCGTGCTCCATGTGTACTCCAAGATTGCCGTTCCCTGGAAGGATGTGCTGGCACTCGTGGACTCCATGAAGAAGGATGGAATTCCGCTGGACAGGTATACATATAACACGCTCATTAGCTGTTGCCGGCGTGGCGCACTTTATAAGGAGGCAGCAAAGGTGTTCGATGAAATGAGGGCTGCTGGGTTCGAACCTGACAAGGTCACATTTAATTCGCTGCTCGATGTGTATGGCAAGGCGCGGATGCATGATGAGGCAATTGGGGTGCTCAAGGAGATGGAGCTTGGGGGCTGTCCACCTAGCGTGGTAACCTACAACTCGCTCATTTCATCGTATGTAAAGGATGGGTTGTTGAAAGAGGCAGCAGAGCTCAAAGAGGAGATGGAGATTAAGGGAATTCAGCCGGATGTCATTACATACACGACACTGATTTCTGGTTTTGACAGGGCTGGCAAAGTTGATGCAGCAATCGGGACATATGATGAAATGTTGAGGAATGGATGTAAGCCAAACTTGTGCACGTACAATGCATTGATCAAGCTGCATGGGGTGAGGGGAAAGTTCCCAGAGATGATGGTTGTCTTTGATGACCTCAGGTCTGCTGGGTTTGTGCCAGATGTTGTGACCTGGAACACACTCTTGGCAGTATTTGGTCAAAATGGTTTAGACACCGAAGTGTCTGGGGTGCTCAAGGAGATGAAGAAATCTGGTTATGTTCCTGAGCGGGACACATATGTTTCACTCATTAGTTCATATAGTCGGTGTGGCTTGTTTGACCAATCAATGGAGATATACAAGAGGATGATTGAAGCTGGTATATATCCTGACATATCGACATATAATGCTGTTTTATCTGCACTAGCTCGTGGTGGGCGTTGGGAGCAGGCAGAAAAGTTGTTTGCTGAGATGGAGAATCTGGATTGTAGGCCAGATGAGCTTAGTTACTCTTCACTGCTTCATGCATATGCTAATGCAAAGAAGTTGGATAAAATGAAAGCTTTGTCAGAAGATATATATGCAGAGAAGATAGAGTCACACCACGGGCTGGTGAAAACATTGGTATTGGTCAACAGCAAAGTTAATAACTTATCTGAAACAGAAAAGGCATTCCTGGAACTTGGGAGGAGGCGGTGCTCTCTGGATATTAACGTCCTAAATGCAATGGTTTCTGTATATGGGAAAAATAGGATGGTTAAGAAGGTGGAGGAGATTCTTTCACTCATGAAGGGAAGTTCTATCAACCTCAGCACCGCAACATACAATAGCTTGATGCACATGTATTCTCGTTTAGGTGATTGTGAAAAGTGCGAAAATATCCTCACTGAGATCAAGTCAAGTGGTGCGCGTCCTGATCGATATTCTTATAACACAATGATCTATGCATATGGAAGAAAAGGGCAGATGAAAGAAGCCTCAAGATTGTTTTCTGAGATGAAATCTTCAGGCCTGGTACCAGATATTGTAACATACAATATCTTTGTTAAGAGTTATGTAGCCAACTCAATGTTCGAAGAGGCAATTGATTTAGTACGTTATATGGTTACTCATGGTTGCAAGCCCAACGAGAGAACTTACAATTCAATACTGCAGGAGTACTGTAGGCATGATAAGATAGCAGATGCCAAATCATTCCTTAGCAACCTTCCTCAGCTTCATCCTGGAATATCCAAACAGGAACAACAAAGACTGCTAGAACTGTTGGCTAGGCACACTTCAAGAGATGGAGGTTGAATATCAAACCTTGTTTGTATTTGTGAGTACGACAAGTAGATATAACTGTTCTATTAGTTATCCTTAGCAAACATGTACTCCCTCCGTCCCAAAATAAGTGACTCAACTTTGTACTAAAGTTAGTACAAAATTGAGTCATTTCAATTTTGTACTAACTTTAGTACAAAGTTGAGTCACTTATTTTGGGACGGAGGGAGTACTTCATAGTGGATATGCACAGATTACATTGCTCTGAAGAAATACTGAGAGCAACCACTGATGCATTTAGTGTTCTCTGCTTCATTAATTTGCTGAGAAACTCATGTTTGTACATCCTCCAACCACATATGATCTTCTGGTAGTTTTTCCTAACCAGTACATACAAATTCATCTGTTCCCTAATCCGATGTGGTCATAGTAATTATTTTAATGTATGCAGTCAACGTACAGAGGTTCATATGATATACTCCCTCTGTCCCATAATATAAGACGTTTTTTACACTATACAGTGTCAAAAAACGTCTTATATTATGAGACAGTGGGAGTATATCTGAATGGAAGAAATATCTGGCATTTTCATTTGTGGGGTTGCATTGTATGCACTATCACCTAAGTTACTAAGCTCCCTTGATTTTGAGGTGCCTGGTGCATCGTGGCATTTAGATTTGGTTGTGGGCTCTGTTATGAGGTTTGTGCGGGCCTTTTGCCTTACGTGTCAGGTGCGTGCATCTGCTCTCTCGCTGCCTTATTGGTTTTGTGGGTGGCGGCGGCTGGGTGGGTGTGTTCGTCGTCCGTTCGCAGAGGTCCGCAGAGAGGGCGACATTGTTCTCTTCGTTGGGTTGTGCCTGCTGGTTCTGCTGCTGGGGGCTTCGTCTTTCGCATCGGCCTTCTCAGGTCTGCTGGGTGGGCGGGGGTGTTGACGGCGGCGGCTGGTTGCGGGGCTTCGTCGGGCTGTTCGTGTTCCTGCACTCTATCTGAGGGTTCGATTTTGTTCCTCTCCGTTTTATTTCCTTATGTCTTGATTATTGTGTTGATTGTGTAGTGCTGTATGGCTGTGGGGGACTGTGGGTGTGATCTTTTGGGGGAAGGGGGCTCTAAGGGGGAGGGGGTGGTGGAGTCTGTCTCGCTGGAGTGCTTGGTTGATCCGTGGTTTTTGCGTCTGCTTAGGTTTTGTGGGGTGCTTGTGTTGTCGCTGTTGGTCTTGCGGTCTATTTTGGTGGCCGTGCTGTCCTGGTCGGGGGTGTGCTTCTTTGTTTCTGGTGACTTGATCCCATGATGGATATTCCTGATGGGGTTTGTTAAAGACTATCTTGAATGTAGCAGCCTTGTGGTACTTCAAGTTTTGATTACATGCTTAAGTTACCAAACTGCTCGATGTGCATTCATATTTTTGTATATCATTTGTTTAGCCTACAAGAATGTACCTGATACTTAACAAACAGATGCTAGAATATGTAGGGTCCAGAAAAGGTTAACTGTTTTTCAGTCTCTAAATGAATGGAAAACAAGTCATGAACAAATAGCAAGATGCAGTACTGTCGTATCAAGTGCATCTGGGCCCATAGAAGGCAGAGCTTCAAGAAGACCAGAAAGCAATCTCAGCGTAGCACTTGGAGTACCAACTAAGTAGCATCTGACAGGAGAATAATGGATGTATTAGCCTATGGTTGTTGTTTTCTGTAACAAATGTATTGTCCAGTGTAGTGCTTGATACTCCATATATACCATCATAAATTTTGCCTCAAGCAACAAGACTTGAATTAGTTATGTGTTCTGCAGATAATATCCATGTGTAAGTGCGAATTTTCCTCAAGTTATGTGTCATGATTAGGTTATCCGAGTATTTGATTACCAGATATGCTTGACTGTTTTCATATTTTTCTACTTTTTGTAAAGGATGTAGAATTTTCATTCTCATTCTATCATTTTTCTAATTAGAAGATAGATGGTTTCTACATAATTCGAAGGTTGTTTATTTGCAAATTAAGAAAGATGGGCTAATAATGTTTGAGGTAAGGTAGGATAGATGGCTGATAGTTCTGCATTTATCTACTACCTCCGTTCCTAAATATAAGTCTTTCTAGAGATTCCATTACGAACTACATACGGATGTATATAGACATATTTTAGAGTGTAGATTAAGTCATTTTGCTTCGTATGTAGTCCATAGTGGAATCTCTAAAAAGACTTATATTTAGACGGAGCGATACAAGGTAAGAAACATGAAGAAATCAATTAAACTTGGGATTATGGTTCATCTTAACTTGAATGAAAAAAAAAAAAATACTCCCTCCGATCCGTATTAATGGTCGTGGATTTAGTACAACTAAAAGTTGTACTTAGTACAACTAAAAGTTATACTAAATCAGCGACAATTAATATGGATCGGAGGGAGTATGTTTTCTCATAGTGATGCGTAACCCTTCTAGGTGCAGGCGATTCAACTCATTCAACAGAAGTAGAAGTAGGTTAATAAATTTGCCCTATGCAACAATTTCTGTCATGCAGAGATATATTTTAGCTTGCCCCTTTTCTGAACTAATATAGTGTTGGTATCAAATTGATTGGTGGTGACATGGATGAGGCAGAATTGGTTCTTTTCGGACAATTGGGTTACAATATTTCTTGAGCTAGGCACAGTTCCACGGTTGCCTCAGTTTTTGCAAGGTGGGGAGAATGTTCATGTTTCAGCACCTCTTTAATCATCATAAGTTATTTTTTCTCCTTGTGAAAGGCTGTTTGTCTCCAATTGATTTGGTTAGGCCTTCCAGTACCTAATTCTTTTACTTAGAAACCGTGAGCCCGAGATCGGATTGGTCTTTGTAATCTTTTTTTCTTACATGATGTTTGCTTTGTTGTAGCTCATGATTTTTCATTTGCTAATGACGCGGGTACCAAATATCATTTCTGGCTGCTGGAGAAGGTTCTGTTGTTGAAATGATCTTCTTTGGTGATGCATCTCATCGGTTAGTTGGTTAACCTGCTGATGTTTTGGCATCTGAAAAATATGCTTTGCTCTCTACTGTGCCTATAGAAATCTCTTGTTTGATTGGGAGGAGTTATGTTGTGGATTTTTTTGTGTCACAGTATTCTTTCCGTGGCGACGACAATAGCTTTTAGGTCCTATATTTTATCCTAAAGGCAGCAGTGTCTTTGTTGGACTTGAGGCTGGTTGCTCCAATGCCATCAATACAGGAGCCCAGTAAAAATGGTGGGACTCTTATCTTGCTTATGTTAAGCTTCATGTACTAGCCAACGCAACCAAAAGTCCGAACTGATGAAAAGGGCTAGTGCAATCCACATATACTGTAACACCCCCTTTCACGTGTGACGGGGAAGATAAGTCAACACGTGCAACCGGAAGAGAGCGACGGCGCGCGAAACTCACGTATGACTCAAGAGGCCTCTACGTGGACACAAAGGGGGCTATCAGCAATTTTTTAAATAAATTGCGAAAGCCAGGACTTGAACTCAAGACCTTAGCTCTGATACCATGTTAAGTTTCATGCACTAGCCAACGCAACCAAAAGTCCGAACTGATGGAAAGGGCTAGTGCAATCCACATATACCGTAACAGTTTATAGCCTTCAATGGATGTTTCTCTTATATGGTTGTTTTCTATAATATGTTGTTTTACAGAAGAGGGGCCAGCAAACTGCTGATGGAGAAGGCCAGGCGGTTAAGGCTGGCACGGTCCTTCATCTAGAGGCACAAGCTACATTTCCGGTTGGCACGGTGAATTGTTGTTCTATTTTTATTTTGATGCCTGGCCTAATGGTTGTCTGTTTAAGGGTACTTCTGTTAAGGAGGGTTATGGTAAATTACTTGCGGCTATTGCAGCACTTGAATAAGAACCGCAGGCTACACCGCCTCCTACTGTCTTGGTTCGTTATGCCCTTGTGCTCTGTTGTTCTGTTTGTATTTAGCAGTTCTTGTAGTACATCTTTGCTTCAGGAAAGTCCTCACAAAGAAGATTCTGCTAATGAGGGCAAGACTGTGGAAGCATCTAACGATGAACCGTTGGCTTACTATGGCCAGCGTTCAAGGAAAAAGGTAAAGTCTAGGAAAACACATATATTTACTATGGCAAGACTGTGGAAGACTGTGGAGTACCATCTATCTAACCATGTTTTACGTGTGCTTTCTCGATTACAAGGGTTTTCATGGAAGCAGTTGTTTAGCCCGTGTTTTGGTTGTCATAGCATATAGCTTACTTTGTTGCAAGGGCCTGTCTGTGTGCGTAGATTCATTAGGACATATGGTGATGAATGCTCATTCAGATTTGTTCCTATAGGGAAAGATGATACGTACTGCTGCCGTTTCTCCCCTGATATCAATTGCTAATTGTTGGGTGTTATGGTTTGTTAGTCAGTAAAGTAAATCTGCTAAAGGTAAGAACCAGATGTACTGCCAGCTTTTGTTTGACGGTGATTTCCGATTATAGCGAGAACCTTCAGGGAGTGTTGTTGGTCTATGATTATAGGAAGTCCAGTCACGATCGGCATAGTAATTGACAATGTGGGCACTAATGTAAGGAAGCATGATGTATGCGTGTGGAAACAACGTGTAGATCCGCCTGGTTCAGGGTCATCGCCACTTTGTTCCCTTAATGGCCTAATTTTTTAGCGTTCCTGTGATTGTTCGGTTTGAAAGTGTCGCATTGATGTTTAATCAAGTGGCAACTGAAGGGAAAAGAATATGGTTAAACAGTACGCCCTCTGAGTTAGGCCTGAGTGCAAAAAAAGAACAGTAGTAGCATTGGCATAAACCTGAAAGTGCTGGAATCCCTGCTGCAAGGAAGCCATATTTGACAGAAGAAACAAGTGATAGATTAGCACGGTAAATAACCACAAAGCGCATCTAAATACAACAATATATCCATTATAAAACCGGAGGCTCTCCGCCTGATCCAGATTAGTGCCGCGATCCAATCTGGTGACATAACCCAAACCAAAAACCGTGTGCACGTACATCGAGTCCCTGTGTTCCCGTGCGTGGCGAAGCGTGCGTGTTCCTCTAGTTCTTAGTATGTCTGCTTGATTGGTTTTAATAGCATATTGTGTCCTTTCTCCTCGTGTTTCAATGCAGGTGCAGGTTGATGAGTTTCCAGTGTGTATTTATGTTGAACTCGACTGATATATCTTCAACTTGCCTGATTTTCTTCGGGACTCCTTCCAAATGTTTCCATTCCTCCTTCTGGACTCCTTTGTGTGCAAGACTACTGTACTGCTGCTGCCCCCCCTGTACATCCTCTAACCACATATGATCTGCTGGTAGTTTTTCTAACCAGTACATAGACAGATTCATCTGTTTCCTAATCCGGTGAGGTCATACTAACTATTTTAATGTATGTTGTCAAGGTGGAGGTTGATCTGATATATATCTGAATGGGAGAACTATCTGGCATTTTCATTGATGAGGCTGCATAGTATGCACTATTCTTAGTATGTCTGCTTTATTGGTTTTACTACCATATTGTGTCCTTTCTCGTCGTTTCAATCCAGGTGCAGGTTGATGAGTTTCCAGGGTATTATGTTGAACTCGACTGGTATGAAGTCTGATTGTTACTATATCTTCAACTTGCCTGATTTTCTTCGGGACTCCTTTCAAATGTATCCGTTCCTCCTCCTGGACTCCCTTGTGTGCAAGACTCTGCTGCTCCTGGATTATGCCGGGAAGCCGACAGTGCTATTCACAGACACGTGGCATGTGTCAAGTACGCCAAGCACCCTTGTTTGACTCCCAAGATGCCCTGAGCCTGCCATAATTAGGGTAAGTGCTCATCATTTTCCTCTTTGCGTGGATAAGAGATAGCTTTATTGATTAAGGTAAACATGATTACCTTGCTAACTGAGAGAGTGCAATCTACAACAAATAGTACTCCTACTCAAGTAGCCCTACAATGCAAGTAGATATGCAGCGAGTTCAGTAGCCTTCTTCACCCCCCCCCCCCCCCCCCCCCACTAAATTAGCCGGTTGAAGTTATATTCTCTTATTTTCTTGCAATACCCTTATAAAAGCTATGGCTGAATCCAGAGAAGTTCCGGGTTTATCTGATTGCCGAAAATCTGTTGTAACGATAATTGTTAGTACTGATGCTAATCGGTGGCGGGCGCGCCTTGGTCGTCAGGGACGGCGGGGTCGAGGCCTGATCTGGGGCCTGGCGGCGCGGGCCGAGGGCGGCGCGGGCTGCAGGTCTCTGCCCCTGCCATGGCCGCGGCGGGTGGTGGTGCGACGCAGCAGCGGTTGGCTGGTGGGCGGGCCGGCCGGGATCCGAGGCTTCGGCGGCTGGACGACGGCAGGCCGCGCAGATGGGCTCCCCGGTGAGCTTCCTTCGCGATTGGTGGTGGCCCTTGGGATCTCTCCTTGCCGGCGGGCGGGTGTGTGTTGGTGGCCTCGCGTGGAGCTGCGGTCGCCGCCGAGGTGGGGCGACACAGGAGGTGTCCGGTGGGGAGGCAGGCTGGAGGGATGGGAGGCGCCGACGAGCTCGGGCCACCCGTCGCTGGCACAGGGGTGTGCCGGCCCGGATGCGTCCGCTCCCCCTCCTCCCCCGTTCCCCGGCCGTGTGTGGGCTGACGCAGCTCCGGCGTTGTTCGAGGCGGGACGTATGCTGCGGTTTCTTCGGTCGAGTGCATCCTTTGGCCCAAAGCCGATCACTTTGGTCGGTCCTGGGGGTGTCTGGATGCAGGGCGGCGGGAGGCACGGCGTTTGTGGGCGGAACTTGCGCCTCGGGTGCGGGCGAGCGGCCATGACCACGCGGGTGGGTGGTCGCTGGTGGTTGGCGGAGCTAGGCTGCATCGGAGGGGTGGGCGTGCTGGGGTACATCACTTGCCCAATCTTGTATTGGCCGACGGCGGCGGCGTCCGTGGACACCGTATCCTTCATGTAGGCTCCGTCGCGGTGGCCTTACTCCTTCGATTTGCTCCGGGTGAAAACCCGATCTTTGGGATCGGATGGTGGCGGCTACCAGTGGTCGTTCCCTTCTTGGAGGCACCATCTTGGAGTCCTTGTTCCGTCGTTTCCGTCTCACCTCTCCTCGGAGTTGGAGGTCTCCGGTGGCTCCAAGCGGTTCGTCCTCGCGCATATGTAGTGGCTTGGTAGTCGTTGGGGTGGTGTGACGGTGCTCGGCACCTTTGTATCTTGCCTTGGGTGTGTGTGTCGTGTGCGGTGGAGGCGTGAGTTTGTATTGTGGTACTTGTGGTTCGGTGCTTTATAGATAAAGCGGGGCGAAAGCCTTTTTCGGTAATCTAGCTGCATCACAAGCTGAACCAGACAACATCATTAGTCATAATCATAGAATATCTATTGCATTTCCTGGTAATTTAGTGCAGGTATTACTTTTCCCCGTGAGTTTTGCATTTATATACTCCCTTCGTCCGGAATTACTTGTCGCCAAAATTGATAAAAATGGATGTATCTAGAACTAAAATACATCTAGATACAACCATTTCTCCGACAAGTATTTACGGACGGAGGGAGTATTTGGCTTGCACAGTCATGTGCTATACCCGTGGTTAGTCGTGAAAAAAGATAGCTGGCTCTATATTGCTTTAGCTGGTACAGTATTTTGCAAAAATAGCATGCCTACACGGACTGAGATTGATGCTTCCTTTCCCATCCCAGGCGATATGTCCAAACGCAAACCATCGCCGAATCTTGTCTTCAGGCCAACAGGTCATCAGGCCCTGTTCCCTCAAAAAAAAAAAAAAAGGTCATCAGGCCCTGAAGTACCTCTACATGATACAAAAATGCTCGCTTGGGTGTTGCCTACGGATTGGCCCGTCCTGCTATAGTAGGTTGGCAAGAGGTATCTTTGCAGCTTAAGATCTAGCGAGGCGGGGTGTGGCGCAGTACTTGAACTTCATGATAGTGCTGGGCATCTACTACTCCAGATGATGAGATCTATCTCTCCAAAAGCAACTTTTACTGTTCACCTACGCTTTTAGTAGGCGACCCAAAGAGAGATGCATTTAGTAATTTGTTCATACATACGCACACCACATATATACGCTTTAAATTCAGATGCAAAGGTTTTTTCTCGACCAGTAATAAAACTACGATGGGCAACTCCAACGCGGATCAAAACGGACACATCAAACGTCCACGGATGCGTCCACGAACACCGATAAGAAAGTTGGCCATCCAACCCTACGCATCAAATGTCTGCCCCAGGTCTCCTTCATTTGACATGCATATGTTGATAAATTTACGCTAAATAATGCAAATATATGCCGGCACAACAAAAAAGTAACGGATATTCATAAGTTTCTACACCCGGCTGATCCAAAAATGCAAAAAACGCAATTTTTCCCTCCCAGTCCGGTTGTCCGTGCCAAAATCTTGGTTCTTCGCCCGGCACCTCCAACTCGGTTATGAGGCGCTTCAACGTCCTAGTATGATAGGCTTGTACGATCTTCGTCGCAACGGGATCCAAGTCATACATCTTCAAGTTCAACATCTTGCATAGTCCGAGTTGACCCCAAGCTCAACCTTCTTCTCTTCAAGCTTGATCTTCTTCTCTGTCGCTGCTGTCATGAACTTTTCAAACCTCTCGGCTTTCTTTTCCTCCTTCACGTCATGGTGATTGACACGTGCCCCTTCCTTCTTCGCCATGATGGCCTCAAACCTCTCCATTATCTTGGCCACCGCCCATTCTCGCTTCTCCTTATCCTCCTTCCACTTCCTCCCTCGATGCCTTTTGAGCTGGCTCAACCATTCCTTTTGTTGGGATGGACGGATCACCATCTTCATCTTCATTGGCGATGGTGACGGTCTTGACGGAATTGGCAGGGAAGTATAACCATTTGGGATGTGTTTGGTTCACATATCTGTTTTAGGGCGTTTTGCATACTTGTCCTGATTGGGCCTGTCTGAACTAATGCAGGCTGAAAACCAACATCTGCATGTAGTTTGATTGCCTGCATTAGGCTCCGTGCATTAAGGGAGCAATTAGTTAGCACGTTGTTTGGTTGCCTGTGTCAGTGTTGTTAGACAAACAACACATGGTTGGTTGCAAACGGTTGAAGATGTTCTCACCACTTCTCACTAGTGGTGACCTTACCACACACACTGAACATTGTCTTGTCCTAGTTAGGAAACAAATGAAAGTTTATCCCAACTACTAGCAAATGACAATACAAGTTATTAAGAGCCAATATGGCTGAATAAGGGAAAGTTCAACGATGCTAACTAGGTGGAAGTTCATCCTCTTCGTCTTCCTTTTCTTCTGCTGCTGTTGTTGTGCTGCCGCTTCTTCTTCTCTTGTGCTGCTGCCTCTTGTCTGACCTCTGTTATCTCACATTGCGTGAGTCCACTCCAACCTTTTGTTCTTCAACGCTTCGTTTTCAAACGCATCCACATCATGGCCGGAGTTGATCACCTCATCAGGAGTCACATCTTCCTCCTCTAACACAAGTTCATCCCTTCCCCATTGCATGATCCAGTTGTGAATGATGCAAAATGCAAGAACAAGCTTGACCTGGGTAGGGTAAGGGTGGAATGACTTCCGGTCCAGGATCTTAAACCTATTCTTTAGAGCTCCAAAATGCCCTCTCAACCATTACTCTAAGGCTGGAGTGTCTGAGATTGAATAGTTCCTAAGGAGTCCTAGGATAGTTCCTACCAGAGAACTCGTTCAGATGGTACCTGGTTTTCCTGAAGGGTGGAAGAACACCTGGCCGACAAGCATAGCCAGCATCTGAAAGCACAACATGCTCCCTTGGTGGTTTTGATAATTCATGACAACATACATTGTCTCTTGGACTAATACTTCTACCTAGTATATTTCAGGTGAAAGTCCATAGAAAGAGATGGGTTGGCAAAAAGGATTGTGAGGAGATACCCCTGGATGCAAGGAAATGGATTGGCAAAGCTTAAAGCAAGAGGACTCTACATTTTACTTTGTGAGAAATCACCTTGAGTCCATAGGAAAGCCAATACTATTAAAAGGGGATAAGGTACTATTGGTGAACAAGATGCTCCACGTGCACAAGTGATATTCACCAAAAACACCCACAAGCTCTTCCACAAACACTCTGTCTAGAACCCTACCACTCAAATCGGTAATGTTGGAAATATGCCCTAGAGGCAATAATAAAGTGATTATTATTATATTTCCTTGTTCATGATAAATGTTTATTATCCATGCTATAATTGTATTGATTGGAAACACAAATACATGTGTGGATACATAGACAACAATGTGTCCCTAGTATGCCTCTAGTAGACTAGCTCGTTGATCAAAGATGGTCAAGGTTTCCTAGCCATAGACATGAGATGTCATTTGATAACGGGATCACATCATTAGGAGAATGATGTGATGGACAAGACACAAACAATGAATGTAGCATATGATCGTGTCAGTTTATTGCTATAGTTTTCTGCATGTCAAGTATCTGTTCCTATGACCATGAGATCATGCAACTCACTGACACCGGAGGAATACCTTGTATGTATCAAACGTCGCAACGTAACTGGGTGACTATAAAGATGCTCTATAGGTATCTCCAAAGGTGTCTGTTAAGTTGGCATGGATCGAGACTGGGATTTGTTACTCCGTGTGACAAAGAGGTATCTCAGGGCCCACTCGGTAATACAACATCACACTAAGCCTTGCAAGCAAAGTGACTAAAGTGTTAGCCACAGTATCTTGTATTACGGAACGAGTAAAGAGACTTTCCTGTAACAACATTGAACTAGGTATAGATATACCGACGATCGAATCCCGGGCAAGTAACATACCGAAGAACAAAGGGAACAACATACGAGATTAACTGAATCCTTGACATAGAGGTTCAACCGATAAAGATCTTCGTAGAATATGTAGGAACCAATATGGGCATCCAGGTCCCGCTATTGGTTATTGATCGTAGAGGTGTCTCGGTCATGTCTACATAGTTTTCGAACCCGCAGGGTCTGCACACTTAACGTTCGGTGACGTTTCGGTAGTATTGAGTTATGTATGATGGTGACCGAAGGTTGTTAGGAGTCCTGGATGAGATCCCGGACGTCACGAGGAGCTCCGGAATGGTCCGGAGGTAAAGATTTATATATAGGAAGTCCCGTTTTGGTCGCCGGAAAAGTTTCGGGTACTTCCGGTAGTGTACCGGGGGTGCCGGGAGGGTTCCGGGGGACCATCGGGAGGGGCCACCCACGCCGGGAGGCCACATGGGCCTTAGGGGTGGCGCACCAGCCCTTAGTGGGCTGGGCAAACCAGCCCCAAAGGGCCCATGCGGCTGGGGTGTGGAAAAGGAAAAACCCCAAGTGGGGGAAGGAAATCCAAGTAGGATTGGAATCCTACTTGGAGTAGGATTGGAGGTGGACTCCTCCACCTCCTGTTCGGCCGACTCCTAGGGGGAACCCTAGGGGCGCCGGCCCCTCCCCTCCCTCCTATATATATTGGAGGGGAGAGAGGGCAGCCGGACCGAACCCTAAGCCACGGTGCAGCCCTCTCTCCCCACTAGATCGTCTCCCCTAGTTTTCGGCGGTGCTTAGGCGAAGCCCTGCCGGAATAGTTCCACCACCACCGTCACCGCGCCGTCGCGCTGCCGGAGAACTCATCTACCTCTCCACCCCTCTTGCTGGATCAAGAAGGCAGAGATCGTCATCGAGCTGTACGTGTGCTGAACGCGGAGGTGCCGTCCGTTCGGCGCTAGATTGTGATTGGATTGCGGGACGGCTAGCGATTTGGATCGCGAAGACGTTTGACTACATCAACCGCGTTTCTTAACGCTTCCCGCTTAGCGATCTACAAGGGTATGTAGATTCACTCTCCCTATCGTAGATGCCCATCACCATGGATAGATCTTGCGTGTGCGTAGGAAATTTTTTGTTTCCCATGCAACGTTCCCCAACAGTGGTATCAGAGCTAGGTCTATGCGTAGATGAGATCACGAGTAGAACACAAAGGAGTTTGTGGGCGTTGATGCTCAGATTGCTTCCTCCCTTGGTGTTTTCTTGATTCAGCGGTATTGTGGGATGAAGCGGCCCGGACCAACCTTACTCGTACGCTTACGAGAGACCGGTTCCATCAACTGACATGTGACTTTGTTGCATAAAGATGGCTGGCGGGTGTCTGTCTCTCCCACTTTAGTTGGATCGGATTCGACGAAGGTGGTCCTTGAGAAGGTTGAATAGCAATTTGTGTATCACCGTTGTGGTATTTGCGTAAGTAAGAATCGTTCTTGCTAGATACCCGTAGCAGCCACGTAAAACATGCAACAACAATTAGAGGACGTCTAACTTGTTTTTGCAGGGTATGTTGTGATGTGATATGGCCAATTACATGATGAGATATATGTGATGTATGAGATGATCATGTTTTTGTATAGAATATCACGACTTGCATGTCGATGAGTACGGCAACCGGCAGGAGCCATAGGGTTGTCTTTAATTTATTTTCGCCGTTTTTGCTTTACTTTATCGCCATGAGTTAGCAATAGTCATAGAAGCAACAGTTGGCGCGACAACCTCATGGCGACACGTTGATGGAGATCAAGATGATGGAGATCATGGTGTCATGCCGGTGACGATGGAGATCATGCCGGTGTTTTGAAGATAGAGATCAAAAGCACAAGTTCATGGCCATATCATGTCACTTATGATTTGCATGTGATGTTAATCCTTTTATGCATCTTATTTTGCTTAGGACGACGGTAGCATTATAAGGTGATCCCTCACTAAAATTTCAAGATAAAATTGTGTTCTCCCCGAGTGTGCACCGTTGCGAAAGTTCGTCGTTTCGAGACACCACGTGATGATCGGGTGTGATAGACTCTACGTTCACATACAACGGGTGCAAGCCAGTGTTGCATGTGCGGAACACTCGGGTTAATCTTGACGAGCCTAGCATGTACAGACATGGCCTCGGGACACAAGAGACCGAAAGGTCGAACATGAGTCATATAGTAGATATGATCAACATGAAGATGTTCACCATTGAAACCACCTCATCTCACGTGATGATCGGACTTGGGTTGGTGAATTTGGATCATGTGACACTCGAATGACCAGAGGGATGTCAATTTGAGTGGGAGTTTTTTAAGTAATATGATTAACTAAACTCATTATCTTGAACAGTAGTCTAAGTTGTCTTTGCAAAATTTATGTTGTAGATCAATGGCTCGCGCAGTAGCACCACTGAATTTCAATGCGTTCCTAGAGAAAGCTAAGTTGAAAGATGATGGAAGTAACTTTGTAGACTGGGCCCGTAATCTGAGGATTATCCTCACGGCTTCCCAAAAGGCTTATGTCCTTGATGCACCGCTCGGTGATCCACCCACTCCAGTAGAGGCCGCAGACGTTGCGAACGCCTGGCAGACACGTTCTGATGATTACTCAATAGTTCAATGTGCAATGTTGTATGGCTTAGAACCGGGACTTCAAAGACGTTTTGAACGTCATAGAGCGTATGAGATGTTTCAGGAGTTGAAGTTTATCTTTGAGAAGAATGCCCGGATCGAGAGGTATGAGACCTCCGATAAGTTCTATGCTTGCAAGATGGAGGAGAACGGGTCTGTCAGTGAACACATACTCAGAATGTCTGGGTATTCCACCCGTCTGGCTGAGTTGGGGATGCCCCTTCCGCTAGAGGCGATCACTGTCAGAGTTCTTCAATCACTGCCACCTAGCTACAAGAGCTTCGTGTTGAACTATAACATGCACGGGATGAACAAGTCAGTCACCGAGCTGTTTGCGATGCTAAAAATCGCTGAGTTTGAGATTCAGAAGGAGCATCAAGTGTTGATGGTCAATAAAACCACTAGTTTCAAGAAGAATGGCAAGGGCAAGAAGGGTAACTCCAAGAAGAGTGGCAAAGCAGTTGCCCCTCCCGTGAAGAAACCCAAGGCTGGACCCAAGCCAGAAACTGAGTGCTTTCATTGCAAGGGAACTGGTCACTGGAAGCGGAACTGCCCCAAGTATCTGGCTGACAAGAAGGCGGCCAACACCAAACAAGGTATATATGATATACATGTTATTGATGTGTACCTTACCAACTCTCGTTGTAGTGCCTGGGTATTTGATACCGGTTCGGTTGCTCACATTTGCAACTCAAAGCAGGAACTACGGAATAGACGGAGACTGGCAAAGGACGAAGTGACGATGTGCGTGGGAAATGGTTCCAAGGTTGATGTGATCACCGTCGGCACGCTCGCTCTTTGATTACCATCGGGATTAGTGATGAACCTGAATAATTGTTATTTAGTGCCTGCGTTAAGCATGAACATTATATCTGGATCTTGTTTATTGCGAGACGGTTACTCATTTAAATCAGAGAATAATGGTTGTTCTATTTATGTGAGTAATATCTTTTATGGTCATGCACCCATAGTGAGGGGTTTATTCTTATTGAATCTCGATAGTGATGATACACACGTTCATAACATTGATGCCAAAAGATATAGAGTTGGTAATGATAGTACCACTTTCTTGTGGCACTGCCACTTAGGTCATATTGGTGTAAAACGCATGAAGAAGCTCCATGCTGATGGACTTTTGGAGTCACTTGATTTTGAATCACTTGACACATGTGAACCATGCCTCATGGGCAAGATGACTAAGACCCCGTTCTCTGGAACAATGGAACGGGCAAGTGACTTGTTGGAAATCATACATACTGATGTGTGCGGTCCAATGAGCATTGAGGCGCGTGGTGAATATCGTTATTTTCTCACCTTCACCGATGACTTAAGTAGATATGGGTATATTTACTTGATGAAACACAAGTCTGAAACGTTTGAAAAGTTCAAGCAATTTCAGAGTGAAGTTGAGAATCATCGTAACAAGAAGATCAAATTCCTACGATCTGATCGAGGAGGAGAATATCTGAGTTATGAGTTTGGCAGTCACTTAAGACAATGTGGAATTGTTTCACAATTGACACCGCCTGGAACACCACAACATAATGGTGTGTTCGAATGTCGTAATCGAACCTTATTAGATATGGTGCGTTCTATGATGTCTCTTGCCGATTTGCCATTATCGTTTTGGGGTTATGCATTAGAGACAGCTGCATTCACTTTAAATAGTGCACCATCGAAATCCGTTGAGACGACGCCATATGAATTGTGGTTTGGCAAGAAGCCAAAGTTGTCGTTTCTTAAAGTTTGGGGATGTGATGCTTATGTCAAAAAGCTTCAGCCTGAAAAGCTGGAACCCAAAGCGGAGAAATGCGTCTTCATAGGATACCCAAAAGAGACAGTTGGGTATACCTTCTATCTCAGATCCGAAGGCAAAGTTTTTGTCGCTAAAAATGGAACATTTCTTGAGAAAGAGTTTCTCTCGAAAGAATTGAGTGGGAGGAAAATAGAAGTTGATGAGGTTGTTGAACCTTTACTTCAACCAGAGAGTAGCGCAGCACAGAAAGATGTTTCTGTAGAGCCTACATTGGTTGAAGAGGAAGTTAATGATGATGATCATGAAGCTTCGGATCAAGTTGCTATCGAACCTCGTAGGTCGACAAGGACACGTACTGCTCCTGAGTGGTACGGTAACCCTGTCTTAGAGGTCATGTTGTTGGACAACGATGAACCTACGAGCTATGGAGAAGCGATGATGGGCTTGGATTCTGAGAAATGGTTAGAGGCCATGAAATCCGAGATGGGATCCATGTATGAAAACAAAGTATGGGCTTTGGAAGTATTACCTGAAGGGCGAAAGGCCATTCAGAATAAATGGATCTTTAAGAAGAAGACGGACGCGGACGGTAATGTCACCATCTATAAAGCTCGACTTGTGGCAAAGGGTTTTTCACAAGTTCAAGGAGTTGACTACGATGAGACCTTCTCACCTGTAGCGATGCTTAAGTCCGTCAGAATCATGTTGGCAATAGCTGCATTTTTCGATTATGAAATTTGGCAGATGGATGTCAAAACAGCGTTCCTTAACGGTTTCCTTAAGGAAGAGTTGTATATGATGCAACCAGAAGGTTTTGTCGATCCAGAGAATGCTGACAAAGTTTGCAAGCTCCAGCGATCCATTTATGGACTGGTGCAAGCATCTCAGAGTTGGAATCTTCGCTTTGATGAGGTGATCAAAGCGTTCGGGTTTATACAAGTTTACACAGAAGCTTGTATTTACAAGAAAGTGAGTGGGAGCTCTATAGCGTTTCTAATATTATATGTGGATGACATATTGCTGATTGGAAACAATATAGAAATGTTGGAAAGCGTGAAGGAATATTTGAACAAGAGTTTTTCAATGAAGGACCTAGGAGAAGCTGCTTTCATATTAGGCATCAAGATCTATAGAGATAGACCGAGACGCTTAATAGGACTTTCACAGAGCACATACCTTGACAAAGTTTTGAAGAAGTTCAAAATGGATTAGTCCAAGAAGGGGTTCTTGCCTGTATTGCAAGGTGTGAAGTTGAGTAAGAATCAATGCCCAGTGACTGCAGAAGATAGAGAAAAGATGAGTGTCGTCCCCTATGCTTCATCCATAGGCTCTATCATGTATGCAATGATGTGCACAAGACCCGATGTCAGCCTTGCCATAAGTATGGACGGAAGGTTTCAAAGTGATCCAGGAATGGAACATTGGACAGCGGTCAAGAATATCCCGAAGTACCTGAAAAGGACTAAGGACATGTTTCTCGTTTATGGAGGTGATCAAGAGCACGTCGTAAAGGGTTACGTCGATGCAAGCTTTGACACTGATCCGGATGACTCTAAGTCTCAAACCGGATACGTATTTATTCTCAATGGGGGTGCGGTAAGCTGGTGTAGTTCCAAGCAGAGCGTGGTAGCTGATTCTACATTCAAAGCGGAGTACATCGCTGCCTCGGAGGCGGCGAAGGAAGGTGTCTGGATGAAGGAGTTCATGACAGATCTTGGAGTAGTGCCCAACGCATTGAATCCAATGACTCTGTTCTGTGATAACACTGGTGCCATTGCTCTGGCCAAGGAACCAAGGTTTCACAAGAGGACCAAACACATAAAGCGACGCTTCAATTCCATCCGCGATAATATCAAGGAGGAGGACATAAATATTTGCAAAGTGCACACGGATCTGAATATCGTAGACACATTGACTAAACCTCTTCCAAGGGCTAAACATGATCAACACCAGAACTGTATGGGTGTTAGATTCATTACAATGTAAATCACATAGTGATGTGAACTAGATTATTGACTCTAGTGCAAGTGGGAGACTATTGGAAATATGCCCTAGAGGCAATAATAAAGTGATTATTATTATATTTCCTTGTTTATGATAAATGTTTATTATCCATGCTATAATTGTATTGATTGGAAACACAAATACATGTGTGGATACATAGACAACAATGTGTCCCTAGTATGCCTCTAGTAGACTAGCTCGTTGATCAAAGATGGTCAAGGTTTCCTAGCCATAGACATGAGATGTCATTTGATAACGGGATCACATCATTAGGAGAATGATGTGATGGACAAGACCCAAACAATGAACGTAGCATATGATCGTGTCAGTTTATTGCTATAGTTTTCTGCATGTCAAGTATCTGTTCCTATGACCGTGAGATGGACAAGACACCGAAGGAATACCTTGTATGTATCAAACGTCGCAACGTAATTGGGTGACTATAAAGATGCTCTACAGGTATCTCCGAAGGTGTCTGTTAAGTTGGCATGGATCGAGACTGGGATTTGTTACTCCGTGTGACGGAGAGGTATCTCAGGGCCCACTCGGTAATACAACATCACACTAAGCCTTGCAAGCAAAGTGACTAAAGTGTTAGCCACAAGATCTTGTATTACGGAATGAGTAAGGAGACTTGCCGGTAATAAGATTGAACTAGGTATAGAGATACCGACGATCGAATCTCGGGCAAATAACATACCGAAGAACAAAGGGAACAACGTACGGGATTAACTGAATCCTTGACATAGAGGTTCAACCGATAAAGATCTTCGTAGAATATGTAGGAACCAATATGGGCATCCATGTCCTGCTATTGGTTATTGACCGAAGAGGTGTCTCGGTCATGTCTACATAGTTCTCGAACCCGCAGGGTCTGCACACTTAACGTTCGGTGATGTTTCGGTAGTATTGAGTTATGTATGATGGTGACCGAAGGTTGTTTGGAGTCCCGGATGAGATCCGGGACGTCACGAGGAGCTTCAGAATGGTCCGGAGGTAAAGATTGATATATAGGAAGTCCTGTTTTGGTCGCCGAAAAAGTTTTGGGTACTTCCGGTAGTGTACCGGGGGTGCCGGCAGGGTGACCATCGGGAGGGGCCACCCACGCCGGGAGGCCACATGGGCCTTAGGAGTGGCGCACCAGCCCTTAGTGGGCTGGGCAAACCAGCCCCAAAGGGCCCATGTGGCTGGGGTGTGGAAAAGGAAAAACCCCAAGTGGGGGAAGGAAATCCAAGTAGGATTGGAATCCTACTTGGAGTAGGATTGGAGGTGGACCCCTCCACCTCCTGTTCGGCCGACTCCTAGGGGGAACCCTAGGGGCACCGGCCCCTCCCCTCCCTCCTATATATATTGGAGGGGAGAGAGGGCAGCCGGACCGAACCCTAAGCCACGGTGCATCCCTCTCTCCCCACTAGATCGTCTCCCCTAGTTTTCGGCGGTGCTTAGGCGAAGCCCTGCCGGAATAGTTCCACTACCACTGTCACCGCGCCGTCGCGCTACCGGAGAACTCATCTACCTCTCCACCCCCTCTTGCTGGATCAAGAAGGTGGAGATCGTCATCGAGCTGTACGTGTGTTGAACGCGGAGGTGCCGTCCGTTCGGCGCTAGATTGTGATTGGATTGCGGGACGGCTAGCGATTTGGATCGCGAAGACGTTTGACTACATCAACCGCGTTTCTTAACGCTTCCCGCTTAGCGATCTACAAGGGTATGTAGATCCACTCTCCCTCTCGTAGATGATCATCACCATGGATAGATCTTGCGTGTGCGTAGGAATTTTTTTGTTTCCCATGCAACGTTCCCCAACAGGTAAGACCAACAATTCCTATTCGGTCTCACCGAGATTCAAACCCTAGACAGATCCTAAGCCAAACCCTAGCACATCGGTGTAGCCGATTCTAATTCGGTGCCACCGAGTTTAGATTGCCAACTTTCGGGTACCCTATTTTCAAGAATCGGTACCACCGAGTTTTGCCAATCGGTCTCACCGAGATTTGGACCAACTTTCTGGTTAGCCATTCTCAACAATCGGTACCACCAAGTTTTGTGAATTGGTCTCACCGAGTTTTGGACCAACTTTCTGGTTAGCCGTTGTCAAGAATTGGTACCACCGAAATTTGAGAATCGGTCTCACCGAGTTGTACAATCTGACCGTTGGTCATCTTATCGGTACCACCGAGATTTATGTATCGGTCTCACTGAGATTCAAAAGTTGCTACCTTTGGAGCAACTCGGTACCACCGAGTTTTACACTTCGGTGTCACCGAGTTGGTCACTTTAGGTGTAACGGTTGGACTTTTGGGGATGCCTATATATACCCCTTCACCACCACCCACTTGAAAGAGAAGCACTCAGAACTATTCCATACTTGCCCCATCCAATTTTCTGAGAGAGAGCCACATACTCATGTGTTGAGGTCAAGCCATTCCACTCTATCCATATGAATCTTGATCTCTAGCCTCCCCAAGTTGCTTTCCACCCAATCAATCTCTTCTACCAAGCCAAATCTGTGAGAGAGTGATTGTGTGTTGAGGAGTCTATCATCTTGAAGCACAAGAGCAAGGAGTTCATCGACATTACCGAGCCTATTACCTTTTGGAGGGTGGTGCCTCCTAGATTGGTTAGGTGTTGTGGAGTGGAGTTGAACCAAGAAGTTTGTAAGGGCAAGGAGATCGCCTACTTCGTGAAGATCTACCCATAGTGAGGCTAGTCCTTCGTGGACGGAAGCCATTATGGAATAGTCAAGGTTGCTACTTCGTGGACCCTTATGGGTGGAGCCCTCCGTGGACTCTCGCGACCGTTACCCTTCGTGGGTTGAAGACTCCATAAACGTGGACGTACGATAGCACCACCTATCGGAACCACGGGAAAAATCTTCGTGTCCCTCATGCGTTTGATCTCCCTATCTCAACTCCTTACTTCCATGTGCAATGTCTTTATTTTCCGCTGCCATACTTGTTGACTTGCATGTGTAGGGTGTGCTAGACTTGCTATAATTGCTAAAATCTGCCAACCAATTAACTTGGGAAAATGTTAGGTTTTAAATTTCTTGCAAGTAGTCTATTCACCCCCCCTCTAGACACACACACTTCTAGTGATCCTACAACATCTCATAGGTAGAACTTTCCATCGGGGATGTTGATGCCATCATTGATCTCCTGAAGGTGTTGTGTACAACCCTAAACCTCTGGTTGTGACCAACAACATGGAGGAACATGGTTACTTGCTCTTTCACGGTGGTGTGGATGCTATCTTCAAGAAGCCCCGCTGCTCCTGAACGTCTACACAAGCCTGGGTGAAAGGTTCTCTTTTCATTCGAAGTATCCATAGAGCCTCCGTGTCGTTGCAGTTGTAGTTGTAGTTCAGATTCACTATCCTCTCTTGCCTGGATTAACATCGGACCATACGGGATGAGAGGTTTGTCATTCTAACGAACAACTCTCTTATGGACCACCAGGATCCAGGCCTGAACCACAACTATCAGCGTTGCTGCCTGAACTAGAAGCTTCATCCGTTCATCCACAACCTAAGAGACATCCATGATGCGGTCAGCAACGGCGCAATCGCCCCTAAACGGTCCCATCGAACAACCTAACAGAGGAGGGGGAGGGGAGTGATGACCCACAAGTATAGGGGACCAATCGTAGTCCTTTCGATAAGTAAGAGTGTTGAACCCAACGAGGAGCAGAAGGAAATGATAAGTGTTTTTCCGCAAGGTATTCTCTACAAGTATTGAAAGTAGCAGTAACGTGTTGTTTGATAGCAAGATAATTCGTAGTAAGTAACAAGTAACTATAGTAGAAACATGCAACAAGGTAGCCCAATCCTTATTATGCAAAGTACAAGACAAAAGTGTTTCTTATAATAAGCAAATCATTCTCGAGGACACATGGGAATTTGTCTAGTCATGCCTATCATGTTTTAGTTGATTCGCGTTCACTACTTTAATAAATTGTAATGTAGGTGGACCGATGCTAAGGTGTTGTTCTTACTTGAACAAGCAACCTACTTATGATTACCCCCCTCCGCAAGCATCCGCAACTATGGACGAAGAATTAAGATAAATCTAACCATAGCATGAAATATATGGATCCAAATCAGCCCCTTACGTAATAGTACATAAACTAGGGTTTAAGCTTATGTCACTCTCGCAACCCACCATCCACTTCCTCTTCCACAGTGTTTTCCCCTAGTCCCAAATATGGTGAAGTGTTGTGTAGTCGACGTTCACACGACACCACGAGAGAAAACACAACATACATGTCATCAAAATCTTGAACGAATACCAACTTCACATGATAGTTTATAACAAGACTTCTCCCATGTCCTCAAGAACAAAAGTAACTACTCACAAGTCATATCCATGTTCAAGATCAGAGGTGTATTGAATATGATTAAGGATCTAAACATATAATATTCCACCAAATAAACCAAGTAGAATCAACTACGAGATGTAATCAACACTACCAGCAACCCAAAGGTACCAATAGGAGGTTTTGGTACTACCTCCGTCCCAAAATAAGTGTCTCAAGCTTAGTAAAAATTTGTACTAGAACTAGTACAAAGTTGAGACAGTTATTTTGGGACGGAGGGAGTACAAAGATTGAATACAAGAGATAAACTAGGGTTTGAGATGAGATGGCGCTGGTGAATGTGTTGATGGAAATGAGTCCTCCCACGTTGAAGGTAGCATTGGTGACGACGAAGGCTTCGATTTCCCCCTCCCGGAGGGAAGTATCCCCGGCGGAATCGCTCCGTCGAAGAGAAAAAGTGCTCCTGCCCGGGTTCCGCCTCGAGACGGCGACACTTCATCCCAAAAAAGTTATCTTGATTTTTTCTTGGGCAAATGGCACCATATAGGAGAAGAGGGGCCCCAGAGGTCTGTTGGTGAGCCTACAAGCTCACATGGCGCGCCCCTAAGGGGGCGCCACCTGAGCTTGTGGCCCAATGGTGGCTCCCTTCCCGGCAATTGTTCTTCCAGTTTTTTTATTAATTCCAATATAATTTTCTATAAATTTTCAGGTCATTTGGAGCTCTGGAGAATATCCAATTCCGATGTAGCTTTTGTAGGTCCAGAATTCCAGTTGTCGGCAATTTCTGTGACGCCCTGGATTTGTGCTACAGTAATCTCTGTAATTAAGCTACAGTAATCCCACGCTAATGATGCCTTGTCATCGTCTTCACCGTTGCTAACCCCATTATGGTTCAAATCACGATGAAATTCAAAATTAAGTTAAAGTTGAAAATTAAAGTTGTCGAATGCCAAAACAAAAATGTTCAAAATACGGGAAATAGTGCCTAGGTAATTGTGTTGTGGGAATCAACATTTTTAGAAGTATTTAAATTAACTAAATTAAAATAAAACCAAAGCAAAAAATTAAATAAAACAAAAGCAAAACTAAAAATAAAAATAAAAGAAACCCCCCTTCCCCTGGGCCGGCCCAACTGGTCGGCCCACCTACCCCCCCATCCGGCCCTCTCCCCCGCCGGCCCACCCGGGGCCATAAACCCCCCCGAGCCAAACCCTAGCCCGACCCCCACTCGCCCCCGCACCCACCCACGTCGCCCTCCCCTCCCCTCGATCCCGATCTGGATCGGGGGCTCGGCCCGTGCCGCCCCGCTTCCCCCGTGACGCCGCCGGCCACCGGCCCCCTTCCCGGCGCTGCGCCACCGCGTCGCCCCCTTCCCACCGGATCGAGCCCCCGCTCCCTCCCCCGCGCCGCGACGCCGTCGCCGCCCCTCCCTCACCCGCGCCGCCCCGTCGCCGTCGCATCCCCGGCTCCTCCTCGCCGGCCTCCCCAAGCCTCACCGCCCCTGCCCCCCTTCAACGTTGGTGAGGCCATGGCCTCAACGATGGTACGAATCGATTGGTTCAAGATTACCGTCCCATCAACCAGGCAACGATTCAAAACACCGCTTCCTCGGATCAACGATCTGTATGATCAACTTGCTGGTTCATCAGTGTTCTCAAAACTCAACTTGAGGTTGGGTTACCATCAGATCCGGGTTCATGAAGAGGATATTCCCAAGACTGCATTTGTTACTCGCTATGGTTCATACGAGTACACCGTCATGTCCTTCGGCTTAACCAATGCTCCAGCAACTTTCTCTCGCCTGATGAACTATATATTCATGGATTACCTCGATAAATTCGTCATGGTTTATCTGGATGATATCCTGGTTTACTCCAAGAATAAAGAAGAGCATGCTGAACATCTTCGTCTTATACTGGAGAGGCTTCGAGAACATCAACTTTATGCAAAGTATTCAAAGTGTGAGTTCTGGATGGACGAAGTAACCTACCTTGGGCATGTGATCTCCAAGGATGGTATTGCGGTCAACCCTGAATGAGTTCAGGCTATTCTTGACTGGACTCCCCCGAAGAATGTCAAGCAAGTCAGAAGTTTTCTCGGACTCGCCAGCTATTGCCGTCGATTCGTCGAGAACTTCTCCAAGATTGCAAAGCCCTTAACCAATCTGCTTCACAAAGGTGTTAAATATGAGTGGACAGAAAAATGTCAGGAGAGCTTTCAAGCACTTAAGGACAAACTGACGTCTGCTCCAGTGCTTGCTCCTCCGGATACTCGTAAGGACTTCGTCATTTATTGTGACGCTTCACGACAGGGAATAGGTTGTGTCCTAATGCAAGAGCGCAGAGTGGTTGCTTATGCATCTCGTCAATTGCGTCCTCATGAAGAGAACTACCCAGTTCATGACCTTGAACTTGCTGCAGTAATTCACACACTGAAAGAGTGGCGGCAATACCTTGTTGGTAATCGTTGCGAGATCTACACCGATCACCAAAGTCTGAAGTATCTGTTTACTCAGCCAGATCTGAACCTCCGTCAACAGAGATGGATGGAGCGCATAGCAGATTACAACGTGGGTATTTCTTATACGCCAGGCAAGGCTAATGTAATGGCTGATGCTTTGAGCTGCAAGTCATACTGCAACCACCTTCAGGTTCACAAGGTCCACCCCGTCTTCAAAAGGAATTCCGCAAGCTGAACCTCCATATTGTTCCTCAGGGTTATCTCGTTCCCCCTCCACCGGAGTTTCGCAAGATGAACCTTCGTGTTGTTAACCAGGGTTCTTTGAGTAACCTGGTTGTTGAACCAGATCTCGTGGGCAGCATCAAAACTATGCAACACTACTGCCGTGAAGTCGAAAAGATTAAACGCTATCTGGCGGAAGGTAAACCCTCATTCTTCACTGTGGCTGATGATGGCGCCGTGTACTTCAAGGGTCGTTTGTTCGTTCCCACAAAGGAGGAAAACCTGAATATGACTGATAGAATACTGAAAGAAGCTCATGATACACCTCTGTCTATTCATCCGGGTAGTACCAAGATGTACCAAGACATCCGTCAAAGATTCTGGTGGCCAAACTTGAAACAAGACATTGCGCGCTATGTTTCAGAATGTGACATTTGTCGTCGGATCAAAGCAGAACAACAAAAGCCTGCTGGAACTCTGCAACCTATTTCTATTCCTGAATGGAAATGGGATCATGTTGAAATGGACTTCATTACTGGTTTTCCCAGATCGCAGAAAGGTAATGATTCTATTCTTGTCGTCATTGACCGGTTGTCCAAAGTTGCACATTTTCTGGCTGTCAAGGAAACTATTACTGCTAGTCAGCTAGCAGATCTTTACATGTCCAGAGTTGTTTCACTCCACGGTATTCCATTGGTGATTAGTTCAGACCGTGGCAGCTTATTCACTTCAAGATTCTGGGCAAGTTTCCAGGAAGCTATGGGAACTCATTTGTCATTCAGCACCGCTTTTTACCCTCAATCCCAGGGACAAGTTGAAAGAGTCAACCAGATTCTCGAAGACATGCTTCGAGCTTGTGTCATTTCTTTCGGCAAGAAATGGGAGGAATCTCTCCCGTATGCTGAGTTCTCCTACAACAATAGCTATCAGGCTAGTCTGAAGATGGCTCCCTTTGAAGTGTTATATGGACGTAAGTGTGGTCAGAAACTGGGGAACGTACACTTATCGGTCCGGATATTATCCAACATGCCGAAGATCAAGTCCGCATTATTCATGCAAATCTGAAGGCTGCTCAGTCTCGTCAGAAGAGTCAGTATGACCGTCATCACAAAGATATGGTCTATCAACCTGGCGAAAAGGCTTATCTTCGAGTCACGCCAATGCGAGGTACACACCGTTTTGGGATCAAGGGCAAACTGGCTCCTCGATATATTGGTCCTTTCACTGTTCTCGAAAGGCGTGGTAGAGTGGCATATCAACTGGAGCTACCGCCAAACCTTTCTCAGGTTCACGATGTGTTCCATGTGTCACAACTCCGTCGCTGCTTCAAGGATCCTATCCGAGCAGTGGATCATGATATGTTGGAACTGCAACAAGACCTTTCTTATAAGGAGCAACCGGTTCGCATTCTTGGTGAGACTGAACGTCGGACTCGTCAGAAGGTTACCAAGTTCTTCAAGGTGCAGTGGGCAAATCATTCTGAAGATGAGGCCACTTGGGAACGCGAAGATCATCTTCGTGCAGAATACCCCGGGCTCTTTCCTTCTACTTCTTAAATTCTCGGGACGAGAATTCTTTTTAGTAGGGGAGAGTTGTGACGCCCTGGATTTGTGCTACAGTAATCTCTGTAATTAAGCTACAGTAATCCCACGCTAATGATGCCTTGTCATCGTCTTCACTGTTGCTAATCCCATTATGGTTCAAATCACGATGAAATTCAAAATTAAGTTAAAGTTGAAAATTAAAGTTGTCGAATGCCAAAACAAAAATGTTCAAAATACGGGAAATAGTGCCTAGGTAATTGTGTTGTGGGAATCAACATTTTTAGAAGTATTTAAATTAACTAAATCTATACCTACTATTAAAGTACGGAGTGCTTCTGCCCGTACGTCATTAAAATTGCCTCCGAAGTTGCAAAATATTACCCACCAATGCCACCTATAAGTTATAAAAAACGTTCCACACAGAAAAATCCGGACTGGGCCGGCCCATTTAAGAATCTTCTATACTACGCCCAGCGCGCTAGAAAAAGACACAGCTCGCCTGGGCCGGCACGTATATGGGTGATCAATTTTTTATTTTTGGTTTTTTTTTTCCGTCGTTGTTTTTTTCTACTTTAAATAATTTGTGAATTTAAAAAAGTTTCCAAAATAAAAACATGGAATTTTCAAATAATATTTAATAATTCATAAATGTTTGTGGCTTCAGAAATTGTTTGTGATTTTTAAAAAATATTAGCAAATTTTCTAATAAATGTCCGGGAAATAAACATACATTCATGGGTTTTTCTAAAAAAATTAATGAATTAAAAAATGTTTTAAAATTTCACAAAATTTTGCGAATTCAAAAAATATTCATATATTAAAAAATAGCATAAAATAAACTGTTCATAAATTCAAATATATAGTTTATTGATTCACAAAATATACGCTGATTCAAAAAAGATCATGCAGTTTAAAAATGTTCATTAATTTAGAAAATTGTTTCATCAAATCCCAAAAAAATGTTAGTCGATTCTGGAAATGTTCGCCGATTAAACAAAATGTTTGCAAATAGTATAATATGTTCATGAATTCAGAAAACGTTCTTGATTTTACAAAATGTTCGTGAATTTAAAAAATGTTCACAATTTCAATTATGCTCACGAGTTTAAAAAAATGTTCATGATTTTTAAAAATTGTTCATGTTTTCACAAAAATGAGAGTGATTGTGTATATTAATGATGTAGTAAAATGTGATCATTGCCATTCGAAATTATGATTTTTTTCTCCCGTTGCAACGCACGGGCATGTTTGCTAGTTAAAATAAAACCAAAGCAGAAAATTAAATAAAACAAAAGCAAAACTAAAAATAAAAATAAAAGAAAAAACCCCCCTTCCCCCTGGGCCGGCCCAACTGGTCGGCCCACCTACCCCCCCATCCGGCCCTCTCCCCCGCCGGCCCACCCGGGGCCATAACCCCCCCGAGCCAAACCCTAGCCCGACCCCCACTCGCCCCCGCACCCCACCCACGTCGCCCTCCCCTCCCCTCGATCCCGATCTGGATCGGCGGCTCGGCCCGCGCCGCCCCGCTTCCCCCGTGACGCCGCCGGCCCCCTCCCCGGCGCTGCGCCACCGCGTCGCCCCCTCCCCACCGGATCGAGCCCCCGCTCCCTCCCTCGCGCCGCGACGCCGTCGCCGCCCCTCCCTCACCCGCGCCGCCCCGTCGCCGTCGCATCCCCGGCTCCTCCTCGCCGGCCTCCCCAAGCCTCACCGCCCCTGTCCCCCTTCAACGTTGGTGAGGCCATGGCCTCCCCTCCCCTCTCCTCTCCTCCCCGTCCCGCTCGCGCCGCGCTCACCACGCCGGTACCGCACCCCGCCGCCCCCCTTCCCGTGCTCCCGCGAGCCCTGGCTGCGCTTGCCGCGCCCGCGTCCTGGCCGCGCCCCCTGCGTGCTCGCTCGCGCGCCCCGCCTGCCTCCCGCTGCGCCCCGTCGCCGCTACCCGCGCGCCTGCTCGCGCGCTCGCCGCTAGCCGCCGCCGCTAGCCACCACCAGCACACGCTTGCCCCCCCTGGCCGGCGCCCTGGCCGCCGGCGCGCCCTGGCCAGGGCCTGGCGCCGCCGTCTGCCCCCTGTGTGTGTGTGTGCGTGTGTGTGTGGCCGTGGCCACTACCACGTGGGGCCAGCCCCCCCTGTGGATGACAACGGGGGCCCACCCCCCAGAACGTTTTAAATAAAAAAAATAAAAATTGATAAAAATAAATAAATAAATAAATAATTAGTAAATTAATTAATTAATTAATTAATGAATTAATTAGTTAAGTAATTAATTAGTTAATTAGATGATTAAGATTAAATAGATTAATTAATTAAACTGTTAATTAATTAAATTAAATAGTATGACAGGTGGGTCCCACCCTCCCTTAATTAATCCTGATTAATATTAATTAAACATTAATTAAACTGTGACACTGACATGTGGGATCCACTGGTCAGGTTTGACCAGTCAACCCACTGTTGACTGCTGATGTCAGCATGACATCATGCTGATGTCATAATTGAATTATTGAATTATAATAATCTGTTTTAATTTCTGAATATTAATAAAACTTTAAAAATTAATATAAAATAATCCGTAAGTCAGATGAAAATACTTTATACATGAAAGTTGCTCAGAATAATTCTACGAATCCGAATACGCTGTCCGTTAGTCTGCCACGTGCTCCTAGCATAGCGAACATGGAACTTTTTCATCGTTTTCGTCTGTCCGGTAGTAGCCCGAGACCCGGAAAATATCGTCAGATATTCTTCCGACCCGTCTGCGACGTGTAATACTGCGTTAGTGCATGCCTAGCCCTGCATATTGTCATGTCATGCATCGTGTTGCATCTGTGCTTTATATTTATTGTTTCTTCCCCCCTCTTCTCTCCGGTAGACCCCGAGACTGACGGTGCTGCCGGGTACGACTACACCACCGACGATCAGGCCTTTGCCGCAGAGCAGCAAGGCAAGCAACCCCCCCTTGAGCATTCTGATATCGCCTATTCCTTTCCCTCTTATTCTTGCATTAGAATTTTGCTACTGTATTAGTTAGCTCCTATTTCTGATGCATAGCCTGCTTTTGATAAACTGCTACCATACCTGCAATCATATCAACTGCTTAGTATAAGTTGATCAATGAATCCCCTGTGACCCCCTTAGTCCCAGTTGCCCCTGCTTCTTCATCGACGACTCGACGACTCGAAGACTCGGTCAACCGACCGACAAGCCATGCCCGTCACATTCACCGCACACCCCCTTAGTTGTACGACTCTACAGAGCTACTATCGAGTACCGAGGGTGACACCTCGTGAAGTACTCATGATGCTAACTCTGTAGTGCAGCTAGTCGGTCGTGGTTATCGAGGGTGATTCCTCCTTCACCACTCCCGACGATGTCTCTGTCGTGCAACCCCTCAAGCGTGGGACCTTCGAGGGTGATTCCTCTAAGTCCACCTTGACGGTTTCATCGAGCGGGGCCCTTTGAGGGTGATTCCTTAGGTTCCGTCTTGATGTTTTATACACACAGTTACTCTGACCTGGTTACAGAAACATGTTGGTGATGGGCCGGCCCTGAGGGGTACCCAAGGTTTGGTGATGATGAGGCGTGGACGGGCAGGAGAGGCCCTTGCCACACATCCTCGAGTCGGGGCGACGGGACCGCACTTCATGGGTCGCGCTTGCCCCGCATTAATAAAATGCTAATGGGTTGGGTATTTGATCTGAATTGGTCGTTTGACCTTTTACGCACCAAACCTTCACGTGGGAGAAGTTATGGGTACTCAGCGTCGTTGTATCAGCCGAAGCTCTTCGGACGTCAGCAATGGAGCGGCGCGCGCCTGAGTGGCCTGGACGGTACAGTTCTTGGACTAGAGTGTGCTAGGGCTGACCTCGGCCGCCCACGCATCGTGCAGGAGCGCAGAGGGCAAGTGGGCCCACGACCCCTGTGCGCTTAGGATTTAGACCGGCGGGCTGGCCTCTCTGTTGAGCCTAGGTGGGGCGACGACGTGTTGATATCCCGAGGCCGGGCATGACCCAGGAAAGTGTGTCCGGCCGGAGGTGATCAAGCGTGTTGGAAATGCGGTGCACCCCTGCAGGGATGAATTCATCTATTCGAATAGCCGTGTCCACGGTAACAGGACGACTTGGAGTTGTACTTTGACCTTCTACAACTATAACTTTGACTTAAAATTGAAATGAATGTTGGCTCCGGGATTGCTTCCTCGCAGGGAGTCGAGGAAGAATCTCTGGGTGTGGTTACTTAATAAAATTTTGCTACAATAATATGTCTATATATGAGATACCAGTCTACTCTCTTCTAATGCTGCAAGATGCTGAAGATGCTAGTCTTCGATAGGACTAGGCCTTTCCCCCTCATTCTTGCTTTCTGCAGTCAGTCCAGATATGACCCCATTCCTTGATACTGATGCATACTTAGCATAGTTCTGATGTCAGTCTTGCGAGTACTTTGGATGAGTACTCACCGCTGCTTTGATTTCTCTTTCCCCCTCGATACGATGTCGCGTTCAGACGATGGAGCCCGGGAGATGGAGTACGCCGGAGACGACTACTACACCACCGCTGGAGCCTACTACTACGTGGAGACTGCCGACGCTCAGGAGTAGTTAGGTTGGCTCCCAGGCAGGAGGCCTCGCCTCTTCCGATCCGCTGCTTATGTTTGTGCTAGCCTTCTTAAGGCAAAACTTGTTTAACTTATGTCTATACTCAGATATTATTTGCTTCCGCTGACTCGTGCTTGTCGAGCTTTGTATTCGAGCCCTCGAGGCCCCTGGCTTGTAATATGAAGCTGTATGACTTTAATTTGTGTCTAGTGTTGTGTTGTGATATCGATCAGTGAGTCCCTAATCTTGGTCGTACGCATTTGCGTGTGTGATTAGCGTACGGTCAAATTAGGGGCGTCACAATTTCTCTCTTCATGTAGATCTTGCATAATAAGAGAGAAAAGGCATTAGAATTGCATTACAAAGTGGAATAATGACCCAAAACATTATAAATAATAGTAGGAAAACATGATGCAAAATGGACGTATCAACTCCCCCAAGCTTAGACCTGGCTTGTCCTCAACCGAATACCGAACTCGATAATCATGACCACATGTTTAGAGAGAGAAGTCGATAAAGTAACTACGGACATAGTAGCATCATGATCTTTATTATAACAACAAGTAATCATCATAAAGCTTCTCATATCAAAGTAATAATTCATCCACAACTCTAAAAGTATAAGCAATAAACTTTCTTGAAAACTAACAAACTATATTCTCAGTCATCAAGGCAATTGCAATTCTTCAATTCTACGGGAAGAGTTTATGTAAGAGATTTTGTTTTAGCAAATTTCACATGTTCAACCATCACTTAGTATTATATGATTACTGTCACTCAAAGCATATTTTTAGAATAATCAGTCTCAATCAGACACTGAGGAAGATAGGGGTTTAATGTTTCACCTCCCAACTTACTTATCTCGGGGATAATGTCAACTATAATAGTTCATGAGCACCTACGTTCAACTAGATATATGTGCCTGGATCTTTCCGCACCACATGATGCTTGCTAAATAGAGAGTTACTAAGAGATGACTAAGGATGAGCATTATTGACTCTGGCATATAAATAAAAGACTCGAACAGAAATAAAGACATTACAAGATAGGCCCTTCGCAGAGGGAAGCAGAGGTTGTCATGCGCTTTGATTTTTGGGTGTGCAATCTCTTATGCAAAGTAACATCACTTTATATTGCCCCTTATGATAGGAACCTTTATTATGTAGTTCTTCGCTTTTCTTTCTTTGCCATCGCAAGTTCTTACAAAGTTTATTTCCCTTGCAATAATCATACATATTCAGGAGAATTTTTTTATTGCTTTTTGCACTGATGACAATTTACTTGAAGGATCTTATTCAATCCATAGGTAGATATGGTGGACTCTCATGAAAATAAACTTGGTTTAAGAGTTTTTGGATGCACAAGTAGTATCTCTATTTAGTGTAGAATTTTGGCTAGCAAAAGATGAGGGGCAAGCACCACATGTTATAGGATCCATGACAATATAACTTCTATGTGAATGTAAACAAACATAACCCATTACGTTGTCTTCCTTGTCTGACCTCAATTGCTTACTCAAGTTTTGAAATAACTAATGGGGGTTCACAATCATAGAAGATGTCCAAGATGGTATATTTACATGTGAGATTTCTCTCCCTTTATTATCTTTTTCATGAATTGCATCAATGACCAATGTTATGTTTGTTAACTTCCAATAAATTTTATCTATTATACTTTTCATATGTGAAGTCATTACTCCCCATGGGATTAGCATATGATCTTTTTATTATTATTTTGTCATAATTGCAACAAGGGTAAAACACTCGGACTCAACTAAAACTTTATTATCTGACTCTTCACACATGATTACATAGATATATAGATCACGAAACAAGCACTCGAAGACTAAAACTTTATTCATCTAAATCATGAAAACTAAGGATCGAACTAGGATAGGTAATAATGGTAAAAGTGATGGTGATACGATACCGGGGGACCTCCCCTAAGCTTGGAACAAGCTCATGGTGGTGCCCATACCTGTGTACTCAAGTTTCCTTCTTGGGCGATGGTGGTGATGAAGTAGTGGCCGTATTCTCCTCCTTCCACAGCATAGGTTCCCCATTGAAGAAGGAAGAACGAGTCTCTGGAATCCTGAACTCTGCAGCTGGGCTCATCCACTTACACCGAGATTCATACTCACAGTTTTGGTTCTGCAGATCATAAACCTGAGACTGAAGATTTTCAATCCTGGAGTGGAGCTTAAAGATTGTCTCGGCAATCTCCTTGCTATCCATCTTATGCTCACGAATGAAATCCGTGATGATGGAGTGATTAGCACTCAGCCCACGCTCAACCATCCCTTGGCACTTGAAGATTTCCTGCTCCACCACTGCAAGCCTGACCTTCTCGCCCCCTCCTTCTTTGGTCCTTGAACATCCCAGATGTGAAGCACCCCCCTCAAGCACCTCCAGGGTTTGAGGTGCTTCATCACCTCTGAAAGGTAAGGGTTTATGACCTTCTCGAGGAACTTGTCCTTGGAAGAGCTTTATGGAACCATGACAATCTAGATCTGCCAGAAAACACCTCGAAACAAAAATAGAGGAGAAACTCGCGATACAGAGGTCAAAACATCGAGGAGTACATATAATGAAATTTTCCCGTGCAGGACAAGTTTTTGGAAGTAAAACGGAGTTGGGAAAGGTCACAAGGGCCCCACAAGCTCACACGACGCACCCTAGGTGGGCACCTGAGCTTGTGGCCCCCTCGGGCACTTTCCTAGCTGATTCTTATTTTCCTAATTTTGTAAATATTCCGAAATTCACAAAAAGTATTTTTATGGAAATTTTAGAGTCGGTTTACTTACCGTATTGCGTACCTATTCTTTTTTAGGATTCCGGAGTGCTCCGGAAGGTTCATTTATGTATTCCTCTGGGGTAAATATGTGAATAATATTTGTTTCAACATTAATGGGTGTACATGTAATATAATGTTTAATTCTTTTCCCATTAATGACCCTCGGATTTGTGCCTTCGCCATTATTGATCTTGATTGCTCCGGAACGATAAACTTCTTTGACAAGATAAAGTCCTTCCCATTTGGAGAGAAGTTTTCCTGCAAAGAATCTAAAATGAGAATTGTTTAATAGAACTTTGTCACCTACGTTGAATTCTCGTTTTTGGATTCTCTTGTCGTGCCATCTTTTTACCTTCTCTTTAAATAGTTTTGCATTTTCATAGGCTTGTGTCCTCCATTCATCGAGAGAACTAATATCAAATAATCTCTTTTCTCCTGCAAGTTTAAAATCATAATTGAGTTCTTTAATTGCCCAATATGCCTTATGTTCTAACTCAAGAGGTAAATGACACGCTTTCCCATAGACCATTTTATATGGGGACATACCCATAGGGTTTTTATAAGCATTCATGTATGCCCACAATGCGTCATCTAGTTCCTGAGACCAATTCTTTCTACATCAACTGACGGTCTTTTGCAAAATTAGCTTTATTTCCCTATTACTTAATTATACTGGATCAGTAGACAGAGGGTGATAAGGTGAAGCAATTCCTTGGTTGACATCATATTTAGTGAGTTACAAAAAGCACCATGAATGAAATGAGAACCTCCGTCTTTCATTAAATATCTAGGGACTCCAAACCTCAGAAAGATAACTTCCTTCAACATTTTAATAGAGGTGTTATGTTCAGCACTACTAGTTGGAATAGCTTCTACCCACTTAGTAACGTAATCAACAACAACTAAAATATGACTGTATCCATTAGAGGAAGAAAAATGTCCCATATAATCAAAGCCCCAGACATCAAATGATTCTATAACAAGTGAATAATTCATAGGTATTTCCTGACGTTTACCAATATTACCAATTATTTAACATTCATCACAAGAAAGGATGAACTTATGTGCATCCTTGAAGAGAGTAGGCCAATAGAAACTTGATTGTAGTACCTTGTGTGCAGTCCTATCTCCAGCATGATGTCCTCCGTAGTGTTCGGAATGACACTTCCTCAAAATTTGTTCATGCTCATGCTCACTACACAACACCTAATAATACCATCTACTCCTTCTTTATATAAATGTGGGTCATCCAAAAAGTAATGTCTCAAATCAAAGAAGTTTTTTTTTCTTTTACTGATATGTGTAATTAGGTGGTAAATACTTCGCAACAATGAAACTAGCGTAGTCTGGATACCATGGGTTATTACGGGAGGTAGAAGTATTAATAACAACTAATTGCTCATCAGGAAAATCAATAGGAAGTGGGTCATCAAGGACATTTTCCATTCTAGAACAATTATCTGCTAAAGGATTTTCAGCTCCTATTCTATCAACAAATATGCAAATCAAATTCTTGCAATAATAGTACCCATCGAATTAGTATGGGCTTAGCATATTTCTTTTTTCATAAGATATTTAATAGCAGCATGATCGGTGTGGATAGTAATTTTAAATTCAACAATATAGGGTCTGAAATTATCACAAGCGAACACAACTGCTAAAAATTCTTTCCCAGTAGTAGCATAATTTCTTTGAGCACTATCCAAGGTCTTACTAGCATAATGAATTACATTCAATTTCTTATCGACTCTTTGACCTAGAACAACACCAATAGCATAATCATTAGCATCACACATTGTAGGGACCAAGAGTATATCGACCAGAGGGGGGGTGAATGGGAGATTCAAATTTCTTTTGAAACATTGAACGATTCCAAATACAACAACGGAAACAGTACAATGAGTAAATAGCAGGAGGTAGAAGCGATAGAAAAGCTAGGTTATAACTTTCTTAGAGAGTGCGCTGGGCATATTTGTCGATGAAATACTTGACTACACTTTTGGCATAGCAATTGATAATATTCACATGTATGATGGTGACACAACAATAGATTACTTCGGCTATCATTAATCCAAACTCACCAAAAAAATGCTATCAAATGAGATCAACTGAGCAGGTGCATGGATGATGGATAATAAAACAAATACTATGCTGACAACGGAACTTAATATGGTAAACAATCAGATCATAGCGAGTGACAATCAACAAAGTTAAAGGAGAGGAGAGAATAAACCAGTGGTGCTCAATGGCGGCAGATGATTTGGTAGAGCAGTTCACTCTTCTGCAACAGAGATACGTCTGGTTGGAGGGACTTGTGATTTAACACATGAGCAAAAATCTCTCCATCCTATTCTCCCTCAACTCGAAGCTGATCATACTTCAGTTGATTTCACTCGAGGTAGATACTTTTCGGCGATCTCCAAACCTTCGACAAACTTTGTCTTAGGTGACCACAACTACTTGGTCACACCGCGAACCACAATTACTCTTGGTTCCAGAAGACTTGACTTGGAGACGACAATTCCACTTTGTTACTCAAGCCAACACCTATCCGTCTAGAGTGTGTGCAGCTCTCAAGAGTAATAAGCACAAGAACACTAACTTAACTCTACTGTGATGCTCAACCACTGACTAAGTTTTGGCTCTTGATTTTTCTCTTGGTGGATTTTAAAATCAAATCGTTTGGAGAGGGGATGCTCAATCAATCTTCTCTGAAATCTCAAATGAAGCAGCCAACGATCAACATTGGAGCGGGGTGGCTATTTATGGCCGCAGCCTTCCCTGGAGGGAAAAGACCAAACTAGACATGGGCATTGGCCAATGACTGAGTGCCACGAATCTGATACGTCCATTTTGCATCATGATTTCCTACTGTTATTTATTATGTTTTGTTGAATAATAATGCTTTAGGGAGTGATTCTAATGCCTTTTCTCTCATAATATGCAAGGTTTACACAAAGAGGGAGAATACCGGCAGCTGGAATTCTGGACCTGTAAAAAGCACATCAGAGATACCTATTCTGCACATCTCCAATGAAGCTGAAACTTTCCGGAGATTATTTTTTGGAATTAATAAAAAATACTGGAGCAAAGAATTACCGGAGGGGCCCACCCTGGTGGGCACAAGACACCAGGGCGCGCCAGCCCCCCTGGGCGCGCCCTGGTGGGTTATGCCCTCCTCGGCCCACCTCTGGTGCCCATCTTCTGGTATATAATCACTTTTGACCTAGAAAAAAAATAAGAGGAGGACTTTCGGGACGAAGCACCGCCGCCTCGAGGCGGAACTTGGGCAGGAGCACTTTTGCCCTCCGGCGGAGCGATTCCGCCGGGGGAACTTCCCTCCCAGAGGGGGAAATCGAAGCCATCGTCATCACCAACACCACTCTCATCTTTGGGAGGCCAATCTTCATCAACATCTTCAACATCACCACCTCCTCTCAAACCCTAATTCATCTCTTGTGTTCAATCTTTGTACCGGAACCTCAGATTGGTACCTATGGGTGACTAGTAGTGTTGATTACCTTGCGTAGTTGATTACTATATGGTTTATTTGGTGGAAGATTATATGTTCAGATCCATTATGCTATTCAATACCCCTCTGATCTTGAGCATGATTATTATTTGTGAGTAGTTACCTTTGTTCTTGAGGTCACGGGAGAAGTCATGTTGCAAGTAATCATGTGAATTTGATATGTGTTCGATATTTTGATGATATGTATGTTGTGATTCCCTTAGTGGTGTCATGTGAACGTTGACTACATGACACTTCACCATCCTTGGGCCTAAGGGAATGCATTGTGGAGTAGTTATTAGATGATGGGTTGCTAGAGTGACAGAAGCTTAAACCCTAGTTTATGCTCTATTTCGTAAGGGGCTGATTTGGATCCAAATGTTTAATGCTATGGTTAGATTTTATCTTAATACTTTTCTCGTAGTTGCGGATGCTTGCGAGGGGGTTAATCATAAGTGGAAGGTTGTTCAAGTAAGAACAACACCCAAGCACCGGTCCACCCACATATCAAATTATCAAAGTAGCGAAGACGAATCAAACCAACATGATAAAAGTGACTAGATGAAATTCCCGTGTACCCTCAAGAACACTTTGCCTATTACTAGAGATTGTTCTGGCCTGTCCTTTGCCACAAAAGGATTGGGCTACCTTGCTGCACCTTGTTTACCGTTACCATTACTTGCTCGTTACCAATTACCTTGCTATCAAACTATCTGTTACCTACAATTTCAATGCTTGCAGAAATTATCTTGCTGAAAACCGCTTGTCATTTCCTTCTGCTCCTCGTTGGGTTCGAAACTCTTACTTATCGAAAGGACTACGATTGATCCCCTATACTTGTGGGTCATCAGAATCCAACAATCAGAATTTGAGCACAATGGTAACATTCCTTGTTGAGGAAGAAATGCTAACTCCTTAGTCCGAAAGATATCTCCGGCAACACCGAAGAACATCATCTTCTCCTGACAGGTAATCACTTGAAGCATAAAGAGATTTCTCTCGATCTCTCATGGGTTTAGGTTAAGCAGCACTGCGAACCTAAGCTTCGAGAACTTGTACCCCTCTTAATAGTATGGTGGTCCTATGACTCAATGAAAGAGAAAATAAATAACAAAAAGAATGCTACATCTTCAGTTCGTCTTCAGCTTCTCGACTGCAGTCATTTCCTTCGGACTCACCGAACGGATTACTTTGCTTCAACAACATTTTAAGGGGTCATTTCTTTCACCACGAGAAGATCATCAACACTTCATCACAAAGGATAGATCATCCTTCTATGTGCATCAGTAGGGATTCGGAGAAGTTCTTCAACCTTGATCCCGAATCCTACATTCTTCTCAGACTTGCATGGACTATTTCTCTCTGTAAGCACTAGCAAACAAATCAGGCCATACATGTTTCTGGCAACAATCTCCAAAACACAAGTGGGCAAATCATTGCACCAACAATCTCCTCCTTTTTGGACGATTGTTGACAAAACACAACACATCGAAAGATAGATGAAAGAAATGGTGATAAGGCAAAAAAGAGGTGAAAGATAATCACGAAGATAGAATACGCTCCCCCTGAAAGTATGCATATCACTTTAAAGGATTACGAGTGGAATCATGCATAGGAGTGAAGGCATTCTGGTAGCGAGAGAAATCTTCAGTAGCCTGTTCTTGAGGTATGATAACATTCGTCTAGCTGGTCAATGCACTCGGGTCGATGAAATTTTCCTGCGACAAAAAATCTTGAAAAAGATTTGTTAGGAATTATTGGTACTTTGAAATGATTTTTTGTAGAGATAAACCATGAAGATTTTATCGACACATATATTTGAAGTATTGAAGAAAGAGAGTATCCTACAGGTTAGATATAGAGGAATCAATATTATCACATGATATCTAAAGAGATTCTCAAGACAGATATGTTTATCGATCATTAGGTTGCAATCTCTTCGAAGATTTTTAAATCGAGAATAGATCTTTCTCGAAATATCCCTGTAAGTTAGATAGACACGACACACTTAAGCGGCGAATATGTTTGATCAAGAGCATGGATTCATAACTTCCTCGAAAACTTGTTATATTGCCTGCAAGAAGAGTTAGTGACCGAAAATTAAACATGATAGTAACCATTCAAGGAACCCTGCAAGCATAGATACGAAATAAATTGGATTGCAGTGGTTATTAACGGGACATGACGACCAAGTTTTCCAGCACCACAGGCGGTGCATATAAAGTTTTTTCGATCACTAAAGAGCAACAAGTTTGAGTGCACAAAGACCAAATTGTTCTAAAGAGTAAAATACGAACGCAAATCCCCTGCAAATAGCTCGTTCATCTATCCACTCGATGTTCTCCTTCCCTTTTGTCAACAAGTGTCAAAAGGACAAGAAGGACACGAGAATCTACTCGTCCGAAGAACCCTTACAGCTCGAGCTGTTTGGCGATGGGGATCGAGCAACGGTGGAAGCCAATGCTGGAGTGGAGATCTTGGCTTGACCTTCTGTATCAGTGGTTGGGGCTTCGGAGCTGGGAGCCTCTTGCTTGTAGATCAAAGTGCATGTAGTGTCTTCAATATCATCGTGAGATACTTGTAAACTGCGTTGGGATGTTCCCCGAAGAGGAGGGGATGATGCAGCAAAGCAAAGGTAAGTATTTCCCTCGGTGAGAACCAAGGTTAACAAACCAATAGGAGAACCACGCAAACTCCCGTCTTCAGCACCTACGCACAAAAGAGAAAACACTTGCACCCAACGTAGGCAAGAGGGTTGTCAATCCCCTTGAACTCGTTACTTGCAAGCGATAAGTAGTGATAGATAGATAATTTGATAAATATAAATTGTAAATAAAAAGAAAGTAAAAAATGGAAGCAAGGTATTTAGAGTTTTTGTAATTATATTTGTGAGGAGAACCGGGAGCCATAGTGTTCGCTAGAGGCTTCTCTCTTGAAGAAGGCATACGGTGGGTAAACAAATTACTGTTGGGCAGTTGATAGAAAAGTACATAGTTATGCAATATTTATTCACGACAATGATCATGTATATAGGCATCACATCCATAAACAAGTAGACCAACTCCTGCCTGCATATACTACTATTACTCCACCCATCGGCCGCTATCCAGCATGCATCTAGAGTATTAAGTAAAAACGGAGTAATTCTTGGAGGATGATAACATGATGTAGACAAAGTAAATCCAATTAATATGAATGAACCCAATCGTTTTACCCTTAGTGTCAGCAATACAATATGTGTCATGTCCCTTTCTGTCACTGGGATTTAGCACTTCAAGATTAAACCCACTACAACGCACCACTCACACTTGAAGATAAACAAATGTAGTTGGCCAAACTAAACCGATAGATCAGAGAGCATTACGAAGCTATAACAATCATGCAAATAAAATACAAGTAGGTATTCAATGTATTTTCATAAATAATATGAGCATAAACCCACAATTCATCGGATCCCAACAAACACACCCCAAAGATTGGTTACATAAGATAGATCACCGCAGGAATCGCGGTGATCTTGGCAAAGAAGAACATAGAGAGAGACAACCATCTAGGTACTAACTACAGACCCATAGGTCTGCGGTGAACTACTCACACATCACCATGGGAGCAGCAAGGTTGATGTAGAGGCCCTCTGCGATCGACCCCCCCTCCGGCAGGGCACCGGAACAGGGCTCCAGATGGGCACACGAGGGAACGAAGACTTGTGGCGGCATAAAAAGTCTTTCAGGAGACTCTCCAGGGTTTTCAGAATATAGGTGAATTGATAGGCCATAGATCAGGGCCAGGAGAGCGGGGAGGTGGCCCCAAGCCATCAGGGCATGGCCACCCCCTGGGCGCGCCCTGTTGGCTTGGGGGCACCTCGTGTGCCCTTCGGTCTTCCTCCGAAGCTTCTAAGTCTTATTTTGGTCGAGAAAAATCATCATTTTTTGGGGTATTTGGACTTCTTTTGGTACAATATTCTTGAAAAGCCAAAAACATGCAGAAAACAACAACTCACACTTGGCCCTGGGTTAATAGGTTAGTGCTAAAAAATAATATAAAATAACAAGTAAATGCCTAAAAAGTATCCTAGAATTATAATATAATAGCATGAAACAATCAAAAATTACAGATACGTTGGAGACGTATCATCAGGCTCAACAATAGCAGATCTGTAGAATCAAAACATTGAGGAAAAACTGGAGTTTGCCTTCGGATGTGAGGTACTTTAAATAGCTCGAGATAATCATAGTTCTTTTCAATTCCCTTTGCTAGAAGTTGCTTCCGATCATAATGCTTCCGAAGAAGAGTCGAGGAGTGCCTTTTCTGTTCTTGCTCGTGCAGAAGAGTTTGACAAAGATAGTTGTGCAACAAGTTGATCTTAATCATAATTTCAGTATTTACCTTTCGGTCAATCTTGATATGGCTCTCAAGGGCTTGCTGAGTGCGAATACAAACTTCATAGAGCGATGAATTTTCATTGCGAGGAACTTGAACCTTAACCTTCTTGACTCGAGGAGTATGACCTGAGGTAGAAGCGGTAACACCAACAAGAGCTTTTCCTTTACCAACGTACTTGATTACATGAAGGGTATCTCTCACGGGATGAGTGAAAACCTTCGGCTTGTGAGGGCAAAAGAAATCCTTCCCAGTTATTTTCTCAACGGCGAACATGATCCAAGGTGCAAATGGCTTCAAAGCTCGAGCATTATCAGCAGCATATGCTAAGTTTCAGATGAAAAGATCTAGCAGATCGAAGTTTATACCGATAGATAATTCCTAAAGCGCATTAGCTACAATGCCTCCAATGTTATCAGTCATGTTTGTTAGGGTGAGAGTATTGCAAACAATGTAGAAGAGAACCTTGTCCTCATAGGTCAGATTCTTTGGATTTGTTTCGGTCCAGGCATCTCCAACAAGATCAGGATCCATGCGTAGATGAATTTGAGCTGATGTGACTTCCCAGAAGTGCAGATGATGTTCATTTGCTTCATCAAACTCAAATCGAGGCAAATCTAGTAGTGCAAGAAATTGTTCAGCTGAGCATTTCATGAGTTGCTCCTTGGTCATCCATTCCAGCCCCCAAGAGCTGATATCCTCAAGATTTCCAAATATATACAGAGTTGCATAGAATTGAAGAATAACTTCTCTATTCCAGTCGTGGTTGAACATCTTGAACCCTTTGAAATAAGTTTGCTCAAATAGCTTGATGGTTTTATGGAACCGGGACAATGTTTCGAGTTTCGCGAAATATAACACCTTGTGCTTGAATATGCGATTCTTGCAAAACAGAATTCTTGTATAGTATACGTCCTGCTCCTTGCTCTAGAACCTAGGCGATAGAGAAGTTCTTTCTCCCTCATAGGGGCTTGTTCTGAATAAACCTTTTTTGAGTGATGGAGCTGCTCATTGAAAGTTGGGACATTCGGGTCATCCTCAACATGAAACAAAGGGAAGGTTTCGAGAAGGTTTCTTGGTGCATTTTCTTCGGGTTCATCCTCGGATGCACGAGCATCAGGTGCAGGAGCACTTTCATCTATTGGCTTCACAGGAGCACGCGACTTCCTCTTTCTCTAAGCAGACGGCTTCGAGGGACTTGAAGAACCGTCACTCTTGCTCACTGGAACTCCTTCAGCGGCTTGCAGATCATCAGATTTCGGGGCTTCATCTTTCATTGCCTTCTCGGACGACACAATAGGGGCAATTTCCTTGGGAACTGGTGGAACAACGGGTGACACAATCTCTTCATGAGCCATGGGCTCTTCAAATTTCTTCTCTTCCTCTTCCTTCTATTTAGGAACGAGGAGCAAGATCAACATCCATCTGGGTAGGGCACCAGATGATGCATTTGGGGTGGTTTTCTCTCAGGAAGCATTTAGCCCCCCTGAATCTTTTCGGTTACCTCCTTTTGAATTCTGGAGGGCTCAACTTGCAAATCTTTTGGAGGCGATGGGACTGCCTTTTCAATTTCAGTATCCTCATCAGTCTCTTTGACTGCAGCTTGTGGCTTGGGAGAAACAATTTCATCAACAGTCCTCTCGAGAAAAACTTCACCTTCCTCATGCTACTCTTGATAGCTTGTAGGCACAGGAATGATGACCTCTTCAGTACCAACTTTATAGGTTGTTCTTCATGAAGAGGAGATGGCGGGACTTGCTAAAGAGGCACACTGGTGCTAACAGGGATAGCATCAACGGCCACGGTCTGAAGACGACGATATTTATTTTCCTTCGGCTTAGATGCCCTGGCCCTTGCCTTCTATCGTTTCTCTTCTTTCTCCCTTCTTCGAGCAATATCCTCATGGGGAGCAATTTCATCATTTCTCCTCGCACACAGTTGAGAAATGTCCAGGTGCATGCGAGAGTGCCAATCAACCCTCTCTTTGCGAAAAACGCTCAGAGTTTTGGTGAGCTCGATAATTTCCTTGCTCAGTCTCCTTTCTTCTACATATGTTTTGGCTTCCCTTCAAATTTTCTCCAAGGCTAGTTTATCGCTCACAACCTATTTGAGCTTCTTAGTGATTTTCTTCAGATCAGTAAAGTGTTTGGCCACCATCTTGGTGACGTCATCATGCAGATCAAGACTGGTCAGTTCATCAGACTTAGCATCATAAGCAGCATTGTCAATGATGTCGATGATCAAGTTATAATCATACTTTTGTTCCTCTGTCGGAGGCGGAACACTTGGTTTTACTTTCTTGGAGGAAGCTTCAACTTTTTCTTCGGACTGTAGCTTTCTCTTTGCTGAGCTGCTGGCTGATACATCATTTTTGCATCATGATTTCCTATTGATATGCATTCTATTCTTGTTCATTATTCCACTTTATGATCCAATTCTTATGCCCTTTCTCTCTGAATTTACAAGGTACATCACAAAGAGGGAAATTGCTGGGATCTGGAATTCTAGACCTGAAAACCAAGAAAAAGGGTAAAAATTCACTGGACTCCAATTGACCTAAAACTTTTTGTGAAATATTTAAGGAATATATGAAGAATTATGGAGCAAAGAACAACCGGAGGGGGGCTACCTGTGGGCCACGAGCCAACAGGGCATGCCCACCCCCTAGGCGCACCATGTTGCCTCGTGGGGCCCACATGGCTCCCCCGACCCTAATTCCAGTCCTATAAATTCACATCTGATGAGAAAAAAAATAAAGGAAGAACTTTCGGGACGAAGCGCCGCCGTCACGAGGTGGAAACCTGGGCAGAGGCCCTTTTCCACTCCGGCAGGCTGATTCTGCCGGGTAAACTTCTCTCCGGGAGGGGGAGATCGAAGCCATCATCATAACCAACGCTTCCTCCTTCATGGGAGGACCCATATTCATCAACATCTTCACCAGCACCATCTCATCTCAAACCCTAGTTCATCTCTTGTATTCAATCTTTGTCTCAAAACCTCAGATTGGTACCTGTGGGTTACTAGTATTGTTGATTACATCTTGTAGTTGATGCTTGTTGGTTTATTTGGTGGAAGATATTATGTTTAGATCCTTGATCATCATTATTACACCTCTAATCTTGAACATGTTGATGATGTGCGAGTAGTTACTATTGTTCCCGAGGACATGGGAGAAGTCTTGTTACAAGTAATCGTGTGAAGTTGGTATTCGTTCGATATTTTGATGATATGTATGTTGTTGCTTCCTTTAGTGGTGTCATGTGAACATCGACTACATGAAACTTCACCATCTAATGGGCCTAAGGGAAGGCATTGTGGAGTAATAAGTAGATGATTGGTTGCTAGAGTGACAGAAGCTTAAACCCTAGTTTATGCGTTATTTCATAAAGGGGCTGATTTGGATCCATACATTTCATGCTATGGTTAGATTTATCTTAATTCTTCTTTCGTAGTTGCGGATGCTTGCGAGAGGGGGTAATCATAAGTGGGTTTCAAGTAATAACATTACCTTAGCACCGGTCCACCCACATATCAAATTATCAAAGTAACAAACGCGAATCAACTCAACATGATGGACATGACTAGACAGATATTTCCATGTGTCCTCGGGAGCTCTTGCTTTACATAAGAGTACTTTCAGGCCCGTCCTTTGCTATAAAAAGGATTGGGATACCTTAATGCACCTTTTTTACTATTGCTACTTGTCACTTGTTATGAATTATCTTGCTGCAAAACTATCTATCACTGTTACTCACAACACTTGCAAAGAATACATTGCTCAAAATTGCTTATCATTTCCTTCTGCTCCTCGTTGGGTTCGACACTCTTACTTATCGAAAGGACTACGATTGACCCCCTATACTTGTGGGTCATCACTGTCCAAAGGATTCGGAACAACATGGCCCGAAGGCTTGTCAACTGCATGGGTTGGAGCATGTCTTGGAGACCTCCTTCGAGAGGGCAAAAACTTCTTTCGTGATGGAGTCTCAACTGGTTTATTGAGAAGAGCATGCTTGTCATACCGAGGAATTTGATCAACTATATCTTCGCTTGACTCATTCGACGAGTCAGAGGTAGCTTCTTGATCTCTTCGCCATGATTTTCTTTTGAATGGTGGGAGGAGACTTCTTCGACTTTCTTGCATTAGAGGTAGAAGCAAGCTCTGTCTTTTTCTTGACATCCTTCTTGGTCAGGGTCACATTCTTGGCTTCAACTTGGACCTTCTTTGCCTTCCTGGCCTCATTCCTGGCTTTAGCCAAAGCTCTCCTTTCCAAATCCTTCAGGAAGTCAGCCAGGGTTTTGATGGAGTCAGGATGAGGATTTTCTTTCGGTGGTCTGACTCTCGGATCACCTTCACTTATCAGACCTTCAGCAATGCAATCGTTCCACGGAGGAGTGAAATCGAATAGAATCTTATACTTCATTCGAATATTTTTTATGGAAGTACCACTTTTTTGCCCAGTGGCGGCGAATCCTTTGCAACCTGTTGTTGCGATCATTTGTAGACTCGAAACCTGGTGGAGTAGCATATCCTTTGGGATCATACATTTTTGCTGCAATGTTTTTCTCTCTGCCACGACCACCTTTGTGTGGATTTCCATCGGAGAAGATGGTTAGAGCATCAGTGACCAGTTCATCCTCGGGATGACTGACCGCTGATACGTCTCCGTCGTATCTACTTTTCCTCACATTTTTTCCCTTGTTTTGGACTCTAATTTGCATGATTTGAATGAAACTAACCCGGACTGACGCTGTTTTCAGCAGAACTACCATGGTGTTTTTTTTGTGCAGAAATAAAAGTTCTCAGAATTGGACGAAACTTTTTGGAGATTTATTTTAGAATAAATAAAAAATACTGAAGCCAAGAACCACCGGAGGGGGGCCCCTGGCTGGGCACGATACACCAGGGCGCGCCAGCCCCCAGGCGCACCCTGGTGGGTTGTGCCGACCTCGTGGCCCCACTGACCCTAATTCTGGCACTATAAATTCCTATTTTCGGAGAAAAAAATCAAGGAGAAAGTTTCATCACGTTTTACGATACGGAGCCGCCGCCACCTCCTGTTCTCCCTCGGGAAGCCAGATCTGGAGCCCGTTTGGGGCTCCGGAGAGGGGAATCTTCCGTATTCGTCATCATCAACCCTTCTCCATCGCCAATTCCATGATGCTCCCCACCGGGAGTGAGTAATTCCTTCATAGGCTTGTTGGTCGGTAAGGAGCTGGATGAGATTCATCATGTAATCGAGTTAGTTTTGTTAGGACTTGATCCCTAGTATCCACCGTTTATGTTATCACCATTATATCTATGATCTTGATCCGATCTTGCTAGTCATATGCACCTATTACATGTTCTGATCCGCAAAACCCGGAGTGACAATAGTCGGGATACTTTCCAGTGATGACCATAGTTTGAGGAGTTCATGTATTCACCGTGTGTTAATGCTTTGTTCCGGTTCTCTATTAAAAGGAGGCCTTAATATCCCTTAGTTTCCTTATGGACCCCGCATCCATGGGAGGGTAGGACAAAAGATGTCATGCAAGTTCTTTTCCATAAGCACGTATGACTATTTACGGAATACATGCCTACATTATATTTATGAACTGGAGCTAGTTCTGTGTTGCCCTGATACGTCTCCAGCGTATCTATAATTTTTGCTTGTTCCATGCTGTTATATTATCATTCTTGGATGTTTTACAATCATTTTATATCAACTTTATATCATTTTTTGGGACTAACCTATTGACATAGTGCCAAAGTGCCAGTTGCTGTTTTTGCTTGTTTTTTTACTTCGCAGAAAATCAATACCAAACGGAGTCCAATCGCGACGAAACTTTTTGGAGATTTTTTTCTGGACCAGAAGACACCCAGTGGGCCAAAGAAGTACCGGAGAAGTGGGCCGAGGAGACCACAACCCACGAGGGCGCGCCAGGGGGGCCCCGGCGCGCCCTGATGGGTTGTGCCCTCCTCGGGGCCCCTGTCCAGCGCCTCTAAGACCTGTAAATTCCCAAATATTCCAAAAACCCTAGGGGAGTCGACGAAACACAATTCCAGCCGCCGCAAGTTCCAGAACCTCGAGATCCAATCTAAACACCATCACGGAGGGGTTCATCTTCTTCATAGGTGCCTCTCCGATGATGCGTGTGTAGTCCACCATATACCTACAGGTCCGTAGGCAGTAGCTAGATGGATTTCTCTCTCTCTCTCTCTCTCTCTCTCTCTCTCTCTCTCTTATGATTCTCAATACAATGGTCTCTTGGTGATCTATTTGATGTAAACTTTTGCGGTGTGTTTGTTGGGATCCGATGAATTTTGAGTTCATGATCAGTTTCTATCCATGAATATTATTTGAGTCTTCTTTGATCTCTTATATGCATGATTACTTATAGCCTCGTATTTCTTCTTCGAATCTTTGGTTTAGTTAGGCCAACTAGATCGATTTTTCTTGCCATGGGAAGAGGTGCTTTGTGATGGGTTCGATCTTGCGGTGTTCATTCCCAGTGACAGAAGGGGCAGCAAGACACGCATGTATCGTTGCTATTAAGGATAACAAGATGGGGTCTATTCCTACATGAATAGATCTTGTCTACATCATGTCATCGTTCTTATTGCATTACTCCGTTTTTCCATGAACTTAATACACTAGATGCATGCTGGATAGCGGTCGATGTGTGGAGTAATAGAGGTAGATGTAGGCAGGAGTCGGTTTACCTATCTTGGACGTGATGCCTATATAATGATCATCGCCTTGGATATCGTCATGACTATTCGATTTTCTATCAATTGCCCAACAGTAATTTGTTCACCCACCGTGTGCTATACTCATGAGAGAAGCCACTAGTGAACCTTACGACCCCCGGGTCTACTTTTCCAACATATTGCTTTCAGATCTATCTTTTTGCATCTTTGTTTTCATATCTACAAAACCAAAAACCCAAAAATATATTGCTGCATATTTTATTTGCCTTTTCTATTTTGTGCTCTTGAGAGATCTATCTCTCCTATCTATCACTGCCTAATCTATCTTTTTACCATAGAGAGATTGACAACCTCTCTTTCGCGTCGGGTTGCAAATATTTGTTGTTTGTGCGCAGGTGCTGCTTATTGGGTGGTGGTGATCCTCCTACTGGTTCGATAACCTTGGTTTCATAACTGAGGGAAATACTTACCGTTGATGTGCTGCATCATCCCTTCCTCTTTTGGGAAATACCGACACAGTCTCAAGCCACGTCAAAGAAATTTCTGGCGCTGTTGCCGGGGAGGAAGCGGTCTCTTTTACGTGCCTATCATAGGCGCCGAGGGGACTCCATCATCATTTACCAGGTTCCTAATCACAAATCTCATCTCCTTGCAATTACATTATTTGCCATTTGCCTCTCGTTTTCCTCTCCCCCACTTCACCAATTTGCCGTTTTAGTCGCCCTCTTTTTCGTTTGCCTTTTTATCGTTGGATCTCTTGCCTTGCCATGATGGCTAGTTCTTCCTTTATTGCGTGTACTCCTGATAATGAGGTTCTTAATTTTAAGCAAAGGGGAGGGGAGAACCTAAAAGATGCTTGGTATAGGATTTGTAATACTCATAATAGATCTATCCATAAGCAATCTACCGTTGTTCTTCTTCGCAGTTTTATGTTGGCATCACCACTTGGTATAGATTCGTCCTTGATACGATTACCGGTGGGAATTTGTTGATGTGTCCATCTTTGGATGCTTTTAATGCCTTGGGAAGTTTAGTGGGATCACCACCTATTATGATTAATGAAACAACTTAAACTCTCGAACATGTTATGGAGAGATTAGATGCTATTGAAAATAAGATGATTACCAAAGAACATCTTGAAGATTTGGATAATAAAATGCATAATCTTGCTAATAAAATTGGGGCTAAAGAGGGAGATGCCATTAGATTGCTAAAGGCAAAAGAAACCGTAGTTAACGAAAGGGTAGAAGAGAGTCCTTACTGGATTGATAATTTGGTAGAAATTTTTAGTAATTTGGGTTCGGCTTTTTCTTCTATCAAAACTATTGAAAAAACTCCCGTAAAAATTGGTAAGACCACGCAAGCCTCTAAGAACAAAGTTGCTACACCTAGTAGTCACAAGGGGGATCTTAAAATGATTAGTATTCATCCTAACTTTGTTGAATTCATAAGAGACCCTATTTACAAGAATGAATTTTTTGGTTTTCTTCCTAGAAGTGTTGTCATTGAGAGCATGCATGCTAAATCCTTGAAGAAATCTAGTTGTGTGATTGAAGAGTTGAAAATCAAAGATGACAATACTTGAATCTATGCGTTATGCCTAGCTAGGGGCATAAAACGATAGCGCTTGTTGGGAGGCAACCCAATGAATAAATTTATTTTTGCTTTTTCCTTTCTGTTTTTGAGTGTTGACACAATTATGCCTCTGTTATGATTGTGGTTTATGGTTTATTTAGTGTTTGTGCCAAGTAAAGCCTTTAGGATGATTCATAGGATGAGTAGACGTGATGCTGAATCTGAAACAGAAACTTTGCGTCCAGTATATGAATTTTCATTTTTTGCTGGAATGTGATCTTGAGCTTACATTTTAACACATCGTTTCTATACAAATTCCTTACGTTCTCCTATTTTTTCAACAAATTTAGAGTTACAGAAGTATGGTTAGAGTACAGATTACTACAGACTGTTCTGTTTAAGACAGATTCTGTTTTCGTTGCATTGTGTGCTTGTTTTGATGAATCTATGGGTTATATTGAAGGGTATGAGCCATGGTAGAGTTAAAATACAGTAGGTAGTTCTGTTTAAGACAGATTATGTTTTCGTTGTATTGTGTGCTTGTTTTGAATAATCTATGGGTTATATTGAAGGGTATGAGCCATGGTAGAGTTAAAATACAGTAGGTATAATGCAACAATAAAATATGAATGGGTTTGCAACAGCACCTAAAGTAGTGATTTGCTTTATTATACTAACTGATCTCACGAAGATTTTGTTGAGTTTTGTGTGATTGAAGTTTTCAAGTTTTGGGTGAGATCACGATGGATGAAGGAATAAGGAGTGACAAGAGCCTAAGCTTGGGGATGCTACCGCACCCCCAAGATATATCCAAAGAGTAACAAGCAACTAAGCTTGGGGATGCCCCCGAGTGGTATCCCCTCTTTCTTCTAATGACCATCGGTATTTTACTTGGAGCTATATTTTTATTCGTCACATATCATGAGTTTTGCTTGGAGCGTCTTGTATCTTTGGTTGCTTTGCTTGTTTGTTTTTCCTTTGTATCCTTGCTGTACACACCTATTTGGGAGAGCCAAAGTTATGCTATGATTTGTTAGAATTTCTCTCTATGCTTCACTTAAACTTTTTGAGCAATAGAATTGCTCTAGTGCTTCACTCATATCTTTTAGAGCACGGTGTGCTTGGAAATTTTTGTAGAAATACTCTCATGCTTCACTTAGATTAATTTGAGAGTTAGTAAATTTTGAAGAAATCCTCTCATGCTTCACTTATACCTTTTTGAGAGATGAAATCTTTATGCTGATGTGCTTCACTTAATTTTTTTTGAGCTTGCCAAAAAGCAATGGCAATATATGAAACTAGTCCCAAAGTGATAGATATCCAAGGAGGATATAATAAAAACTTTCATGAAGGTCATTGGGCAAATTAAACTTGATTCTTTGTAATAGTTTTGAAACATGATGATAGTAATATGTGAGTCATGCTAGTGAGTAATTGTGCTTTAGTAGGAATATTGGTGTTAAGGTTTGTGATTCCCTATGCATGCATGAAAGTCAATAGTTATGCAATGAAGTTATATTCTACTTATGGTGCATGATTCGGTGTTAGTTATGCTCAATGCTCACTTATGTGAATTTTCGTTTCTTGGTTTGGTTGCTTCTCAATCTATTTGCTAGCCTCCATTTGTATAAGTAGAAATACTAGTTGTGCATCGAAAATCCTTAAACCAAGTTTTACCTTATGAGTCCACCATACCTACCTATATGCGGTATTTCCATGCCGTTCCAAGCAAATTTGTATGTGCTATCTCTAAATTTTCAAAATAGTTTTTCTCTTTTGTGTGCTCGTACCGCTCATGAAACGGTGGGGAGTGTCCAATATTTTTCCATGCTAGATGTTTTATTCTCAAGATGAGTGTTTATTCACTTGTCATTGCACGAGAGTGCGGCGGTAATAGGGATGCCCATACCCGAAATGAAAAAGAAAAAATATTTACTTTATGTTGTCAAATAATAAATTCCTTGGAAAGTGTTGGTATGGAAGGCAACCGTGGATACAACCTGCCATGGAAAGTGAAAGTTTGGTGGAAAAAGGAATAAACTTTTTTTTCTGTTTGGGAACCGCCTATGATATATCTAGCATGGAAAGTATTGTGAGCTACTTTGTTGTTTTCGTTGACAGGAAAAGCATGCCACCCAAAATATTTTTTCTCTCTCAATTTAAAACTTTGAGCTCTCGCACCTCTACAAATCCCTACTTCCCTCTGCGAAGGGCCTATCTATTTACTTTATGCAATTTTTATTTTTACTTTGAGTCTCCATCTTTTCTTATAAGCACCAACTAGGGGGCACTATGATCATACTTGAGCATTGGGCATAGCTAATATTTGAGTGTTTTTCATGAATGGATCAATGATTGAGCATGATGGGCTCGGGATAACTTTCTTTAGTGTTGATATTTTGAAAGACATGGTTGCTTGTTGACATGCTTGAGTATTAAAGTCATTATGTTAAAACTAGACTATTGCTTTGAATCATTTACAAGTCCAAATGTCCATGCTATACAAAAGAAAAGAATATGATGAACATGTTAGGCAGCATTCCACATCAAAAATTCTGTTTTTATCATTTACCTACTCGAGGACGAGTAGGAATTAAGCTTGGGGATGCTGATACGTCTCCAATGTATCTATAATTTTTGCTTGTTCCATGCTGTTATACTATCATTCTTGGATGTTTTACAATCATTTTATATCAACTTTATATCATTTTTTGGGACTAACCTATTGACATAGTGCCAAAGTGCCAGTTGTTGTTTTTGCTTGTTTTTTTACTTCGTAGAAAATCAATACCAAATGGAGTCCAATCGCGACGAAACTTTTTGGAGATTTTTTTTGGACCAGAAGACACCCAGTGGGCCAAAGAAGTACCGGAGAAGTGGGCCGAGGAGACCACAACCCACCAGGGCGCGCCAGGGGGGCTCCGACGTGCCCTGATGGGTTGTGCCCTCCTCGGGGCCCCTCTCCACCGCTTCTGATGCCTATAAATTCCCAAATATTCCAAAAACCCTAGGGGAGTCGATGAAACACAATTCCAGCCGCCGCAAGTTCCAAAACCTCGAGATCCAATCTAAACACCATCACGGAGGGGTTCATCTTCTTCATAGGTGCCTCTCCGATGATGCGTGAGTAGTCCACCATAGACCTACGGGTCCGTAGGCAGTAGCTAGATGGTTTTTTCTCTCTCTCTCTCTCTCTCTCTCTCTCTCTTATGATTCTCAATACAATGGTCTCTTGGAGATCTATTTGATGTAAACTTTTGCGGTGTGTTTGTTGGGATCCAATGAATTTTGAGTTCATGATCAATTTCTATCCATGAATATTATTTGAGTCGTCTTTGATCTCTTATATACATGATTACTTATAGCCTCATATTTCTTCTTTGAATCTTTGGTTTAGTTAGGCCAACTAGATCGATTTTTCTTGCCATGGGAAGAGGTGCTTTGTGATGGGTTCGATCTTGCGGTGTTCTTTCCCAGTGACAGAAGGGGCAGCAAGACACGCATGTATCGTTGCTATTAAGGATAACAAGATGGGGTCTATTCCTACATGAATAGATCTTGTCTACATCATGTCATCGTTCTTATTGCATTACTCCGTTTTTCCATGAACTTAATACACTAGATGCATGCTGGATAGCGGTCGATGTGTGGAGTAATAGAGGTAGATGCAGGCAGGAGTCGGTTTACCTATCTTGGACGTGATGCCTATATAATGATCATCGCCTTGGATATCGTCATGACTATTCGATTTTCTATCAATTGCCCAACAGTAACTTGTTCACCCACCGAGCGCTATACTCATGAGAGAAGCCACTAGTGAACCCTACGGCCCCGGGGTCTACTTTTCCAACATATTGCTTTCAGATCTATCTTTTTGCATCTTTGTTTTCAGATCTACAAAACCAAAAACCCAAAAATATATTGCTGCATATTTTATTTGCCTTTTCTATTTTGTGTTCTTGAGAGATCTATCTCTCCTATCTATCACTACCTAATCTATCTTTTTACCGTAGAGAGATTGACAACCTCTCTTTCGCGTCGGGTTGCAAGTATTTGTTGTTTGTGTGCCGGTGCTGCTTATTGGGTGGTTGATCCTCCTACTGGTTCGATAACCTTGGTTTCATAACTGAGGGAAATACTTACCGTCGCTGTGCTGCATCATCCCTTCCTCTTTGGGGAAATACCGACGCAGTCTCAAGCCACGTCACGCCCTAGGTTATGACTGTTATATGATGAATATCATCCAACGAGTTCACCGATCCAGTGCCTACGAGTTTTCCACTTATTGTTCTTGCTAAGTTACTACTGTAGTTGCTGCTGTTCCAACTGCTACAAAACTATTGCTACTATTGTTACCGCTACTGTTACTGTCACTACTGCTATCAAACTATCATACTACTGTGCTACTGATCACTTTGCTACAGATATTTAATCTCTAGGTGTGGTTGAATTAACAACTCAGCTGCTAATACTTTCAAATATTCTTTGGCTCCCCTTGTGTCGAATCTATAAATTTGGGTTGAATACTCTACCCTCGAAAACTGTTGCGATCCCCTATACTTGTGGGTTATCAAGACCTTTTTCTGGCGCCGTTGCCGTGGAGCATAGCTATATTTGTTGAGTCACTTGGGATTTATATCAATTGATCACTATGAAGAATCTGAAGGATCCAAAGACCAAGATTTTTCCCTCTAAGACGAGGGGAGGTAAGGAACTGCCATCTAGATCTACACTTGATTCACCTTCTGTTATGAGTAAGCTTGCAACACCACCACATGCTAGTAATCCTGATATGTCGCAAGTTATTGATGATGCTACCTCTGCTATGAATGATGCTTATGATGATGCTAGTACCATGCTTGATGATAATGTGCCACTAGGTGAATTTCTTGATGAACAAGTTGCTAGAGCTAAAGAGAATGAAATTACTGAAACTGATGAGATTGCTGAAACTGATGAAGCCTTTGAAAATGATGACTATGAAACACCTATTAGTCCTAGTTCTCCTCGATTTGAAATGCCTAAGATACCTGAAGGTTATGTTATGGACGAAGCGGTAACTAGAGAAATTCTTTCTTGCAAGGATATAAATGATCTTAAGAAATTGCTACGCAAGTATAAGGAAAAGACTTTGAATGCTAGAATGAAATGTGATCCTAAGTTCGCTACTTCACCTATCTTTGTTACCGATAAGGATTATGAATTCTCTGTCGACCCAGAGTTGATTACTTTGGTTGAATCTGATCCTTTCCATGGCTATGAAACTGAAACTGTAGTGGCACACCTTACTAAGCTGAATGATATAGCCACCCTCTTTGCTCATGATGAGAAGATTCGCTACTATTATATTCTTAAGTTATTTCCGTTCTCATTAAAGGGTGATGCTAAAACATGGTTGTCGGGGTATACAAACAGGGGTGTTCATTCCCCCTGACTTGTGCACGGACAGACAGCCTTCGACCCCCGCAAGCAAAACCCGATGGGAAGACTACCACGTCTCCAAGCAAGCGCCGACGAGACCAGCACAACGGCCCAGGAGGGGCCCAAAATGCGCCAGCCACACCCCCGGCGCTTGCCGGGGGCCGAGGCGCGCATATCTCCAACAAGCCCAATGCGGCAGCCCAAGCCTGGACTGCAACGCGCCAAGCACGCCCCAGGCACTTGCCGGGGACCAAGACATGCACACCTTCCTGATCGGCCACCGCTCCACCGCATCGCTACGCCAGTCACTTGTCGATGCGGTGTCGAGCCCTCAAGCGGCTAATCAACTCTCGCTAAACATGTGGCGACACACCAGGAGGCAAGCTACGCCCAGTTCACACCCGCCCTGCAGCGTGTCAAGACCATAAGCGACGGCCAGCCGAGCGGTGGGAAGAGCTTGTCGGGGATGCACCCCCGAGCGCCACCTAGGCTGGTAATCATGGTATTTTGTCCTAAATGCCATAGTTAGGTATGATAGCTCTGCTAAGCTATCCAATCTATAGATAATGACTGTTTTGCCATTGTGGTAACCCCTTGCACTATAAAAGGAGGCCCAAGGCAACCTAGCTCAGGATTCGGACCCCCGAACATTTGTACTCGCCTAGCAGCTCTTTCCCCGAAGGCAACCCTTGCCGGGATAGAGCGCGAGGCACCATTCGTGTTCCTCCATCAAATCCACCAAAAAGCAGGAGTAGGGTTTTATGCTTAATAGCGGCCCGAACCTGGGTAAAATGCTCGTGTCCTGATCGTCGCGCCATCTCACGCTCTCCGCTCTTTGTGCAACATGACCCCCCTTGCCGAACCACAAGGGGCCTCCGGGTCCCATAGGTGATCATGAGCATCGGTGCCCCGACATCTTTGGTGCGCCAGGTAGGGGGCGTGCATCATTTGCGCGAACCCGAGTTCGTGAACGGCGAATCGACCTTCATCGTCATCTTCTTCAGCCATGGCTCCCAAGAAGAAGCCCAGCATGGCCGCGCATCCCTCCACTTCAAAGGCTCCCTCGCACGCAGCCGCGAATGTGGCGGGCTTCACGTGCAAGTGTGAAGGCGCCATGGGCAACGCTGCTGGCGCAGGCGGCGCCGCTGTCGTGTCCCCCGCGGCCGAGGTCGGGGCAGAGAACGCCGGAAGGAAATGGGTCCGCTCGACCCTAGGAAGATATGGCATAATCCAGCAGGCCAAGGGGAGAAAGAGGTACCTGGCTATGCCGTTCTCCCTCCTCCTTCCCCGCATGTGGTTAGCTCTGCGCGGTGACGACGTCTTCAGTGTCGATAAGCTCGCATGAGGTTCGGTCTTACATTTGTCCCGCCAGGGGACAAATCCCGAACTGAATGCTAGAGTGCATCCGCTAGTCACCGCTCCCGGCAGGCGAACCACGGCAAGGTCCCGTACGACCGTTGGGCGCGAAGAAAAGGAGGGAAGGACTGGCCATACCTACTTCTTTTTTCCATCCCCGAACTGATCATGAATATTGCATTAACCCGGCAGACTCCTGCCGCGAACCATATTCATAACTAACGGATCTTCGAGTACCCCCGTTTTGCTCTTCTCTACGTCCCTTCTCTTTTATGGCTGCGGTGAGCACATGCTTGCACGCGCACCATGAGGAGCACGGGAGAGGGAAGATGCCAGGGCGGAATGGAAAGCCATGGCAAAAGCTAAGTTGACACAAATAATCAACTCCCATTAGGATATACGTTTGTATGTCCCTTCGCCGAACCTAAGGTTTCGTATGATAAACCTTGCGTGTGACAGAGCCTTACTGCGTTCGTTCACGCCCGTGTTTTGTTTCGAGCCTGCTCAATGAAACGCACGACAGCGTCAACACCGCCAAAGGTAACCTTGCCGGCAGCGTGCTCTTGCCAACAGAAAGCTAAGGATCTGTTCCTCAAAGCAATTCGTGGCAGCACGTCGTTGGCGGGTAACTAGAAACACGTAAAGGTGATTATCCTACGAACGCCGGAAGGGAAATGAAGGACATAGTATGCGATTGCACAAAAACATCAGTTCCTCAAACGTTAAAATAAAAGAAGGTTCACGCCCTAATACGAGATACCTATTGTGTCTTAAGTACAGGGCGACATGGCGACAAGGAAGGCATAAAGCTAATTCCGGTGGTTCCCCTGGGTCCTTGAAACTTTGAGGATCCTGTCGGCGAGGGGACCGGCCTTCTCCGTGGCGGCTGAAGTGTCGGCACCCGACGGCAGCTTCTTGAAACCATCGGAAAGATCGAGCTCCGGATGGAAGAAGGCGAGGTTGCTCAAGACCAGGAAGAGGGCATCACGAGCTAGCTTCCGAGATTCGTTGGCGAAGGAGGCAGCCCTGTCCTCCTCATACGTCTTCAGCCCCTCGATCAGGCCGTCGAAGAAGAGTGTCAGCTTAACGCTTGGAGCTTCATGTTTGCCGATAGAATAGGCCCAGCTCTTCATGTCCATCTTGGCAATCTGGGCAGTGAGGCGCTTGGCGATATCAACCATACTCTTGATCCAGAGGTCACGCTGCTCAACCAAGTGCTCCAGGTTTTCTTCGGCATCCTTCTGAAGGGTCTTCGCGCGGGTCACATCTGTCAGCAGCAGTTTCTTGCGAACCCCAGCTGATTCGAGGTCGCTCTCCAAGGAAGCAAGCCTGGATTTCATGTCGGAAATGGTGCCGTTAGCGGCATCAAGGTCCTGGCCCTTGGAGGAAAGCTGTGATTGCACCTCTTCCAGAGTTGCCGCCGCCTTTCGCGCTTCCTCTTTGAGGGCCTCCATCTCCTTGGTGCTCCCGGCAAGATCCTCTATCAGTTTGGCCAGTTGAGTTTCAAATTTAGCCTTGGCAGGAGATGCAACAGCTAGCTCGTCAGTCACCTTCTTCAGCTGAGCAGCAGACTCCAGGGAAAGTCCGTCCAGAGCGATCTTGTGGCTGTCCTCCAGCTCCATGGTGCGCTTCCGGACAAGGGCCTCCAGCTCTTCGTCCTTGGCACAGAGGGTAGCTTCAAGAGCCTCTTCCCGGAAGGAGATGTCCTCCTCTCTGGCATCCAGAAGCGCCTCGCGCTCCGTCAGGCAAACCTTCCAGGCGACAACATCTTCGTTGGCCATGGATAGCGTCTCGTGCTGCCTCTTAAGGGAGTGAACCTGCCGGTTGTACCAGTCCCGCAACTCGCTCCCTTTGCTCCTCAGCTGCTGATCCACAAGCTCGGCCGAGTCTTGCTGCTCCTTGACCGCCTGCCACTGAAGGTTGTACCTGCTATGCACGTCCTTGAGCCCTGCCGCTATGGACTCCAAGAAAGCCAAGTCCTTGGCGGCGTCAGTAGTGCTGTGTGTTCCTTTGATTCTCTGAGATAGCGGCGCCAGGATCTTGTTAATCTCTTTGTCAAGGTCTGCGCCCACTGAGAAGGGCGAGCCAAGAGCTGTATGGCTTAACGGAGCAGTGACCAACACCAGATGACTCTGCGGGGACTGCAGGGCCGATGCCAGGGGATAACTGGACGAGGGAGGCTTCATGGTTTGAAGGGGAGTCTTCTCTTAGACCACTGGGCCCAGGCCAGGCGCGCTGCTGGGATTTTGTTCCGTTCCTTCTGAAGACCCCTGAATATCCCTGGCAGCCGAGCCATGTTCTTCCGCGGCAGCAATCTTCATCCCTTTCGCGGCAGCATCTTTCCCAATACCAGAAACCTCCTCTAGCAGTTCAGGCTCTTCAAAAAGCGGAACTGCGGATTAGAGCAACAAAACAGAAGTATGGAAATCAAGAATTAATAAGGCAAAGATACAGGAAAAACAAGAGCATCGGCAAGAGGGATACCCGATGGAGACTGCTGCGGAAGGACCTCTCCTTCCCCGGCAACATTAGTTGCCGGTGTGCGGTCTGTCGCCGTCCCTTCGGCAATGACCTTTGCACGGGCAGGTTCCTCGGTGGAGGCCCTTGCCGGCGAATTCTCCTCACGGGCAATGGTTGATGAGGAATCTTGGAGGAGAGGTTCCTCTTGGCGAGCCTCCCTCCGATCTTCCTCTCCTGTTTCCCTATCGGGTGAAGGGAGGCGTCCTTCATCATCTCCGCCAGTGGACGAGGCCTGCACTTGGGTTTCGCGGAGAGGACTGGACTGGGGGCTACACACGGGATTCTCTTCCGCGTCTCCCGCAGGGCCTCCGCCTGCCGCCGGGTTCGGTCCCGCTGTGGATTTGGCCCTCTTGACCCTGTGCGCAAGAGTCTCCTCATCCTCGTCCTGTCAAGATCAACCATGCAAGATCAGTCAGGAAGATTAAAGATCAAAGACTTTACGACGGAAACTGAGATCAATGAGAATCACTCCAAGGCAAGGAGCATTGAGCCCAGCTCGTACGACACGGGCGGTGGAGTTGCCCGGCCCCTCTTCAGAGATGGGGGAACAGGGCTTGACGGAGATGCCAGGACTGCCGGCGAGGGCGAGCCTGGCGGTGAAGTCGGGCTTGACGGAGGGCTGGGGTCCACCCCATGAACCTTCCGTCGCTTGGCGGGGGACGCCTTGGCCTGAGAAAGGCAGGAGGATTGGCGACGTGCCACTTCGCGCTTGCCGCCCCTAGAAGTCGTATTCTTCACCTTCGGGGGACCTCGCGAAGGCGCGGATGCCGTTGTCTCTCGGTTGGCGCGTAGGCGGAGGCGGCGACCCGGCTCCGGAGCTTGGGGCCCCTCTTCAAGCCCCTCCTCTTCCGCCACCGGACCCTTCACCTCCTCCACATCGCCCTCCCCTTGGGTCCCTGTTGCCGCGACTTGGGAGCCACTGGCCCCGGCAAGCTCCAGCCCGGCAGACTCCTCCGGAGCAAGATTTTCGCTCCCCTCCTCGGAAGAACCGTCGTCTCCGGACTCCTCCTCCTCTTCTCCGGAGGCTGCTCCCCTGGTGCCCCTGACAGTCTTGTCTTCCGCGATTCGTCCGGAGATATAGGCTCTCTCCGCCTCCCTGGTTGGCGCGGTCAAGTTGTCATCCAGTTTGAAGGCTCTCTCATCCAAGCTGGAGATCCACTCCATCTCGCTCTCCAGGGTGGGCAGCTCCTAATCAGGCTTGACACCGGAAGCATCGCAATCTGGCATCCATTGGAGGATCTGGTTCCGGGCGGAATTGCAGTTCAACGGGACGATTCCCGCCGGCAGATGGTATGTCCCAAGGCAGCCAAACAACTGATCACACAGCCAGCCATGACCGTAAGCTGTCAAGTTTTGGCAGGCCCCGGGTACAGGCGCATCCAATCGGCAGGACCATTGAACTCCCAAGCAAACCTGTCTCTCTTCTGCAAGGGCGCGATGCGGCGACGGAGGAAGTCTGCCCCCACATGCTCGATGGTCAGCCCAGCAGCCTTGAGGCGGACGATCTTGTTCAACGCCAGGCGGAGTTTGCTGTGAGAAGGGCCCAGCATCCCCCAGTCGCTGCCGCGCATAGCACATTCAGTCCGCGCCCGGCAAAACGCGGGGGCCTTGTCGTCCTTGATCCAGCACCAGCCGCCCCTCCATTCTTCCCACTTCCCGCGTAGCTGGCCGAAAAGGTAATCCGAATCATCCTTTTTGCCCCGGGGGATCCAGCTTATGTTCCCCGAGCGGTGGGATTTGTCCTCAATCCGAGGAAGGAAGAAGTGCTTGAACAGGTCTACATTGGGGGCGAATCCAACAAAGTTCTCGCACATGTGGGCAAATATCGCCATGCAAGACATCGCATTGGGCGTAAAATCCAAAAGGTGGAATCCATATGCTGCCATCATGGCGCAGAAGAAATCAGAGAAGGGGGAACGAGGCCGCAGTAAAAGTACGCACAAAAGAAGTGGTACAAATCTGAGGGCTTCTTCTCCTTGGGACTGTCCGGCAAAACCTGGGGTGCTCCGTGCCCCTTCGTCGTCCTCCCCCACATATAGGCATACCTCTTGATCAGGGTGTTGCCATCCAGGCTCGATGGAGAGATAACCAAATCTCCCTGTTGCCGCCTCTCGAGCTCTTCCACTTTCTTCTTCCTCTCCTCATCCGCCAAGACCGTGGACGCGGCCGCCTGCTTCTCCTTGTTGGCAGCCTTTTTCCGCCCCATCATTGAAACCTCCAAGAGCGGCGGGTGATCTGGCGGCGCTCGGTAAACCGAGAGTGGTGGTGGGAGCAGTTCTTTGGCTTGAGGAGGAAGATGAAGGACGGAGAAAAGGATGCGAATGAGCAGCGCCCCTGTGCGTTGTCCTTTTTATTTTAGGGGACCGGCACGGGGGATGGCTCTTCGCAATCTTTTCAGAAAACTGCCGTTTTATTACGGGCAGTTATTTTTATTCTCCAACGGCTACCATTCCACGACCCCACGACCCACGATAATTGCGCGGAGTGGACGTGGGGTGGGAGGGCAGAATCCCTCCGACGCGTGTCCGTGCACTGTTTGGGGCCTAACCCAACGTGCCAAGCGACACGTATGGCTCAGGCCCGGGGGCTTCTGTCGGGGTATACAAACAGGGGTGTTCATTCCCCCTGACTTGTGCATGGACAGACAACCTCCGACCCCCGCAAGCAAAACCCGATGGGAAGACTACCACGTCTCCAAGCAAGCGTCGGCGACACCAGCACAACGGCCCAGGAGGGGCCCAAAATGCGCCAGCCACACCCCCGGCGCTTGCCGGGGGCTGAGGCGCGCATATCTCCAACAAGCCCAATGCGACAGCCCAAGCCTGGACTGCAACGCGCCAAGCACGCCCCCGGCACTTGCCGAGGACCAAGACATGCACACCTTCCTGAAGACCCGGCAAGCCATCCCCCGGCAGGCGTGAGCTGATCGGCCACCGCTCCACCGCATCGCTACGCCAGTCACTTGTCGATGCGGTGTCAAGCCCTCAAGCGGCTAATCAGCTCTCGCTAAACACGTGGCGACACACCAGGAGGCAAGCTATGCCTAGTTGACACCCGCCCTGCAGCGTGTCAAGACCATAAGCGACGGCCAGCCAAGCGGTGGCAAGAGCTTGCCAGGGATGCACCCCCGAGCGTCACCTAGGCTGGCAATCATGGTATTTTGTCCTAAATGCCAGAGTTAGGTATGATAGCTCTGCTAAGCTATCCAATCTATAGATAATGACTGTTTTGCCATTGTGGTAACCCCTTGCACTATAAAAGGAGGCCCAAGGCAACCTAGCTCAGGATTCGGACCCCCGAACATTTGTACTCGCCTAGCAGCTCTTTCCTCGAAGGCAACCCTTGCCGGGATAGAGCGCGAGGCACCATTCGTGTTCCTCCATCAAATCCACCAAAAAGCAGGAGTAGGGTTTTATGCTTAACAGCGGCCCGAACCTGGGTAAAATGCTCGTGTCCTGATCGTCGCGCCGTCTCACGCTCTCCGCTCTTTGTGCAACATGACCCCGCTTGCCGAACCACAAGGGGCCTCCGGGTTCCAAGGTGATCGTGAGCATCCGTGCCCTGACAATGGTACAATACTCTTGCTCCTGGTTGTGTGCGTAGTCCCCAAGATATGATTTACTACTTCTCTGAAAAATAATTTCCTGCTCATAAGAAACAAGTTGCCTTATAGGAAATATTTAACTTTGTGCAAACTGAAGAAGATAGTGTCCCACAAGCTTGGGGGAGGCTTCTCCAGTTGCTTAATGCCTTGCTTGACCATCCTCTTAAGAAAATGAAATACTTGATATCTTCTATAATGGACTAACTGATGCTTCTAGGGACTTCCTAGATAGTTGTGCTGGTTGTGTTTTTAGGGAACGAACTGTTGAACGAGCCGAGGAATTATTGAATAACATATTGAAGAATTATGATGATTGGACTCTTCGTGAACCACCGCCTAAACCCACTCCGAAGAAGAGGGGTATCTTATTTCTCAGTCCTGAAGATATGCAAGAGGCAAAGAAATCTATGAAGGAAAAGGGTATTAAAGCTGAGGATGTTAAGAATTTACCACCTATTGAAGAAATACATGGCCTTGACACACCGCCACCTCCACAGGTGGTAAAGGTAAATTCTTTATTAAAGTTTGATGAAGGTGATATCCCTCACAATAAACATCCTAGTCAATGCTTATATGTGTTTGACAACTATATTATGAAGCAAGATCATTTCAATGCACATGTTCTGAAACAATTGAAATATAATTCTGATATGATTGCTCGCTTGAGTGACTTGCTATTTAGAATCAGTCATGATGTTAGAGGTGTAGGAAAGCATGCCTCTATGGTTCAAACTCAATTAGAACAAGTTGCTAAGTCTCAATAAGAATTGCTTGATGAAATGAATAATAATATAAATGATATTGCTGCTAAAGTAGTAACTAGAGGAGGTAGAATGACCCAAGAACCACTTTATCCTGAAGGTCATCCTAAAAGAATTGAACAAGACTCTCAGAGAATTAATATTGATGCACCTAGTCCTTCTAGAAAGAAAAAGAGAAAGAAAAATGATAGGACTCTGCATACCTCTAGTGAACCTGAGATACAAAACCCTCCTGATAATAATGATGTCTCTGTTTCCGATGCTGAAACTCAGTCTGGTAATGAACATTCACCCATTGATAACGAAAATGATAATGATGATGTTCATGAAGATGCTCAACCCAACAATGATAAAGAACCAGATAATGATGTTGAAATAGAGCCCGCTGCTGATCTTGATAACCCACAACCTAAAAATAAACGTTATGATAAAAGAGACTTTGTGGCTAGGAAACATGGTAAAGAAAGAGAGCCATGGGTTCAGAAACCCATTCCATTTCCACCTAAGCCATCTAAGAAAAAGGATGATGAAGAATTTGAGCGCTTTGCTGAAATGATTAGGCCAGTCTTTTTGCATACCCGCTTAACTGATATCTTAAAGATGGTCCCTTATGGAAAGTACATGAAAGATATCATCACTAATAAAAGAAAGATACCTGAAGCTCAAATCTCCACCATGCTTGCTAATTATGCTTTTAGGGAGGGAGTGCCTAAAAAACTTGGAGATCCTGGAATACCAACTATACCTTGCTCCATTAAAAGAAACTATGTCAAAACTGCTTTGTGTGACTTGGGAGCCGGTGTTAGTGTTATGCCTTTCTCCTTATATAAAAGACTTGATTTGAATAAACTCACACCTACTGAAATATCATTGCAAATGGCTGACAAATCAACTGCCATACCTATCTGTATTTGTGAGGATGTGCCTGTTGTTGTTGCAAATGTTACTATCTTAACGGACTTTGTTATTCTTGAGATGCCCGAGGACGACAACATGTCGATTATCCTTGGTAGACCCTTTTTGAATACTGCAGGTGCTGTTATTGATTGCAATAAAAGAAAAGTCACTTTTCATATCAATGGTAATGAGCATACGGTGCACTTTCCAAAGAAACAATTCCAAGTGAATGGTATAAATGTTATTGAGGAATCTCCGACCATCACTATTGGAAGCTTTCAATTACCTCTACCTACTGCCAAAAAGAAACATGATATACTTATTGTTGGGGATATGGACATCCCCATTGAGGTAACTTAGTGTTTTATGAAAGTTCTTCGGTTTCATGCTAATCGGAAGTGGTTGTTAATAATACTTGATCAACCTTATTAATGGATCATTTTTGAAAGGTATGAAGTCGATGAATCTAGTAAGCACAACTCTCTGCTCCCACTTTTATTTTCTGTTTTAGTTAGTCAAATAAAATAAAATGCCATGATTATCCTGTTTTCTGTTTTCTTCGTGCAATAAAAATGACCCAAAAATAAAAATTCTCAGAATGATCTGAAAATTTGATACGATTTTTTTCCGAATATTTCTGAATTTCTGGTGCAAATAATACCAGGGGGTGCACCTGGTGCCCTCAAGACACCAGGGCGCGCCAGCAACCCCAAGCGCACCCTGGTGGATTGTGGCCCCCACGTGGGTCCCCTCACTTATTTCTTTATCCCACATAATCTCCTACCTCCATTCCCGTGTTCTTGCTCTCAAACCAGTGGATTTCGATCTCTTTGCTCGAAGCTCCGTTTCCGAAACTGTTTGGAGGGATTGCTGCTTGGTATGTGACTCCTCCATTGCTCCAATTAGTTTTTGATTTAGTGGGTTATCTTTAGAGTAATTAGCTACTCTTGGTGCTGCTGTAGATGAGCTTGCATGTTGAATTCTTAGAGTTCTAAGTAGTTTGAATGCTTAATATGGCCTCCATACATGCTTAGGAGTAGTTCCTATCAATTTCACAAAGTTTTGTTGACAAAATTTTTGTATGCTAAAATTTTCAAAAATTTTATTATAGGAATAAGATGGATTTCTTTAGGAAGTTTCCCCCCAAGAAAAGTGCCAAAGGAGTCATTGGGGAATCATCGGACAATGACCTTCACGCTCCGAGAAGGGTGGAGGTGCGGCCGTGCGAATGGCCACACGATGCCTTCATGGAGGAGGCCGGGTTCCATCAAGAGTTCGCTCAATTTGTTGCAAATGCTGGGCTGACCAAGTTCCTCGCAGCTAAGTGTGACCAATATCACATCCTTACAAATTCCTTTGTGCAAAGTTTTCATTTCCTGAGAAAGAATAATCCTCCTGAAGTGCAGTTTAATCTTTATGCTGAAACTCACAAAATGCCGCTAACTGACTTTTGCGACATATGCTTGATCCCCTCTGATGGGGAATTGAGAGAACCTAGACCAGCGGAATTTGAGGATTTTCTCCTCACTTTAAAAGTGGGTGAGGATACAGGCGTGTCAAATGCTACTGCTACTAGTTTGCAGTTTCCCTCAGTGCATTACTTTGCTTTGTTCATCGCGAAGTGTTTAACCGCTAGGGAGAAGGTTGGCGCACTCAGTGCCCCTGACTTCGCTATTCTATGCCGTGCACTGTATGATGATCACACCTTTAGTATGGGGGCTATTATTTCACGTCGCTTACACCTTAACAGGACTAAGGGAAAGATACATGGTGGTACTTATGCTACTCGCTTAGCGAGACACTTTAATGTTCATATTCGTCCACATGATTATCTCTTGTCCCAAGTTTATCTTGATCACAGAGCGTTGCAGGACCACCAATTTATTGAGGCAACTGATTCTTTCCGTGACATTCGTTACAACCTAGTATTCAGCGTAGAAACCCGCGATGTTATTCCATTACATGCACCTGCTCTGTTCGATTCTATTGCTAGGAATGGATACAGGATCATGCCAGATGACATTACAGCCTACCGGAACAACCTGGCAGCTGCTGAGGAGGAGCCCCACGGGTGGGACGCTCAGGTGCCGCCTCCACCTCACTTTGACTTGGGACCGGATGGCTACTACGGATGGTGATTACCAAGCTAGGCCAAAAGCCTAATCTTGGGGGAGTACGTATTTCCACCGACATTACATTCATGTTCACACATTTCATTCCAGCTGTCGGTGTTCACACTTTTTCATTGTAATATCCATGCTAGATTTGTTTTCTCGCTTTCTTCTTGTGTGTTTGAAAAACTTTGAGAAAATCCAAAAATATTTCCTACTTCTTTTTATTTTTCTTTCTAGCTTAGTTTAATTGTAGTATCGAAAGAAAACCCAAAAAGATTTCTTGTTTCTTCTTTTTACTTGTTGGGAGGTTTCCCGTGTAAATAGTTTTTCTCGTTTTTGTTTTTCCTCTTTAATTTGCTTTCTTCAAGAAAAACCAAAAACTCTAAAAATATTTCAGTGTGTTTCTCTGAAATTCTTTTCTTTTTGTTTGAGTCGTACCAAGGAGAAGACCACGATAAAAATGTTGAGTGGCTCTCAATTGCACTATTGTTATCTAACAAAGAGCCCATGTTACCTTGTCTTCTCCTCTTGAATAAAATGTTGCAGATTCCAGCTTAGTCCACGTCACTCTTGCACTATTATTATTTTCTTATCATTCGGTCATGCAAGTGAAAGGCAATAATGACGATATTTGATGAAGTGACTGTGGCAGAGAAAAGCGGGTATGAACTCAACTTGTTTTTGTTTCTGTAAATATGTTTAACCTAGTATCCTTGATTCAGCATATTATGATCAAACATGCTTGCAATGACCATTAGAGATTATAGTTGTTCATACCATGCTTAAGTAGCTAGGAGTGGATAATGATTTATCTTGGATGTCAACATGCATTAAAATGGTTGTGATGCGGTATGATGATATGGTATCCTCCTCTGAATGTTTCAAGTGGCTTGACTTGGCACATGTTCACGCATGTAGTTGAATCAAAACCAACATAGCCTTCATGATATTTATGCTCATGGTGTCCATAACCTACTCATGCTAGTAGTCAATGTTTATTATATGTAATGAGTGTTCATGACCGTTTTTGCTCTCTAGCTGGCCGCTTCTCAATCTATTTGCTAGCCTTCGCCTGTACTAAGCGGGAATACTGCTTGTGCATCAAAACCCTTAAACCAAAGTTATTCCAGATGAGTCCACTATATCTACCTATATGCGGTATTACTCTGCCGTTCCAAAGTAAATTTGCATGTGCCATCTCTAAAAATTCAAATGAACGTTTGTTTTGTGTGCCTGGACCGCTCATGGAGCGACAGGGGGCAGTCAATATCATCCATGCTAAGCGGGTTATTCTCATGATGAGTGTTTATTCACCCGTCCTTACATGAGAGGGGCGGTGATAGGGATTCCCAGTCCCGAAATGAAAAAAATTACAAATAATTAAACAAAACTCCCCCAGGAAAGTTGTTGGTTTGGAGTGTGATTGTTGGTGGAGGGGGAGTAAACCTTTACTTTTACCGCTTGGGAACCGTCGCTAATTTGTTTAGCATGGAAGCTATTGATAACTCTTGGTCGTGACGTTGACAGGAAGGGTGTACCTCCCAAAAATTATATTTATCTCTGTTTTAAACCTTGAGCTCTGGCACCTCTGCAAATCCCTGCTTCCCTCTGCGAAGGGACTATCTATTTATTTTTTATGTTGAGTCAAATAAGCGCCAGACCTGAGAGCACTATTGTCATCCTCATGCATTGTGTATAGTTGATGTTGGGGTGCAGCATGACTGGATCTTTTCCACCATGAATTACAATGTTTAGTCGCTGCTTGAACTTTGGAGGTGCTCTGCATTTATGTTTTGCGGTCTCAGAAAGGGCTAGCGAGATACCACTGTTGTCATATTGTATCATGATTGTTTTGACAAAGTGTTGGCACTTGAGATATCTTCTTATTGCTTGCTAGTTGCTTATGTCATTAATATGAGTTAATATAATTTTTAAGAGTTATTGTTGGAATGGTTAGTCATAATCTTTGTTGAAAACCTGGGTGCTACTTAAGCGTATATATGTAAACAAGAACAAAAGAGTTCGTAAAAGTTTTTCTTTATCACTTTTAGTTTGTCAACTGAATTGCTTGAGGACAAGCAATGTGTTAAGCTTGGGGGAGTTGATACGTCTCCGTCGTATCTACTTTTCCTCACACTTTTTCCCTTGTTTTGGACTCTAATTTGCATGTTTTGGATGAAACTAACCCGGACTGGCGTTGTTTTCAGCAGAACTACCATGGTGTTGTTTTTGTGCAGAAATAAAAGTTCTCAGAATTGGACTAAACTTTTTGGAGATTTATTTTAGATTAAATAAAAAACACTCGAGCCAAGAACCACCAGAGGGGGGCCCCTGGCTGGGCACGATACACCAGGGCGCGCTAGCCCCCCAGGTGCGCCCTGGTGGGTTGTGCCCACCTCGTGGCCCCACTAACCCTAATTCCGACACTATAAATTCCTATTTTCGGAGAAAAAAATCAAGGAGAAAGTTTCATCGCGTTTTACGATATGGAGCCGCCGCCACCTCCTGTTCTTCCTCGGGGGGCTAGATCGGGAGCCCGTTTGGGGCTTCGGAGAGGGGAATCTTCGGTCTTCGTCATCATCAACCCTTCTCCATCGCCAATTCCATGATGCTCCCCACCGGGAGTGAGTAATTCCTTCGTAGGCTTGCTGGTCAGTGAGGAGTTGGATGAGATTCATCATGTAATCGAGTTAGTTTTATTAGGGCTTGATCCCTAGTATCCACTATGTTCTGAGATTGATGTTGCTATGACTTTGCTATGCTTAATGCTTGTCACTAGGGCCCGAGTGCCATGATTTCAGATCCGAACCGTTTATGTTATCACCATTATATCTATGTTCTTGATCCGATCTTGCTAATCATATGCACCTATTACGTGTTCTGATCCGCAAACCCCGGAGTGACAATAGTCGGGATACTTTCCGGTGATGACCGTAGTTTGAGGAGTTCATGTATTCACCGTGTGTTAATGCTTTGTTCCGGTTCTCTATTAAAAGGAGGCCTTAATATCCCTTAGTTTCCTTATGGACCCCGCTGCCACGGGAATGTAGGACAAAAGATGTCATGCATGTTCTTTTCCATAAGCACGTATGACTATTTACGGAATACATGACTACATTATATTTATGAACTGGAGCTAGTTCTGTGTCGCCCTAGGTTATGGCTGTTATATGATGAATATCATCCAACGAGTTCACCGATCCAGTGCCTACGAGTTTTACACGTATTGTTCTTGCTAAGTTAGCACTGTTGTTGCTGCTGTTCCAACTGCTACAAAACTATTGCTACTACTGTTACCGCTACTGTTACTGTCACTACTGCTATCAAACTATCATACTACTGTGCTACTGATCACTTTGCTGCAGATATTTAATCTCCAGGTGTGGTTGAATTGACAACTCAGCTGCTAATACTCTCAAATATTCTTTGGCTCTCCTTGTGTCGAATCTATAAATTTGGGTTGAATACTCTACCCTCGAAAACTGTTGCGATCCCCTATACTTGTGGGTTATCAACTGTAGTAGGAACTTCTTCATTAGATTCGTCAAACACAACAACGTTCTTTCACTTTGAAGCCTTTGTGGACTTTGAGGGTTTTCCATCCCCAACCATCAGTTTTCTGCTAGACTTGGGTGACAACTGAGGCAAATCTTCCTCAGATTGTTTTTTAGAGGAAAAACTTTATGACAACTCATTCACTAGGATACGATGGAAAACAGGGTAGGGTCACAAACATGCAAAGATTGTATTTTAGAGGAAAAACTTTATGACAACTCATTCACTATAATTATCCAAGATGTCCTTAATAGATTCTTGTCTAGTCACATCATCTACTAGTCATATGAGATTTGTCTAATCTTTGGTAATCTCCAGGGAACAAGAGTAGAAAGGATGTGTGTGAGGAAAAACTACAAACCGTACACATCAAAACCTAGTGAAACTAGAGGATCTACCGGGACCAAATAAAATCATGAGAAATAACTATGGTAAGAACAGCTCCAAGAACATATGAGCAAAGGGGGCAGTTCAAGATCTATATGCCCTAACTTGGCAGTATAGATCTACTATGGCAATGTACCGATGGATTGAGACGAAAGAGGGGATGCCTTCCGGGGCATCTCCAAGCTTAGATGCTTGAGTCTTCCTAGAATATTACCTTGGGGTGCCTTGGTCATCCCCAAGCTTAGGCTCTTGCCGCTCCTTATTCCTTCGTCCATCACGATAACACCCAAAACTTGAAAACTTCAATCACACAAAACTCAACAAAACTTCGTGAGATCCGTTAGTATAAGCAACATATCAAATACTTTAGGTACTGTTAAAAATTGATTCATATTTCATTATTGCATAATGGGTACTGCATTCTAACTTCTCCATGGCTTATACCCCCTCATATAATCCATAGCATCATCAAAACAAGCGAACTATGCAAGCAAAAACAGAACAGTCTGTAAAGATCTATAAAGAACCTATATTTATGTAACTCTAAAAATTCTGAAACATTAGGACAACCTGAAGAATTTGTATATCAATATTGTGTAAAACATTCAGATAAAAAAGACGTTCCAGTAAAAACAGATAAATTTTGCACTGGACGCTAAAGTTTCTGTTTTTGCACCGTATCAATTCTACTCATCTTGTGAGTCATCCCAAAGGCTTTACTTGGCACAAACACTAATTAAAACATAAAAACACAATCATTACAGAGGAAATAAACATGTTATCACACACAAATAGAAAGTAAAAAGAAAAAATAAAGATAACCATTGGGTTGCCTCCCAACAAGCGCTATTGTTTTATGCCCCTGGCTAGGCATAATGCGTAGTTTCAAGTGTTGTCATATTTGACATCAAGCTCCTTGATAACACAATGATTGTTAGGAACAATAGGAGGCTTGAAAATAGGGTGTTTTATCAGGTTTATAAAGTTGGGATGCACGGTAATCATTTTGAGATCTTTGTTTCTTTTGCTAGGAGGAGTACTAATGCTCTTGGGAATATAGATGAACTTGGGGCTTTTATTTTGAGAAGTACTCGCATTTGCTTTCGAGGGAGTGAAAGCAGAGCCTACGTTATCAATGACTTCCTCCATTTTATCAATCCTATTCAAATTTTTTTCTACCCTCTCATCAATAATTGTATCCTTCTCCTTTAAAGTTTTCAAAGTCATTCCTACCCGTGACCCAAATTGAGTGATATGATTATGAAGTTTTTTTATCTAACTCCTCAATTTGTTCATTAGTAGTCATTTTCTTTTCAAAAGCATCAAGCCTTTTCATAATATGTTCCAAAGTCAAAATACTTTCATTAATGATAATAGGTGGTGCTCCTACAAGATTTTCAATAGCATTATAAGCATCCAAAGTGTGGCACATCAAGAAATTGCCACCGACAATGGTGTCAAGAATAAACCTATACCAAGTTGTCACACCCGCATAAAAATTATGAAGCAAGGTAGTGATGGATTGCTTATGAGTTGATTTATTTTGAGCATTGCAAATTCTATACCATGCACCTTTCAAAAAAATTCCTCCCCGTATGCCAAGACGAGGGAGTCCAAGCCCCTTTTAGAAAAAAACTATACGGCCGGCTGGTCCAACACCGGCTGGAGAGCGGCCGGCTGGCCCCCTGGCCGGCGGGCCCACGGCCAGCTGGTGCATGACCGGCTGGCGAGCGGCCGGCTGCCCCCCTGGCCGGCTGGCCCCCGGCCGACTGGACAGGAGCTTGCCGCCTGGCCCCCGGCCAGCCCGCAACCGGCCGCCCGCGGCCGGCCCTCCCGCTGACCTCTGGGCGGGCAGGCACTTGTCTCCTCCCGCTGCGGCCAAGTACACCAATAGGACACGACCCCCGCGATAGACTCCGGCGTGGCTACAGCGACTGCTGACGCGCGGGCACGCGTGGCTACAGTCCGGGCGGTCGTACCGCTCGCCCTGACCGATCGAGACCCGGCGGGGCAACAGTGCGGCCACACCGCCGTCTACTCCATTACCTACCCCGGCGTGGCTACAGCGCTGCCGGCCGTACCGCTGACTTCGGCCAGCAGGCGCAAGACAACGCCGAGCTGGGCGGCCCGTGCCGTGGCAGGTGAGCACGGGCCAATAGAAGAGCCGGCTGGTGGGCCCCAGTCCGCGATGGGACCGCGCATCCGGTAGGCCCTACGGGCGACAAGACGCCCAGCCGGTGGGACCGCTGGCCGGTTAAGGAGGTTGCCGGCTGGGGCCCCCATTTCGTACCTCGTGTATATTATAAGCTGGGGGGTTGGCCTATAATACCCCCCGAGGCCCCCATGCATCGAGCAGGCATTCTCCCCATCTCACACTCTCACTCCCACGTAGCAAGGAAAGAAGAGCCGGTTGCTCCTTCTTCTTCCTCTAGACAACAGCTCAAGGAGCACCATTGTAACATTGAACCACCCATCAACTAGATAAGCAGGACTAGGGGTGTTACCTCCAACGGAGGGCCCCGAACCTGGGTACATCGTGTGTCCCTCACCGCTTGTGCCTAATCCCGCTCCCGGAGCCCGTCGGCGTCCTTCGGCCCCAACCACTCTCGATAAGCCACCCCATGGCATCTGCCGTGAGAAAACGACGACAGTTGGCGCCCACCGTGGGGCCGTCCGCGGCGCCGGCCGGAGTCATGTTCCGGGCGGGACCCTTCACCACCTCCCCCGGCCGCCCCGCGTTCGGGCGGAACTGCACACTCGTGGGGCTTGCTCTCGCGGGACGGGGCCCCGTTCCCGTCGGCCCTGCGGGTGTCGCTGCCGACCTCTCCGACGAGGGGCGCAGCGGCGACCCTCTCTCCGACGTCGCCATCCTCACCGAGTGCTTCGGTAGGCTGGGCCTTGCCGGCGAACCAGCTGCCGATGAGTACCCCAGCTAGGTACTCGACTGCCTCAACCCGCCCTCGTTCGTGGGCGCACTCGCCCCGGGCGATGCTGATGACTCCTGCGTCCGCGCGGGGGTAATGGCCACCGGCTCCTCCACGACCTCCGGCCACGTCAGGGCGGAGGCGGAGGCGGCCACCGCGGCCGCCCGCGCCGGCACCTCCGACCCCCTCGGCTCCGTGCTTCGGGGCCTCATCACCCCCATCGCGCCTACAACGAACCCAGCCACGGCTTCGGCTGAGCTGGAGGCCGCTCGCCGGCTGCTGTTCACGGAGGCAACCACGCTCGCCACCACCAAGCGCCGGATGGAGTCCGCGCAGCGCGAGTACAACTTCGCCTATGGCCTCACCCCCATCGGCAACGAGCCCAGCCGGCGCGGCGACGTCCGCAACCGCGGCCGTGTGGTCGCCGAAATCCTCGGTGGCAGGCTCCCCACCTACGACACGCCGACTGCCAACATGAGGGCCGCCCAGGTGGCCTATGCCGACCTTGCCGACCTGGTGGGCAAGGAACGAGAGCAGCAGGAGCGGCACATCCAAGACCTCATCGCCACTGCCAATGCCCAGCAGGCCCGGCTCGATGACGCCTGCGCCGGCTCCAAAATTCCCGCCCCCGAGGGGGACGCCCTGCCAACTGCTGGCCAGCGCCGGCCGGTCCAGCAAGCCTCTTCCCCCTACGGCTCCGGCCCACGGGGCGCGGGGTCCCATAATGGGCGCTCCCGATATGGAGACGAGCGGCCGGCCGTCAACAGCCGGCGCAACGACGCCCCGGCTGGCGGCAGCCGGCGCAGCCGGGACCATACCCCGCCCCCGCGGCGGGAGCATGCGCACTCGCCCGCCCCGTCTGTCCGTCCCGAGCTCGCCGCTCGGCTCGGCCCGCGCGTCCCGCGGAGCGAGAACGACGCCCAGACCCACATCGACCGGCTGGCGCAGTCCGCCATCTTGGAGGAGGAGGGTCCGATTGGTCCAGCATGTTTCGGCCCACGGATTTGCAATGAACCGTTCCTAGCTCGCTTCACACTCCCTCGCGACACCCCGAAGTACAATGGCACCGCCAAGCCGGAAGACTGGTTAGTCGACTACACCACCGCGGTCGGCATAGCCAGGGGGAACAAGCGCGTAGCCATGCGCTACGTCCCCCTCATGTTGATCGGCTCAGCTCGGACCTGGCTCAATAGCCTGTCTACCGGCAGCATCAACACCTGGACAGACTTTGAGGATGCGTTCGTTCGCAACTTCACCGGCACCTACAAGCGGCCCGGCCGACCCTGCGAGCTGGCTATGTGCGTCCAGGGGCCGGACGAGTCCCTCCGTGACTACCTCACGCGCTGGACCGAGCTCCGCAACTCCTGCGAGGGGGTACACGAGGTGCAAGCCATCCAATCCTTCATCGAGGGCTGCCGCGACGGCACTCACCTCAAGCACAAGCTCCTGTGCTCCGAGCCGGCAACCCTGGCGGATCTGATGGCCAAGGCGGACAAGTACGCCACGACCGACTCCGCAATGCGGATGAAGGTCACCACGCCAGCCAAGCCGGCCCCGCCGCCTGCCGCGCCGCGGGCGGCTGCCGACAACCGGCCGCAGCCAAACAACAAGCGCAAGGCCGACCAGCCGGATCCCCGCTATGGGAGCCGGCAGGTCGCCACTATCGAGGAAGAGCAGCCGGCCGCCCAGGCCTCCAGCCAACGCCAACGAACCGACAAGAACGCTTGGTGCTACTTCTTGAGCGTGCGTTGGTTTTCCCTTGAAGAGGAAAGGGTGATGCAGCAAAGTAGATAAGTATTTCCCTCAGTTGTTGAGAACCAAGGTATCAATCCAGTAGGAGATACAAGCAAGTCCCCAATCTTCGCACCTACACAAACAATCAAACACTTGCACCCAACGCTATAAAGGGGTTGTCAATCCCTTCACGGTTACTTGCAAGGATGAGATCTGATAGAGATAGATATAGAAGATTACTAAAACAAAAAGTAGAACAAAAGTACAAAGATTGCAACAAAGTATTTTTGGTATTTTTGGTTTATAGATCTGAAACTATAATATGGAAAATAGACCCGGGGGCCATAGGTTTCACTAGAGGCTTCTCTCTTGAAGGAAAATAATACGGTGGGTGAACAAATTACTGTCGAGCAATTGATAGAAAAGTGCATAGTTATGACGATATCCAAGGCAATGATTATGCATATAGGTATCACGTCCGTGTCAAGTAGACCGAAACGATTCTGCATCTACTACTATTACTCCACACATCGACCGACTCCTGCCTGCATCTAGAGTATTAAGTTCATGAAGAACAGAGTAACACATTAGGTAAGATGACATGATGTAGAGGGATAAACTCAAGCAATATGATGAAAACCCCATCTTTTTATCCTTGATGGCAACAACACAAATACGTGCCTCGCTACCCCTACTTTGTCACTGGGTGAGGACACCGCAAGATTGAACCCAAAATCAAGCACTTCTCCCATTGCAAGAATTACCAATCTAATTGGTCAAACCAAACCAATAACTCGAAGAGACTTGCAAAGATATGAAATCATGCATATAAGAATTCAGAGAAGATTCAAACAATATTCATAGATAATCAAATCATAAATCCACAATTCATCGGATCTCGACAAACACACCGCAAAAGAGTATTGCATCGGATAGATCTCCATGAAGATCATGAAGAACATGGTATTGAAGAACATAGAGAGAGAAGAAGCCATCTAGCTACTAGCTATGGACCCGAAAGTCTGAGGTGAACTACTCACACATCATCGGAAGGGCAATGGAGTTGATGTAGATGCCCTCCGTGATCGAATCCCCCTCTGGCAGATTACCGGAAAAGGCTCCAAGATGGGATCTCACGGGAACAGAGGGTTCCGGCGGCGGAAAAGTATTTTCGTGGCTCTTTTTGGTATTGGGGGAATATTTGGGAATTTATAGGCCGAAGAATAGGGTTAGGAGGCTTGCTGGGGGCCACAAGCCAGGGGGGCGCACCCCCCTAGGGCGCGCCCAGGTGGCTTGTCGCCTCCCGGCAGGTCTCCTGCCTTCATCTCCAAGTCTGGCAGGTTTCTTCTGGTCCAAGAAAAATCATTCCGAAGATTTTATTCCATTTGGACTCCGTTTAATTTTCCTTATCTGCAATACTCACAAACAAGGAAAAAACAAAAACTGGCACTAGGCACTAGGTTAATAGGTTAGTCCCAAAAATAATATAAAATAGCATATTAATGCATATAAAACATCCAAAACAGATAATATAATAGCATGGAACAATCAAAAATTATAGATACGTTGGAGACGTATCAAGCATCCCCAAGCTTAATTCCTGCTCGTCCTCGAGTAGGTAATGATAAAAACAGAATTTTTTATGTGGAATGCTACCTAACATATTTATCCATGTAATATTCTTTATTGTGGCATGAATGTTCAGATCCATAAGATTCAAAACAAAAGCTCAATATTGACATAAAAACAGTAATACTTCAAGCATACTAACAAGCAATTGTGTCCTTTCAAAATAACATGGCCTTAGAAAGTTATCCCTACAAAATCATATAGTCTGGCTATGCTCCATCTTCCCCACACAAAGTATCTAAATCATGCACACCCTCGATGACAAGTCAAGCAATTGTTTCACACCTTTTATGTTCTCAAACCTTTTCAACTTTCACGCAATACATGAGCGTGAGCCATGGATATAGCACTATAGGTGGAATAGAATATTGTGGAGGTTGTATGGAAAAAGGAGAAGATAGTCTCACATCAACTAGGCGTATCAATGGGCTATGGAGATGCCCATCAATATATATCAATGTGAGTGAGTAGGGATTGCCATGCAACGGATGCACTAGAGCTATAAGTGTATGAAAGCTCAAAAAGAAACTAAGTGGGTGTGCATCCAACTTGCTTGCTCACGAAGACCTAGGGCAATTTGAGGAAGCCCATCATTGGAATATACAAGCCAAGTTATATAATGAAAAATTCCCACTAGTATATGAAAGTGACAAAAAATAGGAGACTCTCTATCATGAAGATCAAGGTGCTACTTTGAAGCACAAGTGTGGAAAAAAGATAGTAACATTGTCCCTTCTCTCTTTTCTCTCATTTTTTTATTTTGGTGGGCATCTTTGGCCTCTTTTTTTTATTTGGGCTTCATTGGCCTATTTTATTATTTGTAAAGTCCGGAGACTCATCCCTACTTATGAGGGAATCATAGCTTCCATCATCCTTTCCTCTCATGGGACAATGCTCTAATAATGATGATCATCACACTTTTATTTACTTACAACTCGATACCTACAACAAGATATGACTCTATATGAATGCTTCCGGTGGTGTACCGGGATGTGCAACGATCTAGCATAGCAAATGACATAAAAAACGGACAAGCCATGAAAACATCATGCTAGTTGTCTTACGATCATGCAAAGCAATATGACAATGATGGTGTGTGTCATAAAAAACGGAACGGTGGAAGTTGCATGGCAATGTATCTCAGAATGGCTATGGAAATGCCATAATAGGTAGGTATGGTGGCTATTTTGAGGAAGGGTATATGGTGGCTATTTTGAGGAAGGTGGGTTTAATGCACCAGCGAAAGTTGCGCGGTACTAGAGAGGCTAGCAAAGGTGGAAGGGTGAGAGTGCGTATAATCCATGGACTCACATTAGTCATAAAGAACTCACATACTTATTGCAAAACTCTATTAGTTATCAAAGCAAAGTATTAGACACATGCTCCTAGGGGAGAGGTTGGTAGGAGTTAACCATCGCGCGCTCCCGACCCTCACACAAAGGATGACAATCATTAAACAAATCATGCTCCGACTTCGTTACATAACGGTTCACCATACGTGCATGCTACGGGAGTCACAAACTTTAACACAAGTATTTTTACCATTCCACAATTACTCACTAGCATGACTCTAACATCACCATCTTTATACCTCAAAACTATATGCAAGGAATCCAACTTCTCATAGTATTCAATGCACTTTATATGAAAGTTTTTATTATATCCCTCTTGGATGCCCATTATATTAGGACTAAATTCATAACCTAAACCAATTAACATGCTGTTTAAAGACTCTCAAAATAATATAAGTGAGGTACGAGAGTTCAATTATTTCTATAAAATAAAAACACCACCGTGCTCTAAAAAGATATAAGTGAAGCACTAGAGCAACATTGCCTAGCTCAAAAGATATAAGTGAAGCACATAGAGTATTCTAATAAATTCATGATTAGTGCGTGTCCCTCTCAAAAGATGTGTGCAGCAAGTATGATTGTGGCAAACTAAAAAGCAAAGACTCATATCATACAAGACGCTCCAAGCAAAACACATATCATGTGGTGAATAAAAATATAGCCTCAAGTAAATTTACCGATGGATTGAAGACGAAAGAGGGGATGCCTTTCGGGGCATCCCCAAGCTTAGGCTCTTTGGTATCCTTGAATATGGCTTGGGGTGACTTGGGCATCCCCAAGCTTAGGCTCTTGCCACTCCTTATTCCATAGTCCATCAAATCTTTACCCAAAACTGGAAAACTTCACAACACAAAACTCAACAGAAAACTCTTGAGATCCGTTAGTATAAGAAAAATAAATCACCACTTTAGGTACTGTTGTGAACTCATTCTTTATTTATATTGGTGTAATATATACTGTGTTCTAACTTATCCATGGTTCATACCCCCCGATACAACCCATAGATACATCAAAATAAGCAAACAACACAAAGAAAACAGAATCTGTCAAAAACAGAACAGTCTGTAGCAATCTGTAAACTTCGAATACTTCTGTAACTCCAAAAATTCTGAAAATTTAGGAAAATCAGGGAAATTTGTATATCAATCTTGTGTAAAACATTCAGATCTAATTGACACTCTGGTGAATTTATAAAATTCCTGGACTGAGCGCAAAAGTTTCTGTTTTTCAGCAAAACCAAATCAACAATCACCGTAAACCATCCCAAAGGTCTTACTTGGCACAAACACTAATTAAAACAATAAAACACAATTACTACAGAGGTAATAATGTGCAAAACACTCAAGAACAGAAGCACATAACATAAACATAAAATAAAATTGGGTTGCCTCCCAAAAAGCGCTATTGTTTAACGCCCTTAGCTAGGCATAACGCAATAGATCTAGGTATTGTCATCTTTGGTATGCAATCCATAAGTAGCTCTCATAATATATTCATAAGGTAATTTAATTTTATTTCTAGGAAAGTGTTCCATGCCTTTCCTTAACGGAAATTGGAATCTAATGTTTCCTTCTTTCATATCAATAATTGCACCGATCGTTCTAAGGAAAGGTCTACCAAGAATAATAGGGCATGTAGGATTGCAATCTATATCAAGAACAATGAAATATACGGGCACATAATTCCTATTTGCAACAATAAGAACATCATTAATCCTTCCCATAGGTTTCTTAATAGTGGAATCCGCTAGATGCAAATTTAAAGAGCAATCATCAAGATCATGGAAACCTAGCACATCACATAAAGTTTTCGGAATCGTGGAAACGCTAGCACCCAAATCACACAAAGCATGGCACTCATAATCTTTAATTTTAATCTTAATAGTAGGTTCCCACTCATCATAAAGCTTTCTAGGTATGGAAACTTCCAACTCAAGTTTTTCTTCAAAAGATTTCATCATAGCATCAACGATATGTTTAGTAAAAGCTTTATTTTGATTATAAGCATGCGGAGAATTCAACATGGATTGCAACAAGGAAATACAATCAATCAAAGAACAACTATCATTATTAAAGTCCTTGAAATCCAAAAGAGTGGGTTCATTGCTATTTAAAGTTTTGACCTCTTCAATCCCACTTTTATCAATCTTAGCATTAAGATCTATAAACTCCGAATCATTGGGACGACTTTTAACTAAAGTTGACTTATCTCCAGTCCCATATTTATCAAGATTTGTATTAGAAAACAAAGATTCAAGAGGATTCACATCAATCACTTTAAGATCTTCATCATTATTATCACGAGAACACATCTTTTCAAGCCATTCACGCTTAGCACGCATTCTAGCGGTTCTTTCCTTACACTCATCAATAGAAGTTCTCATAGCTTTTAAAGACTCATTAATATCACGCTTAGGTGGAGTAGATCTAATTTTCAAAGAATCAATCTCAAGAGAAATTCTATCAACGTTCCTAGCCAAATCATCAATCTTGAGCAATTTTTCTTCAATCATAGCATTGAAAACCTTTTGCGAACTAATAAATTATTTAATATTATTATCAAGATCAGAGGGAATCTTATTATAATTTCCATAAGAATTGTTGTAGGAATTACCATAATTATTAGAGGAATTACTAGGAAACGGCCTAGGGTTGAAATTACCTCTATACGCGTTATTACCAAAATTGTTCCTACCAACAAATTTCACATCCATAGATTCATTATTATTTCCAATCAAAGAAGACAAAGGCATATCATTAGGATCAATAGGAGCACTCTTACTAGCAAACAATTTCATTAATTCATCCATCTTTTCACTCAAAGTGTTTACTTCTTCAATAGCATGCACCTTTTTACTAGTAGGAGATCTTTCGGTATGCCATTGAGAGTAATTTGCCATAATATTATCTAGGAGTTTAGTAGCTTCTCCTAATGTGATTTACATAAAAGTACCACCCGCGGCGGAATCTAAAAGATTTCTAGAAGCAAAATTCAATCCCGCATAAAAAAATTGTATAATCATCCATAAACTCAAACCATGTGCGGGGCAATTTCTAATCATTAGTTTCATCCTCTCCCAAGATTGTGCAACATGCTCATGATCAAGTTGCTTAAAATTCATTATATCATTCCTAAGGGAGATGATCTTAGCGGGCGGAAAGTACTTGGAAATAAAAGCATCTTTACACTTATTCCATGAATCAATACTATTTTTAGGCAAAGATGAAAACCAAGTTTTAGCACGATCTCGTAGTGAGAAAGTAAATAGCTTCAATTTAACAATATCATTATCCACATCTTTCTTCTTTTGCATATCACACAACTCAACGAAAGTATTTAGATGGGATGCGGCATCTTCATTAGGAAGGCCGGAAATTTTTTCTTTCATAATAAGATTAAGCAAAGCGGCATTAATTTCATAAGATTCCGCACTAGTGGCGGGAGCAATCGGAGTACTAATAAAATCATTATTATTAGTAGTGGAAAAGTCACACAACTTGGTATTCTCTTGAGTCATCGTGACAAAGCAAGCAATCTAGCACACAAGCAAACAAAAGGCAAACGAAAAGACGGACGGAAGAAGGGCGAATAAAAAGGCAAATCTTTTTGGTATTTTTCTAAAAATCATTTTAGAAGTGGGGGAGAGGAAAACGAGAGGCAAATGGCAAATAATGTAAATGCAAGAGATGAGTTTGTGATGGGTACTTGGTAGGCTTGATGTAGATCTCCCCGGCAACGGCGCCAGAAATCCTTCTTGCTACTTCTTGAGCTTGCGTTGGTTTTCCCTTGAAGAGGAAAGGGTGATGCAGCAAAGTAGATAAGTATTTCCCTCAGTTATTGAGAACCAAGGTATCAATCCAGTAGGAGATACAAGCAGGTCCCCAATCTTCGCACCTACACAAACAATCAAACACTTGCACCCAACGCTATAAAGGGGTTGTCAATCCCTTCACGGTTACTTGCAAGGATGGGATCTGATAGAGATAGATATAGAAGATTACTAAAACGAAAAGTAGAACAAAAGTAAAAAGATTGCAACAAAGTATTTTTGGTATTTTTGGTTTATAGATCTGAAAATATAATATGGAAAATAGACCCGGGGGCCATAGGTTTCACTAGAGGCTTCTCTCTTGAAGGAAAATAATACGGTGGGTGAACAAATTACTGTCGAGCAATTGATAGAAAAGTGCATAGTTATGACGATATCCAAGGCAATGATTATGCGTATAGGCATCACGTCCGTGTCAAGTAGACCGAAACGATTCTGCATCTACTACTATTACTCCACACATCGACCGACTCCTACCTGCATCTAGAGTATTAAGTTCATGAAGAACAGAATAACGCATTAGGTAAGATGACATGATGTAGAGGGATAAACTCAAGCAATATGATGAAAACCCCATCTTTTTATCCTTGATGGCAACAACACAAATACGTGCCTCGCTACCCCTACTTTGTCACTGGGTGAGGACACCGCAAGATTGAACCCAAAACCAAGCACTTCTCCCATTGCAAGAATTACCAATCTAGTTGGCCAAACAAAACCAATAACTCGAAGAGACTTGCAAAGATATGAAATCATGCATATAAGAATTCAGAGAAGATTCAAATAATATTCATAGATAATCTAATCATAAACCCACAATTCATTGGATCTCGACAAACACACCGCAAAAGAGTATTACATCGGATAGATCTCCATGAAGATCATGAAGAACATGGTCTTGAAGAACATAGAGAGAGAAGAAGCCATCTAGCTACTAGCTATGGACCCGAAGGTCTGAGGTGAACTACTCACGCATCATCGGAAGGGCAATGGAGTTGATGTAGATGCCCTCCGTGATCGAATCCCCCTCCGGCAGATTACCGGAAAAGGCTCCAAGATGGGATCTCACGGGAACAGAGGGTTCCGGCGACGGAAAAGTATTTTTGTGGCTCTTTTTGGTATTGGGGGAATATTTGGGAATTTATAGGCCGAAGAATAGGGTTAGGAGGCCTGCTGGGGGGGCCACAAGCCAGGGGGGCGCCCCCCCTAGGGCGCGCCCAGGAGGCTTGTCGCCTCCCGGCAGGTCTCCTGCCTTCATCTCCAAGTCTGGCAGGTTTCTTTTGGTCCAAGAAAAATCATTCCGAAGATTTTATTCCGTTTGGACTCCGTTTAATATTCCTTATCTGCAATACTCAAAAACAAGGAAAAATAGAAACTGGCACTAGGTTAATAGGTTAGTCCCAAAAATAATATAAAATAGCATATTAATGCATATAAAACATCCAAAACAGATAATATAATAGCATGGAACAATCAAAAATTATAGATACGTTGGAGACGTATCACCTGGCAGCCCATCTCACCTTCGAGCAGATGCTCGACGCACCCTGCAAGATGCACTCCGGGGCCAAGCCGGCCACCCACACGCTCCGACAGTGCAGCTTCTCCTAGCGGCTAGCCCGAGGCGAGGGCCTCCCGGTTCCTCCGCCTCTAGCTCCCCGCACGCCGGCTCCGGCTCCGCCCCAGCCGCCCACGCCGGCTCCGGCTGCCAACAACGGCCGCCTCCATGACCAGTTCCCCGACCAGGACGGGGCCTACGTCGTCTTCACCAGCGAAGGAACTGACAAGCACAACGTGCGCCAGCGCCGGCACGAGGTGAACGCCACCATCCCCTCGGTCCCCCAGTTCATGCACTGGTCCGAGAAGCCGGTTACCTGGAGCCGGGCGGACCACCCGGCCGTAATGTCAAATCCTGGCAGCTATGCCCTCGTCCTCGATCCCACCATCGCCTCCGAGAGGCTCACCTGCCGCTTCTCGCGAGTACTGGTCGACAGAGGCAGTAGCATCAACATCCTTTACCGCGACACGCTGCTCAAACTGGGGCTCAGGGAGAAGGACCTGCAGACGAGCTGGACGGTTTTCCACGGCATCGTACCGGGAAAATCCTGCATCCCCATCGGCAAGATCCAGCTCGACGTCCTCTTCGGGAACAAGAGCCACTTCCGCCGCGAACCGATATTGTTCGAGGTGGTGCACCTCAACAGTCCCTATCACGCGCTGCTGGGCAGGCCGGCCCTCGTCAAGTTCATGGCGGTACCCCATTATGCCTACCTCAAGCTCAAGATGCCGGGCCCCAAGGGCATCATCACCATCGATGGCGACTACAAAAAGTCGATCAAGTGCGCGCGCGACAGCAGCCGGCAGGCGGAGCCCTTGAAATAGCGGAGGAGAGGCGGCAGCTCGACCGGCTCGTGGCTCACGCCTCTGACCAGCCGGCCGTGCTGGCTCCTCCGTCCCAGTCGGTCGGCAAAGCATCGTTCCAGCCGTCCAAGGACACCAAGCAGGTGCCACTCGACCCGGCCAACCCCAAGCAGTGCGTCACCATCGGCGCCCGCCTCGACAGCAAATAGGAAGGCGAGCTCGTCGACTTCCTTCGTGAGAATCGGGACATCTTCGCATGGTCTCCGAAAGACATGTCGGGTGTTCCGAGGAAGTACGCCGAGCACAAACTTCATGTGCGGCCGGATGCCAAGCCGGTCAAGGAACCCCTGCGCCGTTTCTTCGAGGAGAAGTGGCGTACTATAGGAGAAGAGATCGGCTGGCTGCTCGCAACCGGCTTCATCATGGAAGTATTCCACCCGGACTGGTTGGCCAACCTAGTCCTGGTGCTGAAGAAAAACAAGACCTGGCGCATGTGTATCGATTACACCAGCCTGAACAAGGCCTGTCCCAAGGACCCGTTCGCCCTGCCCCGGATCGATCAAGTGATTGATTCCATGGCCGGCTGCGATCTGCTATCCTTCCTGGACGCCTATTTTGGCTACCACCAGATCAAGCTGGACCCAGCCGACCGGCTGAAGACCTCCTTCATCACCCCTTTCGGGGCCTACTGTTACATCACCATGTCCTTCGGCCTGAAGAACGCAGGCACCACCTTTCAGGGTTGCATGCAGAAATGCCTCCTGCCCCAGATCGGCAGGAACGTCCACGTCTATGTGGACGACATCGTCGTCAAAACCAAGAAGCATTTCAGCCTCCTCGACGATCTTCGAGAGACCTTCGCCAACCCGCGTGAATACAAGATCAAGCTCAATCCGGAGAAGTGTGTTTTCGGCGTGCTAGCCGGCCAGCTCCTGGGTTTCTTCGTGTCCGCCAGCGGCATCGAAGCTAACCCAGAGAAGATCAGAGCCATCGAGCGCATGCACAAGCCGGCCAAGCTCCACGACGTCCAGAAGTTCGCCGGTTGCCTTGCCTTGCTCAGCCGGTTCGTCAGCCGGCTGGGCGAGAAGGCGTTGCCCCTCTACCAGCTCATGAGGAAGACGCCCACATTCGAGTGGACCGACCAGGCAGACGAGGCATTCCGCGACCTCAAGCGCGCGCTCTCTAGTGCTCCTGTCCTGGCGGCTCCGGCTGAGAAGGAGCCCATGCTCGTGTACATCGCGGCGACCACCCGCGTAATCAGCGTCGTTCTGGTGGTGGAACGGCCGGAAGAGGGCAAGGCGCTGCCGGTCGAGCGCCCCGTCTACTACCTCAGCGAGGTCCTCACTGCCTCCAAGCAGAACTATCCCCACTACCAGAAGATGTGCTACGGCATATACTTCACCGCCAAGAAGGTCAAGCAATACTTCCAGGAGCACACCATCACCGTGGTGAGCACGGCGCCGCTCGGCGAGATCATGAGCGGCCGGGACGCCACCGGCCGGATCGCCAAATGGTCCATCGCCCTCGCTGACTACGAGATCCGGTACGAGCCGCGCACCGCCATCAAGTCGCAGACGATGGCTGATTTCCTCGTCGGCTGGGCCGAAACCCAGTTCGTGCCGCCTCCCCCGGATTCCACGCATTGGCGCATGCACTTCGACGGCTCGAAGATGCGAACCGGCCTGGGAGCCGGCATCGTCCTGTCGTCCCCGAAGGGGGACCAGCTCAAGTACGCACTCCAAATCCTCTTCGCCGCCTCCAACAACGTGGCCGAGTACGAGGCGCTCGTCCACGTCCTCTGGCTCACCAAGGAAATCGGGATCCGGCGCATCCTCTGTTTTGGCGACTTTGACCTCGTGGTGCAACAGGTCTCTGGTGAATGGGATGCCAGGGACGCCAACATGGCCAGCTATCGCTTCCTCATCCAGCAACTCACCGGCTCCTTCGAGGGCTGCGAGTTCCACCACGTCCACCGGGCGGACAACGAGGCGGCCGATACGTTGGCGAAGATCGGCTCCACCCGGCAGGCCATCCCAGCCGGCGTCTCCCTCGAACGGCTGCTCAAGCCTTCGATCAAGCCCTCCCCTGAATCATAGTCTCTCTTCGTGCCGGCTGATGCCGCCGGCTCTTCGCCGGGTCCGGCTACTCCACCGACGTCGCCGACTCCGGCTGTCGTGCCAATCCCGTCGGCTCCAACGTCCGACACCCCCGCGGCGGTTGGCTCCGGTTCCACGGCCGTCATGATGGCGACCGACGCGTCCCCCACTGTCTCAATCTTGGGGACTAGCGACCCAGTCCCGGGGACTGGTGAGCCGGCCCCGGGGACTGACGAGTCGGACCCGGGGGCTCCGGCTGCCCCCGGTGCTCCACTCGAACTCGAGCCGGCTCCCGTCTCGGCCCCCTCGTGGGCCCAGCCCATTCTGGCTTTCCTCTTGCGCGGCGAGCTCCCCCCTGACAAAGCCACAACAAGGCAAATCCAGCGCCGGGCCCCGGCCTACAGCATCATCAAGCGCGAGCTGGTTCATCGCAGCGTAACTGGCGTTTTCCAACGCCGCGTCGAGCCGGAGAAGGGTCAAGAAATCCTCCGCGACATCCACCAGGGCGAGTGCGGGCATCACGCCGCCTCCAGAACCCTGGTGGCCAAGGCGTTCCGCCACGGCTTCTACTGGCCGACGGCCTTGGAGGAGGCCAAGCAGATGGTCGACAAATGCGAGGGGTGCCAGCGCTTCAGCACACAGAGCCACCTGCCGGCAACAGCCCTCCAGACCATCCCACTTTCGTGGCCCTTTACCGTTTGGGGGCTGGACATGGTAGGACCTTTCAAGACCGCCCGGGGCGGCATGACGCATCTACTGGTGGTCGTCGACAAGTTCACCAAATGGATCGAAGCAAGGCCCATCAAGAAGATGGACGGCCCCACAGCCGTCGGGTTCATCAAGGATATCACGGTCCGCTACGGTGTTCCCCACAACATCATCACCGACAACGACATGAATTTCGCCAAAGGCGCGATGGCGCATTTCTGCTCCCAGGAGGGCATCCGGCTCGACCTCGCGTCAGTGGCCCACCCACAGTCAAACGGCCAGGCGGAGAGGACAAACGGCTTGATCCTGGCCAGCCTCAAGCCTTGGCTCGTGGCGCCCCTCGTACGGTCAGCCGGCTGCTGGATCGATGAGCTGCCGGCTGTCCTCTGGAGTCTTAGGACTACGCCCAACCGGTCAACCGGCTACACCCCCTTCTTTCTCGTATACGGGTCTGAGGCGGTGATCCCCACAGACATCGAGTTCGACTCGCCTTGAGTCACCCTGTATACGGAAAAAGACGCAAAGGAGGCAAGAGAAGACGGTGTCGATCTACTCGAAGAAGCACACGAGCTGGCCCTGAGCCGGACGGCCATCTACCAGCAGAAGCTCCGGCACTACCACAGCAAGCGGATCCGGCCCCTCTCCTTCTGCGAGGGAGACCTGGTGCTCAGACGGATCCAGCGAACCGCCGGCCAACACAAACTGTCCTCCCCATGGGAAGGCCCGTTCATCATCAGCAAGGCGCTGCACAAAAACGCCTACTATCTGATAGACGCCCAGAAGCCGCGGAAGCGCAAAAGAGACGCCTCCGGCGAGGAGACGGAGCGCTCATGGAATGCGGCGCTCCTTCGACCGTTCTACTGCTAGAAAGAGCCAGTGTATGTATGTATCTTCCTTTCTGTTGGAACTCAATGAATGCAACGAGGGCCCCAAGCCGGCACTTGGGGCACAACCCTTTTTCAATTCCATCAAAGGCTTGTCATCTCTTAAGCAAGGCACCCGTGCCCGGCTCCCTAGGCCCGGGGGCTCGCCGGCTCTCCTCCAAGGCGGTCAAGTAGTGTGAACAAGCAATCTCCCCCCCCTGCCCAGCCACAGACCGGCCCCCGGCTGTCCGGCTGACGGGACCCTCAGATAAGAAGGAACTTACCACACGAACGCCGCCTGAAGAGAAGCAGCCAGATAGGTCCAACCGGACCATGTTATCCCTAGAAACCGGCGTCTGCCGGCTCACCCCAACTCTAGCCGGACGGCTCTAAGGCCCGCACGGTTTCCCCAAGGACGATGCCCCGTCCCTGTCCCAGTACGGCTCCCGGCTGGCTGACAGGCGGGGCGGAAGCCAGAAGGAACCCTTGCGTGAGATATGAGTCGAAAGGTAAAGAGCAAAGGATGAGCCGGCACGCAAACATTTTAGACTTCAAGCAAATTTATAAACAAAAGGCCACAGGCCGAAGGTTCTTTACAATACACCCCCAGTGGGTGGAAATGCGTCTTAAACAAGTCTCGCAGTGAAGAAAAAGATACAGTAAAAGAAGGGCCGCCTAAGCCTCCGGCGCGTCACCAGCTGGCCCGCCAGCCGGCCCGGCAGACTGCCCAGGAGCGGCCATCGGCTCCTCCTCCATGGCCTCCGTAGCATCGGTGTCGCTGCCGGTGCTGGAGGGGTGCTCTCGTCGGCAACCTCCTCGTCCCCAGGCCCTTGGGGAATGCCGAAGGAGTCCTCGTCAACCGGTTCGCCATCCTCGCCAAGCGCTGGCAGGAGCTCGTCCGGGTCGACGTATGAAGCCAGCTCGTTGGCTCGACGGACGAGGGCGCCTTCGTGGGTGACTCGCTCCGCCTCGGGAACCTCGCGCATCGTGGCTAGCCGGCCCAAGTCGACGCCGAGGTACCATGATGTGACGAACCGAAGGGCCATCTGCGCCCCGGAACGGGCTGCCGACGCCTTCCAAACCTCGAGCCGGGCCACCGCGTGTTCCAGCCAGAGCGCCACGCGGCCCGCCGGAGCCCCACAACCCGGCTAGAGGGCCGAAATCACCTCCGTACTGGCCGTTTGGAGCCGGTCCATGCAGCGCTGAAGGAAGAGCAGCCGGTTCTCGATAGCCAGCGCAAACTCTGACAAGTCCCAGCCGGCGTGCTCCTCAATCTCCTGCCCGCACTGCCGCAGGCACTCCCGATGCTCCGCCACGACCCGCTCGGCGCGGCGCTGAGTGTCCGGGAACTGGTCTAAGGGAGGACGAAGAATCAAAAAACAAGTCGAAACAGCCGGCAAAGGAAGAAGACTTAAAATCTAGAAACTTACGCTGAAAGGCCTCATCCACCTCGATGGCGAACTGGAGGCCCAAGCTCCGCTCTCTCTCGCGCGCTTCTTCCGCATGGGCGAGGGCGGCTTCACGCCTCTCAAGCTCACCGCCAAGGCGAGCCACCTCGTCCTGCAGGGCGATGACCCGCTGGCTGGCATCGGCCGCCTGCTTGACGGCCTCCTCCCGGGCCGCCACTTCCCTCTGCAGCTCCGCGGTGAGGCGCTCCTGTGCCGCCTGCCCATCCACGACCAGGCTGCCCATCCGGTCCCGCTCCGACGTAACCGCCTGGTGGTCCCGCTCCAGCTGGTCCCGCTCGGAGGCCACCTCGTCCCTCTTCTGCCGGATCGGGGTCAGGACGGCCAGCTCCTCTGCAAAATAACCAACCCGGATTACTCAAAATGCGGAAGACTCGAGCCGCCTGCCGAACAGCCGGCCCGACTCTCGGGGGCTACACCCAGTGGGTGCGCTTGCGCGCCCCCACTGGAGCAAACGTACCTCGCGCCTTCCGCAGCTCCTCCTGGACCTGATAAAAGCCGACCTTGCCGCGGTTGTGGATGGCGACCGCCTCGTCGAAGAGCGCCTGCCACTTGGCATTCTCAGCCTGCTCCACGCCAGGAGACAAGAAGTTAGACAAAAAAGGGATAGATCCGGCCCGGCTGCCACGCAGCCGAGCTACCGGCCCGAATCTCGGGGGCTACACCCAGTGGGTGCGCTCGCGCGCCCCCACTGAAAGTTTAATGCAAGACAGAGGAATCTCACCTCCACCGCCTCCTCCACGCGCCGGAAATTGCTTTCGGCGGCCTCCGCGAACCTGGCCAGTCCCGCACGGCAGTGCGCCATGATGCGGCCTGGCTCCTCAGGCACAAGGGCCTGGCTGCTGGCCGGAGGGGCCAGGATGGCTGGGGCGAGGACCAACGCTTTCCAGTCCCGAATCACGTCGAGCATGGTCCTCCTCGACCGGCTCGCCCCACCACTCGAACCGGCGTCCGCCGCGGCGGCAGCCGGCGGGAAGTTGGTGGTGACCACAAGGGCTCGGGAGCCAGCCTCGGGCCCCTCTACAACCAGCGCGGCCGGCTCCACCGCCTGCCGGACCGGCTCGATAGACGGGTGGACCGGCTCGCTCCTCCCGCCAACCGTCATCTCCGGTGCCGCCTCCGGCACGGCCGGAGCGGCGGGTTCCTCTGCCGCGGCCGGCTCGACGGAAGACGGGGTCGTGACCGGCTCCGCTCGCGGGCCCGCCTCCCTGACCGGCTCGGGAGCCGTGTCCTCCGGCCGGACCACCTCCGCCAAGGGCGGGGCCATGGCCGTGTCCGGCACCAACCCCCGCGACTCGCTCGATGGCGGCCTCGACATCCGCGTCGATTCCGCCGCTGAGTCCGTGGCACGCGCCGGGTCCGAGGGCCGCCTCCGCCTCCCGTCACTCGAGGCCCCCGAATGCGAGGGCGCGCCCTTCGCCCCTGCCTTCGCAGCTCGCACTTCGGCGAGCCTCCTCTTCTCCTCCCGCATCGTGGCTGCATGCTCCTGGGCCTACCGGCTGGCGGCGTCCACCGGGTCAGCGGTCGACTCCGTGTTGTGGAGCTCGATAGCGTCTCTGGCAAAAATGGAAGAAGGGCCCTCAGGCGCCCGCCGGCTCAAAACGCGAAAACACCTACAAAGGTTAAGAAATGCACTCACCCGATGACAACGGGAAGGGGCCGCCTGGCCCGGGGCGGCGGTTTCGCGATGGCCGCTTGCACCTTCTTGCGAGCCGGCGGCTGCGTCATTGGCTGCCCTGAGGCCGGCCTCTTCTCCCGATGGGAGGCCTCGGCCGTCCGGCCATGAGCCGGCTGTTCCTCGCTTCGTCCGCGTGGCTCCCGCTGAGCTGTGGGAGGAGGCGCATCCAAGATCCGGCCATCATCATCATCATCATCGTTAGTCCAATCTCTGATCGTGGGTTCGGAGGCGAACTCGCCAGCCGCTCTAGACCCGCCGGCTCCCGGGTCACCCATCGTCCCGTCTGCCTCGACCTCCCCCGAGGATTCGACCTCCTCCTCGACGCCTCCTCCCAGCTCGAAGTCCTCCGGGTCGGAGTCGGCGCGATCCGCCTCGAACACCTGAGAGTGCGGGCCGTCCACCGTGTTCTGTCGCACAAAGCGCTGTGGTCAGCAGGGCGCCTAAGCACGGAGGCCGGCTGAAGGAACATAAAAAAGAACAAAGAAGGGAAACGTACCAGGGGCGCTGGGTCGAGCCGGCTGTACGGCAGCTTGCCAAAGTGCCAGGTGCGCGGCGCCAACTTGAAGTTGGTGACGGCGTTCACCCTCAACGCCACCTGGGCCGCTGTCAGCTCGAAGGTGGACAGCCGGCAATGGTCTCGCCGGCCCCCCATATCGCATATCCGGTGCGGCCACAGCTACAAGGGCAGCACCCGGCGGTCGATGAAGGCGGCCACCAGATCGGCCGTGACCAGCCCCTCCCCACTCCTCATAGTGTGGAGCCGGCCCAGCATCCCGGCAACCTCCCCGGCCGCCACTTCGGCCATCCAATCGCCCCGGAGGATGGGACGTTGACGAAGGGCAGCAGCCGGATGTAGTCTCGAGCCGGGTCGACGTTCTTCACGTAGAAGAACGTCCGGTTCCATCTTTTGACGGATTCGATGAGGGAGAGGCGGGGGAAGAGTGTGCCGCGTACACCCACCACCGCGCCCCCGCAGGCGTACGGCTCGTTGTCGTTCTTCAAGATCTTGAGATAGAAGAGCTTCCTCCACAGCGTCATGAAGGGAAGAAGGCCGAGGTAGCCCTCGCAGAGGGTCACGTAGCTCGACAGCTGCAGAATCGAGTTTGGCCCCAAATGGTGCGGCTGCAGATCGAGGGAATCAAGAAACAACCTGAAGAACTGGCTCACCGGCAGCCCGAAGCCGCGCGAGAAGTGCGAGGCGAACACCACTCACTCTCCCTCCTCAGGCTCCGGCACCACCTCACCGCCCGGAGGGCGGGCGAGCGATCCTCCGACGTCAGCATACGGGCACGGCGGAGGTATTCGATGTCCGCCTCGGTGACGGTGGAGCCGCCCCAGCTGCCGGAGGGGCCATCGGCCATCTCTGCGGAGGGCCGGAGCGGAGGCGTGAACGGGCGTTGCGGCGGTGTGAGCTCGGGGCGACAGAGGCGAAAGGAGGAAGACGACAGGAGAAGGGCGCGTGAACTGCCTCCGTCTCTCCCTCTCCCCCTCCCCCTTATAAATAAGGGGGCGAAGCCCGGGGGCGTGGGATTAACTGCGCCCACTTCCCCCGGGAAACCCACGGGGCGTGGGGCGCCTCGGGCCACGGCCGCTGGGATCCGGGCGCAGAGGATCTTGGCCTGTGGCCTGAGGCCTACTGGGCTGGGCCCATGGCCTACCAAGCTAGCCTCAATGCAACGTCCCGTCACGCCCACGGGCGCGGGGCCCGCCACGTCACTGCACCCCACGTGGCACGTCGCCTCTCAGCGCGGGTTCCGAGGAGGCGCGGTGGAACCCGAGGCAACGGGCGAGGCCGCCTGCGCGGCCCGCCAACCGACTCCACATACCGGGCCGATGTCGCCGGATGAAGCCGCCGGCTCCCCCTCGTCAGAAGGACGCGGGCCCCCGCCGGCTTCGGGGACTACTAACGGGGATATTACCCCTGGGTATGCCAAGACGAGGGAGTCCAAGCCCCTTTTAGAAAAAAAAACTATACGGCCGGCTGGTCCAAGACCGGCTGGCGAGCGGCCGGCTGGCCCACGGCCGGCTGGTCCATGACCGGCTGACGAGCGGACGGCTGCCCCCCTGGCCGGCTGGACAGGAGCCGGCCGCCTGGCCCCCGGCCAGCCCGCAAACGGCCGCCCCGCGGCCGGCCCTCCCGCTGACCTCTGGGCGGGCAGGCACTTGTCTCCTCCCGTTGCGGCCAAGTACACCGATAGGACGCGACCCCCGGGATGGACTCCGGCGTGGCTACAGCGACTGCTGACGCGTGGGCACGCGTGGCTACAGTCCGGGCGGTCGTACCGCTCGCCCTGACCGATCGAGACCCGGCGGGGCAACAGTGCGGCCACTCCGCCGTCTACTCCATTACCTACCCCGGCATGGCTACAGCGCTGCCGGCTGTACCGCTGACTTCGGCCGGCAGGCGCAAGACGACGCCGAGCTGGGCGGCCCGTGCCGCGGCAGGTGAGCGCGGGCCAATAGAAGAGCCGGCTGGCGGGCCCCAGTGCGCGATGGGACCGCGCAGCCGGTAGGCCCTACGGGCGACAAGACGGCCCAGCCGGTGGGACCGCTGGCCGGTTAAGGAGGCTGCCGGCCGGGGGCCCCATTTAGTACCTCGTGTATATTATAAGCCGGGGGGTTGGCCTATAAAACCCCCCGAGGCCCCCCATGCATCGAGCAGGCATTCTCCCCATCTCACACTCTCACTCCCACATAGCAAGGAAAGAAGAGCCGGTTGCTCCTTCTTCTTCCTCTAGACAACAGCTCAAGGAGCGCCATTGTAACATCGAACCACCCATCAACTAGACAAGCAGGACTAGGGCTGTTACCTCCCACGGAGGGCCCCGAACCTGGGTACATCGTGTGTCCCTCACCGCTTGTGCCTAATCCCACTCCCGAAGCCCGTCGGCGTCCTTCGGCCCCAACCACTCTCGATAAGCCACCCCATGGCATCTGCCGTGAGAAAACGACGACATCCCCTTTGTTTGAAATTTAGTACCTCATTATCGGGAGCAACGAGAACACAAGAAGAACTAGACATAGTAACAAGTAACAAGTAAAATAGTAACAAACAAAGAAAAATATTTTTGTATTTTGATTTTTTTAATCAAACTAAATGTAACAGCAAATAAAAATAAGAACAAGTGAATGATAATTTGTGTGAAGTTACTTGATAATTGGTGATGATATTCCTCGGCAACGGCGTCAGAAATCCTTCCTGATACTTGTGATCTGCATTGGGTTTTCCGTGAAGAGGAATGGGTAATTACATCACAATACGGATAAGTATTTCCCTTAGTTAAGAACCAAGGTTTATCGAACCAATAGGAATATCAATCCACAAACGTCTTCAGCGGCTACACACAAAAGAACAAACACTTGCACCCAACGCGGCAAGAGGGTTGCCAATCCCCTTGATCTCGTTATTTGCAAGCAAGTGAAGTGTGTAGATAATAGTAGATAATTGTAAATTGCAAAATAAAATAAAAGGTAAATAATGGCAGCAAGGTAATGAAAGCATTTGTAAATATATAAGTGAATAGACCTGGGGCCCATAGTTTTCCCTAGCGGCATCTCTCATGTAGGCAACTTACGGTGGGTAAACAAATTATTGTTGGGCAATTGACAGAAAAGTGCATAGTTATGTGATATTCATGGAAATGATCATGTATATATATGCATCATGTCCATAACCAAATAGGCCAACTCCTGCCTGCACCTATTACTATTACTCCACCCATCGACCGCTATCCAGCATGCATCTAGAGTATTAACTAAAACAGAGTAATGCTTGCAGAACATTGACATGATGTAGACAAAGAGAATTCAATTAATATGAACTAACCCAATCATTTTATCCTTAGTGGCAACAATACAAAAATGTGTCTTGTCCCTTTCTGTCACTGGGATATAGAGCACTGCTTGATTGAACGCACTACAACGCACCCCTCTCACTGAAGAAATATCAATCTAGTTGGCCAAACTATTTCAATAGATCGGAGAGATTTACGAAGCTATAATGATCATGAAAATAAGAATCATAATATTTAGAGGTGACTCAAATACTTTTCATGAATAATCTGAAACATAAACCACAATTCATCGGATCCCAACAAATATACCGTACAAAAGAATTACATCGGATAGATCAAAGCGAAGATGCGATGATCATTGTATTGAAGATCAAAAGAGAGAGAGATAGCCATCTAGGTACTAACTACGGACCCGTAGGTCTGTGGTGAACTACTCACACATCATCATGAGGGTAGCAAGGTTGATGAAGAGGCCCTCTGTGATCGATCCCCCCTTCGGCAGGGTGCCGGAACGGAGCTCCAGATGGGATCGCGGTGGAACAAAGACTTGCGGTAGCGGAAAAAGTGTTTCGGGATGGCCTCTAGGTTTTTTGGAATATATGTGAATTTAATGACCATAGAACGGGGGTAGGAGGGCCACCAGGGAGGGACAAGCCATCACGGCGCGCCTTGTTGGCTTGTGCCTCCCTCGTGCGGCCTCCGGTCTTCTTTTGGTCCAGAAAAATCATAAAAAAGTTTCGGGGAAATTGGACTTTGTTTGGTACTGTAAACCTAAAAAGTAAAAAACACGCAGAAAACAACAACTCGCACTGGTCACTGGGTCAATAGGTTAGTTCTCAAAAATAATATAAATTGGTAAATTGATACTAAAAAGGTATCCTAGAATGATAATCCGCCGCCAGAGACAGGGAAGGAGACGCCACCGTGAGAGCAGAGGACGGGGAGGAAACCAAATGCAAGGGCGGCGGACCTAGAAGCCCCCGATCCAGGGTGGGAAGCGAGAACTTACCAGAACGGCACCCATGGCGCCCGACGACCACCCAACCATCAACCGAAGGACTAGCCGGCCGCACACGCCCGCGATCACACGGGGCGAACTTGCGTCGGCGCTCCGGCGACCGCACAGCCATCCATACGAGCTTTGGGGCCTCCACCAACATCGATGAGGGAGATCCAACAGAATTTCCCCATCGTTGTCCATATCCAGGGCCCAGAACCTATTCGGGCGGACCGACGATCACACAAGGCGAGCTAGAGAGGGGAGGGCATCAAGAGGGGGGAGACCAGATCGGAGCCGAAGGGGAGCGGTGAGCCGGAACCAAGCATGGTCGACGCGGCCAGGGACGAAAGGACACCGGAGAAGGGGGGCTAGGAGGGAGAGGGGGGAGGGAGGGGGGAAAGGGAAGCCATCATGTTGACCATTCATACCAAATGGTTTCAAACAAAAAAACCCGGCACTTTCCCTCTTCATTTAGATCTTGCATAATAATAGAGAAACTGCATTAGAATTGCATTATAAAATGGAAAAATGACCTAAAACATTATAAATAACAGTAAGAAAACATGATGCAAAATGGACGTGTCAAGGGGTAGCTTACCAGCTTCGGGGTCGGGGGAGACATGGCGGAGACGAGGATGGACGGACGAAGTCGAAGAAGAAGGGGAGGGCTGCTGCCACTCCCGGGGAGTGTTGTTGCCACTGCCGGGGAGTGTTGCTGCCGCCACCAACGCCGCCGCCGCCATTGCAGTCGTAGATCTGAGTCGTCGCCGTCGTCGGTGCCAATAACAGAGGAGGGCTTGTCCTAGAGCCAGGGTGAGCAAATAAATGGGGTGGTGAGGGTATATTTCGCGCCATTCCGCCTCCGTCGATTTCGCCCCCCCCGCCATCTTTGACCAAATTCCCCCTGCACCGCGCCCTACGTCGCGTCTCGCTTTTGTGCCCGACTCAGCCTGGCTCGCTGGAAAACGACCGATTCGAGCGTTCCCAGCAAGTCAGGCTCTGGAATGCTTTAAGTTTTGTGCCTATGCGAGCCAGACCTGCTTGCACGCAACCAAACGTCCCATTTTCATCACGTCCGGTCCGGATTGGGCTCTATGCAGCCTACCAAATGCATCCTTTCATTGCGCATTCAGCTTGGCCCAACATGCTTGCTCTCCACCTTGAAGTAAAATGCGCATGCATGTACATGCTATAAAAAAACATGGTCAACAAGTTGCATATCTGATCAAATGACCAACACACATAGCATATCTAGCTAAATCGAACACAAGCATATATGGTTCCCAGTGACCAACACATAGAGAAACAAAACACTTACGAGCTCAGTGATTTGCGCTCCACTTGGCCATCGATTTTGGAGTTGTTTGTAGAAGCCAACACATAGAGAAACAAAACACTTATGAGCTCAGTGATTTGCGCTCCACTTGGCCATCGATTTTGGAGTTGTTTGTAGAAGCAACAATACTTGTTAACGACCTCTTAATGGTGTACCATCGATGGGTGAGCGACTTCGAAGCACAAAGATGGACCATGTCGTTGCGATAGGAATCAAAGTGCTTGTGCCATGGAACCAAGCATTAACATTCTTCCAAAAGGTTGCAACCTTTTGCTTCGTGCCATAAAACGGATCAAGGCTAGTGGCCAACCATGCATCACACAATAATTCATCCTCCCTCGCATTAAAATTCTCTCCCTTCCCCTTCTTTTTTGGGTCGGCACTGGCCGCACAGTACTCGTCCGGATCAAGCTCATGTCATTGGGTGTCCAGCTGGGAGTCGTCCACTTGTCTGTCCTCAAAGCTGCCTCCGTCGTAGACGATGTACGACATCTCTCCGTCGTCAGCTGGCGTCGCGCATGTTGAGATAGTCCAACAAACAGAGACAGTGCGCCCATTGGATCCATGTCCAGCGCCGTGATTGGATAAGTTGCGGCGACATCGACTCGGTAGAGTGGTAGTCCGCATTAAGGTCGACCACATAGGGCGCGCGCGGCATGGCGACCATGAAGGAGGCAGTAAAATTCTGTTACCCCCCGTGCGCGCACCCGACACATTATTTTCCTTACGAGGTGGCGCATGACCGTCCGCCACAAGTGTTACCTCCTTGTTCCTCTGTTTGCAGCGGCACACGATGCGTGTCGTTGAGTTGGCCTTGCGGGCGGACACCATCAACGGGTTCTTCGCCCCCTGCGACACGACGATTATCTCCATCAGATCCTTCAACAGCTCCATTGCGACAGCAACAGTGAAAAGGGCGAGAACAGTGGTGGAGGGCGGCGGCAATCAAAGCAAAGAGGATGGGAAAGGGCAATCTTTTCGAGCGGAAACAATACATAATGGTCAAAATGTGCAGGTTTCGCGTCGATTTAGGCTGGGTCCAGGATGTCGGTGGCCGTACGTGACAGAAATTTCAACGTCTACAAATCTCTCAACTTTGCAAACGGTTTATGAGATTTCGAACACCCGAATACGTCTGCGGACATTTTAAGCATGACCTTAGATGGCAAAAAAATCGTCCGGACATAACAAGTTTGGAGCCGTTGCTTCATGCCTACGACTACTACTTTGCAGTAGATGTGGATCCATCTTATTCCGATCTCCGACAAAGTATTCTTGTTCCGTTACACGAACGTGGCCCCCAAACAAACACCCGGCTCTCCTCCTATCGATCCGGCCGCGAGATATGCTGCCGCTGCGAAATGTATTTTCTATCAACTCAACGAGATTTGTTAATGCGGTACCGACACGGGGGGACAGGCCGGCTCGCCTATGATTTACGCATGGATGTACTCCTCCCGTGAAAAGGCTCGTGCATCATGGGCGGAAGGAATCGCCAGCCAGAGGGGAAGCAGCAAGCCGTCCGGCCAGCCCAGCAACACACGCGTGGGTTGAAGAAACCAGGCTGGAACAATCAATTTTCCGCCTACGTACGTCCCCTCTTCGATCGCCGTACGTACCCAGCACACTGCGCTTGCAAGCGACGATATACGGTCACGGACTCCGGGTGACGAGTAGTAACTCGGATTGGTTGTTAACCCTAGCATCCGTAGCACCGTAAAGAACTGGACAAATAACTCTAGCGCCCGTAGCACCGTAAAGAAGAAGCAGAATGACCATAGCGCCCTTCCCGTGACACCGTGAACAAGTGGAATAGTCTTGTCTACGAATCTACTACCGGTGACTGAGGACGACGTCCACCCAAAAGCTGGTGGTGCCCTCCGTGGAATTCCAGGCCGGCTAAAGATGAGATGGGAATAGAAACAATTCCAGATTTCCGGCCAGTCTAAGTAGGCGCCAGACCACACGTAGCTGGATGTCAAAGAGGCTTTGCCGATTAGTGTCGGTGATCGCGACGGCGCATCTGCGCCGGGGGGGCACCTGGACGCGCCGCTCACCGTCGGACACGGACGCGTCGGTTTCGGTTGGTCGCGCGTAGTGGGGCGAACGAAAACCCGTCGTCGCGCACGACGACTAGCTCTAAGCTGTAGCTGAGCGAGTAGTGAGTAGTGGTGATCTACGATCTATCCGTGCCTTCGTAACAAACTCTATGATTGGTAAGCGATGGAGACTTGGAATCTACGGCTGTTCGCCGCCTTTGCACCAGCTTTTGGACATTACTAATGCCAACCCATCATCGCATACTCCTGTGTGGTTGAACTAATGAAATATTAAATTTTCATGTTGTTGTGAAGTAACTATCATAGCATGGACTCACCGACACACGCTAGGAGTAGAGGGAAATAAACATACAAGGGGGAGGATCGGAACAAGAGTGCGCGGTCTGCACTCGACCAAGGGCTCCTTTGATTCAAAGGAATTCTATAGGGTTTTTGGAGGATTGAGATCCTTAGGAATTTTTTCTACATTGGTCCTTTGATTCACATGATTGGATCTCATAGGATTTTTTCCTATCGAATCTTTTGTACTACATTTCATAGAAAATCTAACATCCACTCCAACTTCATTTTACAATTCTTTTGTTTTTTCTGTGCCATCAAACACTCCTTGCTAATCCCATAGGGTTCAAATGGACATGCCACTCCAACCCTATACTTTTCCTATTCCCGCGTTTTCAAAATCCTACGAATCAAAGAGGCCCTAATTAGGCAATAACCACTGGGGACCCGCAACTAATGTTAACGATATATCACGTCCATCAAGACACGCTCTTTTAGTTTCACACATAAAAATGAGACACGCTCTTCAACACACTCTGGCTACAATTTGGTTAGTGGCACAATTTGGAGGTCGTCGTCTTCTTGCGACATCACCGGCTGATTGATGGCAGGTAGCTGTCATTTGGAGGCAGTAGCCAAAGAACCTTTTGAAATATAAAGCTACACAACATTCATTTAAGGACATCTCCAACCGACTGACCCGTAAATTACCTTCCGCGTCCGCTCGTCCATAGGAAAACCGATTTGTGAACACGGATACGAAAGCCGGTCATCCAAAATTAGCAGCATATGTACGCTTACGTTTCAAATGGATTTTAACGAATATGAACAAATCCGATGCAAACTCAAATAAAGCAAGCGATATTCATTCATATTTAGATGATTTTAGCCTTCGTCTTGGGAGCGCCGCTCATCGGAGTGGCACCAGAGGGATATGTTTCAGCTAGATGGGAAGGACAGCCTCCGCTTCTATGAAGCACGGATAAGGGCTGGTTTTTGGGCAGGGGGGTGATGATGGTCCGCGAGCGGGTAAGACACCGGTTGTGCACGCCGTTGACGCGTAGGCGGTGGCCTTCCTGAGACCCAAGTGGCGACGGCTTCCCATGTTCTATTTTTCCTTGATGTTGGCGACGGCCGCCAACGTGTTGGCCACCACCTCGTTGATCTCCCTGAAGCCGCCTTCTTTCTTCGTCGGCAGGGCGCGGTTCCGCGTACGTTGACGGCGGCGCAGGAGGAGCGGGCCTTGTCCACGATAGCAACTCGCCACTCCTCCCGCTTGGAGTGGCGAGTTGTTGCAGGACGCGCCGGCTTGGAGCCTCGCCCATGGTACTGATGACCTAGAGCGACGAGGGAGGTGGAGCAGAGAGTTGCGTGGCTTGTATTTGGCGGGCTAGGCGGGCCACCCAGACGGCTTTTATGCCGGACAACTCCTCTTCCTGCTCGCCGGATGGCATGGAGAGTTTGGAGAAAATGATGCAAGAAGGAGATGGAGAGCATAGGTGTGGTGCGATTCTTCACCTGGCATCTGGCCTCGTTTAAATAGCGGGCGGACGTGAGGACCGAACCGGCGTTGTGTTTAATGTCGGCCAGCTCGCGAACGGACGTGTGGTCGAAGTAGGTTTTTCGGCACACATGCGGGTTTAATGGAGAAAGGCGTGAAGTATGCAGCCGTTTGAATGCCGCAAAGAGGCGTGTTCAAGTGCACGTGTAGCGGGCGACGCTCTCTCAGTCCGCACGCCGCTTCAATGTTAGCAGTGAGAGGTTGCGTCCGCTTTGGACCGGCGTCATTGCGGAGCGGCCCCTCTATAGCGGCATGAATGCGGGCAGCTGTCGACGGGCTGGAACGCACGCGGGTGAGGGGGGAGGGTTTTAGGTGCGCCATGGTTGTCAGAGGCGTATGTGGCAGCGGTCCGGACGCCCGCAACCCCCCTCCTCACTTTGTCTACTGTTTGCCGGAAAAATACAGGACCATGTTAGATGACAAAATACGTCTGGACCGTACATTTCAGACGGTTACGAGTGGTTGATGGATCAGCATTGGAGATGCCCTAAGGGACTATATAACACTTGGGATTATGGACCGTTTACTCACACTCGCACACATTTATCTATCCTGGAGTTCTGTGCTCATGGTTTATTATGCATTTGCTTGGCTGTGCACCGACTTGTACCGAAGATGCCATATTTTTTTCTTTTAAAAAAACTACAAAACCATACATCTTTCTTTCGATTTCCACATGTGTGAAGTTAAAACATCTACAAGTGAATCCGCAGCGGTGCGTTCGAAAGACGACGGCGGTCATTCGATGATGTAGAGATCTAGATGTAATTTTTATTATGTTTGATATGCTTTGTAATTTTGATTGAGCTTTTTATAACATATACGAATCTCTTCAGGAAAAGAACATATACACGCAAGACTCTCAGATCCTTCTCATATGCCCCGATAGCCCGCCACGCCGGACCAGGCTCATCCGGAACAACTTCCTTTATTCCCTTTCTTTATCCCTACCAATTATACACACACTCTTTACCTCTACCAATTATATGCATGTGTCTAAACAAATTGAAGGAGGCAAGCATGGGTTGATATTTCGGGAGGACATGCATGTTGCGTATTTCTGCTTGTGATAACAAACGAGATGTTCTAAATCGTGTTTGGCTCCTGCTAGTTTCTTTCTCGAGAAAACTAGGCAAGCGTGGGAGGAAAGTACCCTAATCGTGTTATCATTTCGGCTGCGACCGTGTTAGAAGAGCACGTCCTAGAAAGGTAAAATTCCCATTTCCGTTGCGGTGTCACTGGTCCAGGCCCAGACCAGATGCAAGCGCCATACACATCGAACCAAAACCAGATCTGGCCAGCACACCCCAACCAACAGTGCACGCGCGCATGATGAAAGAGACAGATCTATGATTAAACAAGGATGGGATAATACAATGAAGGGCAGTAATAATAAAAATATAAATCAAATCTCATCAATTTGGTGGTACAGGAAGGGGGCAAGAAAGAAAGAATCCGAGGCGAACGCGCGTGGGCGGGACTACACAGGAGGCGCCGGCCCGTCCGGCCAGTTAGAAAGAAATAGACAGCGCAAAATGCGGTGGCATGCAGCAAAGACGGACAGCTCGTCCGAAAGGCCCGGTGCGTGCATGATTGCGTGTCCTCGTGGCGGGCCTCGACGGGGCCGGGCCGGCCGGCTGGCTGGCCTCCCGCTTTTCGCCGGCTTTGCTCTTGTCTAGGCGAGGAGGGCGCCGAGGCCCAGCGCCATCGCGCACGCCGACATGATGCTTCCAGCCATGCTCTGGATCGCGCCCTGCAGAACGAACGAGGCAAATGTTAATCAGCAATTTCAAGTGGCAGTAAAAATAGTGTGTGGTTAGTAGTAGGAGCAGTGTCGTGGAGGCTTCCGGAAATGCATTGTTTACGGGCGCAGTACACGCTCGGAGTTGTATAATGCTACAGTGACTGGCAGAAGCTTGACTTTGAGATGTTTAATTACTTTATTTCCCATTAACTGCTCTGTCCGTAGCAACGGCATGATGCACATGCGTGCCTGGCAACATGTCGGGACGGGGCAATTGCGGATGCATCTACTACCGCTGTTCCCACTCGTCAGTCACTTCTCTTTCACTAATCACATGTTTGGTGGCGCCAAACAAAGCTACGGTCCTAGTACTAATGAGCAAGCCATTATAGCACTAATTACTAAACTATAGCCATCTAAGCACGCATAGATGTAATACTAAACTAAGTAGCCACTGTAAGTAAGAGCAGTGTTCATTATTGTACTACTACTAACAGCGGGCAAGTTCGGCGTCGTGTCCAACTACGTACTAGTACTAGTTCTTTGCCAAAAGAAAAAAAGAAAGTACGTAGTGTTGCGCCGTCGGTTGTGCGTAGAGCAGTTGCGAAACTTCGACGGGCACTGTCGGTTCAGATTGCATATAGGAGTGGAGATTGAGACGTACCGCGGTGTCGTCGGCGGCAGAATCGAGTGCGGGGCCCGGGGCTTCGGAGTCGTCGGACGCCGCGGGGGCCTTGGCCTTCTTCGACTTGGTGGGGGCCTCGGCGGCGACGGGAGCGGGGGCCGGGGCCTTGCTCTTCTTCTTCTTCTTGGAGGACGGCTTCTTCTTCTTGGCCGGCGCGGGCGCGGGGGCGTCGGGCTTGGTGGGAATGGTGGCAGGTGCCTCGGCGACGAGAGCGGGAGGGGCGGCGACGGGCGCCTCGATCGGCGGAGTGCTGGCCTTGGGCGCCGGGGCAGGGGGCGAGGAGGCCTTGGTGGGAGGCGCCGCGGCGGGAGCCTTGGCTGGTGCCGGGGTGGCCTTGGTGGGTGGCGCCGCTGCGGGGGCGGGGGTTGCGGGTGTGGTGGGAGCCGCTGCGGTCGGTGGGGTGGCGGCGACGGGCGTGGTGGTCGGTGCCGCGGCGGGCGCGGTCGTCTTCTTGGCGGGAGCCGTCGGCGTGGGCGTGGTGGTGGTGGGCGCGGCGGCCGGCGCCGCGGGCTTCTGGGCGACGGCGGAGTGCGCCGCGAGGAGGCAGAGCAACGCGAGGCAGAGAGCGCCGGCGCGCGCCATTGCGGTTGTGTGTGTGCGAGCGAAGGCGAAGGCTCCGCTCGGCTCTGCTCTGCTCTCACTGTCTTTCTTTCTTTCTCTGGCTTTACGATGGGAGTGGCACACGCAGCAAGGGCGGCGATAAATAGCGCAGGAAAAGGAGGGAGGGAAGAGGGGGAGGTGCGGCGCCACAACAGGCAGTGGGCCAGCGGGGCCATGTGGGGGTTGGTGTCGCCAGTTGGTCGGACGCGTTCACGTGGCTCGGTGGGCTACCTCCTCGCGCTGCATTCTTGTGTCTGTCGGTACAGAGCGGCACTGTTGTGGGCGAGAGAGAGCCGTTGGGGCTCTGTGTACGCATGCGCGCAGAACGGCCCAGAACCCGGAGAGAGAAGCGCAGAATATGGGCTTTTGGATGTTGCGCCGCGCGTCCGCTAGCCGTTGTGTAGCCGTTGTGTGACGTTTTTACAGTTTTACCTCATGGGCTGATTTCTCAAAAACGAAAACAACAACCCACGGACTGGATAATTGAAGAAACAACAAATGTGTCTACCAGCGATCGTTGGCTCGGCAGCACTTCATGGCAGCCTTTTTTTTTCCATATATTTAAAAAAACTCGTGGACTTGATGTTTGAAGAAAAAATATCACTGTCTTTTCGCATCAAACAACTCTTTATCGCATGGGGATCATCGTTACGAGATGACAATATCTTCATCAGGGATCCTTCATCCACCCACTGCATAATTAGAGCAACTCTAGCTGATGCGCTATTAATCGGGAACTCGAAGGTCCCAATAAAACAGATATGCTATAGCATATTGTAAATTTAAAAACATACGTCATACATAGTTCCGCTACAAAGTTCACAACACACCGGTGTTCATACATACGTGAAAACATAGATCTAACATATGTTAGAGATGTCGGCTCGGTTGTCGACGCCGAGGACGAACACCTCCGCCGATCTGCGGCAAGCGGGGCGTAGGCATGGTCCTCATTCGACGGCGAGCCTATCGACGACCCCTTCTTCTGCCGCCACCACGGCACGCTCCGCGGCGAGGAGCTCTTCATCCGCCTCTCGACACTGCATGGTGTGGGGGTAGAGCTCTTCGTGGAGGTGGTGGAAGATGGCCCAAGGGGACCGACCGCCGCTGGGGGAGAGGTGGCCGTACTCCCGCGCTTGTTTGCACCGCCAAGCCTCGGTGGGGGGCGACCGTAGTTGCTGGCCTCTGCGTCGTTGCGAGATCTTGCGCAGCGGTGACCCGCCACGACCATGGCCACCAGACCCGCGTGCAGACCCCACCATTGATCGTCGAAAAAAGGAACTGTGTCGGATGTAATTGCTCGCCGGAGATATGAAGGGAGGCAGCTGAGGAGGTGGATTGCGGCGGAGCTCTCATGGTATGTGTACCCCTTTTATCTCAATCCTAATCGGCTTGTGCATCTACTTATTTGAAAAAATGGCATGAAAGTTGTTGTTTTTACAATATTTTAAATTTGGGGTTCTTATTTGGATTAAGATTGTGGGTCAATCTAGCTAGGGTTCTTATTACCAGTTCATATCCTCGATCTTAGTGTAAGTACGCGCATGTTTACTCATTATTCCGGTCGTCTCACTCATTTCCCCGCTTTGTCAGACATCAGAGCTTGTGTTTCTTCACATAGTTGTCCACACCATCAAAAAGACCTGATAGACTATGACACCGATAGTGAACAAAAGGACACATATCTAGTCGCAACCAAAGATGTAGAGCATGGTGATATTGCAAGCTCTTCATTTATGATTAGAATATGCTTACTTTCTGTGGCCTGCATATGTAACGGAAAATGTAGCTTGCAATCTAACGTCTTGAACTTGTTAGACAATGTATTCATGTGTATATACCGTCTTTATATAGACCGTGTGTACCAAGTCATGTGGTGTGCGTGTTGTGATCTTTGGGGTGTTGGCCGGTAGGATTGATCTCCCTATTGTAGTTAACTGGTAGATATAGATGAGATCAATCCTAACCTCCTCAACCTCCTCTCCCTGTAATCTTCTCCCGGCCTAGTGCCAATATATACACGCACGCGTCCCTGCTCAACAGCATACGCTTATAGCCTATCGCACATGGTAACAGAGCCTCCTTCTTCCTAATACATCTATGTCATCTTCTTCCTCAAACTCCACCATGGCTTCCTCCATAGCTGCGCTGGGACATACCATCTCAAAGAAGTTGTCAAGGGACAATTTTTTGGTGTGGAAGGCTCAAGTCCTCCCACACGTCCACGCAGCTGGGCTGACGGGCTACCTAGATGGTACCACGGCTGAGCCACCCGCTACTCTGGTCTCGGAGATCGAAGTATCCAGGAAGGAGTTTCCCTCTGCTCTGAACCCTGCTCATGCGCCTTGGTACACGCAGGACCAACATGTCCTTGCTTTCCTCCGCGTCTCTCTATCCTGGGAGGTCCTTCTTCAGGTGCACTCCATCACCTCCGCCACCGGTATCTGGCAGGCCATCCTGCATATGTTCACATCTTAGTCAAGGGCGTGCCGAATCCAGCTTCGCGGCCAGCTCGGTAACACACGAAAGGGTGGCTCCTTTGCTGCCCTCTACTTCTCCAAGATGAAGGGCTACGCAGATGAGATGGGAGCGGCTGGCAAACCCATTGATGATGACGAGCTTGTCTCTTACATCCTTTAGGGTCTAGACTCAGAGTACAACCCGTATGTTGCTGCCCTCTCCACTCGTACCCGGACCGATCAACAGATTGGTCTCACCGAGCTCTACTCCCTACTAAAATCCGCGGAGGCGTGCCTTGAGGTGCAGAACGGCGTCGGCTACTACGTCAACCTCGCCTCGAAGGGCGCCCCCTGCATCAACTTTGGCCGCTCCTCTGGTGGGGGCTTCGGTGGTGATGGTGGCTCACGGGTCTCCAACAACAACTACCCCGGCAACAACCACTTTGGTGGCTCATCGTCCTCCGGCGATGGGGGTGATGTGATCTGCCAAATCTGCAAGAAAGAAGGGCATGCGGCATGGCGCTGATTCAAGCGCTTTGACAAAACCTTCAACCCTCCTCCCAAGCGCTAGGGTGGTGGTGGGGGGAGGGAGGGCGGCGGACAAAAATCTGCCAACACCGCCACTGTGTCATACGGTGTTGACACCAACTGGTACCTTGACATCGGAGCTACTGATCACGTGATCGGTGAGTTGGTAAAGCTCGCGGTGCGTGATCGCTACATCGGGCCAGAACAAATCCACACTGCTAGTGGTCAATGTATGTAAATTCAACATGTTAGTCATGCACTTCTTCCTACTCCACATCAATCTCTCAAGTTGAATAATATCCTTCATGTTCCAAATACCGCTAGAAGTCTTCTTTCTGGTCATCAACTCACTAGAGATAATGATGCCTACCCGGAGTTCTTTTCTATTCACGATCAGGCCATGGGGGGAACAATTCTTCACGGTCCGAGTAAAGATGGATTGTATCCGGTTGCTGGCCAGCCGACATGGACGACACATTCTTGGAGTAATCAAGCCATCTACCTCTAGGTGGCATAGGCGCCTAGGTCATCCATCGCTCCCGGTGGTGCAGCAAATTCTTCGCAATAATAGTCTTCCCGTGTCGAATAAAACTGATCTTCATCTAGTTTTTGATGCTTGTCATATGACTAAAAGCCATCAATTACTATATCCTTGTTCCACCAGTGTGTCTCAAGCTCCTTTAGAGCTCATTTTTTCCGATGTATGGGGCCCTGGGCCTCTTTCTGTTGGTAGGCAAAAATATTATATCAGTTTCATAGATGATTTAAACAAGTTTAGTTGGATTTACCTTATCAAAAATAAATCCGATGTGTTTTATAAATTTCATCTTTTCCAAGCACTTGTTGAACGTCTCTTTGATCATAAAAATAATTGCCATGCAAATAGATTGGGGTGGTGAATACCAAAATATGAATCAATTTTTTGAGCGCATTGGCATCACTCATCATGTATCTTGCCCCCATGCACACCAACATAATGGTTCCGCTGAACGCAAGTATCATCACATAGTGGAAGTTGGTCTTTCTCTTTTGGCTGATGCCTCTATGCCTCTCAAATTCTGGGATGTGGCTTTTCTCACGACGGTCTACCTTATTAATCGTGTCCTTAGTCGTGTCATCCACAACCAAACTCTACTATAACGTCTCTTTGGAACTAAACTCCACTAGAATGGGGATATGATCAGCAAAAGATTGCCCACCGGTCAAAATTCACGTCATTAGTGATGTCCACATCAATGGTGTGAAGGAGATTAGGGTCTTGAATCACTCACTTTTAATTATGAGAGATATTGATTTGAGTGAGAGTGCACTTTATATTAAATTTGTTTAAACACTAGTGTAAATTAATTATGAACTATGTCTAAGTGAATCTTGTGTTTATTGTTGTAGATCAGTGACTCGCAATAGTTTAAATTTAGCACCTCTGTTTGAGAAAGAAAAGTTAGCTACAAATGGTGGAACCTATGAGGATTGGATCCAGACTATGAGGTGTGTTCTCAGAAGTACTAAGAAAGAATATGTGCTGGATCAACCACTTGGTCATTCCCCGGCGCTAGGAGCGTCACAGGATGTCATCAATGTTTTTATATCTCGCAAGAATTATTTCAGTTTTGTCAAAAGTATTATGCTATCTTGCATGTATCAAGTGTTATAGAAACGTTTTGAAAAACTTGGTACTGTCGAGATTGTCGAAGCTCTTGAAATTTTGTATCACAAAGAACCGGCTGAAGTTCATGAGATGACTGAAGCAATGGATGAATGCAAGATAGCATAAATTGGTGAGCAAGGTGTTACGCTTGTAGACTATTATGATAGTATTAATGCAATGGAAATTGATTTTCCCAAGACACCAGAAAATGATTTGATCCTTACTTCGCTTCATCATGATGATTGACGGGGTCCTGTACCAGGGGTGGCTAACGCCTAGGAGCCCGGCCTCATCAGCTACAAGGGGCCCAGCAGGCCTAGGACGTGATGAAAATACTAGGAGGCCAGGCAACCTTCTTAATGCTCAAGGCTAAAGGGCTGCAACACCCTAGATCGCATATGATGTGTAAACCCTAGACCTCTCCTACATATAAAAAGGGAGGTCTAGGGCTCCTCTTGATCATCTATCCTCAAATAGGAGAGTTCTCGGTAGCAATCTCATACACCATTGTAGTATCCCTCCACAATGAATCATTAAAACCAACAAGACGTAGGGTATTACTCTCCGGAGACCCGAACCTGGATAAATTCCTCGTGTAACCTCCGATCCATGATTTCCCGCTGCGCTTGGACCCCTACCGAGGGATCTGAAGGGAATCTGCTCGGTTAGTTGGCGTGCCAGGCACGGCTGGCGCCGGTTGGAGACCGGTCATGGATCAAATCTTTTTGTGCCCCCGACGACCTATCGCCGAGGGAAAACCTAACCTTTGGCTCCCGTACATTCATTGCCAACGAGGCGGTCCAGGTCGACACAACCCACCGGTCAACTTCACCGCCCTGGGATCTCCCAGAGGACCTTGCGATGGTCACGTCCGATCAGGCAAACACACCACTCCATCGGTCCCGATGCGGCCCGCGAGATGCCTCCGTACCACCCGCAGGGAGGAGGCTGTACCGGCACTCCAGTTGGTCATGATGGTTTGTGGGGTCTGTCGCCTTAACCAGGTATCGGAAGACTGCCTCATCACCAACTCAGACGTCCACGAAAACACCGGCGTGACGAATGCCATTTCGGCCTCGGACGATGAGAGGGACGATACACCAGTGATCTGCCTCACCAACAAGGACGAGAACGCTGCTCTCCAGCCCTTTCGTGAGGTCATGTATTCCGACCTCTGGGAAGAGGCAGGACCATCCACAGACTCAGAGACCGACGCCTCCTCCGATCAAGAGCCATCCCAGTCCGAGGCCCCACCGGCAATCTCCTTCCACCAAGTCTACAATGTCAGTGCCAACGACCAATGCCCCATGCAGATCGGAAGTAGTGGATAACATGGCCTCCATGCCTCCAGCTCTAGGCCAATGTTACCCTCGACACAACCACAAATTGACTCTGTGTTGACGTCTGGCCACGATTGCTGCGGCCCTATGGGGCACCACGTCGGTATTACCACCGGTAACGGGGTATGCTCTAAATTACATTACGGCGCCCATCGTCGGGACCGACCCCGCATCACGGACGCTGAAGTCCATACGTGTGTCCAAGCTTAATGCATAACTCGCACTTCAAAAAAGGCGTTGAAGGTCTCCGCCCATGAAGCCCGTTGGAATGAGACAATGACGCGTGAACGTCTGCGTCGCCCACGCCGCCAACCATGGAACCTCCTCGGCAACCTTCTCAACCAAGGCCGGGAGCATGGATTCGGCTTCAATGAGCTAAAAACAGAGCTCGCAGAACTTCCGCCTTCAACCCCAGCCTGCAGCCTCCAGGCGGCAACAGTATTGGCGGACCAACTGCGAACCACACCAGGAGATCCTAAACTCCTGGCAAACCTCACCCACGTTATCCACAGGATGTTGGAGCTCCAGGATAACATATCACGATCAAGGAGAAGCTGGCGGGCACTGAGAGCGTCTTATCCGCTGCCAACCACCCAACCCGCGAGCAGCGCGAGGGATCCATTCAGCAAATAGAACTCGCGGTTGCGGCCGTGATATCTCCTTTTTATTGATTCGGTGTTGGAACATAAAAGGGTATCCCACACCTATTTCCCTAGAGGTGACCCTCGGTGTCGAGCCCACGAGAGGAAGATCCCTTGAAGCAATGGTCTCTAGCAAGCTTTTGCCAAAGTGTCAAATCTAGCTTTTGACCAGATCAACAATCAAATTGTGATTCAAACACTTATAATAAAAGGAGGTACGGGTATGAGGTATTAATGCTTACAACCATGTATTGGCGTTGGGATAAAAAAGGATATTAGTTTGTTCTCGGGAAGTCACCCATCAAGATGTGTTTATTTCATATCGGAGTGGGGGATGTGTCCAAATAACATTTTGACCAGCATGCGTCCTGCATCATGAATCAGTTGTCCTACCAAAGGCCCTATCCGTCTCACGGGGTTGCCCCTATAATTAAGATTATCAAATCAGACAAAAGCATTGGGTTTTTAATGACTACACCTCATGAATCCCCAAGGTTATGGTCCATGTTACCCTACTAAACCTTACTATCACCGGTGTTCGGTATAACACTTCATAGTCCCCTTGCTACTAGCCTCACCGGTGCTCAATCTCCATGATCTTGGGTACCTGCAGGGATGAAGATCGCGGACAAGACAAGACACTTCACGAAACAATTTTATTTCACACATACGGGGCGTTATGTCAAATACTTCCTTTGATCCCCTCAACAAATACCTGGGGTTGCAAGGCTCATGCCTCAACCCATACCTTACCGAACTACTCACACATGGAGATCAAATCGCAAGAAGAAAACATTTAAGAACACATCTTGGGATTGATTGATTGCAATATGTCTTACAATTGATGCCTTGTGTGATGCACGATTATAAGTATGAACTAGATGAGAGAGCACTATGGTGGTGGGGATGGCTATGGAGATGAAAATGGCGGCGGCTAGGGTTTGTGGACGATGAAGATGATGAAGAGGTTCTGGATATGCTTGACGCCCTCCTGTTGACATTTCGATGGGGTCCTCTTTATAAAAGTTGTTCAGGCAGACGACCTGCCTCGGTTTCCAAGCCAAATGACCGCTCATATGGGCGCTTGCGCTCGTATGGAACGCCGTCTTTTGCTCTGGTTGGCTTCTGGCGCCTCCTGTTGATTGTTTCTTCCTCCATTTTTCTTCCTTTCCATTCCTCCACGTGATTTCTTCCCTTTTTAGCCCATTTCCCGTGGAAAAATATTAAAGAGAGGATTTGTGGAATCCTTTGCATTCATCAGTCATTAGTGGCAAATATTGGAGCGAATATCTCACTTTTAGTGAAATATCTCGGTTTTAACAAGGGTTAAATGAGTGTAAAAATATCACTCATGAGGTTGCGACTAAACACCTACGTCAGCCGATATCGGCTGTTGCCCTGCAACAATGTGCAGCCCTGCCACCCGCGGGCCTCGCGCCGGTGGGTTGGCCCACCCATCAACACGACAGGTGCGGAGGAGCAGAAACCAACGGGTTACACCCAGGTGCTCCCACGCCGAGATTTACCTCTCTCACCTCAAGCATTGCACCAACCTGCTTTGGGAAGGAAGTCATGTCCACCCGTTTCCCCAACCCTTCGTCATCTGGGGCGCTGAGAAATACTCAGGCGACACAAAACTAGAGCACTGGTCAAACAACTACGGGACGGCGGTTGAAATGGCCAACGATGACATCAGCAACGCCCTCAGACACATACCCCTATGCTTAATAGGGCACGTGTGCTCCATGCTGAGCGGGATCCCGCCCAACTCCATCCATAACTTGGCGAACTTCGAGCACGTCTTCCTCAACAATTTTGAGGGAACCTACCACCAACTAGGAAGCGACGCCGATCTCCACAACATCATCCAAGAAGACAAGGAATTAGACCATGACTACGTTGCATGCTAGCTCAAATATAAAAACACGCTCTCAAGCATATCAGACGAGACAACCATAGAAGCATTCATCAGCGGCACCCAGGACCTCTCATTTTGACATAAGCTGGGGAAGAAGAGGGGAGAGGGAAAGCTAACATCCATGACCTCCCTAATGAAGGTTGCGATTGACTTCGCCATCAGAGAAGAAACGTCTCGGGCTGGCCGCCGGCCTCCCCCAGGGATCAAGTTTACCAATGTCAGCGCAGGAACAACAAACCCAAATGCAACCCTCGCACATACGAGGAGATAATGAACGGGCCCTGAGTATATCACAGCCACAACAATCACAAGGCCCAACATTCAACAAGAGAATGTGGACTCAACGAGAAGCTCCTCCATGAAAAAAGCAACCCAATCGCTGCAACCAACGAGGGCGGCAACAACGCAGCCCCACCAATGCCAGTAGCAAACCCTGAGTAGCAAGCCCACGGGTAGAGGCATAGAGCTTTCCCCAAAGACATCCGGAAGTTCAATATGGTGACCGAGGCACGATGTAAGGGAAAGACGACATGCATGCATCACCACACGAGGAATAAAGACAACTCCAAATACCACGAATGGTACGAGAAAACCATCTCCTTTTGGCAAGACGATCGTCCGTCCTTTTTCCATAGGAAGGGCAGCCTACCGCTCGTCCTCGGTTCTGTCATCGGAGGCCATTGCGTCCCAACAGTACTGATGGACGGGGGCTCTGGAAAAAACTTACTCTACACAAAGACTTTGGACCGAATGGACATACCCATGGAGGCCCTACGCCCCTCCAATACAGAATTCTGAGGCATAACCCCAGGACAGAAGGCAGAGCGTTAGGGGAAATCACACTAGAGGTCATCTTCACCAATGTCATCAACTATAGATGTGAATCATCAGTTTCGAGGTAGTTCCATTCATCACGGGCTACGCCGCAGTCCTAGGGAGGCCAACCTTTGCAAAATTCTTGGCCGTCCCACACTACACGTACATGCAGATGAAGATGCCAGATCCACGTGGCACAATCACCGTTCGCAACCACCCTTAACAAGCGATCGGGTCAGAAAAGGAAAACCTTGATGAGCTCACAGAATGGGGGACAGAGCGCAAGGAGGCCCAACGAATGCCCAGAGGCAGAAATTTCCCAGGGTATAATTGGGAGTGGCGACCCCTTGTCAGCCCAGCAGAAGATATATACCTGGACCAAATGGAATGCCGTAAGGAACCACCCAGCGGGAGGACAAACACCTATTGGTAGATCTCGCAACCAGCAAATACCGAGAGGCCGCAGAAGCACGTCAAATCGTCAAGGCCTCCGCATCACAACGACAACTAGTAAATTTCAATTTCGTTATTTACATTGCAAGCATCCGTTTCCCTTCATTAGTAAGACTTTGTGGAATTATCATAGTTAGTTCGATCATGTATCAGATATGCAATAAAGTGATTTGTTACTCAAGCACTTCTGTTTCGTTACACTATATGACCACTAAATGAAGTACACAAAGCATAAAGTACTGAAACCCCCTTGGAAATCTTTGCGGATGGTACGAGAGATCTCCTTACTAGAGACTCGGCGGCTGCATCGTCCCCCCCCCCCCCCCCCCGCAACTCAGCAATAAGGGCTGCATCTAGTGACACTTTAAAGTACAAGTATGGGGGGCTGCATTCAAGGTATGCATACTTCCTACCGCTAGGGTAGAAGGCAAAAATGCTTACAACCTAACCTAGCCACTAGAGTTCAGACAAATCTTAGTGTATGCAAAGAACCGACCCAGAGCTCGCCGCTAACGTCAGTGCATAGCGTCACAGACTAGCAAGCCGAGCTCACAAGGGCCCCCCGTCCACATGGCCAATGTTAACACGTGCAAATTTGAACGGGTGTGGGCGTTCTCCCAACGGATTTTAAGAAGTCATACAACACATCAAATGGCAGGTTCTAATTAGAACGTTACACAAACTATTTTAATAAAGTACCATGACGTACAACCAATAGTTATTACAAAACCCTTGCTTTACGAGTTGCATGCACCATGATGCCTTTTAACAATACCCTGCAGGGGATAGACCCCGACGGCATGTTCAGCCTCCTCAACAACTTCTTGCAGGAAGGCCTGGGGGCTCAGACTTCCGACAGGCGGCCTCACAATCACCCAAAGGTTGGCATTGGGATAATGCGCATAGACACCGTCCTGCACCTACCGGGATCCCTCAAAAGCAGCGTGTCGGATTTCGGGCTCCGCAAAATCCTAAGGATTCGAACCCAGGGGCGTGTGCGAAGATTCCCCTGCAGCTTCGCCCCCTCCAAGCTCACAACACAATACCCCGCTCGATGGCGAGGAAGATGATGGCACACAAGAGTTTACCCAGGTTCGGGCCGCTGCGAAGCGTAAAACCCTACTCCTGCCTTTTGGTGGATTGCCTCGCGAGGAGGTTTGTGGATGAACTAGTACAATGATGTGTTTGCGGGATGGTCGCTCTCTTCGGTGGTGCCCCCTTTCTACCAAGCTACCTAGCCTCTATTTATAGCGGCTCGGGTCCTCTTCCCTTATCGCAATGGTGGGAAGGGATCCCACAACGGCCAAATTTGAAAGGGGACAGGAGGTACATCTTATCCCGACGAAAGGCGGTCTTCGCCTGCAAAGCTGGTGGTGGTGACGCAGTGGTGGGCTCGCTGGTGACATCCGTCCTGCCGCGCTCGCTGACCCGGTCTTGTTGCACCGGAATGGAAACCTTTGGTGGGGCTCCTTGGGAACCCGCGTTCGTCCTTGTCTCCTTTGCACAAAAGAGGAAACTGCTCCTTCTGGCGCGCTGGTGCCTGCCTGGCCTGGCTGTCGTTACCCCTAACCTCGTGAGGCCCGGCATCGCATAGGGATCTCCACCGCTCGGGAGGAGGCCTGGGGAGGCCTTCCCCATATGCCTTGACACCGCCCACCTCATGAGGATGGGCTCCTCGCGAGGGTCTTGTCTTGAGTGAGGCCGCGCAGGGCCGTACGGACCGCCAGGTGGGCCACGCCTTGGGCCGCAAGTAGGCAAGTCTGGGTACCCTGGTATCCAGAACACCGATAGTAGCCCCCGGGCCCAAGGCGCGCTCGAGCCGGCTGCGAGGGGAAAGTCGAAGGAGGTGGCCCGGAGCGCCGCGGGCCCTCATTGCTTGTGGGCCTGGTTTGGCGTGCGGCGCTCGGTGGGGCGCGGCTGCACCGTGTCTCCTTGGCAACTGCCCGAACCGACAAAAGCCTGACGTCCAGCGCTGAGCCATTATTGCTTTCCTCTTCCGCGCCCTTGCTCTTCTTTCCAGATCTCCATCCCTTGCGAGAACCTCCCCAGATCTCGGCACCGCTCCATCCTTCTTCTTGCTCGCTCAGCCCTGAAAGCTTCTCGATGGCTCCCGCCGGCAAGTCAAAACCTGAGGCCCAGGGCTTGGCTTCTGCTCCTATCTCGCCGGCGCTCTCAGAGTCCACCATAGCCAAGGACGGGGACCTCGCCCCGGTGCTTCCGTCGACGGCAGATGACTCCAATGAGTGGGGGCAGACCTTGATATGGTGCAGCTCCGCGGAGGGACGTCGCCTGGCCAAGTGGGTCTACCCTTTCTTCCTCCACAGCGTCTTCTTCGGGCTCGTCCCGCCCTTCTCCGTGTTCTTCACCGCCATCCTTGAGCACTACGGGATCTAGGCCCTCCATCTTCAACCCAACTCCATCCTGCTTCTGTCCGTGTTTGCCTTCTACTGTGAGGCTTTCGTGGGCGTGAAGCCGTCGGTGGCCCTGTTCCGCCATTTCTTCAGCTTGCGGCTGCATGATGGAGCTCATCGGTCGGCATGCGTCTCCTTCGTCGCGGTCCAGAGCGGGAACATGCTCTTCAAGGCCGGGAAGAAGGTGGAGAACTTCAGGAACCGTTGGGTCTTCTTGGATCTCCAGGGCAACGACCCTCGCCTGGAGCTCCCCAAGGGGCTGCCGGAGAAGATCCCGGCGTGGAGTTCCGCGAAGCTCTCCGACCCTCGGGCCAAGCCCGTCTTGGAGCGGGTCCTACGAGACATCAGCGCCCGGAAGTTGACTGGGGGAATGATAGTGAAGGAGTTCCTGGTGCAACGCCTGGCGCCCCTCCAGTCTCACTCGAGGCCCATGTGGGACTACCAGGGTGGCGGCGACGACATGAGGCTCCGTTCTGCGCCCCTGACCCCCGCGGAGTTGAACAGGGTTGTGACGACCCTGCTCAACAGCGATCCCGGGAACCTTCCTGAGGCCTACGCCTCGCTGTACTGCCGCGACGACAGGGCCGAACTGGTCGCCGCCATACCCAGCTTTGACGAGCTGGGGCTCTCTCCGGCCGAGAGCTTCGGCGTTCCTGTGGCGGTGTCCTCCAACGACACCGCTGATGGAGAGGACTCGGAGGAGACGGCGGATGACGACCTGGAGGAGGTGTCCCCTCCGTCGCGGAGTGCCCTTCTCCGCGGCTTTGATAACGACGACGCCGGCGAGCCCCCTGCTGCAAGTCCTCCGCGACTCGCCAGGGTCCTCAGGGGGCCAGGCCCCACACCTCGGGCCACCCGATCCGCCTGCCGGGTGACCCCGAGGAAGCGCGAGGCTGGGCCTCCTTCGGAGCCCCCAGCTCGCGTCGACAAGGTGGCCGGAGCGCCTGCCTCACCCCCGCCCGAGCCGCAGCTTGCGGGTGAGGTGGCCGCGTCCGGGGCTGACGTGACCTTGTCGGCCGTGGCCGCTTCGAGCGGTTCCACCGGTCCTCCACGCAGCGGCAGTTCTTCGGAGAAGGATGGAGGCCTCCCCGCCTTCGCCGATGTGGAGAGAAAGAGGAAGTGGGTTGACGTCGAGGAGTAAGTTGTCCCACTTGATTTCATGCCGCCTTTCAGTGGTTTAAGTACTGATGGGCCTCTCCTTGTTTGACAATCAGGGGCGCCGCCGTGCCAAAGTTGAGGAAGAAGAAGGCCGGCGTTAAGCCAAGGACGCCCTCCGACACAACGCGCACTCCTGGTGCGTTGCCGCCGCCTGGCGAGGTGCCGGACGTCGCAGGCGAGGAGGCCCGCGGGGCGACTCTCCTTGTCGCGGCCACGGAGCCCCCGATGCCTGCCGAAGAGGCCGTCCCTGCCCTAGGGGGCATGCCCATGCTGCAGCCCGAGGGGCCAGCCCCCGGGGGCCAGCTGGGTGTAGGGTCGTCCACCTCTTCCTCGTCCGTGGCGGTGGTGCAGCCATCGGCGTCTTCTGTCCTTCATGCTTCCGCCCCTCCGGAGGCGGCCCCTGATGCCACACAGACGCCACCCTCGGGCCATGCCCCGGCGCCACTGACCCATGGCCCTCTAGTTGAGTCAGGCGCCCTGGACGGGGCCTACGCCGTCTTGGATCAGGTTCGAGGCGCTCTGGGTGGCGTCGACGATCGCCTCGCAAGGGGGCGCCTGGGTCTCCTTTCTGGGTGGCTCTAATCTGACGCCTTGACCGTGGCGTTTTGGGGCCAAGCCGAATCCACTGCGGCTGTGAGCAAGGAGGAGGCCGCGTCAGCCAGGGCAGCCCGAGACGCTACACTGGCTGACGCAGCGTCTGCCATGAAGCGCCGTGACGAGGCGGAGGCCCGCCTGAAGGCTCTCCAAGAGGACAGGTCCGCGCTTGCGGAGAGGCTCTGCCAGCGGGAGGAGGACCTCAAGGCCTGTGCGGCCAAGCTCGCCGACCATGACTCTGCGCTGTCCAGGGCGGTGGCCGACTTAGCCGCCGGGCGCGAGCAGCAGGGCAAGTTGAGGGAGGAAGTGGCTGCGGAGAAGGCCCGGCTTGCCTCCAGGGAGGAGTCCCTTGCCACGGCTGAGGAGAGGAAGGCTGCGGAGCTCAACGCCCTTCTCTCCGTCGAGTTCAGGCTCCGCCGGGCGCTGCAGTCCATCTGCCGAAGGGAATTCACAGAGCCCCTGGCGGCTCCTGAGGGTGGCTTCATTGGGCTCTCTTCGAAGCTCGCCGAAGTGCTTGAGGGTGCCGTCGCCATGGTGGAGGACATCTTGGAGGGCGAGTGCCACGACCTTTTCTCCGAGGCCACGGCGCGCGTCTTCAGCCACCTCTACCTTCGTGAGCCGAGCTTCGACTTCGGCTCTGTGATTCGCCCGGTCGATCCTGGGGTTCACACCGCTGCGGCGATAGCCGTGGAGGGCACCGTGGATGCGCTGATGAAGAAGTTTGCCTGCGTCGCCGTTCCCTCGGCTCCTCCTGCAACCGTGAGGGTTGTCGACGACGACGACAACGGCAGCGACATCGACGATGAGTTCCCCACGACCGGGGCGAGCGGTGGTGCCAGCTCCTCTTAGCTTCTTTTCCTAGGTCTTCCCCTGTAATGTTTATCGTGCCTCGTGGAGGCGTTAGACTTGTTTGCATTTCCAAAGACATTTTAATGCTTGTAATGACTGTTAAGCTATGTGATTTTTTTTCCTCGCTTCGTTTCCTTCCTGCTTGTTGTAGCGCTCTGCGTCGGCAGGGCCCAGTCCGGATCGCCAGGACGATGCCAAGGGGTGAGGGGCTACGAGACCAGTGAGGCCCCTGAGTCGCGATGCTCAGGGGTCCCCCTTGACGTACGAGCAACCCTCATGAAGGGAACGCGGCGGAGACGGGGTTGACTTGGGGATTTGGAGCGCATTGAGCTCTGCGTCGGCAGGGCCCGGTCTCGCGCATACCTCGACCGTCGTTGGGGCGTCCGGATCACCAGGACGGTCCCAAGAGGTGAGGGGCTACGAGGCCAGTGAGGCTCCTGAGTCGCGATGCTCAGGAGTTCCCCTTGACATACGAGCGGCTCCCATACCGGGTTGACTTGGGGGTTTGGAGCGCATTGAGCTCTGCGTCGGCAGGGCCCGGTCTCGCGCATACCTCGACCGTCGTTGGGGTGTCCGGATCACCAGGACGGTCCCAAGAGGTGAGGGGCTACGAGGCCAGTGAGGCTCCTGAGTCGCGATGCTCAGGAGTCCCCCTTGATGTACGAGCGGCTCCCATACCTTTGTTTTTGTCCGGGGGGACGCGTGAAGACCAGGTGCCAGGGACCTGGTGAGGTGGCATAGCCCCCTTGCAGCCCCCTCACGCGTGCATCCCGGGGGAATGTCGCGAGATGGAGCCGCGAGGGGCCATCCTGAGGTTGAATGCACCCGCTAAGGTGCAGTCAGTTGTTTATCCCCAGCGCGGAGCATAGGGCTTCCATGTTGCGTGGGCATAGCCATTGGTGGGCCGTGTCGTCCGCCAGTGCGGAGCATGGGGCTTCCACTTGGGCGTGGGAATGGAACCCCTCCGCGTCCTCGGGGGGCTCCGGGCGTGTACAACCCATTAAGTTCGTACGCATGGCCTGCACGGTAGAACTGGGAGGTGTACATGGGCGACGTGAGACAGCTCAGGTCTCACGTGGCCCTACCTCAAAGGCGCGTTGCGCCTGAATCTTCCGGTATGAATCGCCGCTTCAAGTCCTGTATATTTTGGAGAAACCTGCGCCAAAATGATTTCCAAGGGCCATCGCTTGAGAAGGCCAAACACCAATGACCCCAGGAGGTGACGTGAACGGGGCCGGCCCGCCAGACAGAGCTCAGCCATTGGATTTATCGACGCTGCAGGGACGGACCCGAGCACAGACGCCATGGCCAGTCTTCTCATGCGACAACTCCGAGGAGAAAACACCTGGCGCACGGCCCCTAGGGCGGCGAAAGGCCGACCGGAACCGTGCCGCGCGCCCTGACTCACCCACTCCCGATTAGCTCACGCGAGGGTGAAGCACCGAGGGCCATGCGAGGTGATGTACACGGGGCCAACCCGCGAGACAGAGCTCGACCACTTGGATTTTTTGACGCTGGAGGGACGGACCCGAGCACAGACGCCGTGCCAGCCCTTAATCATGAGGCGGTCGAGGGCAGGCTCATTAGGGCGCAGCGACATTCATGGCGTCGAAGCACCGAGCATGCATGTTGGAATACTTAGGGAAATAGATTGAAAGCATGTAAAGGTCCAGATCATGCGGGAAAACGCGGGCTGAATGAGTTCCAGCCGCCTGAGGATAATGCGGCCCGATGGGCGCCCTCAAACTGAGCAAACCAAAAAGTTACCTGGCACGGGCCAAAGGATCACCTGGCGGCGATGCCGCCGAAGCGTGGGGGTGGTCGTAGGAGCTTGGCCCTGTGCCTCTACAAGCTCGGCCTTCATGAGCCCGTCGCCTCAGGAGGCTCGGGGCTCCCGCTCGGGCCCGGCACCCCCTCCAACTCCTCACGGTGCCTGGCCCGGTGTGGCGCGAACGTGGCCCGGGCAAGG